>OV815272.1:19126562-19735000 GCA_929108145.2 Limnephilus rhombicus | reverse complement strand
ATCATCCGCGTATGATCCCCGTTCTAACACCCTCGCGTGCCATGCATAGAGTGGACCGGCAGCTGCAAAATATTGTCATCGAGAATTCGCAGTCAGTCCGGTCATGGTATGCGACGGTGTTGGTCGATGACGGAACGGGCTAGTGGGCAGCGTTTCATACTGATCATACAAAGAATATTTTTTTTGCATGCGCCGCTACGGCTACGGTCATGGTATGGAACGGTGAAGTGGGCAGAGACCTTAAATTGAAAATACAAATTTCGGTTGTGATTTGTCTGTGTAAGTCTGGTTCAATGAACTGGGATTTGCCCTAAATTTAAGTCTGATTTTTAAAATCGCAGCTAATGTGTTGAGAATTATAACTATTCCATGATTTTTCACGGGTCTGTGCTATTACATGTTACTTATTGTTAACCGTGAAAAATCACACGATGTAAAATGACTTGAAGAGTTCCACTTAGGCATTTAATGGCCTGCAATGTAAGTACGAACATTTCATATATGGGATCAAATAATTGTATGCTAAAATAATATAGTCGTACATTTTAGGTAGGTTCCTATTTATTTTTTGATTTTCACGGCCAAAAGTATTTTCGTTTCACAGTTGGCAACACCGCGCTGAAATGTCAAAGTTATCTGTTTTAACGCTGCGATTTATACTTATATAAATACCTCAGTTACCGCAAAAAAAACTATTTTGGCGGGTAAATCAGCCCTGATTTACTTCGTGAAAGTGTTCTCTATCGATTTGAATGCCATTTTGTGCGTGATTTTTTATGAAAAAGTTTTTCAGTATCGTGTTGTTTCTCAGTATCTGTAATATTTCAATCGTAAATAAACAAAAGTGAGCTCACTTTCCAGTGATCCCATTGGATAGTTACCTGGTGACCTCACTATTCAAGTGCTCCCATTGGCTAGTTTTATTTCGACTAACCAATCATTAGACAGTTCGAGCATAACAATAATAAATACGTCCTAAAATGTCCTCTAATGCGACAAAACCTTCTCGAGATCAATGCGGTCATCGTAAGAAAAAAAGAGTGCTGGACGTTACGCTGTCCCCTAATGCCAAAGAAACAGGTCCAGAAATTATCTCAGTGGACCCTCAATACGAAGATGATGACTCGGATGACGTGATATCCCAATGCTCAGAAGTGCCTGACGTGTCTCCCAGTGCCTCTGGAGTGGAAGTCCTCAATGACGCCCAAGCTCATCTTATGGCACTCCAAGACATCTTGGCAGAAAAAAGTTCCAAGGTCCCAAAGGACCAGCAACTTCGAGTCTCAAGAAGCGTAGCCGAAGTTTTCAGAGCCGTATCCCAGTTGCTTCTGGAGCGCGAGGCCATGCGCGCTGATCTGATAACGGTCACTGCGCAGCTTCAAATCGCAAGAGGAGAAACCCGATGCGAGCGAGAGGAAAACAAACACCTCAAGGAAAAAATCCTCCAGCTGGAGTCTGATCTTGGACCTGTCATGCGTAGAGTCGCTGTGGCAACGGAAGCTAGTCTCTCATATGCAGACATTGCCCGGAATAACTTTGCGGACGCTGTTCGAAATCGTCCTGATAAATCAGGACCTCCACCAATTACCCG
Organism: Limnephilus rhombicus; assembly: GCA_929108145.2. Taxonomy (NCBI): domain Eukaryota; kingdom Metazoa; phylum Arthropoda; class Insecta; order Trichoptera; family Limnephilidae; genus Limnephilus; species Limnephilus rhombicus. The sequence continues at coordinate 19,733,409 of OV815272.1, read as the reverse complement.
CACGGGAATTCATGTAGGAAGCCCTAAACCTTCCATTTGCATATTTCCGAAATTAAACCAGGCTAAAGATAGCAAACACACAAAGCAACTAATGAAGGACAGTTTTCGACCCTCAGAACTAGGCATACGCGTGACGGGCGTCCGAAACATTAAAAATAATGGTGTTCTACTACAGACGGCGACAAAAGATGACCTCAAAAAAATTTTAAATGCCCCAGCTCTCGTCAATTCATCGACCCTGAGTGCCCGACTGCCGGCCAAAAGACTACCGAGAGTCATATTTTTTAACGTTCCCCGTGAACTAACTCACGATGACTTTCTGCAGAGCGCTCTTACCGGCATCTTTGGGATACCTGACGTTGGGAGTACTAAAGCGAGCTGCAAGTTCAGTCACTTAGCTGGCGCTCGCACAGGACCAACATGCCACCGGGTTTACGAAGTTCCTGCTAATCTGCGACACGTCCTAGTGGAACAGGGAAAAGTATTTGTGGACTGGACAGTGTGCCGCGTCCGAGATTTTATTGGCCTTACAGTGTGTTCCAAGTGACAAATGCTTGGACACTCTTTTAAATTCTGTAAAGACCAAACAAGATGTGGTCACTGTGGCCAGGATGGTCACGCTCGAGATAGTTGCCCAAATACTGCTGCGAAGCCAGTTTGTGCCACCTGCACCAGATTTGGAAAACTCGCCGATCACCCTACCGGAGACAGGGAAAACTGCCCGGCATACCTAGCTGCGCTTTCGAGGGATTTCTCCACGATCAGCTATGGCGTCTAAATACATAGATGAAGACAGTGATGTTGACTTTAAGAGAACTAATAGGTTAGATCAGTGGACCGAAGAAATGGTAGAAAAAAATAGTGAAGTGGGAAGTTTTATATGTGTACAAGTTAATATTCGTTCAATTTCTAAATACTGGGATGTATTACATATGTACCTTCACGACTGTTGGAAAAAAATAGATGTACTTATGCTTTGTGAAACCTCTATTAAAAGTGAATATGCCAGTTTATATGAGATTCCAGGTTACAATAGTGTAAGCTATATTCGCGAACACAGGTCTGGTGGGGGTATTACTGTATACATCAGAGATACATTTGTTTTCACACAAAAGAAATTGGAAACTCAGGTATTTGAAAATATTTTCGGTATAATCACACTTCCAAATAATAATGAACTTACCTTACTAGCAATATATCGCCCACCAAATTTAAGTAAATTAGCTTTCATTAATGAACTTTCAACAATACTCAATAATCTTTCCCCAAATCACTGTGAAAATGTACTAATCTTTGGGGATGTAAATATTGATTTGTTAAACTGTCTTGACCCGCTAACCATTCAATATGAAAACTTATTATCGATGAACTATTTTACTAAATGTATCGATGACGTCACGCGAGAAGCGGTTAGTGCAGGGAAAATAACACGTTCGTGCATTGATCATATTTTTGTAAGATTCAAGAGTGGAAAAAAAAATCACTGATACGCTTTCATCGTGTGTGTGCGAGATTAATTTAGCCGATCATTTTGTTACGGCGATAAATATTCCATTTTTTAAAAGTAATAAGAAATTAACAACAACTAAAGTTTCAATTTTATCTCAAAAAAGGATCGATACAAGCATAAGGAATTTCAATTGGAATGAATTACTCTGTGAAAAAGATTGCATTAAGCTTTATAAACAAATAAAATGTAAATTTAACGATATTTATGAAAAAAGTAAGATATACATACATTTTCAGCCAAGAAAAAGACCATGGCCTATAAAACAGTGGATGACAAATGAAGTATTGGATAGCGTTAAAAAGAGAGATAATTTATATAAAATTTGGAAAAATTCACCAAAAAATAAGATTTATGAAAAACAATATAAATCTTTTCGGAATATTGTAACTAAATTAATATTTAAATGTAAATCTACCTTTTTTAATGAAAAATTCAAAAATTATTATGGAAACACAAAGAATACATGGGATGAGATAAATAAAATATTAGGACGTAGATCTAAGAGTAATTGCGATGAAGTAATCTCAAGGTACTTACTAAAAGATAAATCTGCAGAAACAGTGTCGGACGACTTTGTCAACTACTTTTCGGACAGTATAAATTCACTAGTACATAAATGTGATCTTAGAGCATCAAATGTTGAACCAACACAGCTACCACATAGTCTTTATGTACCACGTGCCACACTTTTAGATATTCAGAATATTGTAAAAATTCTAAAAAATTCAAAATCACCCGGAATAGATAACATCAGAATGTTTGATATTAAAAAACACATAGATATTTTAGGACCGATTTTGACACATTTAATTAACATAATATTAATGCAAGCCGTAATACCAGATGAGCTTAAATGTAGCATTATAAGACCTATATACAAAAGTGGCAGACATATTGACGTAGGAAATTACAGACCGATCAGTATCTTGCCTGCAATAGAAAAGATACTTGAAAAATACATCTCCATAAAATTGAATAAATACCTCGAGTCTTTCTCAATAATAGATCCACACCAATATGGCTTTCAAAAAAAGAAGAGCTCTGAACTGTTACTTCAAGATTTTTCAAATTACATAAATAATGAACTAAACGATAAAAAACAATTATTAGTTTTGTTTATAGACAATTCGAAAGCTTTTGATACTATAGATCCAACAAAACTACTTAAAGTTCTGGAGGCGATAGGGGTGCGAGGACGTTTTCTTAAACTTTTGAAGAACTACCTTAGTGATCGTATAATTGAGTAAAGTGGGATCATTGTCTACTGGTGTACCGCAGGGCTCTATCCTAGGTCCAACATTATACATAGTATTTGTCTCTCTTATGAATAAAGTATTTTCTTTTATCAAACACTATGTATATGCGGATGACACAGCACTTGTCATCTCACATAGGGATCTGCTCACGGCCATGAATATGCTACAGCAGGACTTCATAGCATTACTAAAATGGTCTCACGACTCTGGCTTAGTTATAAATGCACAAAAAACAAAACTAATGCACATAAGATCGCTTCATGCCAGATATGCAATAGCACCATCATTAGTATCCCATAACTTTGACTGCATACACAATAACTGTATACAGCCCTGCGCCTGTGGAAGTATTGACCCAGTCAAAGAATATGTCTACTTAGGGGTGACGGTGGATTGTAATATGAAATGGGATATCCATATTGTTAAGCTATGTAAGCGCCTTCGAGCGATTGTAGGCAAACTTTATAAACTTAAATATTATGTACCCATCAAAACCATGAAACTAATCTATTTGTCCCTGGCTGAATCTAATGTGAGATATGGTATAACGTCTTGGGGGCACTCATGTAAAACAAACATCCAACATGTACAGTCAATTCAAAACGCTATGGTCAAATTACTCGTCAGCAAAGCAGTTTATGACCAGCGGCAAAATATCACAATTATGTATAAATCCATAAATGTGTTACCTATTAGAGCTCTTTTTTGGTATAAAATCTGTATGCAACATATCTTAAATAGCCCATACAAAACAATGGTGGATCACATGTACAATACTAGGCTTACACAAAATGAAGGGATGAGAGTACCTAGATTTTCTAATAAACATGGCCAGCGAACTCTTGAACACATTGTACCACTTATTTTTAATATGCTGCCATATGATTTGAAAAAATTTTGCTCGACACCTAAATTTGCACTATTGTTTAGAACATGGCTATTGGAATCAGATTTTATGTATTGACTTGACTCCTCGTGCATTTTTAATTTTTAATTATTAATATTTAATTTTAATTTTTTTTTCTTTATACTTATTTATGTTTTTATTATGTTTTTTATTAAATTGGAATATTTTTTTCTTCTATTGTAAAACATTGTATATTGTATCATCTTGTTGTCCACACTATTTTCCTGCCGACAAGCTACTTGCAGTAGCTTTGCAGGTGCAATGTAAACAAGAAAAAAAACTATTTTCTAATAAAAAAAAATAAAAAAAATTAATAAAGTTATTTGTTTTTTTGGGTGTTATGCCGTGTTGAGTTACCTCCTTCTTTAACCAACGTTTCGGACAGCAAAGCAGTGTCCACCATCAGGGCAGATCTGGAAGAGGTGTAATTGTTAGTGGTGAAATGTGTGCTTACTTACTGTAAGCGATACCGTGTTGCCAGCTTCACTTACGCTTACAGTAAATAAGTACACATTTAACCACTAACAATTACACATCTGCCGGATCTGCCGGGATGATGGAAACTGCAACACTGTCCGAAACGTTGGCTAAAGAAGGAGGTAGCGCGACACAGCATAACGCCCCAAAAACAAATAACGAAAAAAAAGGTTCCTTCTTATTCGCCTGTCCACGTCCATCGTTTCCAATTTATTTTAAAAAGTTATGTACTCACAAGGAAAATGTAATGTTGGTTTGTTAAATTTTGAAATAACTGAAGATTTTGCTATAAGTAATTGATCAGAATACTTCTGGAACCGTCTCTAACTTAGCGTTTAGAAGTTGGGCATGTACCGACGTCAAGCCAAGTCAGAATAAGGAAGCGAATGTCCGACACTGACATCAACCTGCAAAGTTTCCCTTCTTCAACCGCAATTAACGTTTATGACATTGCAATTTACAAGGTTCGTCTACAATTACGAAAGCACTGAGAAAGGAGTGGCTCATTCAACGAAGACTGAAAGAAATAATTACACGAAGGAAAAAAAGTTTTTGGAAAATTGCTTTTAATTTTTAATGTCAAATAATTTCAAACAAGAACATGAATAATCTTAAATGATTAAGAATTTTTTTATTACTAGCAAGTTCCCGGTACGCATTGCAATGCTACTTAATGAAGAAATTGTTTCTCCCTGCGTGTCCTTTCCTATTCGTCCCGTTCCCATTCCACCTCCCTTTCTCTTCCGCGACCCCTTCCCCTCACACGTTCCCACTCCGCCTTCTCCGCCTCCCTTCTCCCCACTGCCCTATCCTGCTGCCCCCGTACGTAATCAAAATTATCATTTGAAACCAACAGTGACTTTGTCAGGATTTAATTAAAATGAATAAAAATGACAAAAGACAAACAAGTATAGATAAATGAGAATCTACAGACCAAAAAAAACATTACAAATAGTGGTTTTTAATTAGATAAACATATTTTTCTGAAATTGGAAAACTAATAATAAGTTGATATGTGAAATAAATGTTGGTATTCTCATTTTAGTCAGTCCCTAGGGTGGTATATTCAATCCTCAGACAAATTTAAAAAAAAAAATCTCTGTAATCGGCTACTAGATGGCCCATGAAATGGCGCAACTATGTCAAAAATTGAGAATAGGTGAATTACAGTAAAATAACAGATTTTTTAAAAACACTGTTTTTTCATAACTTTTCATTTATATTGAAACAATAATATTATGTATTTTTAAAGATTATATTTATGACAATGTGGGCATCACTGGGTACTTTGCCCCGCTGAGGACCCTAGTTTACTATTTAGTAAAATTCAAAAATATGAAATAATAAATTGAAATAAAATAAAATATAACTCAGATGAAATAAAATAAAATACAATAATAAAGTCATTTAATGAAAAAAAAACTACGAATATTACGAGGTACAATTGTATATCGACTTTTAGTAGAACCCTTCATTTTATTGGAATGTTACTTTCAGTGGTTTCATGTAGAATAGTCTTTGAACTTATATATGGTAAAATAAATTTTGCTGATTAAAGTATATTTAAAACTAAATATATGCGTAATATTTGTTTATGTGAATTCGAAAAACCAGAGATGGTATTAATTACTCAACCTTCTTCAAATATTTCATAATTATAAATAGATTAATCCATTATTACCGGATCTGCCCTGATGATGGACACTGCAACGCTGTCCGATAAGTTCGCTAAAGGAGGAGTTAGCGCAACACGGCATAACACCCCAAAAACAAATAACGAAAAAAAAGATTAATCCATCTTTTAATTTTGTACGTCAAATGTTTTTTGTTTCCCTCATTTTTTGTACCAAGTGTAAGATTATTGAAATATTCTGAATTCTATTGTTGAATTCTAAATTCAGATAATAATTGATTGACTCGAAAAAGTCTAAGTTCAGAATATTTTCACTAGATAGCAAAGTGCTAAAGTATCTCGATCTAAGTGCACGTCTTGTACCTATAAAATAATGCATTGAATGGCAGTATTCCCTGCGGGCGTCATTCTTTTTTGACAGTTCTGACGTGCATCTGTTCACCGTTTAATCAATCTACCACCGTCTTCCAGGATTGACGTACACCTACCTCAAAATGCCTTTATGATGTGTGTTGAGTTATTGCGAAGACACCGCCAATACGTTGGGAAAAGACGACGGAATATTTTTCGGGTTAAATGTGTCTCGGGTTAAATGGGTTTCCGTGTTGTTTTGTTTTCATGAGTTTTACTTTCCATGGGTTTTCTTATCACAAAAATTACTGTTAATTAGCAAGAAGAGGTTTTTTTACTTACAATTTAAAGATCCCAAAACAAGACTATTTTTTATTTTTATTTTTTTATTAGTATCTATGGCAAAATTTGTACATAATGTATTTATAAATTATATTATATTAAGGTATTATAAAGTACATTTTTTTTCACAGTCCTCACTAGGGTTTCCTGTTCTGAGGCGGCCTGTAGTTTTTCCACATTTGTATTTAGTATCCAGTTGTCTTTACATGGTCTTCAGTATGTTTGATAGTTCATTTTCACTTTGTTCTCCCAACCATATTTTTACTTTTGTTTTAAATTTATTTATTTATGTTATTTTTTTTTGTTTGAGTTCATATTTCTTTGTCCAAAAGATGTTTTCAAACTGGCTATAGCTAGAATATTTTGGTTTATTGCCCTGGTTGTGTATCTATGTTGGACAGTGGAGTATTTTGATATGTTTTTTTTTTTAATTTTAAATAAAATATTTTTTGCATAAAGTTTTTGTACGTTGTAGACTTGAATGCTTTGAAACAATTCTTCTGTCGAAGTTCTAACCGGTAATTTCAAAATTGTCTTTAGTACTCCTCTTTGGGCTATACTGAGCCGGTCCGTGTGAGTGCTCAAGACAGATCCCCATCCAGTTATCCCGTACTCTATTTGAGATTGACATAAAGCCTAGTACACTTTCTTAATGTCGTTTATGTTGAGGATGTTACGGACGGCTCTAAAGAAGTAAATGTACCTGGTGAGTTTTTTTGTGATTACTTTAATGTGTGCGTTCCATCGGAGATTATCATCAATTTCAATACCAAGATACTTTTGGAGTGTGCTATGGTAAGACAGTGGCATGATAAGCCTTGATTTTGATAGTTTTCTTGGCATGTATGTAATTTGAGATTAAAGTCATCCCCTGGCTGTCCTCTGGCTGTTATAGAAAATGTCAGATATTTTGTTTTATTGACATTAAGTGTAAGAGAATTTCTCTTAAGCCAGTTTTGCAGTAGACCAAGTCCATGTTCCGCTTCTTTGTAGGTACTTTTCCAATCTTTTTCGTTGAATACAATTACTGTATCGTTAGCAAAGCTTATGATGTTTCCTCTCGTTCCTAGGCTATCGATATCATTTATGTATATAAGAAATAATATCGGTCCTAGTACGCTTCCTTGCGGTACTCCATGGTTGATTAGGAGAGGTTTGCTTTTTTCTTGTTAATTTGAACGCTCTGTGTACGCTCCATCATATAGCTTCTTAATAAGTTTAGAGTTCTATTTGACATACCAATTTTTGAAAGTTTTGCAAAAAGAATTTTGTGATCAATTGTATCAAATGCCTTTTGTAAGTCTATGAAGATTGCCAGTGTTATTTCTCCTCTGTCTAAACTTTTTATGATTATATCTGTAATAGTTTCTATGGCGTCACCAGTACTTAGATTCTCCCCAAATCCATACCGTATTAATTGTTTAGCTTCTTTATACTGAAAAAAAATTAAATTGTTCCACATAACCTCTTTAATTTCATTATCTATAGGATTATTTTATCACGATACTTTTAATATCTTTTTAAACACGTAATTATTTACCCTTCTAAAATACCTACCCTATGGGAGCTTAAATGCAATACTTTCCATCATATTGTTACGATACACATGTCAAGTATTATGAGGTCACAGTCGCGGCGAGTGTATTCCGTCGACCCCCCTTGCAAGAAACGACATACCGCACCCCTCCCCGTCACAGTCCCGCGAGAAGCCCGCCCGTGGCCCAGAAACCCGCCGGCGGTCACCCGAGAAGCAGCGCCCGTCACCATGCGCTCTCTAAAATTCCCGCCGATTTCAATGGCGTTCCGATTAGAGCCGATTTCAATAGTAAAATACGAGGTCGCGAACCTGGCCCGCTCTACTTGGAGATTACCGCTACCTGCACCGACCCCGGATTGCTGCCCCGGCTTCCTGCACCAGTCCACCATCTGTGAGTTGAACCTCGATTTCCCTCTTAATTAATGTGTCCCCTAGCAATACTCGGTTGAAACGACCACATTCCCGGAGAGATTTGAGAGACCCCTTCGTTAGGAAATACCTAGACAAATTAGTCGCACGTGTATTGACCACATATTTGCCAAATTTAGAGGCAAAAAAATAACAGCTTGCGTCTGTGAAAATAATATTGCCGATCATTATATCACTGCTATTAATATAAAACTAGCTGGGCCCGTTGCAAAAGCAACTAACGGGTTAAAACACTATGCGATTTGACGTGTGAACGTGGATGATGCGAGGAGTGTGTGTTCAATAAGTATTTGAAGGTACCTAGGTATTGTTGTTGATTTGTTATTGTTGTTGATTGATACCCAATACCTAGGTATTGTGGTTGATTTGTGACTAATAATTATGTTTTGCTAGATGTTGTAATTGTGTGTACCAGACAATACAGATATGTTTCACCCAGCTACCTCTTTCATTTGATGGGATCACGTGGGCGGGCTTTGGCAATTACCTATGTACCTTTTACCCCCTAGTTACCTACGACCTTGACGAGGAAAGGTTTCCTGCCTGCCGACGACATTGAGCTAGCCGAGAGCAAAAGGTAGGTGACCTCCCCCCCCTTGGGACCGCTGCAATATATACATTCCATATGATATATATTGTGTTGCACATTCATTTAGGGTAAATTTGAAGAAAAAGAGAATTTAACAAAAATAAGGAATTTATGATAGATGAGTGTAGCTAAGAGTTTTTGAAATTCTTGACATTAATCCTTGAATAATTGACTTGCATATTTAACGTATATTGTGTAATTAATTTGATTGTATAATCATCTCAACGGTGAGGGTTAAAATTGCCAATTTTTACAATCAGATTAAAACTATATGTTTACATATTGTACCTACTTATATCCATTGTTATGTTTATTATGTAATATACTATACGTTTTTTATTATACTCTTGAATAACTTATGTATCTATAATAACGTGTTATATGTAGCCTTCAAGCCGTGAATAAATAAATAAAATACATTACTTTCTTTGAAGACCAAAGACTACAGATTAGTCAGTGGATTATATCCTATCCTACTAATATTATGAAGGCGAAAGTTTGTATGGATGTGTGGATGTTTGTTGCTCCTTCATCAAAATATACTGAATGGAATTTAAAGATTCTTTCACAAATAGAAAGCTAGATTATTTGCGAGTAATAAAGGCTATATATATTGGCAAGCTCAAGCGTTATGAATAAGCCCTGGCATTATGAAATTATTTATCATACGTGTTCTGTCCCTCTAACAAAATCGAGTTATTGCAAACCTCAGAAGAAAAGCAAACAAATTATTGCCTTGGAAACGATTTTTTTTTTGATTTAGGCAATTCACCCTAAAAGAGTACTTTCTTGGCATCGTAGTTAATTTCCATCTCTAAAAATGAATCGCCGAAATGTATTTATGCACATTGCGCATAACTTCCGAGCGAATGCACCAAATTGGATAATTTTTTTTTGTTCGTTATGTTGCATAAAACTACTACTCTGGAATTATGAAATTTACATAAAAAATTGCAATAGGTGGCACGCGAGCAGTGTGAAAACTGAATGTATCAGTAATTAATGACGGTGTGGTGGGGAGGTTGGGGACGGTGGCAGGCGGAGGGGGGTGTGGAGGGGGGGTGGAGAAGAGGGGGCTGGAAGGAGGGCGGGAGGATGGGAGGAAGGGGGGGGGAGGCGGAGTGGGAACCCCTCTAATACCGTGCGAGCGAAGCCGCGGGAAAAAGCTTGTATTTCAATAAAAATCAATTTCATGGGCGCCATTATCATTCTATGATGATGACAGAAAAATAAGGATTAACAGTAGGTTAACCAAGTAAAGATTAAAATCTAATACACCATTCCAGCCATCTCCGGAGAATCTGCAAGTCATACCTATACCTTCCATCTGCTTCCACCGGACCCGCTCGGTCAAGACTGACGCCATAGCAGTGTTTGAGATGTCACCAATGCTGTCAACTGGAGTATCTACATTTTATTGAGAATCTAAGTTGTATCGATATCGGGGTTTGAAGTTCGAATATTCTGCAAACCAATTTCGACTATCGTTTCGATTAGTATCGTCCAACTAGCGAACGCAAGAGTTCCCTCTCTACTCCACATCCATCCGCGAACAAATTGCCTCAGTATGTATGGACTACTCTAAAAAATACACATTTTGTTCGAAAAATAATAATAATAATTAAAAATAAATTATGTACTTACGTCAATTTCAAATTTCTAGTAAAAATGCTTTTTCAGGATTACGCTATTTACAAATTCAACAAAATTAAAATAATATATGGTGATCATCTGATTGCACCTTTTCAAAGAATTGGTGGTGTCACGTTATCCGTGTGCGAGAACATGTAATTTGTCACCGGTGTTATCGAGCACAGGTATGTGCAGTAAGTACTGGCAGGTACAGCTCGGCCAGTGCGAAATATGACTATTGGTGACTACCGTGAGGTGAGACACCCCATAATGGATTGTTATTACCTGCACTGGTTATTTAGTGCTCTAAAATAATCGGCATATAATAAAATTACAAGCTTTATAAAAAATAATATTTTTATGAAAACCTCCAATTATATTATATGATAGCTAGTACTCGGCGTGCGTTGCAGCGCCACTCAAAGAAAGGGTTTGCGATTTAATTCTGTTTGTCGAAGTGCCTTTGGATGAAGAATATTTTTTATGTTTCGGTCTGGTGCGAACACAAATACATCAGAAGGTTTTCTAATGCGCAAGCAGGCCATATAAAACTGTCCGTGTGAGAAGCATGGATTTACAAAATTTACCCCCTACTATCTCCTGCCGCTACTATGTCTCCTTTGAAATCTCTCCCTTTGCCCCTCTCGTCCTCCACCCCTCCGTCACCTCTCCCTACCGCGTCTCTTTCCGCCTCCCCTGCCTTTCACCCCCCCGTGATCACCTTTCCCTCTCGCATTCCACCCCTCCTGCGTTCTCCTTTCACCTTCCCCGCCGTCACCACCCCTCCCGCGAACCCCGCCCTTCCTTCGCTCCCCTCCCCCCTCCCGGATTCCCCCCTCTCTCCTTCCCACCCTGCCGCTAAACTATATTATATACATACATTTTGCAATCAACTCGCGCGCCAAATATTGTAATTTTTTTTTACAAATTTCATATCGCTAGAGCTATATAAAACAGGGCTGACTCCATTGCTTACCATTAATAATATACATATCATTGGTACATCTAATAAAAATTATTTCGTAGGTGCCTAAATCAATATTTTATTTAATAGCGCCGAAAAATGTAAAATATGCCCACATAAATTATTAGTAAGTCGAGTCTCCACAGATAAAATGTTTTTAAAACATCCGACAAAAACAAAAACATTAGGTCGGGACCCACAACGTTTTTTTTGTTTTCCACCGGTCACGGAAAATGTTTTAGGATATTGAAAACATTTTGCCGCAAAGCCGCGCTTTAGGAAATCAATAAAATGCCAAAAACTATCTTGAACAAAGATAACTTTTCAAATAATGAGAAGTACATATTATAAGTCAGTAAATTTACGAAATATTATATGATTATTATTGACAGTCGAGTTTATGGATGATACACGGATTAGGCGTGAAGTTATTCGTATTACCTGTTTTTGAATGTAATCATGACGCCAGAAGCCTTTTTCATAATAATATTATCGTGATATTAAAATTTTTACAATAATTCTATCATATACTTTTGACTATATTGAAAATCTCTCCTGGCCACGGTTCTAGATTCAAGTTAACGCACTCAATTCGTAACATAAAATCAATCCCCAAATGTTACACAATTTTTAAAATACATATTTGGAAATATTTTTCTTTTTCCCAGGGTTTGCGGGTTTCAATTTGATACGGCGTTCTGAACTTAATTAAAAAAAAAACCACGCCAAAGGCCTATGAAGTGGACTTAATTATGATTCCAGAATCAGAGTTTATTCACAATTCATACGGGTTTTTACAACGTGACATGAGAGCTTAAGTTGTATCAAAGGATTTTCGTTTCAAACCAACGTTGAATTTTATTTACCTGTTATAAACAATAATAATTAATAATTAAGCACGCCAAAATGTACCCACGGTCTGAAATGAAAGAGACATCTCAATTATATATTTGTATTTGTGAACAACTAACTTTACTGAGGAATTTTGTTTTCAAATACCAGTCCAAATTACGTAAATACAAATTAAATATTTTTACTATGAAAAATTGTTTCCTTCTGAAGCAGAAAAATTAAAGAATGTCGTGAATCTATGGCAAATTTTATTTACTAGTAATTTGCAACACGTAGCTTTGAAATTTATAAATTAAAAAAAAAAAAAAAATTATGTTAGTATCGATCGAGAGTCCCAACTGCCCCCAACCATCTAGAGCAGTTAGACCAGCGGTCGTCACACTTTTCTGGTCAAGGGCCATATAGGACAATGTGAGGTATCACCGCGGGCCGCACAGTTTCGGGGCAGGGGGGGGGTGTTTAGCAAGTTAAAAAAGCAATTATTTTGTATTTAAGTACCGGGTTGCTACTTCCTTCTTGTGTTCGTGGTATAGTGTCAATGGAATCTTTCATTTCAATTTTCATTCACTTCCCGAACTATCGAAATGTGAGAATTTTCGCACACGTGATAAAAATAAAAATGATTACAATAACACATTTAATAACAAAAATTAACCAATATTAGTGTTTATTTTGCTTTATTAGTACGTGATAAGTGTGTTTTTTTTGTCTTTTTTAGACAATTTTTTTTACCTACCTACATCCTCACTGTGCCATCTCTACCCCCTCTAATTTTCTCTGGGTCTTCTACCGCCTCCCTGAAAGTCTCTAACGACAAAATAATTAATTGTAAGAAAACAGATAATATAATTAATTGTACATGAAAAAATATATTTAAAAAGAAAACGGCAGATATTTGTGCGGGCCGCAAAAAAATGGATAATGTAATTGTACACGAAAAAATATTTATTTAAAAATAAAACGGCAGAAATTTTGCGGGCCGCAAAACAACGATAGTATAATTGTACATGAAAAAAATATATTTAAAAAGAAAACGCAGATGTTTGTTCGGGCTGCAAAAAAACGGATATTATTACGGTTCATGAAAAAAATATATTTAAAAAGGAAACGGCAGATATTTGAACGGGCCGCAAAAAAACGTATATTATAATTGTACATGGAAACATATATATTTAAAAAGAAAACGCCAGATATTTGCGCGGGCCGCACAAATATCCGCCGCGGGCCGCAGTTTGACGACCAAGGAGTAAGACCATAGCATCCCCAATTGATTTATGTTGTGACGTTGAAGGTAGTAGAGAGGGGATGGAGATGGGGAAAGTTGAGGGTACGGAAATGGATATTCAGAACTGGTATTTTTTAACATTATCTCCCTACTTCGGAGGCCTTGAGGATTTTTTTTGCCTCAGGGCCTATGTCGTCTTTGGGGATGCTGTGCAGAGGGTCTTTTTATGAAAAGAAAGGAGAGAAGGTTCTGGAAAGGAAAATTGTATGAGGGGTGAGTAGGAATCTGGGGGGTCAATGTGTTCAGGGGTGACTAAAGAATAAATCCTTCCCTCCCACTGCGGTGCAAGGCGATGGGTCGAGAGTCTGGCTTAAGAGACTATTCTGATATATCCGTAATATTATATTAGAAATAAAATTAACAAAATCGTATTGTCATCCGAAAGATGTCGGGTTTAAAAAGGCTACTATTGGCTATATTATAGGTATAAATATATTTTTTTCAATTATTTCTGGCTTTCACCCTTCAAGGGTATTTATTCTAAGCCATTATTTAAAATTACGGATAAACTTTAACTTGTTATTTGTGATATGACGGAGAAATTAATTTGCTGAGTTGAACCCGCGACGCATGCGAACCAAGCGCTTTGAACTACTCGAACACAAACTATTTGTCTCAATTTATGGGTACAATTACGGGTACCGCCGCCTCGGTAACCATTTGTTGGAAAACCAACAATCCTGCCGTAGGTCACCCCAAGTGGTTCGCAGGGTGATTTAGCAGGGGTGTCTGGGTTGTTGGGTGAGGTTTGTCTAGATCTCGGTGGCGAATAAGTTTGCTCACCTACTGCATAGCGGGCCGGATCGGGAGAGACTGCTTGAGGCAGACATAATCTAGACCTCTCTAGTCAGACTCTCTCTTAACCCACCGCCTTTCACCGCAGTGGGAGTGATGGATTCATACGTCTCCTAGACACATTGACCCACAATTTCCTACCCACCCCTCATACCATTTTCCTTCGCAGAGCTTCCTCTCCATACTTTTCCTAAGAAGACCCAAAGTTGACGTAGGAAAGCAGGGATTTTTTTCCTCAGAGCTTCCGGTGTTGCCATTGCTATTGTAAAAAAAACTGCCATTCATAAAGTAATCAGCACTAATGATAGAAGCTGTAAAAAGGAAGCCCTTTTCAACTCTTACTAAAAGTTTCGAATGTTTTTTTTAAATAATTTGTTCCGACCGAACGTTTTAAATAATCTATTAATTTGACAGAAACAATGGGTCACGTCGGGAGGAGAATTAGCGTCAGTCAAAAATGTCATTTAAATATTTGGTTTGCGCGCGAAATGTGCTAATTATGAGACGCAAAATAGTCATTTCAGTGCTTATTGTACATTTAGGGGGAATAGTTATGTACAAACACGCACGTTATGCAAATGACATGGACACCATTAAACACAAAATTCAAAGGAAAATGCATTTACTGCGTTAATGTAGTTGTTCTAAAATTCAACATATCTTTCTAATGATTAATATTTTCAGAAAGAGATTCTTTCATCGCCGTCGCCGTCGTAATCATCAATATCGCGAAAACTCCTTGAAGAGATTTAACCGCCTCTTTTATTTTTTTTAAAGTTAGCTCCACACGGGATGCCCGGGGGAAAACAATTTCCCTTGGATATATTCTATGTCATCTTTAAGGATGCTGTGTGGTGGGTCTTTATAGGGAAAAGAAGGAGGGGAAATAATGGGAAGGAAAAATGTATGAGAGGTGTATTGAAATCCGGGGGTCAATGCGTTTCTCCCGATCCGGCCCGCCACGCAGTAGGTGAAGACAGTTGGTGGTGACCTAGACAAACCTTAACCCTTGAACCCGGGCATCCCTGCTAAGTAACCAAACGTAGCGAACCACTTGGGATGATTTATGACAGGGGTGTTGGTTATCCATTAAATGGATCCCGGAGCGGCAGTGCCCATATCCGAATCGCAAAAACTAAAACTAGGAAATGTTTCCAGTCTGTTGGGTCTCCTGCTGTTATGCCTAAGGTTGCGGTGTTGGCCTCCACACCGTCCAGGTTAAGTTTAGATATATCAATCCTCCATTGTCTTGCAGGCCTGTTATGCGGAATTCTGTTAGGTTGTCAACTATTTTCCCTACTTTTTACCAGCTGCATATCCTGTCTAATAGACCCTTATCAGTTTCTTGATATTTTTTATTGATGGCTGTTTATACAATAAGGAACTCCAGTGAAAAATATTATGGCTTTAAAAAATATTTTCATATAGACCAATAAACGCTGATTCTGAATATATAAGTTTTATTTAAAAATATTTAAAGTAGAATTTAAAAATATTTATTAAACTGTCCATTTTTAACCGTGTCATTAAAACACACTCTCAAGTTGGTATTATTGAATGTTTAGTGCTGACGTCACTGCTCACCGTAATTTTACGGTCATTGTATTGAAATGTATGACACAAGCCATCGGTGATAACAACATTTCCCGTTATTCGTTTATTGATATACTGTTTACAGAGATTTAGTTGTTGTGTTTATTGAAACATTATTTAGGCCTAAATAATTTCGTATCAAAATAGAGGTATCTCTATTATTTAAAATATTCAAAAACTAAAGTGTACAAAAAAATCGTAATGCTACTAATTAATTATCCTTCAAGTCTGAACTTCAAAATGGCAGAAGTCGAACAGCTGATTCGGCACTGTATGCTGTAGTTGCCTACAATTCCATAATATTAATTTCGATTCTTAAAAGCGAAAAAAATTATAATTTCAATAATTTTTATACCACTCTCGCGTAGTAATTTTGAAAAATATAATAAATATAATATAATTAATAAATAATTCCATCTAAATAATGTTTTTACTTATTGAATAGTTTCATACCTTCTTCCATATAACTGTCATACAAAATGACAACACCTGTTGAAAATAAAACAAACTTTTGGTGAGGGATGACGTCACACGATTCACCATACAAGGGATCTTGAAAAATTGAAACTTTGACAATTATTTTAACTATTTAAATCTAATTCTAAAAAAAATATATATATATATATATATATATATGCAGTTATTTAAGTTAAAAGGTCACTATTCATTAAAAAAAAATTGAACTCGAGTTCCTTATTTGGAAAAACACGTGGTTGCGCCTTATCCGAAGATCCTTCTCTCAAATATACGAAGATTTTTTAGTTGTTTCTGCTTTCACCAGACTTACTTTGTAATTTAACTGCATCACATACTCAAAAGCCAACTCGTGACGTTCCAATATCTTAAGAAAAGCTCCTATCATTTGCATATCAGCATGTAAATATTGCAATCTCGCTTCTTAACTTCGAAGTTCACTTGCAAACTAAAAACATGCTAATTTGGGATAATAAATTTCTTAAGAAAGTCTTCTTAAAAGCACTTATTTCGTTTTTGAATTGGAAGTAGTTATACAAAAACCAACTAGTCCACAATTTCGGAAACAAAAAGATAGTGTTGTTAAGTTCAATTCTATATTCTGCTAGGCTGCTTTCATACAAAAATTCAAAATATTTGTTGGTCGAGAAAAAAAACATTTAAAAATGTGGAGGAAGCGCCCACGGCACTCAAAAAGTTTTTAATATATTTTACTCGAAAAATGTTTAGCGGAAAAAAGTCAGAGTCAACTAGACGATTTCAGCAAAATACCTAACATCTATCTAATCGTTATACACATTTACAGCCTTACTAATAAAAAAAACGCCTTAACGACCGTTAAACGGTATATCTGTTAGGTGCCCGTTGAACGGCATTTTTACACCTTTACTAATAACATGATCACGTTTTTATGTTAGATAAGTTTTAAGATTTTCACGGCCAAAAGCATTTTCGTTATTTGTTTTTGGGGTGTTATGCCGTGTTGCGCTACCTCCTTCTTTAGCCAACGTTTCGGACATCGTTGCAGTGTCCATCATCATCATCACGTTTTTATGTTGTTTGCATTAAATTTCCTTAGATTTGCGGTTTTTAGGTTTTAGGTTATTTCTGAACCGTTATTTTTTAAATGAATTTTCCGCGTGAGTTTAATAAAACTTCTATGAACGTAATGTTATTTAATAATAGAAATGCCTTATGCATGTATAAATAAATAGAAATTCGAGAAATCAACGTTGAAATTACGAAAAACTAATCGGTAAAAAAAAATTGTCAGATTTTTTCAGTTATTGTTTCGGAATTGTTATAATATTATTTCTAATTGTATGAACGAGATAAAATGTGAAGTAATAGTTTTGTTGCAAATTCCTGCAATAAAATCTGGTCTGTGTATTTAAATTTTTAATTTTCCGAAATTTTACGATGTCGTCATATACTAAGTTTTAGATACGCTTTTTTAAAACTTTTTTTTAGGTTAAAAGCATAAAATACTGCAATTTTTAAACACAAAAGTATATTTCATTTACAAAAATGTAAAAGATAATTTATTCTTGTTTCTATAAAGGTATTTGTTTTTACGACATCTTCAAAAATAAGAAATATGCAAGACATTTAAAACACATTGGAAAAAAAATTCAAATTTCGTTCAGAAATCATTAATAAAACTAGCATATACAATAAATAAACCCCTTCTGGCTGTGTATTTGAGTGTGTAAGCTATGTGATGAATTGCATTGATCAACAGTGAAAATTAGAAAATATCGTAGCTTCCCACTTTAATTTAAAAAAGAAAATATCAATTACTTATAAAACGGACACGTCTACGACATCTATCGGATTAGAGTAAAGTGAATTCATATTTACGGTAGGGATCTATAATTAGACAAAGTGAGACGAGTATTGATAAAAAAATCACAGATGGTATCAACAAATAATCAGAGACAGGGACTCTCCAATATACTTTAGGCCGTGATATATTGACAGCCAATTGGATTGCAGCAAAAGCGATTAAAAACCAATCCAGCCTATCAACAAGAAGAGGGCCGAGCCCATTTTTAGAACAAAGGAACGACCTTTGGACTTGGCAATTAGGAATGTAATTAATGAGTTTGACGTTCCCACCAAACCGAGAGGTGAATAAACTCCATGGGAAAAAATAATTTATTCAGGGACAAAAGTACGATGAACCCGAGAAATGTTATGATTAACCGGTACATTCCAGGGATCAGAAACCCTAGTTCTCGAACGCATTGAAGCATATCAGGTGCGAAAAAAGGATACACGTAAACAACGATGGAAAAGTTTAAGTGAAAAATTGCATAGCAAGTGACGAAAACGTGTTGTAAGATGTTAGTGAGATTTCCATCTATAATACGATTGTTTGTGACGACCGGAGATGATCGATTCGAGGGAAAACGTGCTAAAGGAAATGGAAATGTTGAAAAAACAATGGAAAATTATTGTTATCAATTCTAGACGGAGCTGGGATATTACGATGAAAGATTTAGGGAGGAAACGTCAAAAAAAATGAGAGTTTTAAAGAATAGGCGAGGGTACATTTCAGAGGTCTAGAGCAGTAACAAGTGTTAGAGAAGAAAATAGAGTGCAGTACGGAGGGGAGTGGAAAATGCTGAAAACATTGCGATAGAAAAACTCAGGAAAAGGAGTCATTTTACGTAATTAAAATGGAGTTTATAGAGTAACATAGTACGCGACTGCAAATAAAAATGAGACATTACAATGGTTGTCGATCCCAGATGTATTTTGTTGTGATAAACAAGGAATATTCGAACATGAAAATTGTTTAGATAAGGGCAATTAGTCCTTAAAAAGGTAATAAAAATTATCATGGGTCTTATGAAATATTTACATTAAAGAATTCTCATAAAAGTTAACGACACTGAAATAAAAAAAGGATTTATTGCCAGGTGGGTACAGGAATTAATGTATACAACTGTCAAGGCATATGGTTTATGGGATTTTGGGTAAGAACGAGACGAAATTTGTAAGGCGTTCTCTATGAAGCAATAAAAATGACAGAAATTTAAGGGCCGAAGTGGGGGTATCTCCTATAAAGATGTTAAAAATGATATATTTATTAATAACAAATAGAAAATGAAATTTTCCAAGAGGCAGCAAACATCAAAAAACGATATGGTTATATCAGGGAAGTACAGGGAAGCGAGGGGAAAGAAGATACGACAGAGAAAAACAAAGGAAATCTTAGATTAACAGTGAATAAAATAAATACGGCTTGAAATATAAAAATCTATAGAGATATGAACAATAACGTAAGAATAAATAAGGAAATTCATGGAAAGAGTGTCGTGAATAAAAGAAAATTCGAGAAAAAATGGAAAATTCAAATATACGACGTAAATAGAGAAAATTCGGTTTTAAATGGTAAGGTTCATATAGAATACAGAAAAACTCGAGGAAAAATAATAAAATAAAAATGAACAATTTGCAAGAAAGACTTCGACATGAAGATATCTCTGATAGGCGAATTTGGGGACAGATTTGGAACATATTGTAGATGCCGTACGCACGGACATGTTACGAAATAGATGAAAATAGAACTTTAAAATTATTAAATTCAAGCTAATTTTGTATGAACACCAGGACAAAGGAAGTTGGGCAATTAAACATGGATCTTACTAAATCCGGATCTTGTAAGTATGGAAGTACGAGACAGAATTTAAAGTATCAAACGCGAAAGGGACTAAGGGACCGCATTCGACAATAATGGAGAGGTTTCAAGAAATTACGAGTTGATAGTAATTAGATTGGTTTATTACAGGAGATTCAGATACGCTCTTTTGGACCTGAGAGGGGTATAAAAGGCTAGGCAAATGGCAGTTGGAGGGAGTCTACGGTCGTGGTCGAAAAGGTTGAAAGTTCGCGGAACGTGACGAAACGGTGGGTGATTTAAAGTTGAAAAATTCTAAGTGATAATTATTATGATACTTAGAAAAATTTCACATTCTAGTCAGTGATCTACAAAAAAATACTTTGCAGTTAGAATCAGTGAAAATAAAAATAAAGCCAACGCATTAATTACTTGTGAAAAATAAAAGTGCTCGTGATAAATACAATTTGTTTTAGTGGAAAATTCGGATTTTATAATCACTTAATATCGTATTTTTAAACTTAGAAATTTCGCGTTTAATATTAGTGCAATAAATAACTGAAGTGATGTGATAATTTAGCGTGAAGAAGTTATAATTAAATACGTGTGTTCAATCTTAGTGAAAGTGTTCTAACAAATAATAAATATTTAAATTAATTATCTTAAATAATAATAATAAAACAAAATAATAGTTTATTAATACATAAAAGTTCGGAGGGATAAAAATTTAATTTAACAACGATTTACCATCTCTAAATTAATCGTGAAGTAACTATCATTTAAAGTGTTATTTAACCAACGAGTTTTGAAATAAAATACAGTTAAGAACGATAGAGTTCATACATCATTTTAATTAATTAGATTAATTGGGAAAAAAAAAAAATTGAAGTCAAAAGATTTAATTAAATTTAGGAAAATAAAAATTAATTTA
Source organism: Limnephilus rhombicus (assembly GCA_929108145.2). Lineage (NCBI taxonomy): Eukaryota > Metazoa > Arthropoda > Insecta > Trichoptera > Limnephilidae > Limnephilus > Limnephilus rhombicus. The sequence goes on along the minus strand of OV815272.1, from coordinate 19,712,227 downwards.
GGAAAATTGCAGCAAGGTTTACTGTGTATTTCCCGGTCGGAAAAACCTTGGTAGGGGTAAGTCTTTTTCCGTTATAAAATTTTACAGATTCCAAGGAGAAAGCGGAATGCAGCAAACATTGGTATTTGGATTAATTATTTGACCAAGATATTACTCGCTTAATATGTGATATGTAACTATATTAAAATATTATAAATATAATAAGTATATTTTATATACTTATATATGTATGTATATATACATATATATATGTAATTTTATTGTTCCCAAGAAAATTTTTAATCAAAAAGAAAAACACTTATATAAAAAGAGGAAAAAGGGTATCGATTCCTACCTCTGAATTCATCAATAACTATTAAAAGTAGTTATGTGTGATAAATTTACAAATCAATATTTTATATTTAATTTTATGTATGTATTAATATAATTTCAGAAAATCCAGAGCATTTGAAATAAGTTATGATATTAGAAATTATTTCAATCATAATATAATTATACATATCAATATTATAAATTATTTATTGAGACAAAGTATATATAAATGAATAAATATGTATACGTAATCGGGTATCAGACTAGACAATTGCGCTAAGTACATCATTATCAAACAAAGAAATTTTAGAGTCATCTCACACGTCTCCGGAATGTCTAAATTAAACACACCTCATACGCTTGAATCTAGGTCACGAGGCCGTCGAGAATGTTTACAAAGCTCAAATTGTTTACAAAATAAGTCGGTCACTGGGACACTAGTTCGAACACAGTAAAAAGGTAAAAAAAAAAAAAAAAAAAAAAATGACCTTGATTAGTGGATATCGTACTTAGGTATTAACTTCTAGGAACGGGATAAAATTATTATATTGCGCAATTATTAGAAACAAAAAGAAAAAAAAAAATTAAACACTATTTTTAATTTGAACGTAAAGAGGTATCTACAGACCTAAACAATTGAAAATAAACAGATTTATTATAGCAGATCAAATAAAAAGGGTGAATTGAAGACTTACATGAAACAGTTGAAAAATCACGGGATAGCTTAATAAGGGGTAATGAGGATTTACATGATTCAATTGAGAATCACGGGATAGTAAGAATTTATTAAAAGTTGAACATTGGAAGGGGAAAAAAAAAAAAAAAATACAGTTCAACCAATAGAAGGCAGTAATCGCTTCTATAACAAAACCAAACCATAGAGATGACGGATCTCTCAAACAAAACCGTCAACAAAACCAAACAAAAGCTTGGAGTTATGGCGAATCTCCAGAACACATCGCCAGATAAGATCTTAATGTACTAGTATTTATTTATATTTCCCACTATTCTTACGTATGTATTCGGTATCAATCTGAAAATTTCGCAGAATTTGATGGGCGAGATCCGAGCTTGGAATGCGATGCAAGTAGCTTCGTATTGCGAGTTATAAACCTTCCCAAAACGTATGTTTAAATATATATCTTTTTATGTACTGTTCATTGAATGAAACGAACTCACTTACAATTAGTGCTTTAGGCCTGTCGGGTCACTCTCGTCTCATTTCTTGAACGTGGAGGGAGGATTCACGACCCGTAACTCCACACAAACCCGTGAGTATATGATTGCATATAGGACGAAACCGGTTCGCCCTAAGTAAATAGTAAACTTTGGAGGAGTAGGAATTTGTGGGTATCTGGGCTCGGGGGAAGACCTGAAGGCAGCGCATGATGGCGAAGGAAGGTTCAGTTGGGACGCGATAACTTAGGTATCAATCAATTGAACCGTGCCAAAAGACTGTGCGAATTTTGGGTTGACACCTGATCACCTTGCTTACTTGATGGAGGCAGGAGCCAAATTTTGCCAGAAAAAGGGTTATTCTGAGTTCGTCAAATATGCAATTAACTAATTACATTAACCTACTAAATCCATCTTTATATGTACCTTATAGCAGCTGAATCAAAATGGAGGGGCGCCCAACAGATACAAAATACAATCATAATCAAATTTACTAACATTTAACCATTTGAGATATATTTAATTATCTGTTCAATTAGTCATGTGTAGTTTCAATTAGTATTGCTTATTCATGAATTCATTAGAATGTAGGGAATCATAATAAACGTCAAGGGGAAGTTAGCTCATTTAGAGAAACTACTTAAGGTTAGATTTGCAAGAGAGAGACCAATACAGTTTGAAATTCAACACTCTGTTTAGAATCAAGAGGGTTACCACAAAAATTAAAGTAATTAAAGTCCTATATCATAAATCAAAAAATTACACAACGTTTGATGGAGTTTAATTACAACCTAAATACGAAAATATTTACGTTCAAAGTGTAACGGTGTGGCCTGCGTATTCGCAATTTTGCATGGGAGAGTTGGCTGCATTGCGCACCGAAATAATCCACGCATAACTCAGGGAAGCTTCGAGATTGTTCGAGTCTTCAGTTGACGGAATTACCTCGGGTCGGGAGGTTGTGTTGTTGAGCGGGCTGTCATTGGCTGGAAACCAGTTCATCATGATCGGACTTCGAGACGTGAGAATTAAATTTTATTTGTAACAGATCGAGATATTATTTAGTTTTAGTTTTAGTGATTACTGAGTGATAAATATGTTTTCGTTAACACGATCACAGGCGCCCATCAGTTATTTCTTTTAATTGTACCTGCAAGATACCGATAGACACGGTCAGAGAAATTAAGATCAAATTCACAGCTGGTTACTTATTACGCATCCAGCCACCCCTGATGATTATTTATATTTTAACTTAATAGAGTCTCATTGAAAATTTTTAGAATGTTCCCAAGGGCCGGTTTTCATTATAATAAAATTTATCATTGTTCTGACTTGGCATTCTTTACTGATTAGCTACCCTCAGTGTCTTGCTGATTATATATTTGTGTTTTAACACTATTTATATTGATGGATGACCAGCCATGGTGGGTATAATATATTGGTAAATATATTTGATAATATCATAATGTTACATTGGCGCCCAACGTGGGGCTGAACCTGTTTTTTTTGATTTTTTTTTCTCGCACGTGTTCGCAGGGATTTTATTTCACAATTATCAAATGGTTCACATCTCGATCTGTTGTATTTATTTGTTTCTCACGTCTCGCTTGGGTTTATGACAGCCCGTCCCACGACCAACTTACCGTTCCGTTATTTTACACATAGATTCACACAGTTTATTGCTTTGGTTTCCGTCAGCTCATCAGCGTTATTACGCTTTTAAATTATTTTGCTGTTCAGTTCGCTGGCAGCATACCTTACGTATTTTTTCTTAGAATTGGCGATTGCATGTGCATTATCATTTTTCATGTCGTGTTGTTGCATGTGTACTAATAATTTTTTTTTCTACCCTACAATCGAGTTCTAGGTTATGAACGAAGGTGTAGAAACAAGGAGTAAATCTGCGGCAAAAATTATCATGGCGAAACAGGATGATACATCGGCGGGTTCCAGTTCGGCATTGTCATTTCCGTCTCTTCCGTCGTTTCCGGTACACAAGTGGAACCTTACTTTCGATGGCTCTACGGATGTCCGCAATTTTATTGAACGGGTAGAAGAACTTGCTGTCGCTAGAAATGTAAGTTATGCTTCACTTTTTTCTTCTGCAGTCGAATTGTTTTCAGGACAGGCGCTACAATGGTTTAGAGTAAATCGCTCATCCTTCTCATCTTGGGCGGACATTGTGGTCGCGTTAAAAAACGAATTTGAACTATTAGATCATGAAAGGAGATTATTGTCACAAATCAGAGCGACGTTTCAATTTCAGAAAGAGAATTTAAGTTCTTTTATCACACGTGTTCAATCGCTTAATAATCAATTGTCCTCAAAGTTGCCGGAAGATGAAATTCTGGAGATTTTACTGAGTAATATGTTGCCGAGATACATTCAGAAACTTTCACTTTCTGAGATCCCTGATTTGTTAACCTTAAAAAAATTAGGTAGGATGATTGAATTGGCTGACAACCGTTCAAACGATAGAGCTCATACTGGTAATTCTCATCCTAATAATTTCAATTCTGTTAGGAATGACTATTCTGGTAATAGAGGCAATGAGAGGAATCCGATTGATTCAAATTTTTCTAGGTTTAACCAAACTAGCAATAGGAACATTGGCAGTAAATTGAACAATGTGAATTCTTCTAGAAACAATTACTCTAACGATAGAGATGGTTTTGTTAATACAGCCAATCCTAATTTCAATTTCAGGAAGAACCGTCGTGATTTGACCAATGTTTTGCTTAACCAGTCAAATGTGAATTCTAGGGAGGTGCACTGCTTTCGCTGCGGGCGACCAGGTGTCAAGGCTCCTCTCTGCGGCTGCCGTCGTCAAAAAAACTGATGGCCCGTGAGGTCCTTTCGGTGGGCGCTAGGACGTCAGCGTTTGCCGAGACTACTTCACGGGAATGGGTTTTGTGGCTGAATACCGTAAGAGATTTTTATAACAATTTAAGGTCTTCGAAGGAGGTGCGAGCGGCCAACAGGGACGGCCGTCCTTACATCTCTTTCCAAGTTTTGAGCACAGGCTACTCCGGTCTTCTAGACTCTGGGTCGCACGTATCTATTTTAGGGAATAACTTTCATCGTAAATTTTTAGATTTAGGTTTCAATTTGTCAAAGTTGGACTCTGAGTTCTCTCTAGTATCGTCAACTGGTCATTCGGTTACCTGCTCTTACAAGTTAGCTCTTCCGGTGCGTTTTGAAAATGTTGTTAGAACTTTCAATTTTGTTATTATGCCAGACATTAAATCTGACATTATTCTGGGTTGTGACTTTTGGAAAATGTTCAACATTTGTCCTAAGATTTCGAAATTAATGTCTTGTAAGGATTCAGACAGTAGAGTTCAAGCATCTAATCTTATTGGGCTTGATAGTGAGAAAAATTTATCTCAATCCCAACGTTCCGTCTTGAACAAAGTAGTTCAGGAGTTTGTGGATTACTCAGGAGATCGGTTAGGCAGAACAGAGTTAGAACATCATGTTATAGACACGGGTGATGTGCCTCCTATTAAACAAAGGGTTTATCCCATTTCTCCGCACTTACTTCCGGAAGTACATAGGGAGCTTGACAGACTCCTAGATTTAGGTGTTGTAGAACCGAGCAACAGCGCATGGAATAATCCCATTGTCTTAGTACCCAAGAAAAATGGCACTTTCAGACTTTGCCTTGACAGCAGACGTTTAAACGCCGTCTCGAAACGCGACGCCTACAATTTACCGTTAATCTCAGACATTCTCAACAGCTTAGGTGGTGCTCGTTATTTGTCAACTTTGGACTTAAATGATGCCTTTTTCCAAATTCCACTAGAGGAAAGTTCTAAGGAGAAAACCGCGTTTACGATACCCAAGCGTGGGTTGTTTCATTTCGTCACAATGCCGTTCGGTTTACATGGTGCAAGTTCCCGTATGATGCGATTGATGGATAAAGTGTTAGGGCCTGAATTTGATGGCAAAGTCTTTTGCTACTTAGATGACATTATCATTATTAGTTCATCTTTCGAAGAGCATATTTATCTGTTGAGACAAGTTAAACAGAGACTACAAGCCGCCGGTCTTACGATTAATGTCCAGAAGTCCGTTTTCTGCAGGGACTCCCTTAAATACCTTGGTTTTGTTATTGATGACAAAGGCCTCCGAACTGATCCGGATAAAGTCAAGGCTATTGTTGATTTTCCCACCCCTACGTCACAAAAGAGCCTACGTAGGTTCATTGGGGTACTCTCGTGGTATAAGAGATTCATTTTCAATTTTTCTAGCATTGCGTCACCTTTGTATGATTTAACTAAGAAAGAATTCGCGGGTAAGAAATTTGAGTGGAACGATCAAGCGCAATCAGCATTCTCAAAACTTAAAAACTTTCTTGTAACCGCTCCGGTTCTCGCATGTCCTGATTTCAAGAAACCGTTCACGATTAGCGTAGACGCGTCGAATGTAGGGCTCGGAGCATGTCTTTCACAACTGGATGATAAGGGGTTAGAACACCCTATTTCTTTCATTTCAAGAACACTTTCTGCTCAAGAGAGGAACCACTCAACCACGGAAAAAGAGTTAAATGCCATGATTTTCGCGTTGGAAAAATTCAGGGGTTATATTGAGGGCTCGCCTATTCCGGTAAAGGTCATAACAGACCACTACAGCCTGAAGTGGTTGACCAGTTTGAAGTCGCCCTCAGGACGTCTCGCGCGCTGGGCAGTCAGGTTGCAGCAATTCAACTTTGAAATTATACATAGGAACGGTAAAGACAATGTAATTCCTGACGCGTTATCACGGGATCCTTTACAGGTAGATACGATTAGTCAAAATTTTTCTACCTCGGACAATTGGTACGTCAATTTAAAGGAGAAAATTTTGGCCAACCCTGAGAAGTATCCGGCGTGGAGAATTTCCAATGATAGGCTCTATAAACATATCCAGAGTATGGAGGCTTTACATAGGTCCTACGACTGGAAAGAGGTAGTTCCGAAGGAACTCAGGAATAGTTTGATTGTACAGCACCATGTTCCTCCTACTTGCGCCCACTTCGGGATTTTGAAAACCCTAAATAGAATTAGACAAAAATATTATTGGCCTAAAATGGCTGCTGATGTAAAAGCTTTCATCGGTAAGTGTCAAATTTGCTTAGGTTACAAGAGTACTAATTTGTTACCGCCAGGTCTCATGGGAAATCCCAAATTGGTTCAGCGCCCTTGGCAAATGATTGCGACTGATTTACTTGGGCCATATCCGAGTTCATACAAGAAAGGTTATACTTATCTGTTGGTAGTGTCTGATTTCTTCTCTAAGTATACTAGGCTTTTCCCGCTGAGGAAGGCTACTGGATTGAATATTGCTACTATTTTAGAGAATGAGATTTTCCTAAAATTTGGAGTTCCGGACACCATTGTTTTGGACAATGGTCCTCAATACATTTCGCGTGATATGAAAGCTTTGGCCAATAAGTTTCATATACGTCACCTGTTTTATAATTGCAGATATCATCCTCAGAACAATCCTGTGGAACGTGTTAACAAGGTTTTGGTAGCAGCGCTTGGTTCATATGTTGGATCTGACCACAGAACTTGGGCGAATCATCTTCCAGAAATTGAGTTAGCCATTAACACTGCAGTTCATGAAGTTACAGGTTATACTCCGTTCTTTCTTAACTTTGGTAGAGAGATCATCATTTCAGGAAAAGATTATTTAGGCACTGACTTCAATGCTGAAGAAATTACCTTTGCTAAGCGTGACTCTTGGGCATCAGGTTTGGAAGAATTAAATGACATCTTTTCTCAGGTACGAACGTCTTTAAGACAATCCTACGAGCGCAACAAGGTGCACTACAACTTGCGTCGTAGAGATATTCAATTTAGTGTCGGGGACACAGTTTGGAGACGTTCATTCGTTTTATCAGATGCAAGTAAAAACTTTTCAGCAAAATTAGCGCCTAAATTCATTAGGAGCAAGATTATTGGTAAAATTTCTCCAGTAGCATATCAGTTGGCTGATATGAGTGGTAAGAAACTTGGTGTTTATCATATAAAAGACATTCTTAGGTCTGAGGACTCCAGCTGATCCTTTGGGTTATTTCAATCGGGGTTGATTTTTCTTATCTCCATTGTGAGATTTTCTTTGTCATTTTATTTTTAATGTTAAGTGTGTTTAAGTTATTTGCATGCATATCCAGCACTTGCATGGAAATCTTTCAGCGTGGTGACGTGACTAATCCTTACTTCCTCACGTTGATTGCATTGTCCTGTGTGTGTGTTTGTGGTTTCTTATTTAATGTATGTGTAGTACTTGTGCAACTGTATAATGTTTATACTTAAGTATTTATATAATTCAACGTGTGAAAGTGACTGGCCATTATTTTCATACATTGAATTCACCTGTTATTTCGGTTTGTTTTCCCTGTAACAACCGTTTATTCAAACTTTTCGAAACCCTTTATTAATTATGTTATACTTTTTTACGGTGGATTACCGCGGATATATGAATGTTTTATGCGTAGTAGTATTTATGCTTTAGTGTGTAGCAACCTATAATACTTTGTTGTTCCACTTACTTTATGTTGGTTCACTATTGGGATAATTTCCATGAAAGAATTAAATAATATAAAATAATTACTATTTATTCTAAGGCGATAGCTTCAGACGCTTATAATTATCTATTTTTGATATCGTTTTAGGAAACGTATTACATGGGCATTGTTCCAAATAGTTTACCCTTGTATATGGTGGTGGTGAGGTTGTTGGTTTCACACGTATTAGTGAACATTTATATAAGAGTCTATTCTGGCTTACTTAAGTTTATTTTGTTATGTGCACAATATCGGTATATATTTTATGATTAAGCAAATTATTAATCTATTAACATAATTAAATTCCTATGATAATTTTCTAATGTTTATTATTAAGGGTTTTGAATTTGTTTTCTTTTTACAATGATTGTTGAGCAATTTATATTTTTTTTAATTCCATGGTCAATTTTCTAAGTGCAATTATCCTACAATTAATACAAAAGATTTTTTTTTTTTTTTTTTAAATTAGCTTGTTAGTACAATTTTTATGATTTTTATTTCTATATTCGACCATGTGTTGGAACTTGCTTAAGGGCTCGAGCAAGCTTTAACACCTTGTCCAATGTGGGAAAATAATTCTGATAAAAGAGATTAATATTTATTACAATTTATGTACAAGCATTTAATTGCTGTGTTTGTTTTTAATGTGCGTTATGGCAATTATTACAATGGGGGTTGTTTCATGTGATTATTCAATTTCTTATGGGAACTTCTAATTGGGCAATTTTTGAACAGATGTCGTCATTCTGTATTTTGGGGTCATTGTTTTCCCACAATAGATGGTTTGATTCTCGGGTATTACTTTATCTCTTGATCCACAGGTGTCAGGGGAAGTTCTTCATCTTGGGTTTCTTTAAGTAACGTTTGATTTTGCATTCATTTTGTAACTGTGCTGCTAATATTTTATGTCACAATTTTTGTTATGTAATATCTACTTCATTTAATTAAACTTTATTATGTTATTTAGGGATTCAGGCTTGCAGGTTAAATATGTGAGTTATTTATTACGGTTTTTTTTCTCAAAATAATTTTCCTTTAGTAGTTAAAGCAGATATTACTCTTCATTCAAGTTAGCTTTCACTTGCAATTTTACTCATTAACATTATGTAAGCTTTAGAGTAGCGGTTATTTTGAAATCTCACTTCTGGAAATTCTTCACCTTCACAAGATGCAGTCTTGATCAACATATATCTTCATTCATATTGGGCGGCAGTGATTGCAGCACGTATAATTTCTTCAATCTATGCAGAACATCACTCAAGGATCTTCTTCAGTTCTCACAAGATGCAGTCTTAATCAACATGCATCTTCATTCAAATTGGGCGGCAGAGCTCGCAGTGCGGAAAATTATTCATCACGCAACACAGAACCTCACTAAAATTTTTTTCTTCTACTCCAATTTTGAATTTATTCATCAGAAGCGCAAATCAAGATCCATTAAGTACGGTGAAACACGCAGATAGTTGAATGATCTGATTATCGGCATTTTATGATCCTCTACAGTGGGCCATCTTGGGTCATTAGGTGATTTGAAGGGATCTTTATCAAATAAATCCTATCAAGATTATGGACGCTGGTCTCATGACATCGTACCAGAGTTTCCATCTCTACCTTGGGCCACTTTGGGTCATCAAGTATTTGATACATCATTATTGGAGAGATGCTGTTTGTATAATGGAACTTCTCTTGTTCATCGCCTTATTTTGACGTCATGTCAACTGGATTACAGTACGGTGGTCACCGTTTCTTCCTTTATGTACAATTTATGTTTTGGGAAGTACTTCTATCAACCAGGATCCTACAGTCTGACAATCCTTCAAGTTTGGCACTCATCGACGACAAAACTCTACGAGCAAGTCTCACAAGGCAAGCAGTTTCTTTCGGGAGGTGCCAGGTGGACCTCATTATTTCCAGGAGGAAATATTTTCTTTTGGGTGAGGGGGTAATGTAACGGTGTGGCCTGCGTATTCGCAATTTTGCATGGGAGAGTTGGCTGCATTGCGCACCGAAATAATCCACGCATAACTCAGGGAAGCTTCGAGATTGTTCGAGTCTTCAGTTGACGGAATTACCTCGGGTCGGGAGGTTGTGTTGTTGAGCGGGCTGTCATTGGCTGGAAACCAGTTCATCATGATCGGACTTCGAGACGTGAGAATTAAATTTTATTTGTAACAGATCGAGATATTATTTAGTTTTAGTTTTAGAGATTACTGAGTGATAAATATGTTTTCGTTTACACGATCACAGGCGCCCATCAGTTATTTCTTTTAATTGTACCTGCAAGATACCGATAGACACGGTCAGAGAAATTAAGATCAAATTCACAGCTGGTTACTTATTACGCATCCAGCCACCCCTGATGATTATTTATATTTTAACTTAATAGAGTCTCATTGAAAATTTTTAGAATGTTCCCAAGGGCCGGTTTTCATTATAATAAAATTTATCATTGTTCTGACTTGGCATTCTTTACTGATTACCTACCCTCAGTGTCTTGCTGATTATATATTTGTGTTTTAACACTATTTTATATTGATGGATGACCAGCCATGGTGGGTATAATATATTGGTAAATATATTTGATAATATCATAATGTTACAAAAGTCGTAAATAACGTATTTATTAGTTAAGTACATATATCACTAAAGGTATGTAGTACAAGGGAGCTTTAAGTAGCTTTCTGTAGTTATCAGAGGAAATAAGGGTCCAATTTTCATAAAGGCTTGTGTGACGTAGGGGAGGAATTTTCCATCCCTACCACACATATGCAAAGCCTTAAGAATTTAAATATCGATCAGAGCCAAGAGAAAAGGCGAGAGTATCACAACTCTGGCCGATGACCAGGAGAGTCATTTAAGGATAAAAAAAAAATAGAACGAAAAAGACAGAATATCACGACTGGTGCCAAGTGCCCAGGAGTAAATAAAATACAGACAAAAATATACGAGTATAGAAAAAGACCAAACATCACAACTGCACAGCCGTGACAGGAGATCAGAGTTTTACAAGTTGTTTAAAAAAAAAAAAAAAAACTTTTATTGGTCAATCTATTGCAAAAAAAAAAAAAAAGTGAAAAAAAAAAATAATAATAATAAGTAGGACGTTATGTTAAATGAAGTGATAATAAAAATAAAATAAAAATCAGAACAGTGCGCCGTTAAATAAACACGAAAAAAATATATAAATAAATAAATAAACAATACATTTAAATATAAAAAAAGTGTTAACGAATAAACTCTACATGTTTTAAAATAATTTATAAAAGTGTCGATATAAAGTTTAAATCAAGTGACCATGAATTTGTTGATTGCTTATGAGATTATAAATATCGTAACAAAGAATGTAGGTCAGATACAAGCGTAAACAGTTTAGTCAAGGCAGGCCATAAATTGACAGAATAATGGTATTGACATTCCTGAATCCAGAATGTTAATGACCGTTATGTAAACAATCTGATACGAGATAACGCGGTGTTTGTAAGCATCGAAAGATTGATAACCTAAGCATCGAAAGTGATAACAAAACATCGAAAATTTTGAAGTAGGCGACATCGAGAGTAACGCGTATCGCTTTAAGAGATTGTAGAATAAACAAACTCGAAAATAATATCAACACTCGGTTACGGAAAAAAAATAAACAGACTTTACAGATAAAAACGGGGAAACTTACCTACATAAAGTGACCCTTTGTTTATAGTTAATGTTGTGGGTTTGTATGTGAGGATTATCACATAAAAAGTCATAACATAAAAGATAAGGAACATAAAATAAAAATAACATAAAATATTTGATTGGGGATAGTGTCGAGTTGAGAACTTTAATATCACAGACGAATGTTTTAAAGGTATATACCTATTTAAGGGAACATTTGATCATTCGGACCAAAAAAAGGAGGGGATTTGACGAAATAACATCAAGATAGGTATTGCGAACTCTAAACAGATTTTGCGAAAATATCGTAGGTATTGCGGAACTTGAAGGAATGGTTGGCATTCTAAACAATAAGTAATTATTGGTTGAACGAAAATCACGGGATATTCATTAACATTGGAGTAACAATATTCATTCCGTTTTTTTTTGCAATTACCTACATTTATTTGAAATGAAGAGTGATGGTAGGGTTGATCTAATTTGGGTTACAATCATCATGCAAACAAATATAAATAATTGAAAATATTGTGTTTTATAGGGGGACAGGTTCCAAAAAAAAAATAAAAAAAAAATAAAAAAAAAAAAATATAGAAAAACGAGAAAATTTAAAAAAAAAAAAAAAAAAAAAAAATAAATAAATAGAATAAGGAAGGCAACATAATTAACATAAGGTAATTTAGAAAATTAAAATAGAGATTATAAGGTTGTCGCTTAATAAGATAAAAATATAAACATTAACCAGGCGACACTCGGAAAATAAAGAAAATGGTTGGGAAACGTGGAACAAGTAGGCGAGCCCAGGCTTTAGTGACAGCAATCGGGGAAAATGTCACAACCGAGACTTCAACAATAAACATAGGAGATATAACTACAATAATTCAGGCAGCTTTGGCACCGCTCGTCAATAAGATGCAAGAACTCGAGAAACAATTGGAAAGCCCAGCAACAGTGGCGGTGATAGGAGAGGATAGTGCGCCGAAAAGTGTTCTCCAAGTAGTGGAAATGTTACCACAGCAGGAACGACCATCATTCTCCGGTGGAAATCAAAATCCCATTAGTTTCCTGGAAGATTTAAAAGAATACACTAGAAAAGTGAAACGAACGGATCCTTTAGTCGTCGTACGGGAAAATTTGAAAGGGGAAGCTAAATCGTGGGCAAAATTGTACAATAAACGATGGGAGACTATGTTAGATTTCGAACGAGATTTTTTAGCTACCTATTGGGGAGACATAAAGAAAAATGAAGTTCGCCGTCGTCTTGCAGAAGGGGTATATGATGCCAAGAAAAATATATCCATGCTCACTCATTTCGCAAACTATTGGGAGCTAGCGAAGGCTTTAAAGATTACTGACACACCGTTGGGCATAGTTGACGAAATTATGAGACATTATCCGAAGGAAATTCAATCGCTATGGTTTTCGGGGCAATCAGGAGATGAGATTGTCGCCGCTGAGTTTCTACGAAAACTAGATACAATGGTATGTACACCAGACGAACGGAACATGAAGAAGAGGAGTGGGGAGGAATCCAGCAAGAAGGACAAATACCGTGACCGTTACCGCGCCATAAAAAGGAGGATACACGCAATTGAAAGTGTGGGCGAAAACGCTAGTTGCAGCAAGTGCACCGAAGTTAACAGTTCACCAAAAGAAAATTCTACAATAACTACAACCGGGAAGGAGCTAGTGGTCGCAGACAACTCGGGAAACGGACGGGGGTTGATTCATTAATACTGATGGATACGACTCATACAGGAAGAGGGGCGCCGGCACCAAGACACAGCACTGCATTGAAGATTATGCTGAAGTGGGGATGGAATCCAACGAAAGGATTGGGGAAAAGTGAACAAGGGATGACTGCCCCAGTAAAAGCTGAACGGAATGTAAGAAGACGAAAGGATGGAGCGGAAGAAACGAGAACGGAGGAGGAAATGCGTGTGTAAGGATGCGTCAATTTACTACAACAAATAACTGATGAATGGAATAAATTGGAAATGATTGAAGAAAAAGTGGGTAGGGAAATTAGGGGGTTTAACAACATTTTTGAGGACCGAGATTATGAGGAAGTAGAAAAAGGTAGCACTTTACCGTCATTACCGGAAGCCAAAGCACATATAGATAACACGGAAGTTCATTGTTTAATAGACACCGGAAGTCAGATCACGTGTGTAGCACAAGAATTCTACGAAAATTATTTAAATGATCAAACACTTTATCCGATTATGCCTGTAACAGCTATTCAGATCAGGGTAGCCGTAGGACACAAAAGTCAGAGGATATCTAGATTGGTTTTAGTACCACTGCGATTTGAAAATGTTACGATAAATACGCCATGTTTAATAATACCCAAGTTGATTCGGCCCATTATATTAGGAATCAATTGGTTAGACGAATATATAGCTGAATTTAAGTATGGCGAAAATAGAAAGTTAAAAATAAAAACAGAAAATGGTAAAAAGGATATAGAGTTGGTAAATTCATCGATAACTTATAGGAAATCTAAAGGTGAGATTAGCGGTCAAAATTGCGCAAGTGGAAAATTAATTAGTATTGAAGTAAACCCCGAAAAAAATAATACGGCGTGTCTCGAGCGTAGAATAACGACATTTGTGTCCGGGCTAGATTTGGATTTAAAAGGAAAAGAAGGGTTGGAAAAGATTTTAACCAAACATAAAAATGTATTTAGAGACAGACCGGGTCTCACAACTTTATACACTCACAAAATAAAGATGACGGACGAGACGCCCTTCGTTAAGCGATCTTATCCTGTACCTTTTGCTTATAGAGATAAAGTTGACGAAAAAATTAGAGAATTGGAGTTACTCGGAATCATCAGTAGAGAGGCCACACAGTTTTCTAGTCCTCTAACATTTACTTTAAAAAAGGACGGAACAGTCAGGATACTTTTGGATGCTAGGTTTTTAAATACTAGAATGATTGCCGAAGTAGAGAAACCACCCTTAACTTCTGAGATAATACAGCGTTTTCATGGCGTAAAATTCATCACCACGATAGATCTCAATTCAGCTTATTTTCAGATACCTATCAGTCCAGAAAGTCGCAAATATACTGGGTTTGTATACAATGGAAAATCATATGTATACAAGGTATTACCGCAGGGGTTAAAGACATCAGTTGGGAGTTTTTCAAGGGGAATTGACAAAATCCTAGGACCAGGACTGAGAGAATTCTGCGCTAATTACTTGGATGATTTAATAATATATACGTGTGGGAGCCAAGAAGATCATTTTGAACATGTAGGCGCGGTACTTGAGAGGTTAGAGGCAGCAAACATGACTTGTAAACTCGAAAAATGTAAATTTTTATTCACCGAAGTGCGTATGTTAGGACACATTATAACGCCTTTGGGAGTTCAAATGGATCCGGAAAAAATAGACGCGATTAAAAATTTTCCGGTACCCAAGAAAATCAAACAAGTTAGAGCTTTCCTTGGACTTTGCAATTATTACCGTAGATTCGCGAATAAATATGGGGAATCAACACGAATTTTATGTGATTTACTTCAGAAAAATAGAACTTGGAGGTGGGGTGACTCAGAACAGCGTGCATTCGAGAAGGTGAAAACATTATTTTTAGAGACAGTTATTTTACACCATCATGATCCAAATAGTACATACTACCTACAGTCAGACAGTTCGGGATTCGCAATAGGGGGGGAGCTATACCAGCTAGATGCCGAAGGAAATCACCACGTTATTGGATTTATTAGCAAAGCTTTAAGGGGACCGGAGTTGAAATGGACCACATCAGAACAAGAGTTGTGGGCGATAATATATGCTTTACATAAGTTTGAGACATATTTAAGAGGGGTACATTTGATAATTAGAACAGATCATCAAGCACTGACGTTTTTGAAGAGCTGGAAGATGTACAGTGGTCGCCTGACTCGGTGGATTTTGTATTTAAATCAATTTAACTTCACTGTAGAGTACGTTAAAGGAAAAGAAAATATAGGACCTGACATTTTATCTCGTTACTCTTGTGATGCGGAAAACGTTCAGGAGGAGAAAAACACATGTCCAGAAATAGCAGCTTTTGCGGTTAAAGGTAGACAACAAATTCGAAAACACTTAGAAAATATAACGGAGCTACAGAAGCAGGACACATTTTTGGGAGAAATTTTCGGGTATTTGCGCAAGGGAAAATTGGGACCACCAACAAAAAGAGTAAATAAGTATTTAAAAAATTACAAAAAAATAGGTAAGACTTTGTATTACACCACAGGACTAAACAAAACGGTGTTAGCAGTACCCCAGGAGTTGACTGAAGAGCTAATAAAAATGATACATTTAGAAATTGGGCATGGGGGAATATTTAAAACAGGATCAGCTATGGGAGACAGGTATTACTGGCCGGGTATGAATCAAGATATAAAGCGCATAGTAAGAGAATGTCACCTTTGTCAGCTGGCGAAGCGCGAAATTCGACCAACTGTAGGGCCGAGTAAATCAATTATGACCAAAGAAGTAGGACAATTGGCTATGGCAGATCTATACGGACCATTACCGAGAGGAGTGGGAGGCGTGAAATACATATTTGTGATCCAAGATTCCTTCAGCAGATTTGTAAAATTATATAAATTAAGGAAAGCAAGTACTAAGACCGTGTTAAATTGTGTAGAGGATTTTAAAAAAACCATACAAATAGATGCTTTGTTAACTGACAACGGATCTCAATTTACATCAAAAAAATGGGAAAGCCACATGAATAGGATGGGCATAAGAATCGTACATACTTCAGTGCGAAATCCTGGACCGAATATAACTGAACGCGTAAATAAAGAACTAGGAAGAATTTTTCGTATTTACTGTCACGAGAAACATACAAAATGGGCAGCTTTTCTTAAAGAAATAGAGCAGACCTACAATAACTCAATACATTGTTCAACAGGATTTTCACCAAATGAAATAGCTTTCGGGAAATCGCCAACTTATAGTTTAGACAAGTATACTCAAGGGTGTGGAAAACCTACGAAAACAATAGATGAAATTAGGTTAACAGCTCAAAAGAATTTGGAGAAAAGCGCTACAAATCGACAAAAATATTATAATCTCAATAAAACACTAGTTACCTATGAAATCGGAACCATGGTCAAGTTGAAAAAGATTACACAATCAAGTTTTTTGCGCAAACAAATCAAGAAATTCGGTTTAATTTACGAAGGACCGTACGTCATCGGTTCAGTAGTTTACAGTAACACATATACCCTAATTGATCCGGTAACTCGGGAGATAAAAGGAGATTATAGCGCTTTACATTTAGCGAGATATTACACAAGTAATAAGAAACAAAAATCAGGTTTAAAGTTAGTGGAAATCAACGGATAGAGTGCGAAGTTTACAAATATTTGTAAATGTTAATAAATAAATAAACGATTGAGAAATACAAATAAAAATATGTTAAGATACATTATAATTGGGGAGGGGGAAGAAAGAAAATTACTAAAATATTAGATTATCAGATTGCTTGCGAGGGGCGGATCGTCGTCAAGTCTTTGAGGGTGAGTGGACAAGTTCTTAATAAGCGACAATCATATTCAATTATTGAAATAGAGTAAGGCAAATAAATTCGTTAATTTTGATTTTCTAGTAAAAAAAAAAAAAAAATTGACTTTTTTTTTATGTGTTAGTGAGAGAAAAAAAAATGTTAGATAAGTAAGAACACTCAAAAGGAGAGAATTAGAGATATTATATGGCACACAAAAGGGACATTTTGAAAAATAAACAATGCTTAGGAATTTTTTTTTGAAATATTGAAATAAGAAAGTTTATCTATAGATATAGGGTAGACATTAAGTATAGAGATAAAAAGGTAACATTTGAATTAAGGTATAAATATTTTAGATTTCGAAAAAAAAAAGGGAAAAAAGGAACGCTGAACCAATTTGAGGATAATAAAGAACATTTATAAAAATTTAAATATTAGAGTGGGCAACACTTAGGCTAGAACAACTTTGGTTGAATTAAGAAATTACAATTAGAAATTAAGAATTATAAAATAAAGTTTAAATAAATAAAGAAAAAAAAATGCTGGAAAATTTATATGAAACATGTATACCACTGATTGTCGGATTGGGTGAGGTCGTGCAAAAACACACATTTCACAAAAAATATTCATACTTACAAAACAAAAACAATTAATTGCACACCAAGAGACCACCCGCTTTTCAGTTGTTCGAAAGGCCGCGAGATTGTAAACAATCTTTACTTAAATCATTGTAAGGGAGGTCTTAGTCCAATTTGGTTGGGGACCACCAAAACACGCGAGTCGTGGGGCGTGTTCCAGCAAAAAGAAATTAATTTTGAATCTATCAAAATTAAAGAAAATTTCATAAAGTAAAATCTACGCGAAAAGAAAATAAAGAATACAATGAGATTCAAATTCAAGATTGTTAACAATCCGAGCAAAAGAAAAGAGGGAGATAGGAAGTAATAGGATGCGGAGAAGAGATAGGGGATAACAAAATGAGGAGGGGGAGATAGGAAGTAATAGGATACGGAAAAGAGATAGGGGATAACAAAATGAGGAGGGGGAGATAGGAAGTAATAGGATACGGAAAAGAGATAGGGGATAACAAAATGAGGAGGGGGAGATAGGTAGTAATATGACACGGAGTAGAGATAGGGGATAACCAAATGAGGAGGGGAAGATAGCTAGTCTAAATTTGAACACAATTTCGGTGTCTAACGAAAAAAAAAAAAAAAAAAAAAAATTTTTTTAAATAAAATACAACGTTAGCCACAGCAAATTGAGTTCAGAGGAGGGAACTGTGATGAATTGCATTGATCAACAGTGAAAATTAGAAAATATCGTAGCTTCCCACTTTAATTTAAAAAAGAAAATATCAATTACTTATAAAACGGACACGTCTACGACATCTATCGGATTAGAGTAAAGTGAATTCATATTTACGGTAGGGATCTATAATAAGACAAAGTGAGACGAGTATTGATAAAAAAATCACAGATGGTATCAACAAATAATCAGAGACAGGGACTCTCCAATATACTTTAGGCCGTGATATATTGACAGCCAATTGGATTGCAGCAAAAGCGATTAAAAACCAATCCAGCCTATCAACAAGAAGAGGGCCGAGCCCATTTTTAGAACAAAGGAACGACCTTTGGACTTGGCAATTAGGAATGTAATTAATGAGTTTGACGTTCCCACCAAACCGAGAGGTGAATAAACTCCATGGGAAAAAATAATTTATTCAGGGACAAAAGTACGATGAACCCGAGAAATGTTATGATTAACCGGTACATTCCAGGGATCAGAAACCCTAGTTCTCGAACGCATTGAAGCATATCAGGTGCGAAAAAAGGATACACGTAAACAACGATGGAAAAGTTTAAGTGAAAAATTGCATAGCAAGTGACGAAAACGTGTTGTAAGATGTTAGGGAGATTTCCATCTATAATACGATTGTTTGTGACGACCGGAGATGATCGATTCGAGGGAAAACGTGCTAAAGGAAATGGAAATGTTGAAAAAACAATAAAAAATTATTGTTATCAATTCTAGACGGAGCTGGGATATTACGATGAAAGATTTAGGGAGGAAACGTCAAAAAAATGAGAGTTTTAAAGAATAGGCGAGGGTACATTTCAGAGGTCTAGAGCAGTAACAAGTGTTAGAGAAGAAAATAGAGTGCAGTACGGAGGGGAGTGGAAAATGCTGAAAACATTGCGATAGAAAAACTCAGGAAAAGGAGTCATTTTACGTAATTAAAATGGAGTTTACAGAGTAACATAGTACGCGACTGCAAATAAAAATGAGACATTACAATGGTTGTCGATCCCAGATGTATTTTGTTGTGATAAACAAGGAATATTCGAACATGAAAATTGTTTAGATAAGGGCAATTAGTCGTTAAAAAGGTAATAAAAATTATCATGGGTCTTATGAAATATTTACATTAAAGAATTCTCATAAAAGTTAACGACACTGAAATAAAAAAAGTATTTATTGCCAGGTGGGTACAGGAATTAATGTATACAACTGTCAAGGCATATGGTTTATGGGATTTTGGGTAAGAACGAGACGAAATTTGTAAGGCGTTCTCTATGAAGCAATAAAAATGACAGAAATTTAAGGGCCGAAGTGGGGGTATCTCCTATAAAGATGTTAAAAATGATATATTTATTAATAACAAATAGAAAATGAAATTTTCCAAGAGGCAGCAAACATCAAAAAACGATATGGTTATATCAGGGAAGTACAGGGAAGCGAGGGGAAAGAAGATACGACAGAGAAAAACAAAGGAAATCTTAGATTAACAGTGAATAAAATAAATACGGCTTGAAATATAAAAATCTATAGAGATATGAACAATAACGTAAGAATAAATAAGGAAATTCATGGAAAGAGTGTCGTGAATAAAAGAAAATTCGAGAAAAAATGGAAAATTCAAATATACGACGTAAATAGAGAAAATTCGGTTTTAAATGGTAAGGTTCATATAGAATACAGAAAAACTCGAGGAAAAATAATAAAATAAAAATGAACAATTTGCGAGAAAGACTTCGACTTGAAGATATCTCTGATAGGTGAATTTGGGGACAGATTTGGAACATATTGTAGATGCCGTACGCACGGACATGTTACGAAATAGATGAAAATAGAACTTTAAAATTATTAAATTCAAGCTAATTTTGTATGAACACCAGGACAAAGGAAGTTGGGCAATTAAACATGGATCTTACTAAATCCGGATCTTGTAAGTATGGAAGTACGAGACAGAATTTAAAGTATCAAACGCGAAAGGGACTAAGGGACCGCATTCGACAATAATGGAGAGGTTTCAAGAAATTACGAGTTGATAGTAATTAGATTGGTTTATAACAGGAGATTCAGATACGCTCTTTTGGACCTGAGAGGGGTATAAAAGGCTAGGCAAATGGCAGTTGGAGGGAGTCTACGGTCGTGGTCGAAAAGGTTGAAAGTTCGCGGAACGTGACGAAACGGTGGGTGATTTAAAGTTGAAAAATTCTAAGTGATAATTATTATGATACTTAGAAAAATTTCACATTCTAGTCAGTGATCTACAAAAAAATACTTTGCAGTTAGAATCAGTGAAAATAAAAATAAAGCCAACGCATTAATTACTTGTGAAAAATAAAAGTGCTCGTGATAAATACAATTTGTTTTAGTGGAAAATTCGGATTTTATAATCACTTAATATCGTATTTTTAAACTTAGAAATTTCGCGTTTAATATTAGTGCAATAAATAACTGAAGTGATGTGATAATTTAGCGTGAAGAAGTTATAATTAAATACGTGTGTTCAATCTAAGTGAAAGTGTTCTAACAAATAATAAATATTTAAATTAATTATCTTAAATAATAATAATAAAACAAAATAATAGTTTATTAATACATAAAAGTTCGGAGGGATAAAAATTTAATTTAACAACGATTTACCATCTCTAAATTAATCGTGAAGTAACTTTCATTTAAAGTGTTATTTAACCAACGAGTTTTGAAATAAAATACAGTTTAGAACGATAGAGTTCATACATCATTTTAATTAATTAGATTAATTGGGAAAAAAAAAAAATTGAAGTCAAAAGATTTAATTAAATTTAGGAAAATAAAAATTAATTTAGGAAAATTGCAGCAAGGTTTACTGTGTATTTCCCGGTCGGAAAAACCTTGGTAGGGGTAAGTCTTTTTCCGTTATAAAATTTTACAGATTCCAAGGAGAAAGCGGAATGCAGCAAACATTGGTATTTGGATTAATTATTTGACCAAGATATTACTCGCTTAATATGTGATATGTAACTATATTAAAATATTATAAATATAATAAGTATATTTTATATACTTATATATGTATGTATATATACATATATATATGTAATTTTATTGTTCCCAAGAAAATTTTTAATCAAAAAGAAAAACACTTATATAAAAAGAGGAAAAAGGGTATCGATTCCTACCTCTGAATTCATCAATAACTATTAAAAGTAGTTATGTGTGATAAATTTACAAATCAATATTTTATATTTAATTTTATGTATGTATTAATATAATTTCAGAAAATCCAGAGCATTTGAAATAAGTTATGATATTAGAAATTATTTCAATCATAATATAATTATACATATCAATATTATAAATTATTTATTGAGACAAAGTATATATAAATGAATAAATATGTATACGTAATCGGGTATCAGACTAGACAATTGCGCTAAGTACATCATTATCAAACAAAGAAATTTTAGAGTCATCTCACACGTCTCCGGAATGTCTAAATTAAACACACCTCATACGCTTGAATCTAGGTCACGAGGCCGTCGAGAATGTTTACAAAGCTCAAATTTTTTACAAAATAAGTCGGTCACTGGGACACTAGTTCGAACACAGTAAAAAGGAAAAAAAAAAAAAAAAAAAATGACCTTGATTAGTGGATATCGGACTTAGGTATTAACTTCTAGGAACGGGATAAAATTATTATATTGCGCAATTATTAGAAACAAAAAGAAAAAAAAAAATTAAACACTATTTTTAATTTGAACGTAAAGAGGTATCTACAGACCTAAACAATTGAAAATAAACAGATTTATTATAGCAGATCAAATAAAAAGGGTGAATTGAAGACTTACATGAAACAGTTGAAAAATCACGGGATAGCTTAATAAGGGGTAATGAGGATTTACATGATTCAATTGAGAATCACGGGATAGTAAGAATTTATCAAAAGTTGAACATTGGAGGGGAAAAAAAAAAAAAAAAAAAAAATACAGTTCAACCAATAGAAGGCAGTGGTTGCTTCTATAACAAAACCAAACCATAGAGATGACGGATCTCTCAAACAAAACCGTCAACAAAACCAAACAAAAGCTTGGAGTTATGGCGAATCTCCAGAACACATCGCCAGATAAGATCTTAATGTACTAGTATTTATTTATATTTCCCACTATTCTTACGTATGTATTCGGTATCAATCTGAAAATTTCGCAGAATTTGATGGGCGAGATCCGAGCTTGGAATGCGATGCAAGTAGCTTTGTATTGCGAGTTATAAACCTTCCCAAAACGTATGTTTACATATATATCTTTTTATGTACTGTTCATTGAATGAAACGAACTCACTTACAATTAGTGCTTTAGGCCTGTCGGGTCACTCTCGTCTCATTTCTTGAACGTGGAGGGAGGATTCACGACCCGTAACTCCACACAAACCCGTGAGTATATGATTGCATATAGGACGAAACCGGTTCGCCCTAAGTAAATAGTAAACTTTGGAGGAGTAGGAATTTGGGGGTATCTGGGCTCGGGGGAAGACCTGAAGGCAGCGCATGATGGCGAAGGAAGGTTCAGTTGGGACGCGATAACTTAGGTATCAATCAATTGAACCGTGCCAAAAGACTGTGCGAATTTTGGGTTGACACCTGATCACCTTGCTTACTTGATGGAGGCAGGAGCCAAATTTTGCCAGAAAAAGGGTTATTCTGAGTTCGTCAAATATGCAATTAACTAATTACATTAACCTACTAAATCCATCTTTATATGTACCTTATAGCAGCTGAATCAAAATGGAGGGGCGCCCAACAGATACAAAATACAATCATAATCAAATTTACTAACATTTAACCATTTGAGATATATTTAATTATCTGTTCAATTAGTCATGTGTAGTTTCGATTAGTATTGCTTATTCATGAATTCATTAGGATGTAGGGAATCATAATAAACGTCAAGGGGAAGTTAGCTCATTTAGAGAAACTACTTAAGGTTAGATTTGCAAGAGAGAGACCAATACAGTTTGAAATTCAACACTCTGTTTAGAATCAAGAGGGTTACCACAAAAATTAAAGTAATTAAAGTCCTATATCATAAATCAAAAAATTACACAACGTTTGATGGAGTTTAATTACAACCTAAATACGAAAATATTTACGTTTAAAGTCGTAAATAACGTATTTATTAGTTAATTACATATATCACTAAAGGTATGTAGTACAAGGGAGCTTTAAGTAGCTTTCTGTAGTTATCAGAGGAAATAAGGGTCCAATTTTCATAAAGGCTTGTGTGACGTAGGGGAGGAATTTTCCATTCCTACCACACATATGCAAAGCCTTAAGAATTTAAATATCGATCAGAGCCAAGAGAAAAGGCGAGAGTATCACAACTCTGGCCGATGACCAGGAGAGTCATTTAAGGATAAAAAAAAAATAGAACGAAAAAGACAGAATATCACGACTGGTGCCAAGTGCCCAGGAGTAAATAAAATACAGACAAATATACGAGTATAGAAAAAGACCAAACATCACAGCTATTTTTATATCTTTCCGTGAACAATTTTTAGTCATTTTTTAATTAGTAATGTTCTCACATTAATATTAACATGAACAAAATTTTCATGAGGTTTTTTGGTAAGGTTGTTAGTGTTTTTGGCAACTATAGCTGTTTTCTGCAGAATGCATATTTTGTAGGTCAGAAAGTTGATCGCGGAAAATACTTTCACATATATCTGTTTTAAAGAAAACAGCCAGACTTGAAGCACACCAATATCTCTAAAAAAATACATTTAACTCCATTTTAAAATTATAAGAACTTGGTATTTTAGTATTACTTATATTTTTTTAAAGTAAAAAACATTCCAGGTGTTATATAGTTTTGATTATCCAATCCTTAGTTTTTTGAGGCTGGCTGCTTTCTGCATAACCACGTTCAATCATAGTTCTCTGCGGTATGCAGGCATTTAGAGCTCTAAACATTGGATAACATTTTTATCGATACTTTAAAATCGTAGTGCTCAGATAAAAAAAAATATTGATTCAAGTTTATAAAGCCATTATTTTGGATGGAGATCGAAAACTTCAAAGTACATTATCACAGTTTGACTTGCGGGAGAGCGATAAATGAAGCCGATGTAATTTTTCCAGCTTCTACCTAATAATATTTAACTAACATAAAACCTGAATCAATCATAAATATGGAATAACGTCTTTTGGAAACTCGTGCAAGATAAATATATGTTATATTCAAACAATCCAAAACTCTATGACTAAGCTTTTGTTAAGCAAACGTATTTATGCATGAATAAGACATTTAAAATTATTATATGAGCCAGTATTACCTGTTCAAGGAGTATTATGATTTAAAATCGTGTGCCAAAATCTATTGTCGGATTCCACATACAAAGAAAAAGTAGATCATGCACAAGACGTAACATAAGATTTAGTCAAAATGAAGGCATGTCCATACCAAAAATTACAAATAAATACGGGCAACAGATTACAGCAACAGATTATATTTAATAAAATGATTTTATGCCTTTGGATTGTACTTTTTTGTTACTTGAAATGTTATTTTTCTGTACCTATTTTCTATATTGTAGTTGCTTGTTGTATGTGTGTTTTAGTGTTATATTAATATTGTTAAATTGACCTTCTGACAAACTGCTTTGGCAGTTTGCGGGTGCTTAAAATGAAGAAAATAAAATAATAACATTCGGGAAATGTATAAGGTATTATTTGTATATAAATGAAACAATTTAACTTTGTTTGAACCACTTTTATACTTGAGTAAATCCGAACGGTTTCAGAACGAACATTCCTTCTTCAGGGCAAATGTATACTGATTTGACAGTTTTGAAATATGGAAGGGAACAATGTATTATTATGGTAGGGGTGGAGCTGTTGCTAGGTAAATGAAGAATGGGTGGGTAGGGGAACATATCGATGATTGGGCTATAAGACAATATTTTTTGTTTGTTGACAATAGGTTCATTATTTTTAAGGGATTTTTTTTTATTTCCAAGGCTTCTAAGCTATCTTAACGTTTTTCTTTATGATTAATATGAAGAATATTTTTTTCAAAACTATGGTTATTTTCAATGATATGGTTAGCGAACTCAGAAAAATTATTATTATTAAGACACCATAAATGTTCTTTGATTCTAATTTCAAAATTACGAGTGGTTTTTCCAATATAAAATGAGGGACAATCATTACATTTTAGTTTATATATTCCGGAATTAGTCAATTTATGGTTTTTATCTTTAGCATTTCTCAAAAAATTACCAATATTATTTCTTGTATAAAAAGCTGGTTTAATATTAGAAGGGAGATTTTTGCAACATTGAACTGAAAAATTATTAATAAACAAAATTTTACGCCATTCTTTATCATTAACTAGCTGACCCGACGAACTTCGTACCGCCTCAGAATCAATAGCTGTTGAATTAAATGCAGTTTTTTATTAAGTTAAAAATTACGCAATGAAGCAATTATCAATGCGCAACTGTCCGTGTTTTGTTTTTGTCATTATCAGAGATGGCGTTGTGTACGGATTTATATTTTTGTGATTTTCTTACTTTTACAATTACTTACGGGAATTCGGGAGGCGGATACGGGTGCCGCCGCCCCGGGAACCATTTATTGAATAATCAACACCTCTGCCATAGATCACCCCAAGTGGTTCGCTACGTTTGGTTATTTAGCAGGGGTGCCCGGGTTCATGAGGTGACTTATGTCCGGGTCTTGGCAGTTGATGCGCCTGCCCACCTGCTGCGTGGAGGGCCGGATCGAGAGAGGCTGGTTGAGGGAGGCCTTTTGACCTTTCCAGCCGGACTCTCTCGACCAATTGCCTTGCACCACAGTTGGAGCGATGGATTCACTCCCGGACACACTGACCCCCAGATTCCTACCCACCCTCATACCTTTTTCCTTCACAGAACTTTCTATCATCCCCATTCCTTAAAAAGATCCTCCACACAGCATCCCTTAAGATGACATAGGTCCTGAGAGAAATTATTTTCCTCAGGGCCTCCTGTGTGGAGCTTATGTAAAAAAATGCGTTTCATTTCAGAGATTTATTATAATTATTGTATTTTTCCTTTGGAGGTGAGCAGACATACGTTCACCATTTGTCTCATTTTCGACTATTGACATTGAGTGTGTAAGAAAGAAGGGCAGCATTATATGATTAAAAACAAATGCACAATAATTAACGCATTGACATTTGACGTTTTTGAATGTTTGGAATTCATGCACAGTTCAATATTATACCCCTCACAATATTGCTGCAGTTCTTTCAAAATAGTAAAATTCGTTCCATACAAAATATATGGGGAAAATAATTTTCTTTATAACTATTTATTTCGTAACTTTTGTGATGTTTTAATAGTTATTATCCTATCCGGGGCGGAGACAAATCCAACAAATCAAAGATCATCAAAATCAGCCCAGCCGTTCTCCTGTGTTGTAGCAGCAACATGAATAAAACCAAAATACACTAAAACACGATAACATTACTAATAAGATTTGATCTTAAAATGTATTTTAAATCTGGCAACATTGCAATTTTTCATACTGTACATAATTTAATTGTTTGTTTTCCTACATAACCGCTAGATGGCGGCGCCTTCGTATTCGTCATTCGTGTTGAAACCGCCAAAAAAACTCACTCCGCGGGTGTGTGTGAAATATTTTACCTAAATCTGATCGTAATATCTATTAATATGACTAATTCACTAGTACATTCACATAATTCATATATTTTCCGTGTTTTTTGTTGTTTTTAATAAGTTTTTTTTTGTTTTTAAGTTTTAAGTTATAATAACCATAATCATACTTTGAAAATTGAAATGTCTATAAGTATTTTATGTAAAACATGAAAATTCAAATTTACATTTAAAGGATTTAATTTTATGAGAATTTCATAAAAGTGTTTTTTTTTAAATATTAATATCTAATACATGTGTTCCTAAACGTATCAATGAAATTAACGTCTTTAGAGCTGCAAGAAATCTGTTATAAAAGTCGGTATTATTTTTTTTGGCAATAAAAAAAATTTGAAATTTTTTATCGTTTTTTTATTGTATGCACGAGGAAAAAGTGAGGTGACAGTTTCGTTCCAAATTCATTATATAAAAGGTCCGTATTTTTTAAATTTTGTTTTTATAAAAATTAAAATATATAAAAATTTCTGTACACTTTCATCAAATATGTTTTGAATATGGCAGTTTTTAAAAACTAAAGTGTATTTCAATTACACAAATCTAAAAGGTAATTTTATCTAGTTTTCATAAATGGTTTTTGTTATTACGACACCTTCAAAAATAAAAAAAATATATAGAACATTCAAAATACTTTGGAAAAATTTCAAATTTTGTTCAGATATCATTATAAACAGAGATAAACTACCCTCTCAGGCCGTGTAAACCAAGTGTATTTTTTTCCATGAACAATTTTTTAATTAGTAATGTTTTCACATCCGCGGCCGTTTGTCAATTGAATAAAATTTTTACTGGGTTTTTTAGTAAGGCTGTAAGAAGATAAGTAATAAGATAAGATATTATTAGAATTGTATAGATATTTATTTTTTGAAATTTCGCTAAGTTTTTTTATTTAAGATGTTGTCAATTAAACATGGTTCATATCCGTTATTTACAGCAATTTCTTTTATTATAGAAAGTTCAGAAAGGAAATTATTATTGGACATTGGGACATTTACTAAGCGGTGGATCATGGAATGGAAGGTGGCGTGTTTTTGTACTTATATTATTTGTACTTTTACTGTGGCTCCCAGATCCAGTAACCTGAGTTTAATTGATTCCTCGCTGTGCTCATAGTAATGTAGTACCTACCCCGCTCGCTTTGCCTACCCAATAGTTTGGTAATCAAATCTACGAGAATGTAATGTATATTATTGGGGAACTGATAAAGGCAGCTAGTAGGTAGTCGGTATCTACGTTCCTTTAATGCCGCCTTCGTCACGTGAAGGTTGTAATCACGTACACACGTAATTGGAACTACGAATACATATCATTTTACTGATTAAAGCGGCGTACGTACACCGAATTATTCACCCCGTGATATGTTAACCAGAAAGATTAGAGCTTTTGATTGTATAACTACCGGGTAGGTTCTGTTTTGCCATGCAATGCATAATATCATTAGTGGGCAACGTGACACACAAAGAGTGGTGACCCGGCATTTGATCCAACGACAGTTGCCCCCTCCCAAAATGAAGTTTATTATGAATTTTTAAAATTTTTATTTGATAATATTATTATCTAGTTCTGCAAGTATTTTAGTACGTATTTTTGTATCAACTATTTCGGTTTACAAGACCATTTTCTAACTGTGGTTAATTCACATTGAGACGACCTATTTATAAGATTTTAAATGTCAATTTTTGAACGTATCTAAATTGATATATTACCAACTAATTTGCTGGACACTAATTTAGAGAATATTAAATGGGGTTATAACATTATCATTATCAAACTTTATTTTAATTAAATTTAAAAATGAATAAATGGATAAATTAATATGTGTATTATGAAATTATAATATTTATGAAGTATTTACCGATTTCGAACCTACGATAGACTTAATTTATTTTAACAATAAGTTGATATGGAATATTTATAAAACGAATTTATTTTAAGTGTCGATTTGTTATACATACATATGCTGCTGTATACAGTGTATAGATAAATAGTTTTTTCTTGATTCATTTGAATGAAAACATGTTTTACACTTTTGTTATTCGGCGGCACAACTTTTGGGGAATCAACTATCATGGAAACTCAGGGGGTATTTCACCATCCTATTCGTAAGCACTATCAATTAGATAACGTATTAAACGATTTATTTATTTACAAAATCTGGGTTAACTATTCGGTTCTGAACCTATGAATTGAGGCTATTCTTTTACATATATTTTTTTTTAATAATGGATGTAAAGATGACGGTGAAATGCCCCCTATAGTAAATAGCAAAAAGATATAGGTACCCGCGTAGTTAATTCTGGATAAAATTTTTATAATCATTTTAAAAAAGGACTATCTTTACTTTCTTATCATATTTGATTTTAGGCTAATTTGCAAATGTCTTAAATGAAATTACGGGTATTCACATTTGAAAATCAACAGTTCTATGAACACAATTAAAATGATTACCTCCGTCAGCAGCAGGTTACTCTTCGACAGAGGTCTCCAAGGTGTCAGGCGAGTATTGTCATCCAGACGGAGTGTACCAGTGGGTTACTAGAAACTGTAGAAACCCTTTGTCTGAGTTAAAAAGTTTTTACCTATTGTTAAATTTCTTCGGGAAAAAATGTTGCTAGAAATATGTACGCGATGCATGAATCTTATATTTTTATTTTTATTTTTATTTTTATTTTTTTATTTTTTTTTATATTTGATTCACCTGATTTATACATGTGTGTTACATATTTGACTAATGTGGGCCTCACTGGGTGCTTTACCCGTGCTGAGGACCTCATTTTACAGTTTGATATGATTTTTTTTTTTTTTTTTTAAATACATATAAAATAAAAACTAAAGAAAAAAGAGACTCAACAATAACATATGAGAATTGAAAGAAAGAAAATAGAGCAAAACAAAATAGAGTAAAATAACACTAAAATAAAACAATAGAATAAAACTATATAAATAGGATAGATACATATAAACCGATAGTGAAATTGAAAGGTTTTATATATTAGTGAGTATTGCAATGGTGTTTATGTTTATTTATTTTATGAAGATGACAATTTAGGAGACTTAGCCTAATTTTTACTATTTTATCATTAAAGAGTTTTATTTTACAATGCTCATTTACATTGGTTAAGTACTTACTTACTTTTCTTTTCCCCGTTTTACGCGGGGTTTAAAAGTGAATTTCTGGGATAATTCAGCTAGGAAGTAGGAAGTCTTTCTACCAGCATCCACGAAGCCTCCTAATCCGGAATTAATCTATTAACAGAAGCAGGTTCGACGCTCAAGGCTTATCGAATAGTGGAGCTTCCAACTCTGATCCCATAGTGTCTCATTACGCTTCCCGAGAATCTCGCTTCGGCAGGCTGGACTCTGAACGCACTCTAAGGTTAATTATCAAAGTAATGGGTTAGGTCATAAGTTCGTAGCGATTTTGGTATCAAAAGCGTTCGAAAGCTGTTCTCTGCTTAGCGTAGACATGTTTTTTGTTTATTGACAACTTGTACAATGAAATAAATTGGAACATCAGTTAAAAAAGCGTCGAAAATTGCCGAAAGATCAGTTAATCAAGTTGAAAGTATCGGAGGCCGAAGGAACTATTTGTCTATAGCGACTTTCTTTATCGAATAACCAAGAATAATTAAATTGGACTAGCTTTAAAAATAAGATAACTTCAATACATTGGTCGTACAATGAGTAGTGAAAATTTTAAGGATATTTTTTTAAAGTAAGGCAAACATGTCGGGTTACGAATTTACGAATAACCTGACAATACGTGAAAATCTTCTACTACCATCAGAGTAAGTGGAAAATATTATTGTGTGGTGATGGAGGATTTAGCCAGCCAAGGAATTGAACGCCTGGGTGTGAACAAGAATCGATGCGAACTCAGCCATTGACTTGATAATGAAAGACGTAGTGAAGGAAGACGCCACAATTTATGGCTTTGTAATCTGTTGTTGTTTTGTTCTGCAACCTGCAGAATTAAGTTTGCCTTGATGATAGTCAACTTCCGATCGGAGAGGGCACCAAAAGAAGAGAGAATAAATTTAGGTTCGATTCGCGGAGAGCCTCATCGGAGTGTTTAAAATAAAAAAAGTGCTCTTCAAGAACTAGTTTGGAAGGTTATTCCACATAAAGTTTTAATATTATATATTTAAATATTAAAATTTTAATATTATTCCCGTATATTGTAAATACACCTCTATATTGATAATTTTTTATCACTTTGCAAAAACAAAAATTGTTCTAAAATCTAGATAAAATAATCTTTCCAATGTGTATATTAGAAATTGATAATTTTATTTCTAAATATTAAAATTTTGATATTGAAAATGTAAAGCGAATGAATGGTATAGGTTTTGGAAATACGCAGACGGGACTGTCGTACGGCATTCAAATAATTATAAAAATGAATGATGCACTGTACACACATTATATTATATGTTTTAAACCATTTTATTGCGACTAAAAGTGGTTCAAATTATTTAAGTGCGTACATTATTTATATTATTTACTTATGACAAGTCACAAAGTATTTTTTTATCGAATGGTAAATTATTATATTTGTTGGATTTGTCCAACAAATCAATTTTGATTGAACTCCGCCCCAAATAGCAGAATAGCCATTAAAACATCGTAAAAATTCACGAAAAAAATAATTATGTAGAAAATTCTTTTCCTCCTACATTTTGTATTGAACGAATTCTCATCTTTTGAAGGAGCTGCAGGAACATTTTGATAAGTAGATACGTATGGTGTTGAGTAGTAAATGAATTCCAAAAATTCAAAAACGTCAAATTTCAAGACGCTGATTGTTTTGCTTTTGTTCTTAAACATACAATGCTGCCCCTTTTTCTTACACACTAAATGTCAACAGTAGAAAATGGGACAAACGGTGAACGTATGTCGGCACCCCTCCAAAGGAAAAATACAATAAGTATAGTAAATCTCCCTCAAACGTATAATGAAAATGATACGCAATTCCCGTAAGTAAGCGAAAAAGTAAGAAAATCGCAAAAATTATAAAATCGTACATAACGTCATCTCTGATACTGTCCAAAACAAAACACGAACAGTTGCGCATCGATAATTGCTTCATTGTGTAATTTTTAACTTACTAAAAAAAAACTGTATTTAATTCAGCTAAGAAGTTATCATAACAGTTATTGATTTTGAGGCGGTACGAAGTTCGCCATAAATAATTCAAATATTATGAAATTTAAAATTACCCGACAGACTTTTTAATATCCACTGTTTATTCAATTTTTATTACAACAACTCTCCTTTTATAATTTTTATGGTTATTCGAACGATATGTTACCATTTAATTCATGCAAATTTGAAAGTCTATGGATCAAACATTTTGTGGTACGAATAAATGAGCTTTGTATATAAAATCAAATTGCATTATTATTGTTTCGGCCGTATAATCGGAGCTTTCTGTTCGGGGAATTAATTTGCCAGCCATATTGAGGGACACATTATGTCAAGTGAAATTGCGTTACGTATCATTTGTTATGATAATTTATTCTATTATCAAGTGATAGTTTGACACTACCTAGAGATATCATAATGCAAATTAGCTTGTTGATGAATCGATAATTCTGGAACGGTTAATTCATATCGCATTAACCCCAAAATATACACATTAATTGGTTAGCAACAAACCGTCACCCAAGATCTATCTTGCCTTAATTTTCAAAGTTGGAAATAAATTTTCCGTTCACTGGAATATTACACTGGTTTTCTAAGTCCTATACCATATTCTACATTTTTATTGTTTTTTACCAATCTAAAAAAACAGTTTTTCCTTATGTCTTTTTTAATAAAATTAATTTTGAAGTTAAATATAAGACTCAGAGAGATTTTAACCATCCTCTTGGTAGCTTATCCATAGGATAACGTGTATCAATAAATAAACAAATAAATACATGTAATAGATAAAAAAAACTCGGCTCACTTATCCGAAACATAGCCGCTATTTGTAGGTTTAAGTACCGAATTGGACTACTGGACTACTAAAATCGAAAAGTTATGAAGAGGATAGTGAAATATCCCCTGACTGTACTACAAACATTGTCAAAATTGTGATGAAATGCAACTGAAATATCTCTAAGTGCTAAAAGAAATTTTTATGCTTTTTAAAAAAATTAAATATAAATTTAAAACTAGGAAACATTTTTTCGCAAGAAGATATAACATAAATAAACAATAAAAAAATCACGAAGAATGAACGAATTAGAAAAATTAAATGATGTTTTGGTACTCATTAACTCGATATTGAACAAAATAAAATATTTGACGGTAGGTACAAAAAGTCTTGCTTGATAATAAGAAATATTCATCTATTTCATTCAGAATTTTCAAGTGTGAACCCAAATTGAATGTTACAAAAAGGTATAACTGTTTTTTTGTAAATTTTGTGAAAAAGTACGGTAAAATGGAATTAATAATGCATACGAGAAAATGGAATAGAATATCCTACGTTTGACGATACAACAAATGGGAACTTAAGTTGAATGTTAGGACGAGACAGAAAAAAACTTGTTTTTTAAATTGACGGATCTAGAGAAACTGGTTGAGGAGATCTGTTGACCTCTCCAGCCAGAATCCCTCGATCTATCGCCATGCAGAAGGGATGGATTCATTTCACTCCTAGACACACTGACCCCCAGATTCCTATCCACCCCTCTTACCTATCCTAAGAGCATCCTCTAAGATGACATAGGCACTGAGGGGAATTATTTTTCTAATTGGGCTAATGTAAAAAAGGGCAGGTACGATAAAATTCATCGGAGCTTTTGGTAGAGTAAGTCTCAAGGTCTAATATCATCATGATAACTCAAAAACAACGATTTAGACATTAAGACAAGATATAACTGAGGTGACGAAACTATATCCATCCACCTTGAGATATTTTATATTAATTTACTGCACATTTCGCAAATTAAAAAATATTTTTTTTAACCTTATGTTTTTATCGCTCCCACTTAACAAAGGTTTTAATTTGATTAAATATCATTCAAACATTCTAGGTATGGATTAGCACTCCTCTGAACCACGTCTTTTCTATTGAATGTTTATTTATTTTAAGTTCGGGTTTTAACTTATTTCTAAAGTAATATTGCTGAGAACCACAAATATATTTTATTTTATTTTTTTTTTTTTATTATTTATTGAAACATTTATTAAAATTACAATTTTACAACAACATATATTATTTTACGGGTTTTTTTAACATGTTTTTAAAAATATAACTCTCAGAAATATATGTATTCTAACATAATTACATTTTTCATTTGCTATTGTATACAGTATGAAAAAGAGATGCACCCTATATTTTCTGATGCCACTCGCCATTTCCCATGAGCCGGTTCGCCACAAGAACGGTATGAATAATACTGCACCGAATCACAACGAACGAACACGAATTTCAGTTGAATTCCATAACTTTAATGTTAATTATTATCTGCAATGATTTACCGTGCAATAAATTTCGTTCGGAGTACTCAAACTAAGATCTCGGTTTATTTTCAGAAATTTCGCCGGAATGAGTAAATTAATTAGTAATTCAGTCATCTGCAGTATTAAGACTTCGCTATAAAATTTGTATACATTCTAATAACTCCATTAATTCGTTCTAATACGTCCTAATAACTCCAGGTATTCCTAATTCCTCCACCGTCCCTTCTACTGATTGCCACGTGTCTCGACGAGGCTCACATAAAGAGAAAGACAATACATAAGCTGGCGGGTTTTAATTAAATCCGAATGCAGGTGCCATGCATACATTATAAACGATTTACCTGCGCGCCGCTCTGTAGTTATATGTCCCTGGAACCAAATCATTTAAGGAAGCGATTAAACGCGGAGCTCGGAACACCACAACGCGAGGAAGTCGCGAATAGTTTCTCTATTCTACGGAACCTTCTGCGTGTCAAACGCTTCCAGGCGCTTCTAGAACTAAATAGAAAGTTCTCAACCGCCAACTGGCACTTTTAAACTTCGCTGTTGATGTTCCGTGCATTCAGAATAGGGATGACGAAGCAATATTTTGAATGGCGTTTTAGTATCCACATGACCGGTCGCGCAATTAGAGTTGATGCCAACAACACATACACTTCCAGCAGTGATGCCCTTGGAAAGGGTCACCGAGAAACTATTTTTTCATGCTTACGACTAATTATTTATTTTATTGAAAAAGGGTGAACATGTAAAGGACTGGTTGTTTTAGAGAAATTTAAATGCAACATTGTCATCAAATAGACATTCGCGGTTAGCTTTTGAACAAGTTGAGCAGAAGAAGACAGCCTCGTGTTCTCAAGTTTGTCAACTTATTACAATCTGGTTGAAAGTTGAAACTACAATCGGCCTTTAACGGGACAGCCTCATGTTCTTAAGCTTGTCAACTTATTACAATCTGGTTGAAAGTTGAAACTACAATCGGCCTTTAACGGGACAGCCTCGTGTTCCCAAGCTTGTCAACTTATTACAATCTGGTTGAAAGTTGAAACTACAATCGGCCTTTAACGGGACAGCCTCGTGTTCTCAAGTTTGTCAACTTATTACAATCTGGTTGAAAGTTGAAACTACAATCGGCCTTTAACGGGACAGCCTCGTGTTCTCAAGCTTGTCAACTTATTACAATCTGGTTGAAAGTTGAAACTACAATCGGCCTTTAACGGGACAGCCTCGTGTTCTCAAGTTTGTCAACTTATTACAATCTGGTTGAAAGTTGAAACTACAATCGGCCTTTAACGGGACAGCCTCGTGTTCTCAAGCTTGCCAACTTATTACAATCTGGTTGAAAGTTGAAACTACAACCGGCCTTTAACGGGGACCTTTCAAACGTCAAAAACCCAAAAAGGCGCAGAATGGCCATTTGATGACAATGTTAAATTTGTATTTCTGCGAAAGATCTGACCCTGGATACAAAAAAATTATCGCATTCGAATATTCGGAAAGTTTAACAGTTATATTACTAAGTTTGAAGAAATTTAACAGTTCTTTCTTTTATATTTAAATTATTTTTTTCAATATCACTGGATTTTTCTTTAACAAATTAATCTAAAAAGTATTGAAACATGTTACGATCTTTGGCTTCGAATCTTAAGATCGTGGATTCATGTCCCGGTGGGCTTAACGTAAATTTTATGTAATTATTTTTTTTTAATACTACAATATATTCCTTAAAAATAAAATAATATTGTGTACTTAGAACACTTTCCATGGCGGTAGATACTGTCAGTATCACCTGGTGAAACGCCACCAATCACAATCGAAACGTGGCTTGAAAGACTTTAGCCGTGTTTGGTGACCCGATCTGAATAGCCAAATACGTCCCCTTCTTCTTCTTCTCGATCTCCTTTCCTCCTAACTACGTTTAACTTCACAATCTCGTAACCAATAGGAGATGCATAGTCTTACTTGCTCCAGATGGTTGGGAGCAGTTGGGACTCTTGTGTGGTACTCACATATACAAAAAAATAGCGTGTGTAAATCACAGTCGATAGAAGTGAAACTAGAAAGTCGCTAGATGTCTTTTTATTTTGCCTATTTATTAGAAAGTGGTTTGAAGATTGGATATTGATTTACGAAAACAAAAATGTTTATTTTTTTTGGATTTCGTAGTATTCGAACCTCCGTCCGCTGGACTTCTCTGGCTGCTGAGATTTGCGACGCACTATACCGCTGCGCTATGGGACGCGCTCGGCGGGGCGCGAATCAACGCATTATATTCCGACGACCTGTAAAAAAACAAAGTGGCCAATAAGCGCAGACTTATCTTCGTTTCCGTGTTATATCTCAACCAATAGGAGCCTTGAGCGCAGTTTGATGCTTCGCAGGTGCCGTAGTGCGTCATTTCCGTGTCATTAGAATTTCAAATCACTCTTAGGGAGCTAAGGAAGTTTCACTTAAAAAAAAATGGGAACTGTATTTTCATCGAAATTCACTACTATGCCTATATATAAGCTTCATTTTTTTATGTCTTTAATTAAATCTTTCATAAAAAATATTATTAAAAATTATATATTAATTGGACTGGAATCGAGATGTTCATCTTCAACTCTATTCAAAACATGATCACCTCACAAATTCCGATAATATATTCCCTCGATTAGAAATTAGTATTTTGATTCCTTAACGCGCTGGACATCCCTGATTTAGAATGTGATTGCAGATAAATGGCATGACTAACAGTATCCGTATTGCCTTCCTTCGTCCGCACCATGTCAGAACTCCTATAATTAAACCACCTTCGAATGATGTACATATTTATGTGAGTCGATGAATAGAACCGAATGACGTAGCTACGAATGGCAGGGGAGGTATTAAAATCAAGAAGGGATCGCTATTGAGTCGAACGTCAAACGTATATTATATTATTATGTTCATTATATCGCCAATAATCTTAATAGTGATGGGTGTTTGCGCCGATAAAAGTGACAACCCGGCGAATTAATTTTGTGTTTTGATTGGGAATTGGGATTTATTCCTTGACAATTATTTGTTCCTAGGTCCCTTCCCCTCTCTCTCCATTCCACCCCTGGACGTCAGTTCGCAATAATCCAGAGTGAAATGCAGTCGCAGTGCAATCACAAAAACGCATAAATAAATCGCATCACACGGTTCATTTGCTAATTAACTTTTATTCTTCGTAGTGAAATCAGTTAGTGAACCATATTGCAGAGAAGTCTTCTCATCTTTATCTATTGTAAGTACCTACCTTCCTTTTTAAATAACATTTGTTGACAATGTAACGACCCTTGAGGAACAGAGACATAATTTTGCCGTATAAAAGATGTCGCCGAAACAACGGGGAAATCTGTTTCTTTGTCTGATGCAGAAAAAGATTTCAAATGGTGAGTTTTGACACAATGAAATTTGCGTAGCTTTGTCAATCTGGAATTTGCAGGTAAATCTTTTCCATCGCTGAGATATAGAGCTTGGAAATATCAATTTGACTATGAAAAGTTAACGGTTTTGGAGTATTGAAAATTGAAATTGGAATTGGCAGGTACCTAAATAAAATTATTTTCAGTTTACAACGTCATTTCCGTAATTTGAAATGGAGTTATGAAATATCCATTTAGTTTTAAAAAAATTACACCTCTTTACATGGTGAAATTTATACGACTTTTTCTATTTTTAAACGACTTCAAAAAGGAGGAGGTTCTCAATTCGACTGTATTTTTTTTTTTTTTTTTTATGTTTGTTACCTCAGAACTTTTGACTGGGTGAACCCATATTGATGATTCTTTTTTTATTTGAAAGCTGGTGCTTCCCGTGTGGTCTCATTTTAATTTAGTTCAGTTCCGACAATGGCATCCATGAGAAAACCATATAAGTCTTAATTTGCATTAAGTATGTGCGTGACAAATGGACGAATAACTCAATATCACGACAACCGATTTGGATGATTCTTTTTTATTGGAAAGGATGTACTTCAAGGGTAATTTGGTGGGAGTTTGGTTAGGTTCTGATTATCGAATCCATGACAAATTAACGAAACTCGGCCGAATCCCTTAATTTGACGTTATGGTCAAATTATGTCTGTCTCATGTGAGCAGCACGTTTAGTAGGTTTACCCATATTCAGAAAAATTAGTTAGTGTACTTCAGATTCACTAAAAATCAAAAAATAAACAAAAATTTTAACAAAACAAAAAACGACTTAAAAAAATGCACTAAAAAGTAAATAAATAATTTCGTATTCTTCTACAACTTCATAATTAACTTACTTTTTCTAATCATCAATATGTAGGTACGATTGTTATTTTTGGAGTCGATGTCAGCAAGTCGCTTGTGCGACACAAACACATCTCACCTATAACTATGTATGTAGTTACAAATCTACCTTGACTGACACCGACTCCAAAAGTAAAATTCGTACCTACATATTGATGATTAGAAAAAGTAAGTTGATTATGAAGTTGTAGAAGAATACGAAATTATTTATTTACTTTTTAGTGCATTTTTTGAAGTCGTTTTTTGTTTTGTTCAAATTTTTGTTTATATTCATAATAAGTTAATACTAATAAGCTGGCAACGTCATTTCCATCATGGGATATGGAGATTTTAAATATCCATATAACCATTGGCAAGAACAGAAAACAATAATTTACTATCGAAGAAGCAAAATATTGTCTTTGATTACTTGGGTGTAGTTTCAGACCAAATCATATTTCAAAATACAAATGAAAATTATAGATAAAATCTACATATTTCTCATGTATTGACAAATAATATTATTTAAATATTTTTGGCTGCCCAAAACATATAATAAGCAAATGTTGGGATTCAATACTTGGAATAAAATTGGATTCAATCAAAAATTCATATTAAAAGTTCTTATCAAAATACAAAGTTTTCAGAATGAAGTGATGTAGGTACGGCAGGGTGGCCTCCTGTGGGGTTGACCCGAGTTCAGCCCACCTATAAATCTCCCTCATCTTCCTGGAAGGGTGGGTAGGGTGGACCGGGTGGGAGAGAAAGGTGGGGGATTAAACATTTGCCTATTAAAATTCATTGGATGATGTAAAGTCATGGAAAGGTTTTTTTTCATACTGGCCGGATACGGGGCTCATCTCTTCGGCCACCCCGCAATAATTAAATTCATTTGGCACGGAGTACAGCCGTTATTTCGTTCCCGTGAAAGCCTGATCTTGCGGTGGACTTTACGGACGCGGTGGAAACTATCTATAATATAACTTATGTGACCTATAAATTACTGATTATGTTTGACTATTTTTTTTTTCTTCTCTGGTCTCTGCTAACAATGATTTATGTTTTTACCTCGATAGGTCATCTTGGTGAGCGATGGTAGTGATGACAGTATCGCTTGATACATTATCACTCTGTACTGATTCTGAAATTATGTTTTACATGTATAAATGCTCTTATTATTTTCTATTTTTCTTGATTAGTTTTGGTTTCCATTCTTTGGTGGCGCAACTGAACTGTGCATGTTATGTATCGTCATTCCCCCATAGAAAGGGGGTGGGATAGACCCTGTCCATGCACATTGCCAGGCGAACATACAACAGAGCGGTCTTCCCGCGATCCGCCCGCGCCTCCCCCATCGACATGCGTTGGCCTGAGGCGTAACCGTGCGGTCTCGATGTCCTTCCGTCCCCCCTCCGGTAACCCGACGCTCATCTTTCCTCAAGGTCTTCAAAAACTTCCCCTTCTCTCCCAAGTACATTTCTTCGAGGCAAAATCGGGGAACCGGCTAAAGGATGCGGACTTCGAGCATCGTCTGCGGTTGGGCCGATAGCTATACGCATTCTCATTGGGACTGCCCGGTGGTCTATGGAATACTTTCTCTGGCTTTTTTTTTTAAATATATTTTATTTTATTTCCGCTACTATAGTAATTACTTACATTATAACATAATCATATAACTGTTTTTTCCTCATTACTTATTTTATTCACAGAAGGTTTCTTCGACTGGTCATAGCCGTTATTTTTATTTTTCTTTTTCTTTTACTAACACTATTATCTCTTTTTGATGTTACCTATTTCAGAAGAATTATTCCACGGGCTGCTACTTCTATTTATCTTTTGTATAATGTTAATGTAAGTACTTGCATACTGCTTACTAACCCCGTATGCATGGACATTGGAGGGTCTAGAGTCGTTCAAATAAATGTAGCTTCGTTCAAAAAAAAGTAGAGTCTTGACGTGTGCGGTGAAGGAGGAAACCATATGTTTCCTTATAACGCCGTTGGGAAAGTGGTGGGTCCCCTCCAATGGACGCGGTGGAAAAATGTTGATCATTTCACCGCATCGCTACATCGCGCGTCGATTCATAGAGTTTTCGATGCATCGGAGGGTGTGGTTAAACATTATGATATTTTACCAGCTGTTTGCTTAATGCAATATATAATGTTGCTAGTTTCATATAACCTGGTTTTAATGGAAATTTTAATAAAAAATATGCTAAACAATAAATTGTTATAAGTGAACATCCTATAGTTGAATATAGTAGTCCTCTCTGGAGTACTCAAATATTTAATTATTCTTCACTTTGAGGGACGTTCGTTTGTACAAGAATTTTTTTTGACAAATCGAATACAAGGTATCTCAAATGCGTCGACGAAACGTAAAAAACGCAGTTAAATCTATTTCATTATATAAATCTAGAAAATTGGAAAATTGAACCTCTATGCGTCAGTACACAACGTACTTAACAACGTACGACTTTGTTAAACCTATTTTTCTCGATGGTAGATTCTCTGAGGAACTAGCGTAATTGATTCGCACGGCACCAGTGTATAGTCGGAAATCAGGCCAAAAGCGAGCTCAAAATTTGTACATGATTGACATTTGTCACATAAAAATGGGTCACTCCCGTGACTCAAATAGCTCGGCTATGGAACGATTTGCCGGCCTCTGTGTTTCCTTCCTCCTATTGATTTCATTTCATCTCTCCAAGACCCATGTTCACTCTTTCCTTTCCATAAAAAGACCCTCCACACAGCATCCTCAAAGATGACATCCTGTGTGGAGTTAATGTAAAAAATAAATAAAAATTATGTAAACAGAATATTTTGCTGCCATGAAATATCGTCGTGTTGACTAATTTGATCTTCCGCTAATGAGGCATATTGGAATGTATGTATACATACATATGTAAATAGGTATATACATAATACTTTATACAGTTTACATAATCTGACTATCTATCTATATAAATAAAAATAAATCGCCAAAAGTTATGTACGCGCATAACTACCGAACGACTGCACCAAATCGGATAATTTTTTTTTTTGTATTATAAAAATAAAACAACACTTTGTATTTAACCACGAATTTATTATTTATGTATCATAAATAATATAATATTATTTAATAATATTTATTATTTATGTATCATAAATAGATAAATAATAAATTCGTGGTTAAATACAAAGTGTTGTTTTATTTTTATAATATAATGTCTAACCACAAAGTAATTGCTTCTTATGAAAAAATTATTTTTTTTGTGTTCGTTATGGTCAGGTAAAGTATTGTATAAAAGAAGCGATGAGCTCTGGCTTAATGAAATTTGTTTAAAAAAATCGCAATAGTGCAAATAGTGGCACGCGAGCTGTTTGGAAACTGAATGTACCGGGTATGAATGTATGGAATGCGAGGGGGGGGAGGGAAACTTGGGAGGGGGGAAGGGAACTCTAAAGGGGGTTCGCGAGGCGTGGGAAGACGGAGAGGGGAGTGGGGAGAGGGAAGGCGAAGAAGACGGAGGGGGATGCGGAAGAGGAAGGGGAGGTGGAAGGGCAACGGGACGAATAGGAAAGGACACGCTGGGAAAAACAATTTCTTTATTAACTGGCATAACAACACATGCCGGGAACTCGCTAGTACTAAATAAATATGTTAGTCCCTCCCCAATGTTTAACACAACAAACCGCCTCTGGAATGGATTGCTCTAGTGAGGTAATATTTTCGGGTGAATAAGTAATAAGCAAATAAAATAGTAAAAAAAAATTCCCACTCCTTTCCTGTATAGAGTTTTATACCTTTGTTGTCTTTTAAAGATTCAGCAGCCATAATAAATGATATAATATTTTATTCATCGCATTCAGCTGCGAGCACCACAACTCTAATAAAGGTCTTTATTCGCGCGGTTTTGTCGGCATTCCGTGTTTTTGTCAAAGCACTTTCATGAAAGCTCGTCAAAAATTTCTCTGGAATTTTCCTATTCATCAGATGCTTAATAATAACGTAATAAAATAAATAATTGTGAATTGTTCGGATTTCCAGACTAAAGAAATAATTTAATTTTCTCTAATAATAAAAAAGAGTAGCAGGTAGGTACCTACGCTTTAATTAAATTGTAAAATAAAAATGTTATTGACAAGTTAGTAATCGTCGCACATAATTTAAGACGTTGTTTTATTATATAAAATACGTAGTTTTTTTCTAATGTATTTTAATTGTTTCACTTTTTGTTTCAATAGTCCTTACTTGGCTAAGTGGGCCCGACAAGATTCTAAATCTAAACCCTAGCATCTCCCCACAAGAGGTAATCGAAAAAACTCTTCGGGCCCCCAGTTGGTGGCATTTTCTCAACATAAGATTAACTTGTCTCTTTTGCTATCTAACGCACATGATATATTATTTGGGCTACCACGTTACGGAACTATCTACTTCGACGATGTTAAACCTACGCCGTATCGATGGGTTTCCGGCTTTGTCTGTTTTATGCTTGGAAACATTCAAACTACGCTGTACAAACAAATTACTTTAAAAAAAACACTTTGTATGATTTAAATTACAACGAGGAGTTTCTATCTCAATCTCCGGAGAAGCAAAATGTCCATTTTAATATCTATTTCTTTAATTATTATTTTTAATTGTTAAACTAACGTTTTTAAGACAAGATTTTTATGTAAAGCACAAAGGGTAACAATTATTATAAGCAATAATTATCAGCCTGAAACACTCATCCACATTGAAAAAATCTTCCGAGAAAAAATACATGACGCCAACGGGACTTGAACCCGTGCCCTTCTGATTGCCGATTAGCTGCTCTCCCAATTGAGCTATGGCGGCTTATCTTATACCCGCCAAATGATTCAATATATACTAGTGTTTCATTTAACAATTACTGCTTATTATATTTTTTCCACCTAAAAACTTAAAACTTTATAAGATAAGCCGCCATAGCTCAATTGGGTGAGCAGCTGACCGACAATCAGAAGGGCACGGGTTCAAGTCCCGTTGGCGTCATGTATTTTGTCTCGGAAGATTTTTTCAATGTGGATGAATGTTTCAGGCTGATAATTATTGCTTATAATAATT
This sequence comes from Limnephilus rhombicus, assembly GCA_929108145.2. NCBI lineage: Eukaryota > Metazoa > Arthropoda > Insecta > Trichoptera > Limnephilidae > Limnephilus > Limnephilus rhombicus. The sequence continues at coordinate 19,668,247 of OV815272.1, read as the reverse complement.
GTTACCCTTTGTGCTATGCATAAAAATCTTGTCTTAAAAACGTTGGTTTAACAATTAAAAATAATAATTAATATTTGACAAGGTTAAGTACTTCTCCAAGAAATGAAGGCATAATTTGTCTCGACGCCACCTAGCGACGGATTTAACACTAACAGTGTCTCTGTCGCAAAAATAAAGTTGGTTGTTTTCAGGTGGAAAAAATATAATAAGCAGTAATTGTTGAATGAAACATTAGTATATATTGAATCATTTGGTGGGTAAAAGATAAGCCGCCATAGCTCAATTGGGAGAGCAGCTGACCGGCAATCAGAAAGGCACGGGTTCAAGTCCCGTTGGCGTCATGTATTTTTTCTCGGAAGATTTTTTCAATGTGGATGAGTGTTTCAGGCTGATAATTATTGCTTATAATAATCTATTTCTTTAAAATTAAAATAATTAAGAAATTCGTCGTATTTACCTGGCGGCTATTATACACTATTGATGGGACATAATATGAAAAAAGCTTAGTTTTTTTCTTCATCTTATCCCAAATTAAGAACCTAAAAATATTAAAAAAAGCTTAATTACAAAAGATAAAAAAAAACTAGCCTAAAAACCTGCATTCTTTCAAGTCGTGGTATTAAATTGAAGTACCATTTATGTATATATTTCCATCAAAACTATTCTAAAAAGAACAGTGTTATATGTCAAAACATGGCGTGAATAAAATTCGTGATATTATCAGTCTGTATGTATATTAATTTCAACGAAAAAGGTGATCCTTTATTTTGCTTCTCCGGAGTCTGAAATAGCTGCTCCCCGTTGTTAAACAGGAAGTGTTTTATTAATTTTTCGAAGAAAACTTCTTCTAAAAGGTTGTTACTTTGTGATGTCATTATTTATTTATTAAAAGAAAATAACTTAGTTTACATCACTTTATTTTTTTATACTTTATAATATCAACATGTTTCGTGAACCATGTTCACTTCTTCAGGAATAAAAGTATAATAAGTGTATACTTTTATTCCTGAAGAAGTGAACATGGTTCACGAAACATGTTGATATTATAAAGTATAAAAAAATATATACTTTTATTCCTGAAGAAGTGAACATGGTTCACGAAACATGTTGATATTATAAAGTATAAAAAAATAAAGTGATGTAAACTAAGTTATTTTCTTTTAATAAAAGTTTTATTAATATAATTTTGTATTGTGTGTCCAGCGTGTTTGAATATTTTCCCGTTATTAAATTGCGAACTAATATTTTATTTCGTTGTTTAACAGAATGTGTGCTATATTGTGGAGGTACATTAGATTTAAAAAATAAATTATCCTGTGTGCTGCGTACCATAGATACACTTCAAAATTAAGCGCGCATTAATTTTTTACCATCATGATCAAAGTACAGTTTTACAGAAAGTGCTGTAATTAAATCGCAGTATAAAAATATCGTGTATTATGGAGTCTTTTGTAGAACCACATGTTCAGGAAGCCATCTGACCATTACGAACATTAAGAGGACCCACCCTTTGCCCGCCCTGGTATAGGTAACATATGGTTACCCCTTCAGGGCTCTTGCAAGGACTCTTAATTTTTTTAAATGAAAACTTCTCTGCATTTAATAAACAAAACTACACCTACACTATCACCGCATGCGTTGTTAGGCAGCAGTATGGAAATGCTTGCAGTGTACAATTGTAACAATGTACAATTGTTAGTATATAAGAAAAGTATAAAAATCTTACCTAAACTTCTTTTGGGTAGGGGAAAATATAATAACGAAAAGTAGGCGGCATGCCTACCCTGCCTAATGTTTATGTGTACATAGCACAAAACATAAATTAAATAAAAATATCAACAAAAGGTGGAAGAAGATGAAAACGGAGGCGGCACGACTCAGATTGCCTGGCAGTCCTGTTGAGAGTGTGACCATTACGAACACTTGTGCACTGTAGGAACACTTCTCTTAAAAATCGTACCTTCTTCGAATGCGTCCAGCGTTCAACACGTGTTGTTCCCATACAAAGCCAATAACGAGAGATTCCAATTTCAATGGAATAGTGGGGAGTATTTGTAGGTTTTATACTCGTACATACTTGTTTTATAATCGTACATAATTGATTATACAGGTACATAATTGGTTCATACTCGTACTTAGTTTGTTTATACTCGTATATGTATATTTGGTTTATACTTATATTCGTACATAAAAAAATAATATCTGTGCAGTGGTTTAGTAATAATACTTAACGCCCACAAGACCTGCATTTTTTCCAAAGTTATTTTATTCAATTAAAGTACTATTTACATCCCTTCATAAGTGTGCGTTATTGAATCCAAAACATTATCTGGATAACAATTATTGATATATACTACAAAATTAAATTAAAACAAATCTTTTATGACAGGTAAGTGGTTGTCAGTGGTCGTCAGTGGTTGAGTGGGCATCGCGTTTGGGTCCCACCCAGGTGTTCTATTCCTCGGCTGGCTAAGTCCTCCATCACGACTCAAGCGACATTTTCGGTTTACTTTGGTGGTAGTAGGAGATTTTGAAATATTGTTGGGTTATTCGTAACTCAGGAATGTTTGTCTTTCTTTAAATAAAAAAAAATTACACTCCCTTATTTAATCCAAATCACCAATATCTTTCGAAACCGATGGTTTCTTCGTCAGGATTAAATGAAAATTAACCAAAATAACAACGGAAAAATAAGTACCTATATACAAGAAACATTATAAAAAGTGGTGATTAATTAGTTAAAGATGCAAAAAAATTATTACATAAAATAAAAATAAACATATTTAACGTATATTTTAGAAGATAGGTAATACTTGCATTTATACATTAAACGTTTTTTAAATTTACACAAAATAACAATATTTTTTTATTAATATAGGTATGAATTAATATAAAAATGAGATATATTTTTTACGACATATATTTTTAGCTGTTTGAGACACATTCTAAGTAAAAAAACTACTGAGAATGACGTACTTCGCATTCTGTCAATCCATAATCCAATATGGTATAATAGGATGGGGTGGCGCCTATAAAACTCAAACACAATCTCTTTACATTGCGCAAAAACTAATAATTAAAATAATATTAAAAAAATCATTTCTATATCCATCTGAACTCATATTCAAAGAATTTAAAGTCAGAAAATTAAATACTCTCTTCCTGTATCATTCAACCTTACAAGTTTACAAAGAGGCTAAACAAAACCATACCATTCAAAAACACGGTAAATCTCAGGCAAAAATACATGTTACCAATTCCCATTTGTAAAACAACTTTGGGTCAACAAAACTACAAATACTTGGGAACAAATTTCTTTAATAAATTACCAGAAAATATAAGATCCCTTAAGGACAGTTTCAAAAATTTCAAAACACAATCAAAATAACCTAACAAATATTCCTCCCGTACACACAAGCATTTGCTTATTATGGGAGAATATTTAAAAAAAATATGTTTATTTGTATTCAATAATTGTATTAAGTTTTTTTTAAATACTTTCTTTATATTTATGTATCTATTTTATGTACAGTACCAAAAAAAATAATTTTTTTTTTCAATTAAAAAAAAAAATGAAGGACATAATAATTAACTAATTAATCACCTCTCTTTGTAATGTGTTTGTCTATACTCTTTTGTTATTTTTCATTATATCCTCACAAAGAAACCACTGGTTTCGAAACATATTGATAATTTTCGTTGAATGCACAGTGTATACAAAGTGATTTGGTTTTTATTTAATTAAAATAACGGTATCAAGTGAATTAACGACTATTAAAGAAAATAATATACTTTAGTTCGTGGAACAATTATCTTACAAAACTGAGAAACATTAAACTTTATAGTGTTGTTCAGTTTGGAGTACAGAAACTTGAGAAAATACACAAGTTTTGTTTATGGTACATACGAATACTAATACAAATTTTATAATATTATTCAAAGTGTAGGCAATAATAATAAGTTTCCACTTATATTAAAGATAGAGAGGCAGGATTTATTAACCTCTTAAGTTAAAAGTGTTGGCATCACCACTCACAGATTATAGATTCAATAAAATTATAATTTTCTTTGAAATTAATTTAGTTACAAGAAAAAGTTCTTCGTTATGTGAAGGAGAATATTATGGAAGACTGACTGTACTAAATAAATAATTTTCATCATCATCATAATCAAAGGTAAGATACTGGATTGGATTCAATTTGGGAGGCGGGAATGTGTACCGCCGCCCGGGAACCTTTTTTTTAACCAACACCTCTGCCATAGGAAATCCCAAGTGGTTTGCTACGTTTGGTGATTTAGCAGGGATGCCCGGGTTTATGGGGTGAGTTTTGTCTAGGTCTTGGAGGCGGATGACCTGAACATGCTGAACCCCAGATTCCTACCCACCCCTTAAACCCTTTTCCTTCCAGAACTCTCCTTTTCTTCCTTTCCTTAAAAAACCCTCCATACGGTATCCCCAAAGATGACATAGGCTCTGGGGGAAATTATTTTCCTTAGGGCCTCCCGTGTAAAGCTCATGTAAAAAAAATGCGTGAACCGATACTTCTATGCATATATATGCAAATATTGGACCTATGCATTCATTTTCACACGATCATACATAGTTTTACCACACATACGCCTCAAGGATCCCATTTCAACAGCATTCATTCTGCTTTCACCCTTCCCCTGCCATTTCCACGCTTCACTGCCCTACATCAGGGTAGGTACCAGCACTCCATTGTGGACTGCTATTTTTGCTTCTTTGGACAGATTTTTGTTAGTGCCAACGGCGTTCAGTCCACCAATAATAGACCACCACAATACGGGCATGTGTCCTAGAATGGTGGTCGAAAAATCCTCAAATCATGTATTCATTAAGCCAATGAATGAAGAAAAAAAATAATAATCTTTTAATATATTTTTGAATGTAGCTATTACTTTGTGGTTATCCATTATAATAAAATGAAACAATGCAACTTTGTATAAACCACTTATAAAATGTGCAAATCCGACCGGTTTCGGAACAAACGTTCCTTCGTCAGGGAAAGCTTATACTAATTTGACAGTTTAGAACAATGTTTTAATATGGTAGGGGTGGAGCCGTTGTTAGTTAATAATGTAGATTGGGTGGGTAGGTATTAGTGTAGAGTGGGTGGGTAGGGGAACAAATCCATGATTGGGCTATATAAATGTTCTAAACTGTCAAATTAGTATAAGCTTTCCCTGACGAAGGAACTTTTGTTCCGAAACCGGTCGGATTTGCACATTTTATAAGTGGTTTATACAAAGTTGCATTGTTTCATTTTATCTTTTAATATCTTTAACCACTTGTAAACAATAGCCTGTCCACCTCTTCAAACGTACTACCCAAATGCACAAACTCATCCATCTGCTAAGTATTCATCATTCGCAACTATATTTCACACTGTTTTCATAATCTCCCTAATAATCAACATACTTTCTCAAATAATCAACCAACTTTTGTGTCAAATGTCCTTTACAATACAGGTGAACTCCTAGCGCGGAGAGCTTATACGCTCTCTTTTAAAATAAAATCACGAAATAAAATAAAATAGAGAGAAAATACAAACAAAAATTAGAGCAGACATTTAGCGGTTTCCGTATTGGTATCTAATATAAATTTACCAAGCACGTCTCGGCGATTAAACTTCTACAGAATTCTGTCTATTTTGGTCCTTTCTCTGCCAGTTCCATGTCACACGTCTAGTTGGATTTAGAACTAGTTAGTGAACTACCAGCCTAGCTTCCCGTAGGCAGTATTGGTGACTACAATTTGTGTAAGAAATATCTTGGAGTCCTAAAATAGATTAGTAATATTATATTTCTTGAAGTATGCTTCTCTGTGAATGGGTACCTTTAGGTATAAAGTTTATGAACATTCAACATTGTTATATTGGCAAAATTGCCATGTTTATCTTTGGTTGGTTATACTGAGTATCTGAGCAGAGGGGTTCTCAGGCAGTACTGGCTTTGAGCTCCTCATTCTTTGACCAGCCACAGGTGACTTCGGCCACTGTCCCTGTAGTTGGTTGACGCAAACACACAATGAAAATTCGCTGCATTACAACATGTGAAGATTATTAAATCCGCGCCCGTCAGCGGCATCCATTACTGAAGACCATCAGCGCATCAATTAAAATCCTGGATCAGCAGCGGAGTACCATGGGAGCACATTATTTCTGCTGGATTTGAGATCCCGCATCTGTAGACGCAGTCATTATAAGACCTTCCGACTACACCTGGAGCCAAAGGTGCTTGCAGAGATGCGGTATCAACGTAGTCGGCTGGCTGGCAACCGCCCAGGGACCGCGGGGCTGGAGACTGTCCGTTGCTCCAGCCTGTCGTTTTCAGCACATGCCAGCAGCAGAGGGAGCTAACTGCACATCTCCGAAGGCAGCAGCATGGATCGCCTACACCTGGCATCGCCAACACATCAACTCCCTGAACCAAGTTTAAATGGTACTTACGCTCCTTATTATGCCCATTCAGTATTTTAGCTTGGTATAGAATATTTCTAAAATTTGTGTTACATATTAAATAGATTAATTTAACTGTGTCAAAGCACTATACTCTTTCATTTAAAAACCTCTCCTCATACAAAGTATTTGACACAGCCGCCTGCTTAAGGTCCACGCCTGAGATACAAATTCTTCAGTAATAATAACACTTGTCTCATGCTCTCCATCTTATATTCATTTTATAACAGGCTGAACCATGCGTTGGCCACAGAGATATAATTTCTTCTACGTACATTCAGCTTTAATTCCTTACCTACTATTTCCACAATTCACCACCATAATTCAGTGATGGTTTCATAACACCATTCTTTTAGATTGCTAACCTCACTACATATTGGTTTGGCGATTATGTACATTGTTGAAAATCAGCATCAAACACATTTCGCTATAGTATACTGTTGATATCGTAAATCTCACGTGAGCCTAAATAAAAAAAAAAAAAAACAAGCTGTCGATCACAGTGGTTGAGCTGGAAATTTGATTAGAATCCGCTCCGACAAAAGGGAAACAATCACTCCTATGGGGCTCGGCCGGGAGCTCATCCCGCGGCCGTAATGTGGGTCCGGCGGCGGATCGGCCCATTATAGGACCAATGAAGTTTCCCTCCACAAAGGCCCGCTACAAAGGCTATTTACGGACAAATTTTTCACCGGGAGGGGGACCGGGGCCGAATTAAGGAACTTTTCTAACGTTTTCGTCCAAAATATTTTCGAACAGGTAAAGTTAGAATTTTTTGTTTTCTGAATAGTTGTAGGTACTTTGCAATGTATCTACACGAGTTACTTTTTATACTTAAAAAAAAAATTCTACCATGTAATTTACCTTTGCTAACCACATTTCCTTATTTTGATTCCTCCCACCCCCTCGAATTCTTTACCCCCATCTAACAATATCTAGTTATTTATGTACTTGTCTGATTTAAAGTTAAGAAACGCTAATAAATGATAAGGACGTGTTGAAACCGGCAGCGAAATATATATTAAAAAGTTAAGTCACAAGTACAGGTAGGTACATTCTTCTAAAAGAAACTTTACAAAAAAAAAATAATTTCTACAAATTGTTTCATAGTTGATACCCAAGAAAGACAAGAATTTTAACGATTTTTTACTATTTATTATTTTTATCTTTTGTAATATTACATCCGTAGATTTAAAAATCTCAACTGAACAGCCGAATAAATCTGTGACTCTCGGGTAAAAGGTATATTGTCATTGTTGTCCAGGAAACTAAATAAATCTAGAAATTTTTCTGAGAGAAATTTATCTACGGTATTGATTATCGTACTTCGGAAGAACCTTGGAAATTTAATCACATTTCTGATTAAATCTGTAAAACGTGAATAAGCTATTTTCTTTGTCGTTCTTTTTAGCAGTTTCAGATTTGCGTAAACCTATGCACGTTGAATTATTTCCCTTTACTGAAAAATAACATGATATTTTTATTTTTAACTCCCTTTTCACAAAAATTTCCGCTAACAGAAGATAACGCCGATATTTACGCCGATATTTACCGAAAGCAGATGAAGTATAAAAAAATTGCATCCGATTTGTACTCTTAACTTCATTTGATCAAAAAATCTATATGTACCCCTTTACCCGAGAGACAGTCACGGAAATAATGACAAACGAACGGATTTTTCTACAGGTGACCACAATGCTATATTGACTATAGCGACGACCCACACAGACAGCAGTACATATTGCTCTATTTGTTAAATACAATATAAAATCACTCCAATAAAATGTGAATCCGAAACAAAAAAATAATTCTAGTAAAATATGTTGGAACGGTAAAAAAGGAAGCGCTTCAAACTTTTAAATTTTTTACTGCATAACAAACACAATGATGGGGAACGACACCCGACGACCGGACCCCCAAGAATGTCCCCATTTTGCTCCCCCCCCCCCCCGTACGGGGAACAAAATATTACACAACAAATGCTAGTTAAAATGACTTCATAGGGAATTCACTTTTAGGAATCCGACAAATTTTTTGTAAATAAATTGAATTGAATTAAAAATTGTTTTAACGGCTAATACCCACTCGACTCATAAGCTGTGGCATGCTCCCAGCTTGTTATCACCAGTTATTTCTAAATTCTGCAATACCACGGTACCGATAGTCTTGATTTTAATAACCTTAATTATAATCGCGCATTGCTCCTTCTTACCTGTTAACGCCACGCACGGCTTGGCTCCTAACCCCGTCTGTTTAAAACCTAAACAAATTGGGTATTTAGGAGAAAACATAGTAATAAACAAACAATATTCATACTTGACCAGAGTTGTTCTTCCTGAGAAACACGAAGAAAATATGAATATAATATATCTTAATTTTGTGAAGCAAATAGCCCCGTATTTTGCGTATAGCCCGTAAAATGGCGTCTATATTTTCTTCTAGGTTGCAATCTTCATTCCAGCGACAAATACCAAAAACAATGACAGATCCCGTTTTCACTGTTTTATAATTTTTATGTTATTTTCATACTTATGCGTGTTTCACTGTAAATTCATATATTCTTTAATTACACTATTGTTTGTGTGATAGCTTTTTTACTTTTCTTTCTAAATAATAAAAATAACCATTTGAGTCCTTAGAAATAATAATAATCAAAATAGAAAAAAATCCAAATTAATGAGAAAAAAATTACACGTAAGGTGTTATCAATCATAATATAATATATAACCGTGATAGTCTATCGCAGAAACAAAAGTGACGAAATAGTTAAGAGCCATTAACCAGCGGCCGAGAATTTAAATTTCGTCGAACGATGATCTTGCGATCGTACCCTTGCAATTGTACAGGGCGGTTCCGATGAGAAAGATTAATTATTCTCCATACCAGCATTTTATCACAATAACTCAATATCGACTTTATTTCATTCAAAATTTGCTTTGACAAATATCTACTTTCAAAAATGCTCAAACTCATGATGTAAACTATTAAAATTATGTACTTCTTGTAATTATTTTTTGATCATAAGTATTCATAATTTTTCAATAACTAAGCAAAATAAGAATGCAATTTTTTTAAATATGTTTATTTGTAAGACCGTAAATAAATGGAAAAACTGAAGTATTTTCGTCACAAAACAAGGGCGCGGATATTTTTAAAAGATTTTATTTTAACTAAATTTTTTTGTGGAAAAGAGTCAATACCTCTAAAATTTGATTTAAAAATGACATATTTCCGGTTTTATCTGGTTATTCCCTCTTAGGTAGGTATAGATAATTCACCTGCTTCAATAATATTTTTCACAGCATCTTGCCTCATAACTCCAACTTGCATCATGGCGTTGCATTTGTTCATGATGCTGAATTGCCTCGTAATCCAGCATTATCTTCTTCAGTACGTTTGCGTCGTAACCTTATCTTGCGTCATATTTCCCAATATTCTCATTTTACTATGATTATACATATAAATTCCCCAACTGAATAGACTTTTTTGTATAAAATAAGTTTTAAAAAATCAATTTGAACAACATTATAAAAAACGATTTGAAAATGTTATTTTCTGACCAAGCTTTCGGAACTTCGCAATAAAGCGGTGCACCGGCCCTGTAACAGCGAAGAAGCGTCAAAAGGTTCGCCGTGATGGTCCAATAAATCACTGTCTTCCTCGGGCAGGTTTATCGCTCGCCTGGAAGTATGGAGTATGGACGCACAATGGGCGAGCGAGGGTCCAGGAATGCATTGTTGAAAAAGTTCATCATATTTTTATGGAAGCGGGGATGATGTTGAAACATGACCTTTTGGAACTCTCAAACGATGCGGAGTGAGCTCCTAACGGACTCGGACTGCGGGACGGATAAGTAACTTTTAAAAAAGCTCTGTGCATTACGGTTTAAAGCTAAAAAAACTGCTAGTAAGATTCCTAAAAACAATATAAACGTTTGGTGCAAATAATATTCCTGTAGATATTTTAATAAAGCGTGTAGGAATGTTCTAGAAAAGATTCTCGGAAAGAATGTAAATGTAAAGAATGAACTGTGATTATTAACCCAATTATTTTTTTACCCTTTTCCTACGTACTCATGATGGAATGCTGGTTTTTATTTTATTTATCGTCTGCTTGATTTTAATATGATTCTGTTATTCAGATATTAGAGTCAGGAATTATTAGTAAGATTCTTTTGATTCTGACGCTGTATTCGCCAGTTTTGTGAAACGCAGTTAATTACATATTCTCGTATGTGTTCTGCTTTCTTAGTAGCAAGTTATTTATGAAAATATACTTAATAGGACGTAAGTGTTATTTTTGTTTTATTATTATTGTTTTAATAGCCAAACACGATTAACTGGTAGATAGTGGTCTTCCTTATCTATTTTTTGTGACATCAGAAGATTTTAATATATGAATAAGCAACCGAAATCGTTAAAAATCACAACATAATATTTAAACGAGAAAATAAATTAAATGAAAATAATCAACCTTGTTCACACCACTTTTTTAATAAAAAAATTTCAGCAACAATTTTCTATATATGTATAGTTTTCCTGTAGGTATACTGAAAATTACAATGTAAGAATAATAATAATTGGATAATTTGTGAAGCGCCATTTTTGGAAAAAATCACCTCAAGGGCACAATAGACAAATAAGCATGGAAATTACCTATATTTAGAAATAAAACCAGAAGCTGTTGGAGAAGATAATTGCTTAGTAAATTTTGTGAAAAATAATTTTATAATATAAATAACTTGATTTGTTTTATACATTGACGTATTGGGTATACTTGGTCAAAGGTTTTATACAATTAATTAAAAAAAAAACTTAAAAAATATCTTATTGCTTATGTCTATAAAGACTTAATTCTCTATGCCTATTTGTCTATTCTTATATCTTAATTTTACAGTATACACACACAAACAAAACAATATAAATAGTTTATAACCGTTCTACATTTATTTTACTCCGCAGAGTTCATATACGCCATATTGTTATCAATACGTAAATTAAATTACTTACAACAATTTTTACGATATACGACTATTTAGCAGAAAACAGTTCGTTATTTACTCTCTTTATTTCCAATGCGGATGTTTCGTTAGCAAATGAAAAATAATCAAGAAATCGTCTGCTTCTGCAAAAAAGTGCTTTCAAATAAATAATTTGATTTATTTTATACAATTAATTAAAAAAAAATAAAATGCCTTATTGCTGTATTTATGTCTATAGAGATTTATTTTTTTATGCATATTTGTCTATTATTATGTCTTAATTTTACGGTATACATACACGAAAAAGAAAATATGAATAGTTTATAACCGTTCTACATTTATTTTACTACCCAGAGTTCATATACGCTACGTCATTCATCAATACGTAAATTAAATTGCTTATAACAATTTTTACGATATACCACTATTTAGCAGAAAACAGTTCGTTATTTACCATCTTTATTTCCAATGCGGATGTTCCGTTAGCAAATGAAAAATAGTCAAGAAATCGTCTGCTTCTGCAAAAAAAGTGCTTTCGACTATTCGGAATACTGTTGAATAAATCATTTGCGAAATAAACTCGAAATAAGCTCCACCTTATGTGGTTGATGCTCATAAAACGAGCGCCAAGACTTCCACGAAAATAAAGGAGAATGCTCAAATCTAAATATAATTTCCAACAATACAGCTGGAGATTCGGCGGCGAAGTTTGCTTTAAAGTACGCCGGCGTAACCTCATTTGATAGTCGTAAAAATATTGTTCCTGCCTCGCGGTAATAAAAGCGCTCTTTTCTTAATGTAAAACGTCGTAATTCCGGTATTATTTATGATTGCTCCTCGCCACATGCTTAGCGTCAATTGTGGAAGTAAGGTGTGCTATATTCCAGCCACATTCTATCTATCGTACATACTTACACACATAATACTTATGCTTCGCTACATTCTGATAATGTTCCCCGCAACCGGTTAAGGGAGCGAGTATATTCCGCGACGTTTCGTTATGTTCCGCTACATCCCTAACTATCCCGTTCCGCTCTCGATTTCTTCCTGCGTTTATTCAATTTTTCATTTACATCTCGAAGTGTCTCTCGGACATAAAACACGCCACAATGTGAATTTATGGCGCGATTCGAAGTTAAAAGACGACTCAAAAAATGAATTGCGTGGGCTTGAGCAAATTAGGGAATGGAAGCGTGCCTACCAGCTTCCTTATGATTTTTTTATGTTTTAATTTAATATTCGCACAGATGGCTGCATAAAATACTTTATTAAATTATTCTCATAAATTCTCTTTCTTCCTACGCAGGTAATTATGGTCTTAGAGGTTGAATTCGATGAAGTAAATATTGAATTTAAACCCACATATTTCGATAAATATGAGAACATGGCTTTATTTCCCCTCTTATGCATGGCTTTCAGAAATAGAATATTTAAATTTAATCGATTCGCAATTTTGAATGTAAAAATAAGAATAGGTGCTGAAAATGTAAGCATGGAGTAATATGACGACCTCCTTGGCAGACGGATAAAATCCTTTGCTTTGAACCTAGTGGTCGTGGGTTCAAATTCCGTTGAGAAAATAACGGTTTTTAAGGTGTTTAATTAATTAATTTGGTTTAACTGGTTAACACAGAGTAATGTTAATCTTAGTACGTTTCACTCCGGTGAGACCACTATTTGAATTCTTACTAAACTAATAACTATTTATAGCTGTGTTTAGTAATTAGATCTAGGGGCAAACTTCACAACCTCTTCTGCACACTCTGAAATCCGCAATGTGCCTCAAAAGCGGGATATAATCACATGGTCCCACTGGTCTCGGGGAGTCGGAATTTTGTGTTGTATCACATGTATGTATCAAAGAAAAACATGGAATTAAAAAGAAACATTAAAAATAAATGGGATGTTTTGAAAAATTATTTATTTAAATCAGTACATGTTTTAATTACAGTTTATAATATATTATACACAATGTACACAAAGTTACTTTCATGAAGTTAAACTTGTTACAAAGTCTACGGATTAATTAAGGACACAAAATTAACAAATTACTTTATATATTTACATATTAGATATGGTAAGGATATTATTATGTAGAGTTTGATTTAACTAAACTAGAAAACATTGTAGGTTTATTTATTTCTAATAATACACAAATATTTATTTTATTAGTACCATCTGATTTCATAATAGATATGTATTAATATTAACAGTGTTCAATTTTATAAAAAAATAATAGTTTGAAATTCGTAGATGTTTTTTTTTTCTAAAAGCTCATCCTCCTAATACATTCTAAAATATTCCTGTACCAGTTTTTGCAAACAGTTGATAAACTTGATATGAACACAAACTTCTCTGAATAATAGTGTCTTCAGATATGTATACAACATTTCATAAAATATCATATTATTTATAAAACTTTGATGTTTACAGCGAACATTATAAAAATGCATGTATTCACAATGCTTCATGACATAAATTAATTTACACGAAAATAACATTTTTGGAACAGGATAATAAAATCATTTGACATAAAACGTTTTAAAGAAGAGACATAGATAGTGCGCACCTACAGCATGTTTTTTAAATTAAGACTGAATCAAGATGAAAGCAACATGTATCTAGGAGGGATAAATCACTCGATATTAATATTTAAATGTTTTTGATAGTTATAATTTAAATTTTTTAGACAAAGCGCACTTTTCAAAAATTCATCCACCAACACACGATATCACTTAAGTTTTTATTCACCAAAACCCATACCATGACAAATCCATTCAGTGAAATAAATTTACAGTCAAACGGAGAAGGGTATGAATAACGAATGAAGTGACTTTTGGCTCGAACAACTTTTCTATATAACGGTCATGATTTTGACAGTTAACGCACAGTGGTACAGATTTTAATTCAGCGTAGACTAATTGAGTTAGTGTCCACTTTACACGCAGGATTCTGGGAGTCTCGTGTCGAGGATCTTTTCCTTGAAGGCTTGCACGTTGAGGGCGGTGTCAGGGGTGTAGTAGGCGGCGAGGGCGGCCGGGGGGCGGGGTCCCTCTCCGGAGCAAGAGCGGCTCAGGGCTCCGCCCCTGCTGCCCTTGTCACGAGTGATCAGCTCCTTGGAGGTATTTCCCCAAGTGCGAGAGTAGATTGGCGGAGGTTCTGTGAACAAAAAATACAAAAAGTTGGAATAATTTTTCACTCTCTTTCCAACAACCTCTTGTCTAACAAAAAATTATTACATATTTATTACAACGTTTACGGATCTATAAATATGTTTAAAGTTTAAATCGAAACCTGATATTGCATGATTTATGAAAATGAGTAGATGAGCAGTGTTTTTATTTATTGGCACAATTTAGTAAATAATAATAGGTAAAATAAATCTTTCCGATTTAAAAAATATTTTCAAGAAAATTTCTTACAATATTTTCTACTTAAGTTGTTTCAGATCAATTTTCTATTTGAAGCTAATAACGAGTTGTTTGAACATTAAATCGAAACCTTTTACGATAAACCCATTCCGAGGTAGAAAAGAAGCAAACATTTTAAAGCATAGATTTTTCCTACTCTCTTATACGAGTACCAAGTTCTAAATCGATGTGTTGGTAACTGATTTCTCCGTAGCGTTTGATTAAATTTGACCTTGGCTATTTTTATATATTTTTTGTATTCTTTGTTCATTGACATATTTATAGTGTTTTAAAATGCAATATCATAAATTAATACTTTGCATCATAAACAAATAAATATGGGCGTTTATTCGTTTTCAAAGGCAAGAAAAGCAATCTCTCTTGGTGCATAAAATTATTTTAACTGTGTAGTTGCTGACTGTGGAATATTAGAATTAGATTGGCAATAAAATTAATTAACATAAATTTATATTGCATAATTGCCTGCGTAAAGATCGTCAATTAATATTAATTAAGAGTTTATACTGTGTTCTTTGCGAATCCACAATTATGTATTGTTTGGAGAGGTGCAGTATCCATAGGCTACTTGCATCACATTTTTTATTATTTTTTTTTGGTTTTTCTGCCTGAATTCTTCGCTTCATGTCTTTTATTTACATTGTGAAATAGACTGTGTGTAAGACGATTTATTAAACTAAATAAATGCAGAATCGTGATTTTTCTCAAAGATAATAATTGTAGACAGTGAATATATCTTTCTAATGTAATAAGAATTATTTGTGATCAATGGATTACATATCCTAATATAATGCATGTAATTTTACAGAATGCAAATTTCGTCAAAATATGTCCTTACGATCGCACAGGGCGGTTCCAATGAGAAAGATTAATTATTCTGCGTACCAGCTTTTTAAAATTATAATTCAAAATCGATTTTATTTCATTTAAAATTTGCTCTAATTTATACCTACATCCAAAAATGCTGAAAGACCGTCACGACCATGATTAGACCATGATAAAACCGTCAAAAAAATGTACTTTTGCAATAATTTTTTTTGATCACAACTTTTTCAGAATTTTAATTTTAGTTTTAATTAAATCATTAAAAATGTATTTAAGATTTTTTTACATTCTATTTTATATATAAATATATATTTTTTTTTAGCCTGGAACCATTAGGACTATGGCATCCCCAAATGGGGTGTGTTATGAGGCTGAATGTAGTGGTGAGGGGAAGGAGATAGAGAAGAGGAAGGTGGGGATAGTACCTGGCTATTCAGATCTGGTCACCAAACACGGCTAAAGCCATTTCAAGCAACGATTCAATTCTGAATGGTGGCCTTACACCAGGGCGATACTGAGAGTATCTTCCAATCTGGAACGTGCCGCAAATATACTATGTATTTTTTTAAATGAATAAATTGTGAAATAACACAAATTAATCAAATAAAATTTATTTGCCACGCCGGGATTCGATCCCGCGACCTTCGGAGTGCTAGTCAAGAGCCTTACCGCTGGAGTATGCAGGCCGTCCATATGTTTATGATTAAAGATTGAGTCTTCCAAAATATATTTGTATCTGTGATTTTATCAAGTAGGGCATGGATAAAATTTTCCAAGTCGACGCGATTAAGTACCCCGAACTGCAATTTCAAATGAACTAACACGCGGAATTCGCGGGTTTGTACAGTTTAAGATTTTTTAATAAACTTTAAAAATGTGGGACAAAAACGGTAAAACATCGGTAAATTTATTGATTTTTGGTACTGTAATCAGTTTATATATTTCGATTTTAAAACTCGCAAATAAGATTTTTTTAATGTGGGCGGAAAATTTCTAATTCGAACCCTCAGAGATCACGGTCGCTGGACTCTATTTTCAATTATTTGCACAATTACTCGAGTGGATAAAAGCGTTAAAAAAATTAACGGCCTCAATTTAGGAATAGACTACACATAGGAACCTACAAATTTTTTCAGATGGCAAAATTTTGTATTCATAAAAAAGCCACCGAAAAAAATCGATTTCTCAGAAAATTTCAATTTTGGATACCTCGGTTCGCAAGAGATGTTTTGCTATCTCTTCATTCTCCTTATTTTAAAATGTCGATTCATTTTTTCATCTCAACTCAAGTGCAGACATTTCACGAAGAGAAACTGGGTCAGCAATGAGGCCACCAAAATAACTAACGATACACCTTGGCGAGCTTCGTCGAAAAATGCTTCTATAATCTCACTAGAAAAAGGGGTTAGGAATGTTGATGATATATGTTATTCATACGCATTAAACGCAGCAAATGGCTACATGTTTCAACGAGTGCTTCAATAATTCTACAAAAGCGTTTACTTACTCCCCAATACCATTGATGTATTCAAATAAATATCTATGTATTTAAAAATCCAGGTTTCCGCAGCTCTTATTTTTCTTTTTATTTACTAACACCTTTATCTGTATATATTGTTCTCTATAGATTTCAGAAAAATTATTCTATGGGCTACCAGATTTATTATTTTTTTTTGTATTATGTTAATGTAAGTACTTGCATACTGCTTTCTAACCCCGTATGCATGGACATTGGAGGGTATAGAGTCGTTCAAATAAATGTAGTTTCGTTTAATAAAATAGATTCTTGACGTGTGCGGTGAATGTTTCCTTCTAACGCCGTTGGGAAAGTGGTGGGGTCCCTTCCAACGTATTTAAAAAAAAAATACGTCAATGCCGTTCAAGAATGTCAACGTTTTTTTACAGTAACTCCACACAGAAAGCCCCGAAGAAAATAATTTCGTCATTGGGGATGCTGTGTGGAGGGTCTTTTTGTGGAAAGGAAGAGTGAAAGGAAGGAATTTTATTTTAACTACCACTGTTATTCACATAATATAATACCCACACACAGGCTTCGACTTTGTGGGATTTTTTTTTGTTACATATATTTTTTGTTATTATGTATTTACCTATATGTAAATGTACCAAAAAAACTTTGCTAATAAAAAAAATTAATAAATAAAAAAATCTGGGTCTTGAATAGACCCATATTGGAGGATGGAGGAAAAACAGAGGCCGGCAAATCGTTCCACAGCCGAGCTGTTGAACTCAAGAACGGGTCGTGGAAACGACCTGTGATAAATGTCAACTGTGTAAAAATATTAGACTCGTTGCTGCTCCCGTCTGGAGACAGTGAGACTATGGCATCACGAATTGGGATATGATGTGAAGCTGACGGTAGTGGGGAGAGGAAGGAAATGGGGAAGAGGAAAATGGGGAAGTACCTGATTATTAAGATCTGGCCACCAAACACGGCTATTGAGAGCAATTTCAAGCAACGTTTTAATCGACCACCATAACACGGGCATTAGCCTAGCATGGTGGTCGAAAAATCCACTAATTAATGTTACCATAAAATTTTATGCAACGAATGAAGAAAAAATTTTTAAAAAAATTTACTTCAACATGTATAATAAGTTATAGCGAATATTTTTTGATTGTATTTTTAACGCCGGTTTTCTTTCCTAGGCATGTGAGTCACCTTTATAAACTGTGATAATTAATGTAAGATCTCTCTATATGTGTTCAGCATTACTGGTAAAAAAACACTTTCCAACCTTTATACGGCGTTTTAGTTATGCATAAAGATTGGGCAGGCTCAGATTTGAATTTTTACTAATGAAAATGTCTTTGACTGGGCTGCGAAAGAACTGGCAAAATCGCATTTAGGCAGACTGACGCATGTGATTGTCGTCTTGAAAAAATGAGCCTATTTCGTAATTGATATTACTGTTACCGCGTGAATTTAATAAAAATTCCGAAAGCTATGTTTTTTAATAATATGATTTTTTTGTTATATTTTTTAAATGGAAGACATTCCCGGGTTACAAAATAACCTGATAATATTTAAAAATCTCCTATTACTATCAAAGTATGTGGAAAATGATGCTTGTTATGAATAACTTTTCATCCGAGGAATCTGCCAACTCGGCTATTGACCGGTCACATAAAAGCATTATGCATGTATAGGTAATTATAAATTCGCAAATAATTAATCCAAAATGTCAAATTATTTGAGATAATGTCTGGGAATTATCAATGTAATTTTTTGTATAAACGAGATAAAACCGAAGTGACAGTTTTTTTGAAGATTTCGCGGATAAAAGGAATGTTTTCTAAATTATCTACAATTTATCGACTTCAAATATGTGCTTCTTTTCAACTTTTTCATGTCTGAATATAAATATTCAAATTTATGAATATTAAAGTATAAAAATCAAAAAGGAAATTTTGTATAATTTCTAAATGTATAATTGTCTTGACGAATTGAATTGTATAATTGAAAGTTTATTTACAGTAAAATAAATATTCAATTCAATTCAATTATTTATTCATTTTAAAACATTACAAAATAAAATTTCAATGCGTTTTAAAAGAGTATTAAGATTTTAAATTTAAACAGGTTTAAGTAATTTATATTTCAATGAAGCACAATCATACTAACAACAACAAAGCTTGTTGTCTGAATTGTGCTTCATTGATATTAAACATATCGATATTCGAAGTGATTCTATTTATCTACAAGACAGCTCTCATGACTGGCATAACCATTGGCAAGTTAGTTCTGCAAGCCGGGAGATAAAACAGTCTATGCTGTCGATGACGGAGATAACCATCGGGAACATAGAAACTAATGCTCTCCATGATATCCGAGTTTTCGAACCTTCCACGAATCAGTCTGAAGAAATGTGTTACAATGAGCGCATCCCTTCTGACTCGTAGAAGGTTCATACCAAGCATGCCCAAGAGAAAGTGAGTAGGGTAGAGCCACGGATAGTAGCCATAATTCCTCAGGTAAAGAAATCTCAGAAATTTCTTCTGAACCCTCTCCAACATGAGGGTATACTTTACTTGGTGTGGGCTCTAAACCACCGACCCACTCTCAAGCCTACTCCTAACCAAAGCATTGTATAGTACTGTGAGAACCCGGGTGTCTCTGAAGTTTCTCGCAGTGCGTAGGACGAAACCCAACATTCTCAGTGAAGTACTACACGTCATTATGATATGAGCATGAAAAGTTAACCTACTATCAAACAAAATACCAAGATCTTTCATAGTGGAGACACATTTTAAATTTAGAGTCATAGTTTACCGGTAAAACCAGGTATGATACGCTCTAGTGAAAGAAATAATGAAACATTTAGAGATATTGAATTCAATCTCATTCCGTTTACTCCAGTCAACAATTCTATCAATGTCTGATTGGAGTCGAATGCAGTCCTCTAAAGTTTGTATTTCCAATAAAAATTGTTTTAGATCATCAGCGAAAAGAAGTGACCTGGAATGCAGAATAATTTCCGTTATATCATTAATAAAAATCAAAAAGAGGAGTGGTTCTAAATTAGAGCCCTGAGGTACTCCTGAAAAAACAAGAAATAATTTTGATAAGAATATTCCATGTGATACAAATTGTTTTCTTTCAGTAAAATAGCTGGTAAAGAATATAAGAAACCGCTATATATAATATATCGCTGCTTTGGTCTCTACTTAGAGATGAGACGGCCCTGAACTAGGCATCGATTCTATCCATACATTTTAATAAAAGTGTCAGTCGCGCAAGCAGGAGCGGTAACTCTTGGATACATCCTCCCAGGTGACATATTAAATACACATCTATTCGATCGAACCTCGTAAAGGATATGGTTTATCAAAATGATTACATGATACTATGTTATTTCAAGTTTAATGGGGACATTCCCAAAATTGCCGTCGTAAATTTTATGGCCGTCGCTTAAAAAATAAAGGTTTTGAAAATTGTCCGGCGAACATAAAAGATTTTCGATTTTCCAGAGATATATTTTTTATGCTCGTACGATCGCAGTACCAGCGAATACAATTTAGAAAAAGTTATGAATGATTCCTCGCTTATCATCGCGAATATTTTATTAATAAACTATCCATCAAATACCTAGACGTACTTATCTAGCTGTATATCACGAAACGTGCCCAGACCAAATAAATATCAAGCTCATAAAATGACAAAAGTATTCCGCTCGAAAACCCGATACTAAGGAACGCGAAATTTTAATAAAAACTACATAAATATTGAAGATTGCACGTACTGCCACAAAACAGAGATTTTGTTTATTTGCACACTTCTTCGTTTTGATTGCACACATCCGAACCCACATTCTCACTTGATATTGCCCCAGCGTCTCTCTACGTGGGCTTCATTTCGCCACAGATTTTTATGGAGGTAAGTCGGAATTTATTTTATAAAAAAGCCGCACAATACAAATAAATACAGTGGCGTGCTCGTGCTGCCGTTCGGGGAACTGGGGACGCGGCAAGTTTCGCCGAGGAATAAATCCCTCGACTGCCGCGTATAAATACGTATCATACAGAAAGTGGAAACTTTGGGGATTTCCAGCCAAGTTCTGTTGGTACGGCTTTTGTTGTTACTCGCTCATTTGCACAAGATTATAAGAGAATGACGCTGCTCACTGCTCATCAGCTGTATGTCGGTTAATTAAAACTTTTCTATTGTCTGGACTGTTCCGAATGTAGTTTCGTGATCCTTATAAGGACGAGGAGAAAGCATGCGATAATGATTTAAACCCGTGAGAACGTTTTTTGAAAGAGTCATTTCGGTAAATTACATCCGTGATGTTTCTTTGATGTTTGAGGTGTACTTTTATTTCATCACTGGAAGATGCTCGTAGTATCGGCCTTATGGCAGATTACCATTCGGTTCATACCACTCACCATGTTTGTTTAAGGCAAAATTCTTCGAACAAAATTTGAGTTTGAAGATTGAGAGGAGAAAAAATGAAAGGGTAAAGAAACAATGCCCTAAGCTAAAGAACGTCAATAGTCATTACTGATGCTCTTTCTGAGCCAGAAGAATTGAGGAAGGTTATAGGAAGGACTTACAACCCTACCCAGATCAACAAATTATTTTAGGATATCAAAATATGTCTCTCCATGGGTTGTAGCAACGATGCTTTGATATGAAAAGACTTTTTTTTGTGGTTACCTCAAAATAGTCTAAACTGCCAGTAGTTAGTGGGACTACTGGCAGTTAGACTAAGATTTAAGATTTATTATTATTTATTATTTATTTAATTATTTAACTACTACTAAGATTTTTAATTAAAAGTTTCAATTCTCAATTATTGTCTTTCACCAAGTGTGAATAATATGTATATAACGCATAAAACATAACACAGTTAAAAATGTCAGGTTGGATTGTGTGAGGTTAGGTTAGGCTTGTTGTTTGTTTGTTTGTTGTTCTTTTTCTTCCCTTTTTTTCAGTGATTTGTTTTATCATGGAAACTGTGATTATCTACCACTCCTATCTTTATATCTATTGTTTTATCTATCCTTACCATAGTTAGTTAATTCTTTATATCTCTCCTTACCATAGTTAGCCGGTATCACATCGGGATCTCTGTCGTCAGGTGGCAGGGTGTCTTTGGGAGGCTGGACGGGCAGCTGGCGGCGTGCCGCGGCGGGCGGCGGCAGGGCGGGCGCGCCCGGCGGCGGGCACAGTTTCTCCTCCGAGGCGGGCGGAGCGCGCGCGTGCCTGGCTCGTGCTCGGCGTGCGCGTAACACGGCCAGAGCGAACAACGCTATTAGGGATAGCAGTCCGCCCGCTGCAGCGCCCATCCAGGGGGATACTTGCCAGGCACCGTTTCCTTGGGCTAGACAAAAAAAAAACAAAAAAATTGTTAGGTTATATAAGCGGATGATTTTTTATTGAAGAAGTTAAAGTAAATAGATTTTGACTTTGGCTTGAAGAATAAGCATTTTTATTTGTTTGTTTGTACAAATATCTGATTACACTAATAACAGATGAAACAATTTAAGTTATTATGAAGCGATTTGTTTGCAATTCTTATATCAGTCTCTTTATTCAGAACACAATATCTTTTCCATCTAAAACTATTTTGTTCGCTGTTTTCCCAACCAATAAATAATAGTTAGATGTGTTCATTTATAAAATAACGCCAATATAATTTTCTTTGAAATTATTTAATTGTTTAACTTAGCTCCTGAAGTGATTTTAAAAAATATTATTACATACACTTTAGAAGACGACGATATTAATGTGCAGACATATTATGATGTGTGTAGGTAAGCGGGAACTACGTAAAGCGGGCTTTGTTAGTACCTATCGGCACTCGTACAAAGTGTTATATTAAATCGATATACCTACACGATTTATAGATCATTCATAATTTGTGTGTGTTTTCTGCATTTATTGAAGATGGCTGGAATGTTCTAGCCGAAATGACGGTTCACTTAGAACACTCAATACACATCTTAAAAATAACGATTGCAGAAAAATCGAAAACAACAAACTTCTTTTACACCTGACAACTTTTTAATAAAAATTGTCGACATGTTTCAAACCAAATTGTTTCATTTGGATAAAAAAGTATATTTTTCAATTTGGGAGGCGGGAATGGGTACCGCCGCCCCAGGAACCTTTATTGGATAACCAAAACCTCTGCCATAGGTCACCCCAAGTGGTTCGCTACGTTTGGTGATTTAGCAGGGGTGCCCGGGTTCATCGGGTGAGATTTGTCTAGGTCTTGGAGGTGGATGACCAGGACATACTGAACCCCAGATTCCTACCCACCCCTTAAACCCTTTTCCTTCCCAGAATACTCCTCCCCTTCCTTTCCTTGAAAAAACCCTCCACACAGCATCCCCAAAGAAGACATAGGCCCTGAGGGAAATTAGTTTCCTCAGGGCCTTCTGTGTGGAGATCATGTAAAAAAAAAAATACTCCAATGTATGTTTCCAAACAAGGTGGTTTTTAGCAATAATATTGTTATGGGTTGCCCATATACCTATCTATCGTGCGAACATCACGAAGTCAGATCGTGTCAGGAAGCCTATCACGCGTGTCTTGCAGCCAATGAACAGGCCCTAAACATTTTTACTACCATATAAGGTCATGTATTTAGAACATTTGCACGCGTCCACGGCATGCAAATCATCACCCGTTCCCTCCGGACCAATAGGAGAGGCATTGCCCATATATGGGGTTAGCTGTCTCCCTCTACGGGAGACGCAAGGGAAACAGGAAACAAGCACGACAGTTCCAAGCAGGCACCAGGAGCGAGCGGTTCTTCCCGACCGGGATGTGTTGGGCGACGGTAGTTCCCGCTCGTAACATTAATGTGAGCGTCGGCCAGGATTGCTGAACTCCAGGAAATCCCTGACGCTCCTGCTGCGCACCAGCCCTGTGCCATGGCCCTACTCCTGCCCGTGCCACCCGCTGCTTCGCCACCCGCTCGTAACAATGTGAGCGTCGGCCAGAATTGCTGAACTCCAGGAAACCCCTTACGCTCCTGCTGCGCACCAGCCCTGTGCCATGACCCTACTCCTGCCTGTGCTGCACCTCGCCACCCGCTCGTAACAATGTGAGCGTCGGCCAGGATTGCTGAACTCCAGGAAACCCCTGACGCTCCTGCTGCGCACCAGCCCTGTGCCATGGCCCTACTCCTGCCCGCTCCAGCGCCTGCCGCCCGCTGCTTTGCCGCTGTTCACACGTGAGCCTTCATAATACCCCCCCCTCTAGTTATTCGTGAGCCATTTAGATTCTCAGCCCAAATCACCTCTTCCTAGGTACCCGCCAGTCAGGACTTAAACTGAGCTATTGTCTTGCATTACCTTGCTTATTGTCAATAAACCTGTCTATACCAACTATCTGTTTCACTGGATATTGCCTGTAGAGAGACAGTACCCCCCCAAGACTAAGTTCTCATACCCAGCAGCTGCCGTCGGCACCCCTGTAACACTGGCATAATACATGTAATTCGTAACACTGGCGACCAACGTGTCATAACACATGTAATACGTAACTGTAATACGTAACACTGGCGACCAACGTGGTATAAACATGTAATACGTAACAATATATCTATTATCTTTTTCTGGCAGAAGCTTTAATTAGATGCTGATTTAGTCTTCACTGTCATACATCTTTCGAGTGTATGAAAGTTTAGGGAAAGTTCTGCAACCAAATAATATACCCGTATTTTGATAAGACTATATTTTTAATTACCTTTGTGGCATTTGTTTTCATCTTCTGTATTTATTAAATATGATTAAAGATAGTCGTAATTAATACAAGTTCGTTTAACCTTGGATTACAGAATGAGCGAGAGCTAAGCTATACCCGTAATAATATACCCGTATTTTGATAAGACTATATTTTTAATTACCTTTGTGGCATTTGTTTTCATCTTCTGTATTTATTAAATATGATTAAAGATAGTCGTAATTAATACAAGTTCGTAAGCCTTGGATTACAGAATGAGCGAGAGCTAAGCTTCGCAATCTGCATTCGTTATAAATCTCCACAAATTGCACCGCAAGTCGATAAGCCAAAGCCAGCCTTGCGGGAGATTTATTTGTTCGTATATTGAATTAATCAAGAAAACTTAATCTTGCCGGATTAAATTATTATTGATAACGATAAATTGGACGGGCTTCTAAGTTTAAATTACAGCTTAGCGCTTCTTGCATCAGTGAGCCGTGCATTTTGCAATTTTAGTTAGTTACGAATGAATAATGGTTTTAATAATCGAGAACGTTTTACTTAAAATCTTAATCACGATATTTTTAAATTTATTATAATTATTTTATTTATTTAATAAGAAAGACAAACATTCCCGGGGTACGAATAACCTAACAATGTTTGAAAATCTCCTACTACTACCACAGTAAGCGGTAAATTGGAGGACTTAGCCAGCCGAGGAATCGGACACGCGACGTCCGGTTGGGACCGATGCGATGTCAACTCAGCCACTGACCGGTCATATTGTATTGGTGCAGGTGATAGTTTCAAAAGATTATGAATTACAAATCAATTGCATTCTTTTTTTAAGCTACAAAGAAAGCAATTGCTCTCGATGTAAACTCCAAGCGTAGATATAAGATAAAACGTTGCATATTACGCCTCATACATCGAAGCTCCCACACATAAATAAAAATAAAATAAGACAAGCTTTAAGGTAACCATTAGGGGGTTCCAAAGATTCACACTTGAGGGCTATCGTATAATATTCGCAAATAGAAAATTATAATATTCAAACTGAAATTACCACTGTACTTCGATTATTTACAATTTATTGAATGGTTAGTCTTATACCAGTTTTCAAATTGTGAATTCAAGGGTTTTATTTGTTGAAGATTTGACATATCTATCTATAAAATATGAAAAATGAATCCCTGTTTCCCTTGGTCACGCCGTAACTTCAGAACGACTTTGCCTATTTCATTCATATATTTTTAAAACGTTTTCTAATACTTTGTAGAAGGTTCTTACGGAAAGAAAAATAAAGAAAATTGCGCAGAAAATTGGATACTTTAAGAAAACTTAACGACTATTTTAACTTCGCATGTTTGTCAGTTCACGCGTTTGATGGAATTGAATTTAGCAGGCAGCTGTTTTTCGTATTAAGAGAATTGTCTACGGATTTTTAAAATTATAGGTATGGTATGTATTTTAGGTACCAAATTTGATGGATAGTTCTTATAATATACAAAACGTCGCCTTAGTTCGTATTTGTCCAACAGACCATGCAAAATTTTGCAAGGGGAAAGGGTGCCTTTCATTATTTTAATGAAACTTTATGACAGGTGCTTAAGATAAAACAATTTCTGTAAAGGTAAAGGTCTCATTAGTTTAAATAATTCTTAGTTAAGTAATTAACTATCATTTATATACTTTATTTTTAAGTTTAAAGTGGAGATTGAACAAAATCTAAAATGGTCTGTTGGATAAATAAGAACTGAGGCGACGAAAAATGAATATTTGTAATATACGAAAAATGAAAATTTGAATAAAAAATTGTAATGGTGGCACGCGGGCTCTTTGAAAACTGAATGTACTGGAACTGAATATATGGAACGCGGGAGGGGAGTTTGCGGGTCGGGGGAGCGGGAGAGGGGAGTGGGTGGGCGGGGAATGTTGAAGGGGAACGCAGGAGGGGAAAAGGATGCGGGTGGGGAATGGGGACGCACGGGAAAGGACATGCAGGGAGAAAAAATTTATTTAATTGAATATGGCGTTGCAACGCATGCCGGGAAACAGCTAGTTAATAATATTATTAGTAACGAAATGAAACCATAATATGGAGACATTTTTGAATATTATAGTTTCAACTTACAAATTCAAAAATGTCTCCATATTACAATAGCCATTAGCTATTACTCAATTAATGAGGTCCTTCCTTCATAATGTACATAAGTGTTGAAATTCGATAAATTTTTGTTCCAAGAAGTGTTTCATGTTTGTTAATTTTTAGTAATATCAAAAAAAAAATTTTTTTTCACATACTTCAATTATTGTTTTTTTTTTATTTCATTTAACACACGTTAACTGTTTGCATAAGTGAAAAAAATAAACAAAATTTCAGTAAATAATAGATTTTTAACATGCCTAAAAAAGTTTCGGTTTCGGTTTCGGCCGAAACTGAGATAGCTACCGAAGATTTGGTTTCGGTAGAAAATCCTGTTTCGGTCGGACACTAGTTTTAACATTATATATTATCTATAAACTGGGAATATCAAAATAGTTCATAAAATACACATTTTTATCCAAAGTAGCAAGGCTCGTAAGTTTGTGCCAGAGGCGAGTATTCATTTTTGACGTAGTTTTTTTATACAAAATCGTAAATGCCATCGAGTGTCCTGATCTACTTATACTTAGTCTGATACATTTTTGATTTTTTTCTTAATTGATATAACCACTAGACAGTATTTCCTATTTCACACTTACTGTTACAATAACCTTCTAATGTTCTCTACCATAACAATAGGTTTCTGATCCTGTTTTATTTTGTTAGTTCCTGTTTTCATGCTCTCTGTTAATTATCGTTGATAAATAAATAGGTACATATTGTACTGGCGTGAATGCTGTACAATGTGTAGACAATACTTTTATAATTTTCCATTAGTTTAAATGAATCTCTGCATTACACAAACGATTACATTACATTAAAAAGTGCGAAAAAATATAATCTGAGAAATAAAGACAGCCCGTAAAAAAAGCGTCATGGGTTGTGAGAATTTCTATTTAGGAAATTAGGAGCGGTCATTCACTTTCAGCTAAAACTCCATAAAGTACGTCAGTTGGCACTACATTTAAATTAAGGCCACTTTATGGGATTCATTTTCATAATACGAGTTTAATCTCATCCCGTGATTAAAAATGCAAGGTTTCTCTTCTCGGGATAGTAACATTCAGTAGGGGCTTCCAGAATCCAGAGCTTTTGCATGCCAATTATCGTTCCTGTATTCGTGTAGATAAGAGGCGAGAGACCTGATATATCCGGGGAAGTTGTTCATATTTCTGTAGAGATTCCCCCCTCACTGAAAACTGCTTTTATCTGATGTCGCGACTGCGAGGAACCCTCGCAGGGAAACTGCAGGGTAATTCAAACCGACCAAGTACAAATTGTTGGAATTTCTCTCATTAAAGCGGCCGCTTTTGTCAATCTTTCAAACTAATGAGGGTCATTACAATATTACTGTTAAATCCTCCAATTTAAATCCGGATGAAATATAAATGGAAAATATTTTATCAGCAATTAAAATTAATGTATTTTGCTCAAATATTATTTTCAGCAGATATATTTTGTTAGGTAAGAAAATTATTTCTGTAAAAAATACATAATCCATCACAAAATTTTATTCAGATAAAAGAAAATATTTTCACTTGTCAAAAGAAACATGCTTTGTTACTTTTATAAAATACAAAAAAGAGTTGTTCGTTGGTTTACGATGTCCCTGTAGGGTTGAGAAAGGGTAGAAGGTGGTGAAGAAAGCAGCGACCTGAAATTTGAGAAG
This sequence comes from Limnephilus rhombicus, assembly GCA_929108145.2. NCBI lineage: Eukaryota > Metazoa > Arthropoda > Insecta > Trichoptera > Limnephilidae > Limnephilus > Limnephilus rhombicus. The sequence continues at coordinate 19,639,526 of OV815272.1, read as the reverse complement.
GTTGTAGGGGGGATTTTAGGATAACAGGCCACCTCCTGATTATATTTTCAGCCTTTGGAGATGAAATTTATTTCCGCGAAGTTCTTTGAAAGCCTCGTCGCCTTTTGCTGGTATTTGGTTATATTTAAAAAAAATATTAAACACACCCAGTACACGTGCTATTGAGCGACGTGCCATCAATGTTTAAATTCGAGGAGATAAAAGGGAACGATATAATTTAATCTTTAACATTCTATTTTATAATTCCCGTCACGGCAGAAGAACGCAGTGGAATATAACGTTCTGATAACCCTCGATGCACCCGGCATTGCCCATGCCCCCTGACCGCAATCTAATTAATGGCCGGGGCATGTTACGAACCGCGGAATAAAATCGTTGCTTATTTTCCGTCACACGTATATAAGCGAGAGATTTTAATTTTATTTTTATACAATCACCTACCGTTGTGTACCCATTGAATTGTTAAAGTGAACCGAAGTTCGTACGAGTAAGTATGTAATATTAATAGTAATAATAGGCCACTTGCATCACTTTTTTTTTAAATTTTCGGTTAAGGCAAATATTCTAAGACATTCTGTATTTTTTTTAATCGTATTTTTGAAACCCTGACGATTTTTTGAAAATTTCAATCCGATAAATTAGACCATTTTTTATAAACCGAAAAGACGGGACATAATTTTATGGGCGCGAAAAAACGATAATTACATAGCCGAAAATCATTTAAAAAAAAGAACGTTTTCCACACGAATGGCACAGGAGAATAACGAGGCATCTCATAAATATTTTTTTCCTTGATCCATCTTATTGATAATAAATCATTATAATGTTCGACGCCTATATCATTAAATCCAATATAATACACTTGTACTTATAAATTATAGTAATAATAAAAATATTATAAAATTTGATTTTGTTAAACAACAACATTAACATTATACTTCTTACAACACCATTACCATTATACTTCTAGAACACATGCAGACAGCATAAATGTACGGGGTTCTCTTCACAACATATGACAAAAAGTTAAACCAAATGATAAGTTCGCAGAGAACAAACAATAAATCTAGTGAACTTTAAATGTCAAATTCAAAAATTCGTATGAAATCAAAGTGTTGCCATATAAAAAAAATAAATCAGTGTGGAATTTTACAAAATTAATAGGAAAATTTTCGCAGACGGGACATTTTCATGTAGTGACGTCACCAGCCCAAATAATGGATTTATTTATTTAAAAATAAAAAAACTTTACATTTCTAAAAAAATATACCAACATTTTCGTAATCTTAGTAAAAAAAATCTATCCACACGATTTTTTCCATGTCGTTATGAAATTCATGCAAGTGGCGTATTGAATAATTTATGTAGCGCTGTTACTGTAAAAAAAAACACCTCAAAGTACGTAGAAAGGAAGGAGAGGTATTTCCGAAAATATAAAATTATGAAGGGTGGGTAGTCATCTGAGGGTCAATGTGGCCAGGAGTGACGTACGTATGATTTCATACTTCCAACTGCAGGGGAGAAGTCAAATGGTCTCCCTCAACCGGCGTCTCCCAGCACCGTGCAGATTAAGGCAGGCAGCTCAGTGGTAGATACTTTCAGTATCATCCTGATCAGCATTCAGAACAGAAACTCTGATAAAATGCTTTTAGCCATGTTTGGTGACCAGATCTAAATAGCCAGATACTTCCCACCTTTCTCTCCCCCATCTCATTCCCCTCCCTATATCATGATCTCATAGTATCACTGGCTCCAGACAGTTGGGAGCAGCAGCGACTCTTATGCGGTACTCACGTTAAAAATACGCACCCGCCGCAGACTATACAAACTTCACCCCGTAAACCCGCGCACCCCTGCTAAGTCACCAAGCGTGGGGAACCACTTAGGGTGAGCCATGACATAGCTCTTGGTTATCCAATGTATGGTACGAGGGGCGGCGGCACCTATACCCGTCTCCCAAATTATTGCGCACTAAATACAAAAAAATAATAATTTATAAGGATAAACTTACAACATAAAAAGGAATGTTCATTCAATGCTACACTTTAAAAGCTATTTGTAGTAGGAAATCCGAATAGACTCGGCAAAATCGCTACTAATTTGGCGAATGTATGCGATGCGATTGACTTTTCCGTTACAAATTTGCAAAACGCTGCGCTGTAAACTGAGCCGAGAGAGAACACTGAACACGTGTATAGAGAACACTGTACACGTGATGAGAATGAAAAATTCCCGTTCTTAATTAACGACGCAGAATTTTAATTATAGTGAAACGCCCGGATTAACACAATACAACAAAACATTGCCTTTTGTGAGTGCAATCAATATCACTGTGCGTTGAAATCTAGATTTTTGTGAAATATCATTGCCATTGTGATGATATTTACATCTACATATTTCCAAAAAGAAGGTTGTCTATGGCGGGCGGGCGTTGTTTATTTGATTTTTTAAATGTAAATCCACAATTTTATTTCTAGATTGATGAAATTTTGCACACTTGACTTTCAAAACTAGAGAAAGGTCACTTTCTAAGCCTGATCCCGAAAAATTATGTGTAAAGCCCGAACATCGCCGGGAACTTCAGCTAATGATCATATAAAAGTTAGCCAACAAGTGAGCAATCGAAAGCAGCCATACAAGCATATCTGTGGAAACGCGGACAGAAACGCCGTTGCTGGTAACTGCAGATCTTTCATTTAGTAGTTGATGTTTGGCCTCAGGCGTAGATAAGTTTTTAAATATTAAATTAAATGAAGACAATATAAGCGAAACTCACTCGAAAAGCCGAAAACAGAAAAAACCAGAAAAAGATACGGTCGCATCTGGCACTCGAACCCATGACCTTTGCCTTGCCACAAAACCGGTACCTATACCGATTCAGTCGCGGTAACGACAATTTACATTTTAAATATACATCTATATTGGTTATTTTTTATTACGTTGCAAAAAAAAACTGTTCTAAAATCTAAATAAAATAATCTTTCTGATGTGTATATTAGAAATTAATAATTTTATTTCTAAATATTTAAATTTTAATATTATTCCCATATATTGTAAATACACCTCTATATTGATAATTTTTTATCACTTTGCAAAAACAAAAATTGTTCTAAAATCTAGATAAAATAATCTTTCCAATGTGTATCGACGTATTGACAAAGAACATTCCCGTTCCCTTCTATCAATTCTCCATCTACACTTATACCTTCTTCCTCCTTCACTTGAGGAGTCCAGCCCATTTTGTTAAATCATAGATTATCTATAACACACATGTAACTTAATGTTAGTAGAGTATTTTACCGACCTGAAAAAACTACGGTTGTAGCGAAACCCGGTCGGCGTGAAGTAGGTATATAAAATAAAAGTGGTGTTAACAAAGTTATTGTTTTATTTTAAATTATTTTAAAATACCAACATTATCTTCATTTTCTTAACGCATATTTTTCTATCTGTTTGTATGATTGCAAGATTCAAACCCGAACTAAATGCTGTCTAGATAGTGTCTTGAATATTTTTTTATTATTAATATGTGACATCTATTGAGTTGCAAAAAATTAAATATATTTTTTTAAATCTTTAGATGTATAGTTATTTGAGAGCCAATTCCCGAGTGGAAGATACTTCCGTATCGCCCTATCGACCATCGTTCAGAATTGAAATGGCTTTTGCTCTGTTAGTGTAAAAATTGTAAAAATAAAGGAAAAAATCAGATCTAAATGCCTAGGTACCTACTATACAACTTTCCTCTTTCCCTACCACATTTCCCACCGCCCCTCAATATTTCCCGAATGGGGACGCCATGGTTCAATTGGCTCCAGTAAGTAGAACCATGGCACCCCGCAAAACACACATTTCGATCGTTTTTCAATCCGCAACCTCTGATCCCAGAGCCATGGTGATCCAATAATTGATCATCCGACAATAGGCAATTTTTTAATCGTATTTTTGAAACCCTGGCGATTTTTTGAAAATTTCAATCCGAAAAATCAGACCCTTTTTTATAAACCGGAAAGACGGGACATAATTTTATAGGTGCGAAAAAACGATAATTACATAGCCGAAAATCATTTTAAAAAAAGAACGTTTTCCACACGAATGGCACAGGAGAATAACGAAGCATACCAAAAATATTAAATCTCATAATTTTTTTTTCCCTTATCCATCTTATTCATCATAAATCATTAAAATGTTCAACATCTATATTACTAAATCAAATGTAATATACTTGTACTTGTAAATTATAATAATAATAAGAATATTATAAAATTTGATTTTGTTAAAATCCGCACCATTATCATTATACCTCTAAAACACGTACGGACAACGTAAAATGTACGGGGTTCTTTTTATAACACCTGTCAAAAAATCAAAACAATTTATACGTTCGCAGAGAACAAACAATAAATCTAGTGAACGTTAAATGTCAAATTCCAAAAATTCGCCTGAAATCAAAGTGATGCCATATAAAAAAAATCAGTGTGGAATTTTATAAAATTAATAGGAACATTTTCGGAGACAGAACTTTTTCGTGTAGTGACGTCACATGCCGAAATAATGGATTTATTTATTTAAAGAAAAAAAAACTGTACATTTCTAAAAAATTTTACTAACATTTTCGTAATCTTAATAAAAAAATCTGTCCACACGATTTTTTCCAAGTCGTTATGAAGGCCATACAAGTGGCCTATTAGCATCCGAAACGAAAATGAATACAAAAATATATTTTTGTTTCAATATTTACCAATTTCAAACCAAAAATCAACTTCAAGATTGGAATGATGTCAAACGAAGATATTCAGTGTTGATTTTTTGTACTTGTTCTCTGGTGTATACAGTATTATAGACAAGTAGTTTTATTTTTATGCATTTCAATGGAAATTATACTTTCGTTATTTGGCGACATTCTCTTTGCAAACCCCTTCGGGGAAATTTAATATTAAATACGGTTTATATACATACTTAAATAAAATTGTGTAAGTATATATAATGATTTTCTTTATATTCTTGAAGAAAACAAAGGCGTAATTGCGTTTCTCTATAAAAACAAAAGAAACAACATTTAAAGCCCTTATTTCAGGTTTCTTTAATAAATAATAAATAAAATAAGATAATATTTTCAGGAATTGTTAATCCAATAATTCTGACAGTTATATTTTCCTAACTCGATTCATTTGTTTGATATGTAGTGGGCCACCAAGTAGCTCAGTACTTACTCAGTACTTACTCAGTGAATACAATCTTAAGGAAAGCACTCATAAGTGGTTTTCTTTACATCTCCCCCCCTAGGGAGAAACAATTGCAAAAGAGAATGCATGCAATTGTTCATTTACTAGCAAACACTGGACACAGTTTTGTAATGTGGTAGAGGTTTGATTCTGCTTTCCTGTGTCCGGTATCAACTTCATAGATTGAATTTGAGACCTTCTTTAGAATTTTGTATGGTCCAATCCGCAATTCCTCCAATTTCTTCCTATTTAGTCGATTTCCGTTTTCCACGTAGACTCTGTCTCCCACTTCCAATTTATATTCTTCCCTGTGTATGTCGAATATTTTTTTATTATAGTTGTGTGATTTTATTGTGTTCTTAAGAGCTAGTTCCCTATCTCTTTTCAGGTCTTCACTTGTATGTCTTGATTTCAATTCAAGTGGTAGAATATTCACATTTTCGCCTTCCAAGAGGTATTTTGGAGCAAACTTGGTGACTGTGTGTTCTGTTTCGTTATATTTTTCTACACATTTCTGTGCAATCGTAGTCCATGATGTTTTCTTATCACTTTCATTTATTTTACATCTTATCTTATTGACTAAAGTTTGATTTAGCCTTTCATTCAGCCCGTTTGAAAATGGTGCATCCACAGCAGTGAAAACCATTCTTATGTTCTCCTTCTTCAGAAATTCTTTAAATTCTTTGGAATTTATACCAGGGTATTGGTCCGTTAATACCATATCAATGTTGTATCCTTGTGACACATTTTTTATTAATTTTATAAAATCACTGGAGCTTTGATTTTTCGATGCGAAAATATAAGCATATCTTGTGAAATGATCAACCAGAAGATATAAATATTTCTTTGTTGAGCATGACCCTCCAAAGCCTCCAATGGTATCAATAGATATAATTTCAAAGGGACGTGCTGCTGGACCTAAATGTGACATTAAACCATATTTTGGCTTCCTCCTTGATTTGTTTTTAATACAAATTTCACATTCTTCACAAATTTGTTTAATGTTTTCGATGATATTCTTTGCTGTATAGAATGGTGTTATTTTATTTGTCATCTGGGTTCTCCCAATATGGCAGTAAGTATCGTGGACATTCGTTATTAGACTTTTGCTAAGTTGTTCTGATAGTACAATTTTTTTCCTTCTTTTATTCTTTTTGTAGTATATTTCATTCTCCAATATAAGTTTTCCATTTTGTAAGTCTAGATTGGTGTGTTGGTCCTTTTTTATATCTTCTAGGTTTATTAAATTTACTACTTTTAAAAAGTCATCAGTATTTTCATAAGGTTCTAGAACTGGATTTCTGCTTAAACAGTCTGCTTCTTGGTTTGATTTTCCTGGGTTATATTTAATTTTAAATTGATATTGGGATAAATAATACGTCAAATCCCCTAGTTCTTCGTCGGTTCTAGCCTTTATGTTCATATTTTCTAATGGTTTATGATCTGAGTAGACGGTAAATTCTTTTCCCATAAGCCAGTGTTGCCAATATTTCACAGCTTCTTTTATTGCCAGACATTCTAGGTATATTGCTTTCTTCTTTTTTTGAGCTTCAGTCAATTTTTTTGAAAAATAAGCAACCGGCTTACAGTCCCCGTTTTTATCTTTTTGTTTCAGCACTGCTCCCACTCCTTTGATACTAGCATCCGTGTAAATGCTTATTGGTAGTTCAGGGTCAAAGATATTCAGAAGTGGTTCTGAACATAACAATGCTTTTATTTTATCAAATGTTTCCTGACATTCTGTGGACCATATGAATTTCACGTCTTTCCGTAATAAATTGTGTAACGGGTCCAGGATAATCGCACTGTGTGGCACAAATTTATGATGAAAATTTATTTTTCCTAGGAATTGGCGTATATTTTTTTTTGTTTCCGGAACTGGAAAGTTTTTGACAGCGGTTAAATAATCTTTCAGAGGTCTGATTGAATTGTTTTCTATTATGTGACCTAAATATTTTGCATAATTTTTTGCAAAAGTACATTTCGAAAATTTTAGTCTAAAGCCTTCTGTTAGAATTGCCTCCATTAGTCTCGATATATGTTTCATATGTTCTTCAAAAGTTCTTGAAAAAATTAATATGTCATCTATAAAATTTACTGCAAAACTGGAGAGTTTGTATTTTCTTATGATGTTGCTCAATATTCTTTGAAAAATGGCTGGGGCCGTCCTCAACCCAAACGGGAGACACGTCCATTGAAAATGACCTTCTTGTGTAACAAATGCAGTTTTGTATCTATCTTGAATTTTCAAAGGAATTGACCAAAATGCCGAATTTATGTCAAAAGTAGAAAAATATTTACAGTTTACGGTTTTAACCATCAAATCCTCAATCAACGGAAAAGGTTGTGATTGAGGGACAACAATTTTGTTCAATTCTCTGAAATCTATACATAACCTTGTTTTTTGATCATCTTCTTTTTTATATGCCATAGTTACTGGAGCAGCAAATGGGCTATAAGATTCCTCAATTAAATTCTTCTCTAATAGTTTTGATATTTGATATTCTATTTGTCTTCTATCTTCTGCTGTGCATCTGTATGGACGTTTGTAACAGTATTTATCCACCATCAAGTCAATATGAGCTTCATAATCTTTTACAGTACCGACGTCGTATTTATCTTTGGCGAAGATTGGTTTGTATTTTTCTACCAACTTATCAATTTCTGATTGTTGATATAAATCTAGATGGTTTATTATCAGTTCAAATCCATCCGTGTTTATATGTTCGTTGAAATTTATTTCACCTTTGTTTATGTTTTTGGTGTCTTGTTCCTCTATTTTACCTAGTACATCAGGAATTTTGATATTTGTTATATTTGAAGTATCATTTTTTGAGTAGTTATTCTTTTTTATATCTTCATTTGAGGTCGCTTCTTCTGGTTTGTTACATTGTATGATCTTTAATTCTTCGTTTTGCATTAATTTGATATTTTTGATACAATCCAAACCAATTAGAAAATCGTAATTAAAATGTTCATTATCTACTACACATATGTCCACAATTCTTTCTATATTGTAGATTTTTATTTTTAGTGTTACCATACCTTTTGTTTTCTTCTCACCATTAATAGTCTTCAAGTTAACTATTTGTATATCACTTGTACATGCTCTTGGCTGTATCTTTAATAATTTTGCATTAATTAATGACACATTTGATCCCGAATCATAAATTCCAGAAATTTTTAAAGTATCATTTAATAGTAACTCGACTTTTATTAATGGTGGCACATCTAGTTTTTTGGATTCTTCTCGTTTAGTTCAATTTCCAATTCAGAGTTATTTACCGTTTTTACAACTGCTTTTTTATTTTTCTCTTTAAACCAGCAATTTTCCTCAAGATGGTAACGTTTCCCTTTTTTCTCGTTAACACAGATTCGGCATGGTTTTTTTTCTTCAATTTCTTTGGATTTAGCGTCAGAATACATAATACTTTTTTTTTCATACTTATTCTTCCCAACAAGATGTTCTAATTTTCCTATGTTATTGTAAAGATCTTCCGTTCCTTGTAAAATTTCTCTGTCAATTTTATCAGTCACATAATTAGGTAAACCAAATGCTATGAGGTCGATAAGTGTCCCAGTATCAATTGATTTCCTTACTTCCAGCAATAATTTTTCTTTTTTTAAAGCATACTCGAGCAATGAACCAGCTTGATATTTAAAGGCGAGAGCATATCTAATGGGTGACCATCCTTTGTTTGTAAAAGTATAACAATTTTTTTTTTCCCATTTGTCCCATTCCGATTCCACTGTAAGTTTCATTAGCATGCAGCTGTACCATTCTACACCGGAGTATTCCAAAAAATGTTTTAAAATTTCAATTTTCTTTTTGTCTTCGTTGATTTGGAAGCGTTCACATTCTTTATTAAAATCTTCAATCCACTGGTTCGCATTTGAGCTTCTGCCAGTAAATTTGCCAATCATGAAATCCTTTGCAATTTTCCCTAAATTTTGAGTTTCAGATTTTGTTTGTTTACTTTCAAGCAATTTCTCTAACAGTTTTTCCAGTGTTTGACTTGATCCACTAAGTATAGATTCCGCTTTATTTGTGTTTTCCATAATTTCTTCCAGGTAAATATCATTAAACTGTAAGTTTTGTTCTGTATCTAAATATATTTTTGACATATCATCCGTCAAGGTTATCCATATTTTTCTTGTTTGATGTCTTTTATTTAATGATTTTTTTACCTTATCATAATTTGGAGTGTTTGTAATTCCTTGGTGTAGATTTGTAGGTTGGGATTCGTGTGGTATTCCATAAATCCGTCCATCAGGTGTAGCGATCGAGGTTATGCATATGACGTTTGATTTTCCATCTGCCGCTGGTCTCACAGCAAAATCAAACCTCAATTTTTCCATTTTCCGTGAAATAGTTAAGTATAGAAAATGTTGTTTTATAATGATTTTCTTTATATTCTTGAATAAAACAAAGGCGTAATTGCGTTTCTCTATAAAAACAAAAGAAACAACATTTAAAGCCCTTATTTCAGGTTTCTTTAATAAATAATAAATAAAATTAGATTATATTTTCAGGAATTGTTAATCCAATAATTCTGACAGTTATATTTTCCTAACTCGATTCATTTGTTTGATATCTAGTGGGCCACCAAGTAGCTCAGTACTTACTCAGTACTTACTCAGTGAATACAATCTTAAGGAAAGCACTCATAAGTGGTTTTCTTTACATATATGTACCGTGTTTCCTCTAAACCGAATGCGTATTGTATTATTTATTTGTTTATTCATAAGAGACAAACAGCTTATACATAAAATACAGAGATAAATGTATGCATAAAGTTAAATGAAGTCTAGCCAAAAAAGTCTCCCATGTTAAAGTTGCTTGGATACGGAGTTTCATATATCTTAAAATTAATTTTAGGTGAAGAAGAGAGGAAGAGGAATATAAGATAAGGACAGGAGATGCTCCCGATATATTAAACAATATGCAAGTATGCCGAGGGGTCAACTGTAAGGGGATCAACTTTCATGGAATCCTTCCCGCCGTCCCACAATAATCCCCAATATGCCATGTTTTAACAGTAAGTTAAACTATATCACTCCGCAAAACACATAACCTACATTTCGATGGTTTTTCAATCCGAAACCTTTAATCGCAGAGCAACATAATAATTTCGTTAACATATTTTTTGTAGAAAATGTTATTTAAACCCTATTAAAACCAGCCAATATAAAATTAGCACATTTTAATTATGAATAATTTGGTAATGACTCCACAAAGGCAAATTATGACATAATATTTGTTAGAGTTTCCAGCACTGAAATTATCTAGTACTTCAACTCCAGGTAATCGGTAATTGATTATAGTTCGGGGTAAAATAAAGCCCTTTGAAATTAACCGATTAATTTCGGTAGGATATTTATTACTTAGACCCAGCATCTCCAAGGTTTCACCAGAAACCATATTCGGGCTAACTTTGCGAAAGAACATTTAATTTTGAAATAGCAAAAATATACGTGGGTATCAACGGGTAAATGCTTTTAATCAATTGGTAATTTCGCAGTTCAAAAACAAAAAGCCCGCATTTGAAGAAAAAAGTAGTTTGTGAGAAAAATATTTTAATTATTTCGAAACGTCTACTTGTCAAAATAACTGAAAATGAATGTTTATAATCGATTTAAAAAAAAAAAATCATACTTTTTAGAAATCATTTTTAAGTTCAGATAAAATCATTTTTGTACTTTTTTTTAGTGTACACCTCACATGAGTCCCAGCTGCTCCGTCTGCAGCCAGTAAGACTGTGACATCCCCAGTTGGCGCATGTTGTGAGGCTGAAGGTAGTGGAGAGGGGAAGGAGATGGGGAAGAGGAAGGTAGAAAAGTACCTGTCTATTCAGATCTGGTCACCAAACACGGCTAAAGCCATTTCAAGCAACGTTCCAATTCTGAATGGTGATCGATACTGAGAGTATTTTCCACTCTGGAATATGCCGTAAACATGCTATATATTATTTTAAATGAATTAATTTAGAAATAACACAAATAATCCAATAATATTTTTATGCCCACGTTGGGATTCGATACCGCGACCTTCAGATTGCGAATCAAGAGCCTTACCCCTAGACCATGCCGGCCATCAAGTTCTCAAGTGACTAAAAACATAAATGTGTACGTTATCGGGATTATGTAAAATCGTCACCCCAATTTGTGAATGCTCTGACAATATGAGGCGAAAGAATTAGGATTCAGGACCAAGAAATACATACAGATGGATCGCGGTGTCTTATTATTCGTAACTAGTAAAAAAAAATCAATCACATTATGCAGGAAATTTGTCGCTTTAGCTACGTTTAGTCAGTTTTTTTTATTGTATAAAAGTTACATACAATTGGAATTTATTACCCGCTAAACTACTGCAAGTATTAGTTTTATTAGATAGAGATTAGTTTTACAGATTAGTTTCAACACAAATTAAATATGTAATCATAAACGCATTAGCATAGCAAAAACATACACAAATACACATAAACATATAACATACGGATGTGGAAAAGGATTTTTATTTCTATTTTTAAATGTCATGTAGTTAATCACAAACTTGCAATTTTATGCATGGTAAGAAAGAGCAACATATAATCTTAATACGTAAGGTTGCTCCCTAAGAGCCATGATTTTAACATCAGTGAAAATTTTGTAACAGAGCAATTTTCTTTAAATTCGTATGGCAATTTGTTAAATATTAATGGTGTAATATATTCAAGGGCTCTTTGACTATATTTGTTTTGTAACGCAAGTACTTTCATTCCTTTATTTTGCATAAGACGCGTATTGTGTGCTTGAACCACCATTGTTTTATATGGACTGCCGGATAACTGTATTACAAACCTAACAGTCTTAAATTCTACAAATGATAACATTTCTTTGTACTGTCTACTACGTAGAAGGGAAAAAATATTTTTTTAAATTCCAGAAAAAAAGAAAATTACATATGATGTTACACATTTTAAATATTTTTTTCAGTTCAGAAGGAATATAATTTTTTAAGTAAAACTTCTTTAGCGCCGTTAGTGATTTGAAATTCGGATGAAACGGAAATGCGCCACAACTCTACACAAATACTCGGTTCTAATATATTGCGGTAAATTCGCGCTTTGGCGCGGGCCTTCGATAGCGCAATGGGCAAGGCGCCTGACAAGTCTCAGCGGCCAGACATCAAGCGAACGGAGGTTCGAATCTTACGAAATCCAAAAAATACGTTATATTATTTTTGTTAATATTTTTGTGAAAGCGACATCTAGTGACTTTCTAGTTTCACTTCTACCGCGTGTGAATTACACACTTTAAAAAAATATATACCTTCTTTTTTAATGTCATCAATTATATAAATTGCCTTCCTCGTAACTAATGGATTGCTTGCCGTATCGTACATACAGAGTGTTAAAGGTACTTGACTTACTTTAACCTGTGATTCCTGATATTATTTGGAGTAAAAATTAAACCGGTGAATTTTTAAATACTGTACTAGGCTAGTGCCGGTGTTATGGTAGTCATTGTTCTTAACTAAACACACCGGTTGGGAGAGAAGAGGGTTGATTTTGTATTTAACACCTTTTACATGCTGATTAAACATGATTTTCAATGCACAGCCCAAGGTGTTTCTCGTGTGCCACGATTTGAAGGTCGGTTTTTTTATATTTTTAAGGGTTCCCTATGTAAGGAAGAATTAAATTTTATTTTGGTGATCTTTGTGAATTTTATAGTAATATATTATAATAATATATCTATTTTCTAGTGACATTTTTTTAATAAAATTTGAACAGTAGGCACAAAATGCACGAGTTAACCCTTATTGCTGGAAAATATTTTTATAGAAAGTTTCTGTCGAGATGCTTGACGGTATTGACATTAATACTATTAGTAATATCTGTAGGAATTTTACCAATGCTTTCGGTATTTATAATATAATTGGTGTGCTGTCTCGCTCTTTTCCAGAAAAGCTCCTTTTCATGGAAATCAATAAGAGTATTTACCTACTAGGTGCCTATTAAGTTGGAACATAATTTTATGCCCTTGTGGGGAGTTAATAATTGCAACATTTTTCTGTAAAAATACTGGGGTGTTTTAATAATTAAATTGATACGTTCTTAAATTCATAAGCGTATAGTATATACAGACGCAAAAATTTTATTACTAATAAATCCCGAAATGAATTTGGAGATGAGAAAAGAGGCATACAATTCCTGAAATGTTTAGCGCGCAACCCGAGGAAATAAAAAAAGACATCTATTTTGAAAAATAAAACAAGGTCACATCTTTCATGGAAAGTGGAAACAAATTCCTATATAAATATGTACATGCAATATAACCTGACAATAATTTAATTCTGACAATTATGTTACACGTAAAACCCTATTTTAATGTAGTTCCTACTACATTACTTATCAAGTCAATTTGAATATTATAGTATTAGAAACAAAACTTACTTATTGAATAAAAATATAAAGTTTTATTTTATTTTTTTAAACTTTATGAGTAAAATCTCAAATTATAATATTTAATTAAATGAAGACAATATTAGAGAAACTCAATCGAAAATCTGGAGACAGATAAATCAGCAAAGATATTGGCTCCGCTGGGACTCGAACCCAGGACCCTTTGCTTACATGGCAAGAGCTCTACCGATTGAGCTACCCATATGAAATTCGGTCACTTTTAACTGTATCATACTTCGACTAAGAACTACCAACATTATCTTCATTTTCTTAACGCACATATTATTGGCTGCTATCTTTATATACGATTGCAAGATTCAACTCGAACTAAATGCAATCTAGGTAGTGTCTGGATAAATTTTTTATCCATTTTATTTTTAATACGCGATATCTATTGACTTTTCTGCAAGTCTAGGATGAATATTTTATGTTAATTTTTTAAACTTTATGAGTAAAATCTCAAATTATAATATTTAATTAAATGAAGACAATATTAGCGAAACTCAATCGAAAATCTGAGACAGAAAAATATTGGCTCTGCCGGGACTCGGTCCTGAGTGTATCTATATATAACGGTAAGCTCTGGCGTTATGAAATTTGTATTAAAAAAAAAAATTGTTTCGGTACATTTTGTTTCACAAATCTCGGAAAGTAATCGATGGATTGACTCAATTTTTTTACAGAACATTGAATTTTAGCAGAAGAGTGTTTCTATTTACAATCGTAAGCTCTGGCGTTATGAAATTTACATAAAAAAGCTTTCGTATCTTTGGGTCCGCCAAACTCGGGAAGTAATGAATTGACTCCAAATTTTTACAGAACTTTGCACAGAACAGTGTTTCTATATATAACGGTAAGCTCTGGCGTTATGAAATTTGTATAAAAAAATAACTAAAGGTGGTGCGCGAGTGGTTTAAAAAGTTTTGTGTATTTCATATATTTTAGCGGCAGGGAGGAAAGGAACGAGGGGGAGGGTAACGAAGGAGGTGGGGTTCGCGGGAAGGGTGAGGAGGGAGGTGAAAGAGAAAAAAAGGAGGGGAAGGGGACGTGGGAGGGGAACGCATGAGAATGACATGCAGAGAGAAACAATTTATTTATTTGAATGGCATAGCAACGCATGCCGGGAACCAGCTAGTTGAATAAACAAAAAATAAGTAAAATTAAATAATTTACATCTCATAGTCAAGCCGAATTATTCTCAGTTTTGAAAGCCACGTGTAAAATACAAAAAAAACTCTTAGTAAAAAAAAGAAAAACCCTTTTTTGAAGTGGATGACGAGAGGATCCAATACTTTGCTATGGCATTGACTGATATATACGTAATATTATCACAAAAAAAACATCTTAGTAAAAAAAAAAAGAAAAACCCTTTTCTAAAGTGGATGACGAGAGTTGACTGATATATACGTAATATTATCCTAACTCCACGTTTTTTCCAAAGATACGGTTTTTAAACCTGTCTTAACATAAAATGCTCTGGGTCTTAATAAACCTCTCAAAATACCATTTTTGTATGTGCAATGGCGTGCAAGGTGAAATATTTCTCTCAACCAATATTTTGAAACATCTGTAAATAAACGGTCTTATATGTAAAGTTACGAAACTCGTGAAACTTGGCTCAATATATAAATCAATCTTCTCCTTATGATGCACGGAGGGTAGTTGACAAGTTGGCCAGGGAAGTTTAAAATTAATAAGCCACTTAAATAAACCACCCTCAGCACGACAATTTATCTAAGCCATGAATATATCTGAGTTTAGCATTGCATGTAATCAGATTTCACTCGGAAAGGACATCTGTTATGAAAATGACGTGATGAATACAAATACGCGTAGTCAATTTAGTAAATAATAATGAAGCGAAGACATGAACGTAGAACCCAAACATAAAATGTTATAGCCTTCGGTCCTATGGAAATTATGAACCGCAACGTGAATAAATATCCTTATATCCACACGGTATGCAGAAGAGCGGGCGAAAGATTTTGTCGCAGCTGAGTTTACCCAAATTTTAACAGATTTAACGAGATATTTATGGTTCGATCGGGGTTCAATACACGTAACGAGAGTATTTGTGTGTATGGCGTCGCCTGGGTTGGGGCAGTAGTGGCGGTCGGGGCGTGGGTGGGGGGCAAAGGCGTGGATTAGGGCGCCGGGACGCCGCAGACCGCTCGTTTAGACGCCGCAAGTGATTGTAAGTTCTAATCCGCACTTGGGCCGCGGGGAAGTCCGAAGTTTTAACTCTACAGCTTACTGCGGCGCGATCCGACGGCGTAACGCGGCCAGAAGACCCATACACTCTCCTATTCACACGAGCGGGCGTCTTCCGTCTACGGGGTGTTCGCCAGATCACCAGATCACCAGATTACCATGTCACCCGGAAACATCAAAGGGTAGCTTCAACAAATTTATTCGAGTTAAATATTGTATGAAGGGAGCACATCAGGCATTTCCATACTACACATTTAACGTCTCGGGCAATGTGGATCACGTTTTATGACAAATCACCAATGTAATGTTCTTTAAATGTGGCCTTACTAGCCCACAATAATAATTAGTACAACGTAAGTTCTTTCGCCTTTTATTGTGATGTTACAATGGATTAGATAGTGCTGTATTTAATTTCTAACGTAGCGAGTGATTACAAAGGTTTCTCGAATGGTTCGGAGCGCGGCAACGGGAGCGACCGCTGTCTGCCCCGCGAGCCGCTCGTCACACTTCGGCGGAACCCGAACGTTTCCGAATGAATCCAATACATGGATAATTACGTATACTACAACCAACAAAAATTATAAAAATATAAAGAACTCTGGGTACATAACATTATTTTAAAAGGATTCACCAACCGGTTTCGTTAAAACTGTGTTTGGGGCAGAGTAGATATAAACTAAGCCTAAAAAACCTCCTTTATTTAAAAAAAGTGCTGAATAAGATTGTTCCCTTTTCAATGAATTCTGCATTTGGTCTGCCGTATCCCCGCTCAAAAGACGGAATATATGCCATTACGAATGTTGGAGAGAGCGCGCTAATATAAACACGACTCGTTTAAAATAGAGAAAAATCTCTTGTGGGTTGTCTAAAACAGTATTTAAAGAAACACTGTGAATTTTTTCATACATATCACTTGTAAAATAACTGAAAAAACGTGTTTATAATAGTTTTCGGAGCTTACTTTGCGATTTTTTTCTATCGAGAGAATTTCATATAATTTACATTTCGGCATGTGGAATGTATAGATTTTATCTTCAAAAATAACAATGCGGCTTAAATAATAATAAAAAAAAAACAATTGAATAGCTAAAATACGCCTTGATCTTTCTAACAATGACGAAATTAGTTTTGTAGGGGAGCAAGAAACACCGTGTATGTAGTCAGTATAAACTTGTATGCTAGGTTCTTCCCCATTCAATGGGTCCTGCAGTATACACCCACCACCGCGAACATAGTCAGTATATCCGTGTATAGCCCTGGTGCTTAACCATTATGCTTCTATCGGCGGACCTCTTTGTGCGAGCGCGGGCGGGTTAATGTGTCGTGACGGACACTTTAAATGGGCCTTAATTACTTCTTAATGTCTGTTAATAAAACTAGTGTCAATCAACGATGCTGAACGAGTGTTTAAGGCAGTTAAGCATATTCAAACGTTCACACTCGATATCGTTAAGTTGACTTCATTTATATATATTCTTAGGGATTATTTTAAAATTGAACTGATCCCAAACGGTTTCGTAACATTTGGAATAATGTATTTTTAGGAAGCACGCTGTAAAGATTATATTTACGCTAAATTTAGTTTTTAACCACAGATCTCGGGAGTGAGACCTGAAATCTTCTTCTTTTCGGTGTTTTCTACTTCAAAGTTTGATTGTTAATAATATTATTACGACAAATAAAATCTTAATAATCATATTACAGAATTTTTCTTTACATTCGCGTCGTAGGTACATCGGTGTCTTTCGATTTACAATTGAATCATCACCTGTGTAAAGCGGTAGCGGGGACTGAATGTGAAACTAGTTCGCTCATTTTACTGCCCGTGTAGACCTGTCAAATCAAAAAGTGCTGTTGAGGTACAATTAAACAAAATCCCACGATTAGCCAAATAAAAAATCAAATTACTGTTGGCATATATGAAACAATTGCAAATTAATGAACTTGCCCAACTACCTAATACTAAATTAATGGTTCCTTATGATACATATTCACATATCGACACGTTGAAATTTACATAATCTGCATCATAATATCCCTTGACGAATGTATTCACAGACCGGTACATGCCCAGTGTACCACCAGTAGAATATTGACGGTTTGTGTTAACGTACCACGTTAGCGGCAGGTCAAATCAACGCGACCATCTCTCATGTCAGCAAAAAAAAATCGACGTTTTAATAAAAAAAAAAATTAACAAAAATTTCAAAAAAACAAAAAACGACTTCGAAAATGCACTAAAAAGTAAAAAAATAATTTCGTATTCTTCTACAACTTCAAAAACGACTTACTTTTTCTAATCATCAATATGTAGGTACGATTGTTATTTTTGGAGTCGGTGTCAGTCAAGGTAGTTTTGTAACTATATACATAGTTATAGGTGAGATGTGCTTGTGTCGCACAAGCGACTTGCTGACACCGACTCCAAAAATAACAATCGTACCTACATATTGATGATTAGAAAAAGTAAGTTGATTATGAAGTTGTAGAAGAATACGAAATTATTTTTTTACTTTTTAGTGCATTTTTTGAAGTCGTTTTTTGTTTTGTCAAAATTTTTGTTTATTTTTTGATTTTTAGTGAATCTGAAGTACACCAACTAATTTGTCAGAATATGGGTAAACCTACTAAACGTGCTGCTCATATGAGACAAACATAATTTGACCATAACGACGTTAGGGTCAAATTAAGAGATTCGGCCGAGTTTCGTTAATTTGTCATGGATCCGATAATCAGAACCTAACCAAACTCTCATCAAATTACCCTTGAAGTACATCCTTTCCAATAAAAAAAGAATCATCAAAATCGGTTGGCGTAATATTGAGTTATTCGTCCATTTGTTTCGCACATCCTTAATACAAATTTAAGACTAATATGGTTTTCTCATGGATGCCATTGTCGGAACTGGACCAAATTAAAATGGGGCCACACGGGAAGCACCAGCTTTCAAATAAAAAAGAATCATCAATATTAGTTCACCCAGTCAAAAGTTCTGAGGTAACAAACATAAAAAAAAAATAAAAAAAATACAGTCGAATTGAGAACCTCCTCCTTTTTGAAGTCGTTTAAAAAGCATAGTAACCCACAACACGGGCCAGCGCTTAGTATGTTGGTATAAAAATCCAAAACACTGAAATAAACTATCAATTGAATAAAAAAATGGATATTTCGGAAGTGTTGTGAGGCGCGTTTCAAACTAGTGTCAGCCACCGTTCGTTTCGATGTTTTGACTTTCTCATCTCCGCCTACACGAAATCAGCGGTTCTATGAGGCGAGTAGTACGTCCGCCTCACCAGTTTATTTTGTAATCCACGTTCTGCACGAACAGCTCGGCGTGTGAGAATTCACATGGGGCCAGCCGTTACATAATATATTATAAAAACAACTAGTCCTAGATAAATAAATATAAATGGAATATGTTTAAATTGAAGTAACTTTAAGGCTCATAATATGATTTATAAATTGGTAAAATGCATTTAAAATTGAAGTAACTTTATGGCTTAATCGGCCTACACACGACACTGCATGTAGTGACTGCGGCAGTGACTGCAGAGAGTATGGGTTTGAGCGAATTAGCGCTGTCTCGTTTTAGCGGCCCTTTAACAAACGAGACAGCGCTAGTTTGCTCAACTCCACGCTCTCTGCAGTCACTGCCGCAGTCACTACATGCAGTGTCGTGAGGAGAGCCCATTATATTAAATTTTGGAAGTATGGATACATGAATATTTTTTTTCCCTTTTCTCCTCATTTTAACTGACCCAATGCACCCAACCGCCATTGCAGAAATGATCATTCATAAGAATGTTCACCAATCGGTTTAACGGATATACACAATTGGAAAAATAACATTTTGTTCTATCGGCGCAATAAATCGTACACGGATTTCATAATAATAATTACACGATTTTTACAACTAAATTTTCTAAATTATCATATTTGTGTGTCAATGATACTGCCATGAAACAGAATAATTATTATCTCTCGAACTTATATTTTATGTCTAGTCAAATAAATAGGGGGGTACCTACTGTATACTAGAAGCTTCGAAGGCAATTTTTATTTAGATTACCTTTGAGCTGTGCTATCTAATCAAAAAGCACATAAATACCAAATTACATTTTATTATTCCACTGATATACCTCTCTTTAAACGCCTTGCATAAAATTGTCTGTTTGAATTATTATGCAAACTAAAAACTTCTTTGTCTTTTTATCACGTATTTACGTCAGTTTATCCCCCAAATCTGAATGCTTTTACAGCCCGCGACATCTGTAAATACGACTTTTTATTTATTTTACAAGGCCTCGTTTAATTTATGTGAACAGGCAGCGTTAAAAAACATACATTTGTTGTATTCTTAAAATACACTTCTATTTTGTTTTAGCTTTGTAAATACCATTATTGGTGAAATTTTACAATCACGTCATGAAGATGAAAATGAGGAAATAACGAAACATTAAGATGAGGAAATCATGATGTAACACTATCAGAACTACCTACAGTCCGAGGACTGGTAGGTAGGACAGATGAGGAATGTGAATAAACTATTTAACTTTATATTTTTAATAAAAATATAAAGTTAAATATATATATGAATACATTATTTTCATTGTTGCAATATTGTAATATTTAAATATCTTAGCATTTATTTTAGATTTGTTATCTGACTACATATACGTCTTTCTCAACTATTTCTTACAGTTTGACAAGCTCACTAGAGCTGTATTTTCCATATTGTTACTAATAAATTTAATAAATCAGTTTTGTATGTTTGCAAGGAATCATGAAAAATGTCTAAGTGTAGTAATTTTTCATAGTGGGTATAAGTTATGATTGCGCGAGTAATTAATTGGTGAGTTACTCGCTGCATTAGTGTTATTGGATTCTATATGAAAAAGAGAAGTGTGCCTGGTACACCTCATTGGGATATTTATACCAATAGTGGATAGCAATTCAGGACTATCTATTTTATTATTTAGCAGGTTATACAGAAACAGCAGATCTGATAATGTGCGTTTTTTTTGTAAACTTAACATGTTATTTGTAGTTTTGTTGTATTTCTTGAATAAATATTTAGAGAATTTATTCTGTATACTTTCTACTATATCTATATACACCTTATATTGAGGATTCCATACCGGGTACGCATACTCCAGTGGACTTCTGACCAATGAACAAAACAACATTTCAAGAGTCTTAGCACTTTTGAAAACTTTACATATTCTTAATAGGAAACCTAGCATCTTGTAGGATTTTGATATTATGTGTTCGATATGCTTATCAAAAATTAATTTGTTGTCTAAATAAACACCTAGATCTCCATATGTAGACGTAGATTGTAAAGGTTTATTATTCAAGTTGTAAGAATAGATGATTTTATTTTTATTTCTAGTAAATGTAATTGAGTGACACTTAGAAATGTTTAAAGACAGTAAATTTGATTCACAATACGCGCACAAATGATCCAAATCGCTTTGTAATTCTATACAATCAGATAAAGACAGCGTCCTTGAGGTGATTTTCTACAAAATAAATAAATAAATTAGCCAATTATTATTATTATAACGACTGTACAGGTTTAAAATTTTTCATATCATCCGCATATAACACAAAGTAACTATTTTGAAAGCATACATAGATGTCGTTTATGTAAATATTAAATAAGAGTGGTCCGAGATGCGACCCCTGGGCACACCCGAGACGATTTCCGTTAAACAGGATGCGAAACCGTTGACAACCATGATTTGGTGCCGATTACTGACATATGATGCGATCCATCTATAGAGATCACCGTGAATTCCTAGACTAAATAACTTCTGTAAAAGAATATAGTGATTAAAACGGTCGAATGCTTTGGAATAATCAGTATAGATGGTATTGACAATACGTATTGACAATACGAGTGATGGAGGCATTTGTAATAAAATTAAAAGCAATTTAATTTATATTAAGTATCTATGAAAGTATGTAGGTTTATAAATTAAATAATAATTTTATTAAATTTTAGTGCGCCCCACGGTTGAATTTGGCACCAACCTTTGGTCTGGAGCTAGAAAATATCTAAAAAAACCCTCTACCATGCGCGGAAACGGGCAGTCATTTTGATGGATTTTTCTATCTTAACAAACGGATTTTAATCTTTAGAGTAATGGCGCCGGGTGGGAATGCTGTCCTTGTTCTATCGGTATTTCAAAGGAAGTTGCTCCGAGGAACTAGCGTTGTTGATTCCTTCGGCACCGGTACATAGTCGGGAAACACGCCAAACGCGCGCCCAATATTTGTGTACATTTAACACATGAGAACGGATCGTTTCTACGATTCGTTTTTCAAGATTTGCCGACCTCTGAATTTTCTTCCCCCGACAGCATCAATATCTTCAAGACCCAGGTGTACTCCTTTCTTTCCACAAAAAGACTTCACGGAGCATCCCCAAAGATGACGTGTGAAGTTAATGTAGAACAAAAAAAATACAAAAACTAAATCTCAAATTGAAATTGTTATTCTACAAATTAAACATTAAGAGAAGGATATTAAAATTTGATTTTGTAGTTAACATGGAAGCTTTTAGAAAAATCTCACAAAATAATTATATTTTAAACTTTTTTATTTTTGTAATACAAAAATAATATTTTTAATGAATTAATTATGAAATATCTCAAAATAATCAAATAAATTTATTGCCTACGCAGGGATTTGAACCCACGTCCTTTGTATTGCTAGTCGAGATCCAATACTCTGAAACCTGGAGGTCTTCAAATCACAAACTTCTACAAGATATTATACAATGATGATGATAATCTTTGATGACTTCAGTTACTTATATTATCTAAACAAAACCGTATCTCCCTGGCATTAATGTTTTAAATTGGCACTTAAAATATTTTAATGAACGTAACGAGAAAATAACTTTTCCATAATTTGCGGAAGGTATTCTGTAAAACATTTTTAATAAGAAAATATCTTACAAAAAACACGTTTTTAGCTTGTCTTAAAGATTTCACCATCATGTCTGGAAATGATTATCTAATATTATAAGTTTTGTATGGTGATTTTTGAAATTCTCATCATATGGAAAATACTCTCTCTTTCAACTTATTTTTAGACGAATTCTATAAATATCACGGTCAGAAATCCAAGTAATTGAACCGTCCATTCCTTTGTTTGTGCTTCAAGAAACATTGTATTGGCAGAACTTTCCGTAGTGGAAGATACTCTCAATATCGCGCTGGTGAAAGACCATCATTCAGAATTGAAACGTTGCTTGAAATGACTTTAGCCGTGTTTGATGACCAGATATGAATAGCCAGGTACTTCCCTATCTTCCTCTTACTTATCTTCTTCCCCTCCCCACTACTTTCAGCCTCACAACATACCCCATATATATGCCATAGTTTCACAGTTTCACTGGCTCCAGACGGGAGCAGCTGGGACTCTTTTGAGGTATTCACTTAAAAAAAACACTAGAAAGTCGCTAGATGTCGCTTTCTTTTCTTTTGCTTGTTTTTTTTAAAGTGGTTTGAAGATTGGATATTGATTTCATAAAAAAAATGTTTTTTTTTGGATTTCGTAGGATTCGAACCCCCGTTCGCTTGATGTCTGTCTCTCTGGCCGCTGAGACTTGTCAGGCACCTTTCCGACTAAGGCACGCGCCGAGGTGCGAATTTACTGCATTGTGCTCGTATTAGAACCGAGTATTTATGTAGAACTGAGTTGTGACGCATTTCTGTTTCACCCGAATTTCAAGTCACTTATTCACTTCAAAAATCCTATTATAACTACTAAAATGGCTATAATCCTAAAAAAATTTATGAACTTTTTTATTAGTCTTTCGAAAATAATTTAAAACATTATGTTGGAAGCTTGGAATTTCAACCTACGATTAAAATTACGTGATGTTTAAAATATTTGAGCTTAGGTAGGTGAATTCGTGTTACTCAGAATATTAAGCTTTTTGTTGCAACTCATCGTGGAGACGTATAATTATTTCGTTAATTACCTTCAACACATCTTAAGAGAATACTAGAACTTGGAAAGGCCCTTAGAAGAAATGGGTCGAATTTTATATAAAGAGGAGCAGAAAAAAGCTAATTCTCAAATTATCTCCAATTACAATTCAAAGGGAATCAAATTGGATAAAAACAGATCTAGAACTGTGGCACTAATGGAATTAATGTAACAATTCAACGCGGCTTAACTGAACTTGAGCTAATTAATCCGAAGGACCTCTACGGGCCATCGGGTAGCGGGGATCAGGAGGCGATCAAGTGTATCACCTCTCTTTCGTTAACTCGATTTGCATACTGCGAGACACCACACTGGGAAGCTTGCGTTACACGAGGCGGAAGAGGCGACAAAACGACCTCGGACAAATAAGTACCCTTATGACAAATTCGCCATGCGACCACATACCATTGAAGAAAATAGTCTGAACAATTTTTGCGATAATTCTTTAAACACCATTTGTTTGTTCTAAATTAATCACAACTGTCAGCCGTAGAAATGAGTACATCTCTTTGCAGCTTTGTTCCCATATTTTTTGACTGAACCGCTCTAGTGGGTAGCGCATTAAGGGGTTTCAGATTTGCTGACTCACTCTTTACCTACTTTTAATAAACTACCTACAGATTTAGGTTTCCTTATATCTGTATCAGGGTTCATAGATTGAGATTTTTCTTTACTAGGAAAGAGTTTTGTAACACAGCAGCTCCTGTTTTCGTTTATCCTGATTCTGGCCAGATTTCAAAGTAATTATTTTCCAAAAAAAACCTTGCGCAGTTCAATACATTTTTAACATCAAACTAAAGGCAATATTTTTTAAATACACTATAACCGTAAAAACGTGTTGCAACTAAACTTTATCTCAAATAAATTCTCACCGATTTTTTAATTTAATTTTAATATTGATTCTCGGTTTAACATTTCTGTCCATATACCCCCAAAATGTAGGATTGTGCAAAAGAAACCCCGCAACCTTCTACCTCACGGGTCTGTAAGGAATCGACATAAACCGGTATGCAATGAGTGAAAAGTCGCTCCCGTGCCGAGTCGACCCATGTACGGGCGCCAATAGAAATATATGCAACACAGCGCTCTCGGTATCACGCTTTCTCACTGCACCCGGTTAATATTGATTCCTTAGCCTCCTATACGATATGTGAAATGTCGTTAAAACTTATAGCTTTGTAGGAGCGTTGCCATCAACATTTAAGACGATAAAGAATGATTTTACAACTGAAGCATTTTTCGGAAAAGATTCTTCGTGTGATATTGAGTCCGAGCTATTTTGCCGCAGTAGTTACATCGAGGTTATTTTGTCTCAGGCTGTAATGTCAATGTCGAAGTAAGTTCACAGGCCCGATACAAGCCGTTGGAAAGGGGTTGGTTGGCTGCGGTAGGGAATATCGACACGACCCCAGAACTAATCAGTATCAATCTACCCGCGGGAAGGAGTCGTTAGACTTGATCTCTTTTCGTATTGGAGAACGGTTTAGGAAATTAGGTTGGGAACATTCTAGACCCGGAGAGGGGATATTTAGGGTTTATTGAACTGATTTATTGTAATTGAATCTTTGAGCGTAAACCAGATGATTACTTCTACGGGTTAAGACGGTAATTATTTAGGTGGTCTTATTGATCAGTTTCTGCCTTACTGAACCGAAAATGAGAATATTATGTTTATTGGAACAAGCATCATATTTACCTTATTAGATTTATTTAAAGCACTGGTTACTATTTTCATAGATTGTAATTCATAGAGCTTTAAATGAACTTACTGAGTCTAAATTGAGCTTATATCCATTACACATTAACTGGGTATTCATTTATTTAGTTAGCCTTATTGATCAGTTGCTACTCTAGTAGACTGCAAATGAGCACATAATGTTTATTGAAACAAGTATCAAAATTATATGACGAGTATAATATTTATTTGAAGCACTGGTTATTGTTTTCAAAGATTGCCTATCGCAGAGATTTCAAAGCCGTTTTAGTGTTCGTATTTATTTTGATCTGTTGATATCTTAGTGAACTGAAATTACAACATTATACTTATTGAACAAGTTTCATAATCGTATTACGAGGTTTATTTAAAGCACTTGTGACTTGTGACTATTTAAAAGTATTCTAGTATTACTTATCGATTAACATTTTCTAAACTTTTAAACTGTTTAGAACCATAATTACACTAATTACAGTATGCAGATGGTTTAGCAGATTACTTTCTGCCGCAGTTAACTGAATATTGGATTAATAGGTTTATTGGAACAAACATTATAATGTATTGTAATACAAGGTCTATATCAGTTATTATTGAGGTTTTTTTTATAAATACCATACAACTGGTCTAACTGGGTTCAATAGAAAGAACGTATAAATGTAAATATGGACGTGAAAATCGACGATGATGTATGGATGCTCTTATCTTTACCCACGCCTTCGGAGAAAACAGGCATGTTTACAGTTTATGTTCCAAGTATGTTATTATTATAATAATTGACACAATATGTGTTTTTTGGGGATTTTTTTTCCGTGAAGTTATTATTTTTAAATTTCTAAGAGTCGAATAATGGGCTCCATTTAGAAGCTATAGTGAGAAGCCTTTGGGGTAGAACTTTAGTTACATTTTTTAGTAGAAGAGTACCTAGATAAAAGGTATACACACTGTACACTCCTATGATGTCAGATAGGACAGATTCAGGTGATTCACATTCAGATCCAGGAGAATTTCGAAAAAAAAAACAATTAGTCGGTCACACTAGACACAGCTGGGGAAAACTGCTTTAAAGATGTTGGAGGAGAAGCTCGAATGAAGGGTTTGTCAAATAAATAAGTCTTTGAACCCATAAATTTTACGCGCAAGCATCATATTATCTGAAAATGATGCAGAACCAATCCGATAGAGAACTCTACGAGAGACAACATGATTACAAAGCATTTTCCAAATGCAGTACGTAAATAAATTAGTGTCTTTTGTCTATTCTGACAATCATAGTGTTGGAGTATTTTTTGCAGATAATATTGTTTGTCTATAAGCTCTCAATATGTACAAATTACACTCTTTATTATTATTATACATAGGGTCGTCGTGATGCCTTAGAAATGAAGACATTTATAGGCTGAAAGTATGTTACCATTATACCTACCAAATGCTACACCGATTACCGCCCTGGAGTGCTGCTGGCAAGAGGGATGCTGGCCCAGGCACGTGCCAACCCTTATCTCGACGTTGAGGAACGCGTCAGCGGGGACTCGCTCGAAACTCGAAGAAAGCAATAAGATCACTATAATAAGGCTATTGTCGATTTTATGTGGTCATCGCCGCTTTTTATGTATATTTTATTTAGTTATCAAACAATTCGTGCCTGTTATAATCCTTCTTTTGGACATCACATGATTTGGATTGGATTGGACTTATGTACCTAAACGAAGACGTTGGAACACATTGGACTCAATAATTGTGACTCTCACCAACAATGAATAAAAAATGTGTAATCATTTTATTTACCCATATTTAACTAACATTGACTATTTTACCCTTATAGTATTTTACTTTATCGATGCTATTATTGGGTTAGAAAAAGAAACATTAAGAACTGGTAAAATTCCAGGAAATATGTTTATGAAAGTCTAATATATCTGAAAGGATATTGGTATAGTTTTCATGTCAAACAAAAATAAGTACCTACCCATTTCCCTCAACAAATCTGAATCGGCCTTTTGTCGTAGGTACTAACGGCAACCGGAAAATATCGGAAACGTCCACAACGTTCTGGCGGCCTTTGCAGTGTTGACGCGTGACAACCGATTGGTTAACCGTTAACCGTAACGGGAGCGGGACATGAACGAGACGGGAACGGGACGGGAAAGGGGACGTATAGTGGATATGGCGGCCGTAATTTGCGGCGTCATCAAATTATTTTGGTTTTTAACGACACGGAGAGCCGTATTTCCATATTTTGATGTAATTATAATAAAATGGTTCCTTCTGTTTTGTATGGATAGGAATGTATTTGACATTCACTGAGGCAGTGAGATTGCATAATAGGTACAGTTTAGGTATAAAGATCTTACCCATAAGTCAAAATAATTAATTTACATAATAATGACAAACATGAATGAATTTTTCTGCAAAACTAACGGTTTTTTAATTGCACACTTGATACGTAGCACAGAATTAGATATATTTTCTTTTCACAACGTTTTAATGTAAAAATATTCTGTAAAAAGATCGATTATTATTTACCGCAGAGTACTGAAATTAATTGAATTTTTATGAATGGTTAGTTCTAGTGATAAATACCCAGGTTTGGGTTTTCGCGATGAGGCATTAAATCCTCGCGTGACAAAATTCAAATATAAATTGCAGATTTAAAAAAAAAACCGTCTCTATAAAGACGCGTTTAGTTTAAAAAATAGTAGACATAATATTATGTTATTTAGTATGTTTTTTTAGGGTTTAAAATAAATAAATATACGTACGAGTATGTGTGTATATTTTTTCTTTATTTATCTTTATTAATTCTACTACAATTGGTATGCTACTACCTGTCTCAATAGGATCTTCTTTGTTGAGAGCAGGGGCACTTTATAATATGATCGGTTTAAGTGGAATTGAATTATATCAGCTTTATTGTACCTATATTATCTAAAATTTCTTTGGCCAAAAGTTGTTTTATTTATATTATCTTATTTAATTCTTCTAGTGCCTAGGGCAGTTTGGACATTCTCAAACTGATAAAATACGCTTTCAAATTTTATTATTCGAAATAACCACGTAATTTTTTAAATACAAATTTTTTTTATGCAAACTTTAAAAAGATTTAAAAATGGCTCACCTTACGCTTTTTCTAACTAAAATCACTGATAACAAAAAATAAATAAAAACCCATACATATTTTATATGACGAATGATTTATAAACGTTACTGTCACCTCACTTTTTTCATATTTTTTTTTCCAAGTTGCGGTCGGAAACTTTGGTTTCATAAAGGTGTACATTCAAATTATTTTGTGGTTAACTTTTGGATTTAAATATAAAGCGTGTTGTTTTTTCTTTCCAATACCGTTTAGATAATACTTTTAACTATAATAGGAAGGGAGACACAATTATTTCTATGAGACCTATATGAGCTTGGACAAATAAACTGTGATTAAACGGGTTAATGCCGAAAACATAGATCCTCCTAAAGATTTCAAAGAACTGCAATAAAAAAACAAGGTGTCATCATTTTTGTTATTGGTTTTTGGGGTGTTATGCCGTGTTGCGCTACCTTCTTCTTTAGCCAAACGTTGGTGCCCTGATGATGGATACTGTAACGCTGTTCGAAACGTTGGCTAAATAAGAAGGTAGCGCAAGACGGCATAACAACCCAAAAACAAATAACGAAAATGCTTTTGGCAATGAAAATCTAAAAACGTATCCAAGGATATTATGATACGATTATCTTTTTTAATATACGTGTTTGTTACATGTATTATTATAAATTAATAGCTGTGAAGTAGAACATACTAACCTGACCACACCCCACTGGTCTACAACACTACTAACAAAATAAAATAAAATAAAACTTAACCGTATTGGTATACTTATGAAACAAACACACAAAACGGTTACAAAAACGTCTCGTTACATTCAGCGAAACTAAAGCTCATTCTCACTGAAAGAATGCCAGCTCTGGGCTAAAGCCGCGCGACAAAGCGCGGCGCTGTTCAAGCGGCGGAATTCGATTTCCCCGATAGCCATCTCCCGGTCGGGGTGTAATCGCGGCATTTACATTGTACGACATTATACGACGTCGCCCGATAAGATTACCTAATCAGACCCGGCGCCGGCGTGGATGGGTATCGCCGCTCGTGTGAACCGCGCGTAATGCCCGATTCCTAAAATTTTATTGCATAACCTCTCTGTGTGGGGATGAATCTGTGGAATTGCCGGGACGCTGATGACAGCTTGAAGGTCGGAAATTATTAACGATTTAATCATAATTTATCCGTAAACCTGGGATTGATTCAATTTAACAACAGCTTGAAACGTCAGCTCTGATGTCATGAAACTTGCACGATTTTTATGTTTGGTTATTCTTTTTATATTGCAACGTCATTCGTAATCAATGCAACTATTTTAATCTGGATGTCATCTCCTTTCTCTTCAACTGTCAGCCTCACAACGTCCCGGTCTTAGGGATACCACAGCCACACTAGCTCTAGGTAGCTTGACACGCTTACGGTATTCACATAAAAAAGTGATTCTTTGCGCCGATTCAACCACGACGAATTGATCATTGAAAAACCAAATATTTTTATCAAGGCAGGGGAATTCTTAAACTAGATAACTCCGAAATCAGCGTTTTTGGGTTACACTAAAAGTAACTCCATTTCCTCGTCTATGAATGCTACAAACAAAAAAGTCGTAAAACGTTGGAATTATCAAGTTATTTGAATATGTTTTTTTTGTGGATATCTCCAAAAAACGGTACCGTTTAATTCCATAATTAGTGACTGCAATTACCACAAGTGTTTTCCCACGTTTCAATTGGGCAACTAGACTCAAATGGTTGTTGTACTACAATTTGTGGTATTGCTTTCGTTGCAATTTTATACGTAACAACTTGGTAAGTCAGTCCATTATTGTAAATAGATACCTATATTAAAAAAAATGATTAGCCATTTTCATATTTCTAAAATATAAGTATTTCGGTTTCCAACACACCAATCTATGATTAAACTATACTTATCGGTATAAATATACAAAAACCGATTTATCAGATTGACTACCATCTTATAATTCAAATTTCTGCTTCTCCAATGCTAATTTCGGACTTAATTAGTTGTAGCAATTACTACTTAATTAATTGTGGTAATTACACCAAGATTTTTGTTATGACATACAAAAATTATGGGGGTTGGACAATTACACATTGGAGAATTTAGAGGGGTGATTCATCCCTAAGTAATGTGAAGATAACTTTGTTTTTTTTTTTTTACATTAGCTACATACAAGAGGCCCTGAGGAAAACAATTTCTCTCGGGGCCTATGACATCTTTTGGGACGCTGTGTGGAGGGTCTTTTTAGAGAAAAGAAGGAGTGGAAGATATGAGGGGTAGAGTAAGGAAAAAGGTATGAGGGGTGGGTAGGAATCTGGGGGTCAGTGTGTCTAGGAGTGATGGACGTGTGAATCTATTCTTCATAAGGCGATGCGCGACGGGCCGAGAGAGTTCGGCAGGGAAGTCAAAGGGTCTCCCTCAACCCGTCTCTTCTGATTCGGACCGCCACCCTGGTTGTACAAACGCATCCGCCACCAAGACCTAGACAAACCTCACCCCTTAAACCCGGACACCCCTGCTAAGTCACCAAACGCGTACCACTTGAGGTGACCAATTGCAGTGGTGTTGGTTATCCAATAAATGGTTCGCTGACTAAAGAAGCACAAAATACGTTTATTTTTCCAAAGTAGCATATCATCTTGGTATCACTACAAGAAATCACAATTTACTGCGCAAGAATTGAACTCAAATGACTACACCGTAACGCCACGTCGTAATTTTCACAAAGTGATCTTTGATAGCTGGAGTTAATTCATAGAATTTTAATGACTAACCTACTCGATCAATATTATTATAACATCACCATTCGAATAATCATTAAGTAAGTAATCACATTAAACTATAAATTTCATATTTGAGGTATATTTTCAGATTACTCCTGGAACACGTTATTCTTATATTTTCATATTATAAACATCTATATTTTCCAGGATAAAATATACTCGTATATTACCTCATCCGCGTACGAAGCTTATATAATTCAAAGGAGGTATTTGAATACGCCTAGAAATTAAGGTGGGTAACTACTTACTTACCCCAAAATTATACAGGATTTGTTTTCTCAGAGGTAGGTACTACCACGTATTCTCATTAAGACTAGAATATTATGAATATTTATCCCAATACCGGCACTGTGTTGTTCTGTTCTCAAGCTTTTTAAATTTCGATCGCAATTTCCCCGAAGCCATTTAAAGCAAACAGTTAGATGTAAGATTCAAATTCAATTATATTCACACTAGAATATACTCGATCCCGGGAAATTTGCGGGACTAAACAATTTCTTAGAACATCAGGAACGTAGTTCTGCGATAAAGATGATAATTTGCAGAGTAATTTGCTTCTCGGTACTGATTGCTGTTGTCTCCTAGAGAATTCTTTGTGAGGAGCGCTAATTTCGTTCAGTGGTATGCCTCCACAAATCCACCACATTCAATCAGTTCAAATATAAGAACCAAGAAAACAACAACAGCGCAATACATGAGAAATTATTAGTTTTGCAGATTTTCTTTCTGTTAAGTGATATCTACTAATAATTTCACTAGATAACTGTGTGTTTGAAATCTGTTGCGGATTTTTGAAGTGAAAGCGTCAAAATGATCAAATCAAAATAAAAATGAAATATTTATTTTATCAACCGAGTCATTGAAGGTTTTTTTAAATTCTTTAAAACATGATTAGAAAATCAGAACCGATCTAAACTCCTTTGATTTTTTTTTGGTTTTAATATTAAAAAAAAAAATTATCCGTTAAAAATGCCGATTTGAGTTTAATTTTAAAAACAGGTATTATAGAGTCCTGATTTGTTTAGCTTAATTACCTTCCAATATGCGAACAAGAACCACACGATCTAAAGTTCTTTTTATTTGCAACGACTATATCAGGACTGAGTCATTTAGATATTTGTTTGTATCTAGATTGCATAAAGTTGGCAATACTTTCTAAGAAGTAGAAGATATATTAAACTGCACGGAATATAGTTACAAACAGATATGATTCATACGTCTGTCACTCCTGGATACTTTTACCCTCAGATTCCTACCCATCCCTCATCCCTTTTTCCTTCCCAGAACTTCCTCTCCTTCCTTAACCTAAGAAGACCCTCCAAGTAGCATCCACAAAGATGACATAGGCCCTAGGGGTTGTTTCCTCTGTTCCTCTTGTGTCTAGCTAATGTAAAAAAAAATAACGAAAAAATAATAAAAAAAGCAAGGTGGACCTAATCAAACAACTTAAAACAGTGGTAACACAATTTTTGAAATGCACATTTAAAACATAATAATTAATTATAATGGTTGTCATTAATTGGTGAATAATTTCACAAATCCAGAGCGATTTTAAAATGAATTTATTTATTCATCCTCGGAAATAAATAAAAACATAAACCGTTTCTGTCCACACAGTCCTGCCGTGGAGAAGAGCAGCTTCTCGACACAGTAGCATTAGGTAAAAACTAAGTAAAAACAGTATATTTAAGCCTACATAGTTATTCAATCAACTTCCATATTGATATACCCAAGCTTCTACGGCATGTGCAGAATATATCGGGTTATGAGCTAGATTATCAATAATTTCATGAGAATTTACCTAACTCATCATCCTGTGGCTGGTGGGAGACATGGCGTCTCCACACGTGTTAAACATGTATACGCCTACCCGCGATAGCTCCCTATTAACCTTTCCCCCTTTCTTATAAACAATCTTCGCAACAGTTAGTAAGGTTACAACGGAACCCTTTGCAGAAGGGGCATATTCTTTGGTTTAATTCAGATAAGTTTAGACTTGGAAAAAATAGGTTATAGTTAAAAGAAAACTTGTTTTTAACCGATTGGGAACATGTAATTTACATTTCTTTTTTTTAAACTATATAACAGCCCTAAATAAGTAAGTCCTTAATAAGGACGTCTAAATAAATAAAATAAATGAATATATTCCACACCAAGCACACAGCACATCAACCTCGTATTCTACAGTATCAAAATTACATTATATTGGATATTGGAGTAAGAAACTATTGCTTTGAAGTTTAGCTGATCCATCAATCACGTTTTTTTCGGTTAACTATTGAGTTATTTTGTTTATAAAGTTTTTTTGTATCTTTAGAACAGGGAATATACTCAAATTTTATTTTTCTATTTCAAACTATTGATGGGATTAAACAACACTGCTGAATCAAATTATGTGTCGATATAAAATAGATTTTTAACAATTGCTTCATTGTTCTTGAAATGAATAAAATAAAATATTGCACCATGATATTTTTTTTGCAATTCACACGTCGTAACCGAGTAATTTGGTATAGTAAGGCGGGTCACACGATACGCATTCCGTCTCCTTCCAGCAGCACGGTAACAGACGAGACAGAGCGAATACCACGTGGATAATATCATCGGAGAGCAAAATTACATCCAAAATACTCAGAAATCGCTGGATAAAATCCTTTGTGTACATGCTGCTACACCCCGTTTAAAACCACGATACCAATAACTTTATAGATTAATTCCATTCGAATGAATTTTTATCATTCAGAAAGTTTAGAAACGTTTTTTTTATGATTTCTCAAACACATTTGGAAGGATTTTAATCGATTACTTCGAAATGGGTATCCCGATAATGCCCATCTCCATTTCAAACACGATGAAAAACGAGACGTAGAAAATAAATCACCATAGAAGTAAATGTAAATCACATGGACCCGTGCCCATCCATAATAATTATCTTTATTCCTATAAGTCATAAATTAAAAAGTAATATCTCTGTTTATAGAAGTCGGTTAAAACTAGTTACTACAAATAAAAATATAAATACAGGGTGGCGCAAAACTACCGATATGGTTTGAATGTTTAATAACTTTTATAATTTATTTATATTTTTTATTTTAATTTCAGAATTTGGTGAAGAAAATTTGAGGAATTTGAAATGGAACACTACACAACAGAACAGCGATCAACAATTTTTAAATTTTATTTGGAAAATCAACGATCAATTGTTTTGACGCAGCGTGCTTATCGTCGTTTTTTTAATGTGCGTACTGGACCTTCAGCACCAACAATAAACCGCTTGGTTGCAAATTTTCGACAACTTTTCGATAAATCAACACAAAAGCATAATATTGCCAATGGGCAATTTATAAATCAACTTCACTAGTATGAATTCAAAGCAAAGGGGTGGATGAATTTTTAAGTAGCGAATACAAAACAATGAAATACAACATTCACTAAGCGGACGTTGATACTTTTATGTTTTTTGTTTTTTGAAGAAAAACTTCTTTACGCACGTTCGACTTGGGGGGTAAGCTGGTGAATGCGTTACGAAAAGTGGTGATGTGTTACGAAAAGTGTGATGTTACAAAAAGAGTGATGTTACGAAAAGTGTGATGCGAACGGTAATCGATGCGAACGGTGATCGATGGCGAGGCGACGGTCGGGCTTCTACGCACGTTTGACTTAAGGAGTGATAAGGATAAGGATAAGGATGGTCAGCCCAAGGTCGTAGGTCACCCCAAGGTCGTAGGTCACCCCAAGGTCATAGGTCACCCCACGGTCGTAGGTCACCCAAGGGTCGTAGGTCACCCCATGGTCATATGTCACCCCAATGTCAATGTCAAATGTTCTTTTATAAGTTATTGAAGTTTTACTTCAGTCGTGTGGTCCAAAGCACACTCGTTTTTGTTTATAAAAACGTGATAAAATATACGATACTAGATAATAAAAACAAAATACCCAAATAAGTAGATACATTGATTAAAACATGCCGACCCAAGTATCTTGCACGCAACCGTTCTGGATAGAGTTAAAGAAAATCTCTTACGCATAGTGAATTTTGAGTAGCTTTTTCCTGTCTGGATATAGTTTTAAGTTTTATGGCCTAAAAGCGCTATTTTGAGGGTGAATCGCCTGTTTAAAAAAAAGGTTTTACAGTTGTATATTCCGGTGGTCGACAATCTTATTATTGGTCAAAATAGCAAGACATCAGCAGTATATTTAGATTTATTTTAAGCGCCAAATTTATTTACATTATCTCTGTTTATAGAAGTCGGTTAAAACTAGTTACTACAAATAAACATATAAAATACAGGGTGGCGCAAAACTACCGATATGGTTTGAATGTTTAATAACTTTTATAATTTATTTATATTTTTTATTTTAATTTCAGAATTTTGTGAAGAAAATTTGAGGAATTTGAAATGGAACACTACACAACAGAACAGCGATCAACAATTTTTTTAATTTTATTTGGAAAATCAACGATCAATTGTTTTGACGCAGCTTGCTTATCGTCGTTTTTTTAATGTGCGTACTGGACCTTCAGCACCAACAATAAACCGCTTGGTTGTAAATTTTCGACAACATGGTACAGTAAGACACCTTCCATGTACCGGAAGACCACGTACGGTCCACACGGAAGAAAACCAACGTGTTGTGGATAGGGTGCAGGAAGGTCCAGAAACATCAACAGGAAGATGTTCGGCACAACTGGGGCTATCGCGGAGGTCCGTTCAGAGGATTTTGCCCACATTGCACATGTTCCCGTATAAGGTTCAGCTTGTGCAAGAATTGAAGCCGATAGACTAACAACGGCTTGATTATGCCATTTCATTCAGACAAAAAGAAGAAGAAAATCGCAATACAATGAGCGATGAAGCCCATTTCCAATTAAATGGTTTCATAAATAAGCAAAATTGCAGGATTAGGGCTACGGAGAATCCAAGAACAGTTCATCAGCAACAATTACACCCACTTAAGTGTACTGTTTGGTGCGGTGTATCGTCTGAAAGGATCATTGGTCCATATTTCTTTGAAAATGCACATGGCGCCTCAGTTACCATCCACAGTCGTGGTTCCATCAAAATGGAGCCACAGCCCACACTGCAAGGGACACAATGGCTATGTTACGGGACCTCTTTGGCGAACGCATTATTTCGCGCAGAAGCGATTTCAATTGGCCCCCACATTCACCGGATTTAACAGCGCCAGACTGTTTCCTTTGGGGTTATTTGAAAGAAATGGTATACGTAAATAAGCCAGCGACCATACCACAGCTAAAACAAAACATCCGCAATGAAATTCAAGTCATAACACTGGAAATTTTATGAAAAGTTATGCAAAATGTACTGGAAAGAGCACGAATGTGCGAAGCCGAAAATGGCCACCACTTGCGGGATATAATTTTTCACACTTAAGCCAAAAATATTCCCCATTAATATACTGCATAACAACAACAAAAAATTAACCATTAAATAAAAAAAGTTATTACACGTTCAAACCATATCGGTAGTTTTGCGCCACCCTGTATGTGTCATACTTTATAATAATCTTATATAAATACAAAAGTTACATTTTTATTATTAAAAAAATACCTAATTTTTATTATTAAAAACGTTATTTTCATCAAAACATTATTAAATTTTCAATAACATTATTTTCTAACTTCGAAGTACTTATGAACACTTACATCAACAGATTTTAAAATTTGTCAAAATGCAGCATTAACAGCAAGAGACACAAATAAACCAAACTTGTAAAAGGCTGAGGGCGATGGTGGGTAGGCTGTACAAACTGAAATGTTTCGTTCCGGTGAATATTTTAAAAATTATTTACTTATCACTCGCAGAATCAACTTTACGGTATGGATTAACCACTTGGGGACACTCTTGTAAAACTAATTTTATACACCTACAATCAATACAAAATTCTATGGTTAAATTAGTAGTCCAAAAGCATATTTTTTCATAGAGACGAAATTGTATATAGTATAATTATTGTATATCATTGTTGTATCGGAATTTAACTATATTACCGGTGCAGGCCATTATGGTACAAAATATTGATTCAGCATGTATCTGAATCTGATTATAAGAGGAAAGTGGAACATGATCATAATACTAGGTTCACAAAGAATGAAGGAATGCTTGTTCCAAAATATAACAATAACTACGGACAGCGAACCCTGGAATATAATGTGTCAAAAATATTTAACATATTACCAAGTAATGTAAATAATTGCAATTCTATAAATAGATTAAGATATATGCTGAAACAATGGTTACTAAATAGAGATGGTCCATATTAAGTCATGTGTGTTAATTGTGACAATCTGTACTGTTATAGTAATAATATTATATTATGTATGTATACATAAATAATTGAAGATTAACATACTGTTGACAAACGCTTAATCGCAGTTTAACGGGATTGTACCTTGGAAAACAATAAACAAAACAACGCACTCGCGAATATGAAAATATCTGAGGTGCAAACACTTACATTCAATTCACTTACATATTTCTCCGTAAATAAACGAATTGCAATAAAACAATCAACTGATGAATACATATGAATCAATATGAATACAAAGCCCAATTTACAATTCTTGAAAAACTGTTGACAGTAAGGAAATGCCATACATATTCTAAACGCCTACCCATGTTTTATAGATGGGAAACTTCGGTAATAAAGGCGTACTAGAGTAACCGCCGTCAGCTCATCCTGGCGGGCGACCACATTAGTTTAGCATCTACATACTATAATGATCAGTAAAGCTTATTTGTTTACATTTGTTAAAGCCTAGGTAAATTTTGTTTTCATGGCAAATTCTCTTTGGATAAGCTGACAGTCGTTTAAATTACTAACAATGGCAAATATTTTTA
Source organism: Limnephilus rhombicus (assembly GCA_929108145.2). Lineage (NCBI taxonomy): Eukaryota > Metazoa > Arthropoda > Insecta > Trichoptera > Limnephilidae > Limnephilus > Limnephilus rhombicus. The sequence goes on along the minus strand of OV815272.1, from coordinate 19,601,173 downwards.
TATCATCGGCGTACAAAAGAAATATACAATGCATGAAACATTTAGTAACAGTATTAATAAAAAGTATAAATAACAGCGGACCCAGAATTGACCCCTGTGGCACACCAAAAGTAACTGGTTCCATCTCATCTCATCTCTTCTAAGTCTGAACTCTACTCCAATCTTCCATATAATTTTGAAATTTGCACATTTAAATAAAATTTATACATAAATTCACCTTTCTTTTCTCTGTAATTTAAAATGATGGCATAGAAAACCCTTCAAGGGTGAAAGCCAGAAATAACTGAAAAAACACGTGTTGTTGGTCTATAATTTTGGCGGCAAGCTGGGATTATATATTTTCATGGACAATTTTTTCCAAGAGTTTAGGGATCGCCAAGAGAATGAATATTGCCCTATAGTATTCCACTCTTTGACGCGAAACACCCTTGAGGACCGGTACGATATAAGCTAAATTCCACTTCTCAGCAAAAACCCATCTTTCAGACATTTATGAAATATTATGGTAAGCGGCACACACAGTGACGATGCAGCAGATCTAAGGAAAAACGCCGGTATTTCTTGTGACCCGCAACTTTGTTTATATCTAGCAACTTTAAACTCGATTGCACTTCTTTTTCCGTTAGTTCAATGGTGTGAATGTGCGTAAGTCCAGAGTCTTGAACTGATTCAAGATGATCTTGAAAGAGAGTTTTTGGGTATCGTTAGATTTGCCCCTTCGAAGGACATATCAGCAGGATATCCGTCAGACGATTTTAATGACTAAAATTTTTGATATTGTTTTGCAATGAACTTTCGATGTAGTCGAAAAATTACTTTTGGGATTCACTAGTCAATTTTTTTGTATGTAGTACGTAAGAAAGAAAATTCACGATGTCTTCTATTTGAGACAGACTTTATCTATTTTCCGTGATAACCTAATAAGTTCGGGAGTAAACCAAATTTCTTATTTCGTCTTGCCAATACTGGAATAAACTTATCAATTACATTGTTTATTTTTAGATAGCATGGATCTACTGCTTCTTCGGCTGATAAATTTGCGGTTTCAGATAACCAATCAATCCAATTAATCTGAGCATAATCAGCTTTCTCGAAATTGCGCCTATGCTCTTTTTTGTTTATAATTACAATTACATCAAATTCCAGGGCTGGGTGGTATCGACCTCTGAAAGGAGAGAGCCATTGCTACTTGTAACATTTGTTTCGCGACAGTAGAATATGAGGTCTAAGTATTTTTCATTGTGGTTAGGTAAACAATTATATTGGAGTAAGTTTATCATTCTTACTTCGATAGTGAATATTATAAAATCTACATTTACATTCTTAATTCCACAGTAAATCTTATGAAATTTAAGCTCACCGCAAAAACGGTACAAGAATTTAATCGCCAAATGGAATTTGTCCCAAGGCATTTTTCACTAGAACGTCAGATTTAGTTAGTCCACGACATAAAAGTTGAAGACAGGCCGCCGAGTAAAGTTATCAAGCATTTTCACGATTATGTCTTGACATAATGGTTATTACTACGAAATATAATACACTTGCATGGACTTTTATTTTATTTTCGTTCCACTTATGCCATAATAATAAAAGAGTTTGATCGTTAAACGTTTTAGTTCGCTTGGCAATCGACCGAGGTTTTACGCATTTTTAGGCAAAAGATAGCCGTGTCCAAACTTTGTTGGTTTTTACTACGTTTTTTAATGTCTGCTATTTGGTCATTTAAAGATGAATAAAAAGATTTAAGCATCGTCGCCATAAAGCAAAAAAAATGTTTTCTTGCGTGGATTACACTTTTGAACAGCGAGCTCTGGCGAATAGAAAATTACAAAACGTCCACTATTGGTCAACTCAATTATTTTCAGCCCAATGATGCTCGGGTAAAGCCGGATAGTTATAGTATTAAGCTCCATGACTCCATGCTTGACAGCAATATTTTATATTGTGTGATTTGAACCATTATTTCAAGAACACTGCAAAACATCCAATATCCTCTCAATGTCTTTGACAATAGAGTAATAATAATAATACTTCAAGGACACAGCACACTGAACCGAAGCTTAGTACTGGTCTGAGAAGTATTTAATAGAGATTGAATTTGATCTCTCTCGACAGGAGCCTCGATTTGAAGTGTCTTTGGAAACTATGGTAGTATCTATTGGCTAATGAGTGTTGTTGTGTTTTCTGTTTTCTGTTAATTTCCTGGAATATTAACAGCGTTACAATAGTTCCTAGGTTTACAGAACATTCACTAGACTATATGTACATAAAATGTCGCCGTATTCATATATAAAATGCATTAAATCTTAAGTTTACTAACTTTGTCATTATTGGAAGACAATTACATTTAAATTTAATCGTCCCAAAGCGTTATGGGCACGAGGACATATTCTGCATTTGAAATGAAAGATTGGTTATGTTGAAAAACGAATAAGTTTTATTCGATAATATATTACAAACGCGATATTTAAAACAGAAGGTTGAAACACGAGGAAGAGTAATGTAAGGAACTATGAACTACTCGCAGTCAGCGGTCAACACGGTATAATTTCCCAAATTATGGCGTCTGTGTGGTCGGGTACGCATCAACTCGCGCAGGTGTGACCATTGAATAAATGATGACAGTGTTGAAAATCAACATATAATAAAGAAAATCAGTCCCAATAATCAGTTTACGATATCGAATTATTATTTGAATAAATACATATAGACTTACCAGTCCGTTTTTCTGCATCTCCAGCCCTGATTCCTGCCAAGGTCAGGGGGGTGCTGCGCCCCTTGGCGTTGAAGGCGAATACTTCCAATCTGAAGGTGATGTCAGGCTCCAGGGTAACGGAGAAAACAGCCTCAGAGCTAGTTATGTTAAACCTGAAGACAAAAAAATGACATTCACATCAAAAAGGCAATAAAATTTTATCTACTTGGAATCACTACTTTGAAAAACTCTACCACGATTTCAAAGCCCAGGCTTGAATAGTTATAATTTATTTATTTATTATTTTAGAAACAAACATTACATAGATAAAATCAGTTTTAAACAGTTCAATGGTTACAGAAATTATTTTAAGGATCGGTACCAATGATATTTCTTTAAGGAATGATATTAGCAATTTTGTACCAACATTTTACCAGACGCGGTAAGTCTTTAAGGATAAAAATAAACGAAATAATATTTATGCAAATAATGTGTGCTTATAAAAGACCAAAATGGAATATTTAATAAGCATCGGTTTAGGTATCAGTTTATTTCTTATGGTGATATAATAGTTCATTTATACGAAACCTTTGCACTCGTTAAGAGGGAATAACCAGAGAAAATCGGAAATATGTCATTTTAAATCAAATTTTAGACGTATTAACTCTTCTCCACAAAAAAATATAAATTGATTTCGAAAGATTTTTCTTTTATCTAGTAGAGGCATGTTTTAAATTTTGAGAAAAAATGTTAATTTTTAATATAATGAGGTTATCATAGGTTGCTGGCAGATTTGTTTTTTTCAAACGAAAAATCTTATTTTACAAGACATACTAGTATTTCATACCATGTAAATATACATTATTGTAAATCAATACTTTATCTAGTAAACGCATGTTCGAAAATTTTAAGTTTAGTTCAAATAAAATCATTAAAACAAATATCCGAACACTTATTTGTGACGAAAATTTCTCTATTTTGTCTATCTATTTACGATCTTACAAATTAAAATGATCCAGATTTTTTTTGCACATTTATTTTGCTTAGACATTGTTGAAAAATTATAAATACTTAAGATCAAAAAATAATTACAAAAAGTACCTAATTTTAATAGTTTTATCATCACGTCTTTCTGCATTTTTGGATGTAAGTAGGTATAAATTAAAGTAAATTTTGAATGAAATAAAATCGATATTGAGTTAAAAAATTTTAATAAGCTGGTACGCAGAATAATTAACCTTTCTCATTAATTATAATCAACCACCCTGTACGATCGTAAGAACATATTTCGACGAAATTTGGATTCTCGGCCGCTGGCTGGTTAAAGGCCCTTAATATAAATTAGTCTCACGGACTATCAAAAACCTTTATATCACCATAAGAAATAAACTGATGCTTTATACAAAAAAAAATCTAATTCTACCGGTTGCATTAAGGGTCTTTAACCGGCTAGTGGCCGAGAATCCAAATTTCGTCGAAAGATGTCCTTACGATCGTACACATCTTTCGAAATTTCGATTCTCGGCCACTGGCTGGTTGAAGGCCCTTAATGCACATCGTAGATTTTAAAATTTTTATTTTTTTATTTTTTATTTTGTGGTAGAAAGCATTAGATTATTTCTTATGGTGATATAAAGGTTAATTTATATGAAACCTGGGCAGTCGGTCCAATAATCCTGAATAATTTTTACCCATTTCCATCGAATTTACAAACATTCCTTAATTAGGAGGTTCTACACTGGAGACTAGTTATCAATAAAAAACACCAGCTCAATTCTCGTGAAAATTGCTTTCTTTATTTCTTTCTATGTGCACAAAAAGCTCAAGTAAGCAGTACCCATTCAACATTAAACGCGTGCTGGAAAAGTATGCAAGTTATGGGTGCACCTGACAATTTAATACAATCTAATTATAAAAGCTCATAAAAAGTTGTTCTTGTTTTAGTATCCCAAGAGGAGGGGTGGTTTCCCGTCCGGCTAAACATATTATCCGCCGCAATATCGGGATCGCAGGAGCCAGGAGGGGTTGGAGGTTGTCCCGCCCGCCCCTGACCGCGGCAATACTTCACCTCGCCGGCTACAAATTAACTCCGAGTGACCGCGGAGAGCCGCGCGAGGCACGACCAGTGGCAGGGTATACTTCTGGAAGCGATGAATATGGTATGACTTTAAGGGTAAACCGCACGCTTCAAACTCGTATATTTGCACCCCGTTCCAAGTGGACGATAGGTACTCTTAATGTAGCGCTGCCCTGGTAGACACGTTGTTTTTTAATTGAAATATTTCTAAATTTTGTTCACAAATGAAAATACCGCGAGCCCGCTGTCCGGAGTCAGTGGGACTATAGCTTCCCAAATTAGAGTAAGTTGTGAGAGTAAATGGTGTGGAGATTAGTTTGATGGAGGTGGAGGTGAAGCATCTCTATTCAAATCTGGTCATCAAACACGAATAAAGCTATTTCATTCCGATTCTGAGCTTTATTGTGGTCTTTCAAGCGATACTGAGAGAATCTTCCACTCTGGATGGCATGAAATGCTTCTGACTGTGCTTATTGCCTACATCTGAACACCCAGTTATGTCTTAACCTTCGTCTTCCACCACCTTTTCTGCCTCTCCTTCCTTCTTAGGTCCAGTGTCCATACTGCTTACCAACTATAAGAAACGCCTAAAATATTTCAAAGTGGAAACGTTAAATGAACATCGTGACAAAATGAAATATGATTTCAAAATTATGAAAAACAATGAAGAATCTTCCACCTTGGCCATATTAAAATCAAAATCAATCACCTTCTGCTAAGAAAGCCCGAAACTTTCCATATTTTTTCCAACTTAATCTTCTTAAAACTTATTGTGCGAATGTGTCGACTATATAACATCGACTGCGGTGTCAAGATTCTAAACATATAATTAGCGATTACTTCCAAAACTTACCAATTTTCTTCAATTTCTTAATTTAACTTGACTTAACTTGGTTCAAACCATATGGACGTCTATATTTTCTTGTTATTTTAAGTACTTATTGTTTTACGTTTACCCATTGTTGTACACCGCTTTTGACAGTTAGTATTTATTCTTCATTATTATTTCTTTTAATGTTAACCTTCTTTCCGCTGTGTTTAATAAACTAAAAAAAATTGTACGTAGGACATTTTTTAAAATTTAACAGTTTGAAAGTCTGCGATGTTTCATCCTCTCGACATACCTCTGCGGAAGAACTAGCTTTATGGTTAGGTTGGATATTTTTATGGTCAGTCACATCGATTCCGCGGTAGGAGTATAATGAGGGAAGCAGGCTACTGTGACCTCAAGGGCACCACAAACAAGGTCGCTGGGCGACTTAACTCTCGCTTGACTTCAATTATATACGCAAACGTTTGCTTGGGGTTGTCCTGAATTATTTGCTCCTGAGATGCCCAATTCGACCTAAGGCATTTTTATAAAATTAGATTTTGTTCAGAAAATTTCACACAAACAGCAAAATTCATGTATAGAGTCTAACATAAGAATGGTGACAGAATCCTCCAGTTGTTTTATTTATTTTATTAAAGTTGCCACCAAGATAAAGGAAAAGTAAAAAAAAAAAAAAAAATTGTCCGACCGCATAATATTTTTCACATTAGATACTTATTTATATGCGGTGTTCAGAAATTAGTCATACTTTCTTAAAGAAGAAGACTACATCGTAATCTAGGATATTTAAAAGTGGTATTTTCCAATGTTTTGTAAGGCGTTTGGGTGGCAGGTTACACCTTTGCCATAGGTCAACCCAAGTGGTTCGCTACGTTTGGTGACTTAGCAGGGATGCCGGGTTCATGGGATGAGGTTTGTCCGGGTCTTGGCGGCGTGATGCGTAGTGGGCCGGATTGAGAAAGACTTGTTGAGGGAGGCCTTTTGACCTTTCCAGCCGGACCCTCTCGACCCATCTCCTTGCACTGCAATTGGAGGGATGGATTTATACGTCTGTCAATCCTGGACACACTGACCCCAAGAATCCTACCCAACACACCCTCATACCTTTTTCTTTCCCAGAATTTTCTATCCTTCCCTTCCTTAAACCCCACCCCCCCTTACATGTATCCCCTAAGATAACATAGGCTCTGAGGGAAATTATTTTCCTCAGGGCATCCTGTGTGGAGCTAATGAAGAAGAAACGAGATATGTAATTGCTCGGATTTTCGTAGTTTTGAAATTAACATGTTATACAGGGTGTTCCAAAAGAAAGTTGATATTTAGTGGATCGATTTGAAACAAAGTAAGAGTAAGAAAAAATGTTTATTAAATACTAAAATACACAATTTGGGAATTTATTTCTGAAAAATAATATCGTCCAAATGTAAACCCTCTATTTTCTTTTAATTGCATCAGGGAAGTCGAATTTTTGGCGTACACTTTAGATTTGAGATAACCCCACATGAAAAAGTCCATAGGGGTTAGGTCAGGACCACGAGGAGGCCAATTTATGTCACCTCTCCTGGAGATCAATTTGCCAGGGAAAATTTCACGAACTCATGGCAGAGACGTATTGGACCTATGTAATGTTGCTCCGTCTTGCTGGAACCATGTTCTTTGGTTATAGCCAGTAAGTTTGTAGGGGTGCAACATTAGGTCTTTGTGCAAAATGCTGTGTAACGATGATCTATGCACATTTAAAGCACTTGCGCGCTTCCAAATCGAAAAGTTCGAGTCGTCACGAAAAGACTAATAAACACTCTCTACGTTTTCTACCATTCTCGATGACCTTGGTCGCCCGGATTTTGGTTTTGCCAGCGTTGTACCGATCTCTTCAAACTTTTTGACCCATTTTCGAATGACAGGAATGCTTGGCGCATCATTGAATTGACGAAAACCTCAAATATTGCAGAATCTTCTACGCGCTACAGTCGCCGAATCACCATTTTTGTAAAACTCACGCACGCACATCGCGCGGTCGCTCCCGAGAAATGCTTCATAGCGACTAAATTCCCAAGAGCCAGATCACTGAGTGACATACCCCCCGCGTCCCTCGGAAAAGTTGCGTTCATAGAGAAAGCAAAATAAATATCAACTTTCTTTTGGGATACCCTGTAGAAGTACCCAATTTATTTGACGTCAAATTAAAAATTTAGAAGTGACGTTACGGAAGTATTAAAAAAAATGATATAAAAATAATCTGGCCATTTTCCCTCTTAAAAGTCAAATATCGCAATGAACTGCAATTCGTAATAAAATCCGTGTTGCTACAACCATATAAATTTAAGTTCCACTATATTAAATTTCTTCATATTAATAACAGACTGTACTTACATTGCCGAGAATAAAGTTGTTACATCCCGACAAGCTTATTATCTTATGAATTTATGAAGGATTGTTAAGAGCATAATATGTGGCTTTTTACAAACTGAATGATAAATATTGCGTTATATTCATTTTCGTAATTCGTGCTTCGACAAACAGTAAAAAGTTAATTTAAAATAAGACCTCGGCTTTTCAGAAAAAAACTTAACCAGACTCTCCCTCAATATAAAAAACTTTCTTCTTTTTTAATAGAAAAAAATACTAATAGAAGAAGATCCATTATAATAAATCTAAAATTTGATTACTAACTATCTAGAAATAACAATAAAATTTAATTACATTGCGTATGCGGAATTTCGTTACTTATTTCAAATATTATTACAGCAATGAATGTGAAATACTAGTAATACGGAGCAATTTAAATAAAACTTTCTGTTATAAATGAATTAGGATATTCCAAACGATATCTTTCTTGAAAATATAATTTAATACGCACAGCTGGAAGCAATCTATACAGAAATCTGCTATACATGTAAAGCAGATTTCTCCCCAGATACTGGAATAAATATTTTTTATTTATTTTTTTTATTACAAACATATGTATGTATTTTATATTATTATTTCCGTAAAAACAGACATCTATTTGTATGAGGAAGAAAAGCTCTTGAAACTTGAAAAATCCTAAAAATAATGTGGAAATTTTAGGTCGAAAAATTTTTTTCAGCTCGCAAAGCCTTCGCCGTTTCGTCCATGAGCTATGGAGCTTAGAAATAACTTACTGCATATAAATAAAAATGACCAAACTGCTTTAAAATAACAAGAAGCTATCCACGTGGCTGAAGAGTTGATTGAGCACTTCCAGTCAGGAGGATACTAACTCGCTAAGCGGGCACCCAACTCCAGCATAATGTCAGTAAACATTCCATTGGAACTTCGCTTGTCGCAAAGTGTAACTTTCGATAGTGATGCATCGCTAAAAATCCTTGGGCTACGCCGGCATCCCTGGGATGACATTTTTGCATTTGAAGTCTATCCAGACAATCGAACTAGTACAAAACGCAATATTTTATCATCTGTCACAGTCTTTGAAGTGATGGGTCTGCTAGCGCCTATAATTGTACAAGCCAAGCTTCTGGTAAAGAAGCTGTGGAATTTAAAAATAGATTGGAACGAAATTCCACCCACAAGTAGGCCACGACAGTGGCAGCTGTTCAAAGCGGAATTGCCGTCAATACGTATTCTACATCATACAGGAGTGACTAAAGGATGCAAAACTTGTTGGGTTGGCTGATGCGATCGAAAGAGCCTATGAAGTAGTAATAGTAGTAGTGACCACTGCTGATAACCGAATTAAGATTCCAATTTACGTCAATTAAGTTTCCAGTTTACGCCAAATCAAATGTAGAACAGTTAAAGTTCGCAACCTTAACATACGTATAATCCTATGCAGGGTGACGAAATTATTTTTGTCAATTTGCAAAAGATCTTCAAAAAAGTAAAGTCCAAAGACGTCAATGCAATGATCGATTTATATTTTATATTTTTATTTGATAATGTTTGAACAATTTCACAGGAACAAAGAAAAACAACATCCACAGCGATGCGCTCACGACACAATTCAATCGGTTTATCTCTTCAATGTTAGTTCCATGCATTTAAAATGTTCATTACGAACAAAAAAATCTCCGCAAAGCATTTTGAAACCTGGGCCAAGTCGAGTAGTAACCGCAAATAGTTATATATACAAAATTATATCATTAAACATACTGATTTCGGTTTTCTGTGATGATGTGACAATGTAATGTGATGAGCGAAATTTTTCAAGTTCAATGAACCTTAATTTACAAAATTGGGAAAACTTACATTAGGAACCATGGGATATAATAAGTACAAAAAATATTTTATTTTAATTTCAATTTTATGTTTGAAATGTGTGATTTTTTTGTTTAAATTTATGACAGATCTAAATCTGAATCACTAAAGATTACTAACGGTGTTCGTACGACAAGTAAATTTCTGATCGTCTCTCTAATTATTTTTTTCACAGGCAATGCAATGATCCCTAGGCAAATATTTAATAAATACTTTCAGCTTCTCAAATCCTACAATTATAATATCCCGTGGCTTTTTATGCAATATTTTTGTTAGTAACTAAAGAGAGTATAACACATAAAGTAATTTAATATACTACGTAACTTATATAATGCTACAGACGGTCCACAGGAAGAAGCAAATCAAACCATTTGAACCATCGCGAATTCACTTCAAAGGTTCAGGAAATTGTTTGTTCCCTATATTCTCTTGCAAGGAATGAGGAATATTATGTACTTTGCAGTGTCAACAAGGTATTACAGTACTTTGTAGACTTCGTGGTTGTCTGGTTGAGCGTGGTGGTTACCTGGTTCAGAATGCATCCAAACAACTTTACTGCATCCTGCAAACCAATATTAGACCACGAGAATATAGACAAGTAAACAATAATGTTATTCTTGGAAGACGTTGTATAAATATAATATATACACACTGCATCCGTGCTACTGATTTGTAAATACAAATGTCGCAATATACGTTGTATTATACGGAAATTTCAGTTTAATATAAATATCGAAGGAATGTAAGCCGCAAAAAGCGTGCTTTGAATACAAAATTAAATTTTACGCAAATCTATTGATTACTTATTTTTACGTTTCTCTTGTTGATTTGTAACTATGGAAAACATGTTTTTTCTCAAGATAAAACCACCGCAAGTTTGAGTGCTAGAGTGGATTTTTTTCCGACACATTACTTCGTGTAATTTTATAAAATATATATATATATATAAAGGTAAAGTAAAGCTCGGTCTCAAAGTTTTGAAAAATTGCGTAAAAATTTGCCTAACACTTTTAAGTGCCGTAGTGCCTATCGGCAATGCAAAAAATTTACCCGTTGAACGCCGCCGGCCGATGGGCGCATTCAGAACATATTTTCTATTCACAGTATTTTCCGATTTTGCATCGTTAAATTTTCGTAGCTTACTAAAATAAGACTTGTTCGATTGGTAACAAAATAAACAATGAAATAAAAATTCCTTTTTTACATTTAGAAAAGAGAAGTAATTTAAAAATCTACTAACGCGCTGTTAGTGTAGTTTGTTGTGTGTTAGGTACACTTATTTTTTATTTTGAAAAATACTTACTTAGTTCTGTTGAAAATATAATAAAACTTTAAGAATATTTTCGCATTTCTTTAAAACATTCTTTTATAATATAAGAGAGAAAAAAACATTTCTCTGAATATAAGTAGCTATTCAGACATCCGCCACCAAGACCCGGCCAAACTTTACCCCAAGAACCCAGGTACCCCTGCTAAGTCACGAAACGTAGCTTTGCCACTTTGGGTGACCCTATGACAGAGGTGTTGGTTATCCAATAAATGGTTCCCGGGGCGGCGGTACCCATACCCGCCTCCCAAATTATAAATTAATAATTATAGGTTAATAAGCGAACTCGGCGCGCGATTGACCGGGGGAGGTGGGGAGGGTAAGCGCCTCTTTGTTTTTAACCTTGTGGTCCCTGTTAACAATAATGAAATCAAAGAGGTCCCTGGTCAAAGAAAGATTGGGAACCACTGGTAAACATAAATATAAACAACAATGAACTTGGAGCACGGACCAGGCACTTAAAGTTTTCGACCATTGAGACCTCTTATTTTTAAAGTTATTGTGGTGAATCTCATATGTTCCAAATTCATAATTAACCCTTCGAATAATAAGAAAATAATTTTCTGTCAAATTTTGCCTATCAAGGTTTGCGCGCAAAATTCGTGGTTCTTCCCATGCATTTTAAATGTTCCTATTTATTGGTTTTTTTAACGCTTTTGCAAAAAAAAAAAATTGTTCTAAAATCTAGATAAAATAATCTTTCCGGTGTGTTTATTAGAAATCAACATATTTGTTTCTAAATATTAAAATTATAATATTGGAAATTTAAATTGGCTAAAAAATGCATACCTGCGAATATTCGAATTAAAGTAATTAAAATAGAATAAACTTATAATTTAAAATACAGACTCCTTTTCTAAATAAAATTTGTAATAAAACTGTCACCTCACTTTTTTATCACTTTCATACAATTTTATTTTAAAATTAAATGTGTGATACGTCACAAATTGGCGAAAAATTAAACCGTCACTTTTGATCGGGTTTGTAAAATATCTGAAAAACCTAGCTCGTATAATTCTAAGACAATGAGAAGCATTATTTCATTCCGTTTCTAACATAAAAGAAATCACAAATATTCGCATGACAGGAAGAGAGATATCTAACTTTTAATAATGCACTGTCGCTCTGGGACAATCTGGGTCTCCTGTTATCATAACGGCATATGATGTTTTGGGACAACTTGGGTCTCCTGTGATTAGACGGGTTTTAACAATGTTTTCTTTGACAAATATTTTACTTATTTTTTAATCTATTTTGATACTACAACCTACATAAATTTTTTTTTACGAGAGATATTCTAATAAAAAATTAATATTCATTTAGACTTTTAGAAAAAGGTGTTTTATATACATAAAATCGGATATTTATCCAAGACACTATTTATATGTGATACAAAGCAGTTCTTTAGAACGTTATGAGCATTTAAAAAGGCAGCAACCAAAAATATGGAAAAAAATAGTCGAAAATGAGGTCTCACTGGCCGAGTTGGATAAGGGGCTTTTCCCGGTAAGATGAGAGATCCTAACTTCGAGCCCGAGTTGCTACCGTTACATTTTTATTTTTCAGTGTCTTGTTCTTTATCAGAATTTCGCTTAGATTTATTAGTTAGAGTTATTCTTCTTAGAGTTATTACTTAGAGTTATTACTTAGAGTTATTAATAGAGTTATTCTTATTACTTAGAGTTATTCTTCTTTAACAAATTTAATTTCAACTGCATGTGGAAGAAACTTACGTAAATAATATTTGGGTGTATTGTTGTCTTGCTTATTCAAGATCGTTTGTATTTGTCCAGACGAAAAATTTGTCTATAGACAAGAGAAAAGAAATCCCGGGTTTAAGTACGAGTTGCGACCGTAACCTTTATTTTTTCTGTGTCTTGGTCTTTTTCACATTTTCGTGTATATTTATTAGTGTTATCTTCTTTTCCAATGAGACATTTCATGGATGATGGGTGTATATATAAAAAAAAAAATGATCAAAACGATAGTTATTCTAATGAAAATTGGACAATGTTTTTATTTCTGAAATGCTGAAGCCTTTTCTGCGGAATTAATTCAAAGCAACCGTGCTTCCATTACACCCGTCCTGAATAGCCAGACCCGTGGAATAAAGAAGCACAGTGTATTCAGCAGCCAGACCCTTAGTGAGGTAGGCTGTCCCGAGTCCCGATTACTAATAAAGCGTACCAACTTTGGGGTCACTTCTCAGAAATAAATAGTCTTTCCTGTGCCAGCTTATCGGCCATTTTGACGGTGAAATTATTTTCGCTTTTGAGGCGAGCAACATTTTTTTCAGCCATAAAACTTAACGGTATAATTCCTTTGTGCTGAAAATACTGATGTCGAAAAGCATCCAAAAAAATGTCTTTGGTTTTTCGGATGAAAATAAATGAATAATATATATTATATGTAAATTTCAGAACAAACGTTTTGAACATACCATTATTTTGTACAATAATGTGTCTAATGTAGTCTCAGAGGATTTAATAAGTCCATTCAAAAGTACCCGCATAATTTTGTAGTTTTTCTGAACCGTTTTTAGGGTAAACTAAACAAAATAATGTGGGTAGATATATAACCATAAAAAATAAAATAAAAAGAAAATACTTTGTTTTAAGTCACTTTATTGTTATTTTTTCCGTCTACCGGTTTCGGTACCTCCGTACCTTCATCAGGACTGAATATAAAACTATTAACAAATACGGCTTAATACACTCCTGTTAATTCAGTCCTGATGAAGGTATAAAACTATTAACAAATACGGCTTAATACACTCCTGTTAATTCAGTCCTGATGAAGGTACGGAGGTACCGAAACCGGTAGATGGAAAAAATAACAATAAAGTGACTTAAAACAAAGTATTTTCTTTTTATTTATTTAAAATGTCAAGTCACAATGTTTTTTTTTTTTTTTTTTTTTTTACATTAACTCCACACAGGAGGCCCTGAGGAAAATAATTTCCCTCAGGGCCTATGTCATCTGGGATGCTGTGTGGAGGGTCTTTTTGAGGAGAGGAAGGAATGAACATTGGTCTTGAAGAGACCCATGTTGTAGGAAGGAGGAAACACAGAGGCCGGCAAATCATTCCACAGCCGAGCTGTTGAACACAAGAACGAGTCGAAGAAACGACCCGTTCTCATGTGACAAATGTCAACTGTGTACAAATGTTGGGCACGCGTTTGGCGTGTTTCCCGACTATGCACCGGTGCCGAAGGGATCAATGATGCTAGTTCCTCGGAGCATCTTCCATTGTAATACCGGTAGAACAAAGATAGCATTCCCACCCGACGCCTGTGCTCTAAAGATTGCAATCCGTCTGTTAAGATGGGAGAATCTATCAAACGGACCGCCCGTTTCTGCACAGAGTCGAGGGTATTTTTCAGGTATTTTGGAGCTCCAGACCAGAGGTGGCTGCCAAATTCAACCGTGGGGCGCACTTGCGATTTGTACAGGGTTAGCAGTTGTGTACTTTTAAAGTATCTGCGGGCCCTGTACAGTACGCCCAGTTTTTGGGAGGCTAACTTTACTCTGGCTTCGATGGAGCCCCCATACCTGAGCTGGTCACTTAGGGTTACACCAAGCATATCAATGGAGGGCCTGTTCGGAAGATTGCTTCCGTTGAAAGAGACTAGATTTTCATTGCGATCCCTTTTAGACGTAATCAGACAAGATTGGGAATGTGTTTGCTTCTTTCGAAAAATTAGATATATAACCATTCAGGTCTCAGCTGTTTTTTGTCGGAAAGAAAACATATTTCCACTTTGCAATTAAATCCAATAAATGCAATGTTTCTGAACGCATTCGAAAACTAAAAACCGATTTGGAAAGGTGATAAAATATGCTTTTAAATTTTATAATTCGAAATAAACAAATAATTTATTAAATACAAAAATGAACTAAAAATTACTAATAACGGAAAAAAACACGTACACACGTATTTTATTAGGCAAATGATTATAAACGTTATCGTTAACTCAGTTTGTCATTTCATGTAAAAATAATTAAAAAAAACATTACCAAAGTTCAATTTTTTTTTTCAAATTGCCGTCGGAAACTTTTGATTTATAAAGATGCACACTAACTTTTAGATTTGAAAATAAAGAGTGGTATTTTCTCTTTCTAACACCGTTTAGATTATTTTTCTAACCATGATAGTAAGGGAGACACAATGATTTCTATGAGACCTATAATAGTTGTTCCGAAAAGTGAACAACGTCTGACATAACCTTAAAAATTGTTTTAATGACGTTTATATTATTAAAAGATAACAATAGTTTGAGCATAATATTTTTAAATGACAATAATATAATGTAAGAATAATGTACCTATGTTGAAACATTTTTTGCTAGTCATGTATTTCTAAAGTCATATTCAATTTTTATATTCATTATTCAAATTTGGCACGATGTTCATAATAATAATGTTTCACTCATGCCTGTTTTGTAACATCCTTGAATACTCACCTAAAATTACACTCACCATTTGTAATAGAAAAAAAAAATGTTTTTAGGTACATGAAAGCAGGTTGGTACTTTGTAACCAATTATTTTGTATATGAAAAACGTTCGTGGTTAATTATTTGACAGTGACGCTGATAGGTACTAAATACAGATTATTACGAGGAGGAAAATGGAAAGGTACCTATAATGAACGCTAATTATTCAATTAAGGCTGTTATAATTAATATGTATTGACTGATGTAGCTATTGTTGTCTCATTAGCAACACGTTGATTTGGGTTGTATTCACCGTTACATTATAAATATTTTTGAAATTCCCTGAGAAAAAAAAAAATTGTAACAAAAATTGCTGTCTGCTAAACTATTTTTTTATAGGAATACCTCACAAGAGTCCCAGCTGCTCCCACGTGGAGCCAGTGAGACTATGGCATTACCAATTGGGGTATGTTGTGAGGCTGAAGGTGGTGGGGAGGGGAAGGAGATGGGAAGAGAAAGATGGGGAAGTATCTGAATATTCAGATCTGGTCACCAAATATGGCTAAAGCCATTTAAAGCAACGTTTCAATTCTGAATGTTGGTCTTATACACCGGGTAGATACAAAGAGCATCTTTCACTCTGGAACGTGCCGCAAATATACTATTTATTATTTTCAATTAATTAATTGTGAAATAACACAAATTAATCAAATAAAATTTATTTGCCCACGCCAGGATTACATCCGAGCCAAGAGTCTTACCCCCTAGTCAACGCCGGTCCTTATTTAGTAAAAAAGTCAATTAGTTAATAATCATCGCTTAAAGGTTAATTTTCTCAATGCATTTTGAAAATATTATCCTAGTAGCCTGTAAAGCCAAAAAAGTATTACCATTCAAAACAACTTATTTTGAAAAGCATTTTCAAAGTTTTAATATTATTCTCCATTTTCTGATTAAATGTTCAAAATTTTCTTAGATTCTAAAATAAATTGACGTTTGTTGTTCTCTATTTTGATTTGTTTAATATATTTAAGTGAAGATGAAAATTAAAAAGCCGCAGAAAATATGTATTATAGTCAAGAGAGTTGCCTACGTAGTCTTCAAAGTGAATTTCTCATTAACGAAATACAAAGCTGATATTTTCAAGAATTAATTACTTTGAATTTGAAGAGATTTGGATGAAATTATTATTTTTGTTTATCTATTGCTGTAGATTAAAATATGAACCACCATCTAACTGACGACCGTAAATCAAGAATACTTATTTATAAAGTAAAATTATAATTACTGTAATTCTTGATTTAGTTTAGTTTAAATGTCTCTTTTAAACCATGCGCGCATGCCTTTCAATAGGTTATTTCTGAAATATATCGTGGCTTATTTACTTTGTCCGAGAGAATGTGTAAATATTCTATTATTTTATTCTTTCTCGATTCTCGTTAAATCGAGATAATGTATTTACGATCGCATTCGTCAGGTCAAATGACAACAACGAGAAACAAAAAAATCACTTTCTCAACTTTCTACGTGTCTTAAAGTTTGAAATGAGATTTTATGTCGAAAACATTTAAGTAGCGTTAAAACTTACCGGGGTTCCCCGTCAGAGTCACTGAAGACCTCCAGCAGGAACTGTTGGGGCAGACCCCCGTCAAAGCCAGACTCGCAAGCCACCTCCGCTATGCCCTGAGTCAGGTTACTCAGGGTACAGTTTCCAACAGGTTGGGGTTTACCTAGGACGGGAAAAGATATTAACAAGGCTACATAATTGAACTTAACACAAATGATAAAGTTTTTAAAATTTGTATTTTTAAACAAGTGTATTAGATAATAATTATAATCAATTGACTTTACAGCAATCGGTTAGCATCTGCGTTTAATGATATTTATGTGTTTAGATTTGTTCCAGTACAAATGAATTATTTTGCATGTGTTTCTTGATGTTGTCTCCTTTCTTGTCAAGGCTCAAATAATTCAAATCTGATGTTAGAGTTACAAAAAATGATTCTTTGATGGTTATAAACGAATAGATTTATCCGGAAAGGAGTGTCAGGAGTACCTATATTAACATGTTTGCATGAGTAGTTCGACGATAAGTCAGGGAAACAAAGGAAAGTTCAGGTGAATCAAATACTTAGAGAGCAAAATGCGTATGTGGGTGATCGTTTTAAATATTTGAATTTTTGGCAATATATTAATTAAAATAATTTGAGAAATTGAGATAATCAATACGGTAATTTACCTGCGGCAACCATCTGGAACATGCAAGGGATAGCTTGATGGCCGATATCATTCATTGCTGAACACGACAGAGTCCCGTAGTCCAAATCAGCGATCGGGGTGTATCTGCGTAATACGAAACACAATCAAGATAAATTATCGAAACTATGAAATATACGAAATTTGTTCTATATATTTGAATTTAGGCTATCGCAACTATGATAAGCTCTTAAAGTGTCTTCCGTCAGGACATACACAGCTTTGAAATATTCATTTAACTCTAAAAAGTGTATATATATATATATATATGTAGAACAATTTTCTGTTATATATATGTCTGTTCGGTCCAAAAGCTAAAACTTAAGTGAGTGCAAGTCACTTAAGCTTTTGGACCGAACAGACATGCGAAAGCTATCAGTTTGAGACAAAAACTCAAGACATAAGGCCTCTGAAGATGGACAGTGTGATCTGTCCGAAACGTCAGGAGTTAAAAAGTCCTTTTAAGGACTACGTTACGCGGGTAAACCGAGAAAATTGTTCTACATCTTACACCCGTGAAAACCTTAATCATAACACACATATATATATATACACTTTTTAGAGTTAAATATATATATATATATTAGTATTTTCCCCAATAAATGCAGACATAATTTGTCTCGACGCCACCTAGCGAGGGATTTAACACTAACAAGTCTTTCTCGCAAAAATAAAGTTGGTTGTTTTCAGGTGGAAAAAATATAACAAGCAGTAATTGTTGAATGAAACACTAGTATATATTGAATTATTTGGCGGGTATTTGATAAGCCCCCATAGCTCAGTGGTCAGAGCATTCGACCGGCAATCGGAAGGACACGGGTTCAAGTCCCGTTGGCGGCAAGTATCTTTTCTCGGAAGATTTTTCAATGTAAATGAGTGTTTCAGGCTGATAATTATTGCTTGTAATAATTGTTACCCTTTGTGCTATGCATAAAAATCTTGTCTAAACGTTAGTTTATAAATTAAAAAATAATAATTAATATTTAACAAGTTTAAGTATTTCCCCAATAAATGCAGACATAATTTGTCTCGACGCCACCTAGCGAGGGATTTAACACTAACAAGTCTTTCTCGCAAAAATAAAGTTGGTTGTTTTCAGGTGGAAAAAATATAACAAGCAGTAATTGTTGAATGAAACACTAGTATATATTGAATTATTTGGCGGGTATTTGATAAGCCCCCATAGCTCAGTGGTCAGAGCATTCGACCGGCAATCGGAAGGACACGGGTTCAAGTCCCGTTGGCGGCAAGTATCTTTTCTCGGAAGATTTTTCAATGTAAATGAGTGTTTCAGGCTGACAATTATTGCTTGTAATAATTGTTACCCTTTGTGCTATGCACAAAAATCTTGTCTAAACGTTAGTTTATAAATTAAAAAATAATAATTAATATTTAACAAGTTTAAGTATTTCCCCAATAAATGCAGACATAATTTGTCTCGACGCCACCTAGCGAGGGATTTAACACTAACAAGTCTTTCTCGCAAAAATAAAGTTGGTTGTTTTCAGGTGGAAAAAATATAACAAGCAGTAATTGTTGAATGAAACACTAGTATATATTGAATTATTTGGCGGGTATTTGATAAGCCCCCATAGCTCAGTGGTCAGAGCATTCGACCGGCAATCGGAAGGACACGGGTTCATGTCCCGTTGGCGGCAAGTATCTTTTCTCGGAAGATTTTTCAATGTAGATGAGTGTTTTAGGCTGACAATTATTGCTTGTAATAATTATTTTTTTAAAGTTGTAGTATAATCTCGGGCGAGGCCAGGTACTCTTTTCAGGTGGGTTTTTTGAAAATTATCTCTTAATACATCATCATAAATCTTTCAATGTCGTCTTGGTGTAGGCTCATTATTAAAACGCCACTTCGTATGACAAGACTCGGATTTCACGACACTTCAAAGACCCTACGAAAATATTATCTTTTCCCTTTTTTTGGTATTTTCTCAAACACGAGGACACGTCTAGACTAGTGCTTCGCGTACCCTTTTTATATCACGGTCACCGAAATATGAAAAAGGAGCACCTCTTCAATTTTCTTAGGTTGTCCAATGTCAAGTCCTAAGCAAAAACACTTTATTTATCAATATTTGTAGTTGTCATTATGGACACGTCCTTACAAATGTCAATAAGTACGGAATTACAAAGTTTTATTTTACATTATCTCCACACAGGAAGCTCTTAGGAAAATAAAAATTCTCAGGGCCTATGTCGCCTTTGGGGATACTGTGTAGAGGATCTTTTAAGAGAAAGGAAGGAGAGAAGTTCTGGGAAAGTAAAAGGTTAAAGGGGTGGGTGGGAGTGTGGGGTCAATGTGTTCAAGATTGACAAACTCTTCCAAACAAGAATGACAATCCCTCCCATTGTTGTGCAAGGCAATGGGTCAAGAGAGTCCAGCTAGAAAAATCAAAAGGTATACTTCAACCGGTCTCTCCCGATCCGTCCCGACACACAATAGCTGCCGCTTATACTTAATTAATCAATTAATTATTGAATGGTTTTTATAGCACCATTTTCGTGAGAAAATCACCAGAAGGGCGCTTCACAAATTAGTTTATACATTTAATCTATATATTTATTATAAGTGGCTTACGACTAAGATTGATAACTAATGACTTACAACTAAGACTTATATAACTAGTGACTTAAAACCATACTTATTTTTATAACGGAGTACAATGATGCAATCGTGCTATGACTTACTTATTAGTTATTTACGACTAATACTTCACCCGATGAATCCGGGTACTCCTGCTCACAGAACGTAACGAACCACTTGGGGTGGTCTATGTCAGACAAGGTGTTGGTTTTCCAATAAATGGTTCCGGGACGGCGGTATCCATTCCCGTCCCCCAAATTTAATTCCTCACAATTTAAAATTGTTTTAACGTAATATACTGACAGTCATAATGTATATGTATATTTTCGTTATTTGTTTTTGGGGTGTTTTGCCGTGTTATGCTACCTACTTCTTTAGCTAACGTTTTGGACACTGCAACGCTGTCCAAAACGTTGGCTAAAGAAGTAGGTAGCGCAACACGGCATAACATCCCAAAAACAAACAACGAAAATAATTTTGGCCGTGAAAATCTAAAAACGTATCTTTATTTATTTATTTATTTATTTATTATAGATACAAAATTACAAATTACAATTAGGAAGCTTTGCCTGTCCAACTAGGAAAGTTTCCCGTTCCAGGATAGGCAAATTGACATGTTTAGTTCATATTATACCTGAAATGTACATAAATTACATAACAAAAAACAAAACCAAAAAAAAAATAAAAAACAGAAAAATTCATTTTTTTCTGAAGCTAAGGTGTGTAATAAAGAAAATGTATATAAAATATATAAATATAAGTACACATACATTTTTTGTGACAAAGTAGAAAAGGTAATCTGGTAGCATATATTATAATCGGATTTACCGAATTAACCTGGTAACATATGTATAATACATTCAGATTTACAAGATGGAAGAATTACAAGAACAAGATGGAGGAATTACAAAAGATTTACAACATAAAGAAATGAAATTATGTTAAGCTATGTGTTTAGGAGTTTGAACTTTTAATACATAGTACACTTATAGGAGAAACTATATTAAAATTTACAATAATAGATATAATAATGAACGTAATAATCTATATGATTTTATTTTTTTAGCGATGTAACTACTTACAATGATTTTTGTAACTACAAATTATTTTCACTGATTTAAAACATGTTTTAAGAATAGTATTATATTATTAGTACGACAGTATGAATATACACTCTCTTGAACTACTCCTGCTAAAATATAAAAACATTAAAAACATAAAAACAATAACTATAAATGTAGATGGAAATATAAACTATGAATAATAATAAAATAGTACCAAATTTAGTGCTACTTTGGTGAAATTGGTGCATTACTTCGTACGCCATACATGTTGTGTTATGTAGGTATTATTTATTTATCATAAATCATTACCATTGTAAGGTACCAAGTTTCACACAGAGTTAGCGACGTGCATGTCAACGCTTTACAGCGGTGATATACCTACACCAACACGGAGCAGACAGGCTTCAGGGGCGCATAACCATCTGTATGTATATTGATAATATTATCACTATAATGTAATTTTGCCACGAATTGTCAATATCCAAATGAGGCTCTAGATCAATAAAAGAAATGATTGTAACATTTACTTGAGTATACTCGCGCTGCCATTGGAAGTGTATCGGTCCGCCCCGACGTCCAGCGTCTCCCCGGAGTTGTTGAACTTCCACTTGAAGGCTCTCGCGGGAGGGTCGGCGTCCACGTCACAGAGCACCAGCACCCGCTCCCCGCGGGCGGCTCCCACCGCAACTGCACCGGATTTCTTGCACACAGGAGCGACTGTGGAAAATATACCAGTTAGTAGTGTCGTGCTTTTGTATTTATTTATTTATTTATTTATTTATTTATTTAAACGCCCATTGGGCTTTTACATACATTGTTATTAGTATTATTACATTAACTATATGGCATATAAAAGTTTAAGTATATATATGAATAAAATAATTATTATATGTGTAGTACCAACATAAATGTTTTACAAATAATATAGAATACCATTATGGAGAACAGTTTTTTTTTTTGTACTTACAAACAAAAATAACGGGATTGAAATTAATCAGCATTAGTAGGGACTTAAGCATAATCGAAATATAAATTAAATTACAATATTAATTTGTAAAGTTACATATATATATTAAAGTTTAAAAGTCTAAAAGAAAAGAGTGAAATAAATAGAAGCTAAAAAGGGTTTTTCACTATGGAATGGTGAAGTCATACATTTCAGCAAAGTGTTTATGTAGATTTCGTTTAAGCACTGCTACGGAATCTCTAAATATATCAACGACATTACCAAATTTATTACCAAAATTTTGTATTCGATTTAGGGATTTAGTAGTTCAAATAATCAATGCTAATAAACATTAATTCCGAAATGCAGAATATGAATTCAATAAAATTTTGATTTTTTAGAATTAATTTTATTATTTTTGAGATTTTTAAATTTATTAAATATGTTTTCTCAATTTTAACACTTTTAGAGCATCCATAATAAAATACTATTTCATTTAAAAATAATAAAGTAATACTATTAGCATTAAAGTTCTGTGAAACTTCTATCTGTTATTATAAAATAATGGGCCAGTTGCTTCAGAAAACTGAAATAATAACAAAACTTAAATAGAACACTCCCAGAATTTGAAAAGTTCTATTTAATTCATTGATTGATATTTGGCATTTAATTGATTGTTCAAATTCTTTTAAACAACTGGTCCATTCAAATTACCTTTTATTAAAATACTAATGCAGACCCGTGAAAGATCACGGAATATTGTAATATCAAATTTTGATTACACGTAGGTGCCCCCATCGCCTGCCTAAATGATTATTTACACAAGCAGTTTCAATTTTGAAAATGAACGACCCTTACGTTCATAGCAGATTTGAACATAATGAACGTGGAATCATTTCACGAAGGAATATTTCGCGTTTCGCACAACGTAAAATATAGTGTTTCACAAATACAAAATTAGTAACTATGTTTGATTTTCATCCTATCAATACATTCATGATGAAAATAAACATGATAATATCTTCTAATATATGTATAAAACAAAGTCGGATTAGTTACACCATTTATAACTCAAGAACGGCTGGACGGATTTGTTGGATTTGTCTCCGCCCATAATAGCAGAATATCTATTAAAACATCGGAAAAATTTACGAAAAAAAATGTGAAGAAAATTCTATTCTTCATACATTTTGTATGGAACGAATTTTCAACTTTTGAAAGAGCTACAGCAATATTGTGATAAGTATAATATTGAATGGTGAGAGAATTCCAAAAATTCAAAAACATCAGTGCGCTGATTGTTTTGCTTTTGTTCTTAAACATATAATGCTGCCCCTCTTTCTTACACACTTGTACAACAGTTGAAAATGCGACTAACGGTGAACGTATGCCTGCCCCCCCCCAAAGGAAAAATACAATAATTATAATAAATTTCCCTCACACTTAACGCACTTCCCGTAAGTAAGAAATCATCTTACTTACGGTTCATCTCTGATAATGACAAAAATAAAACACGGACAGTTGCGCATCGATAAAATTGTTTCATTGTGTAATTTTTAAAATAACAAAAAAAATGTATTAAGTTAACACAACAGTTATTGATCCTGAGGCGGTATGAAGTTCGCCCGGTCAGCTAGTACCTAATGGAATATTATAAGTTATTAAAATTAGGGATTATATTGTAATAAATGTCATTATAAATAAACGAATATAGAATTATGTATTTACAACAATATCTTTCGGGACATTTTTGATCAATTATTGATATTAATTTTTGATCTGACGATAGCCGATTTTCTGCCCGTTTTCGCGTTAGATCAAATTGTGATCACCTTTCAAATGTAACGGCCATGTTTAAATAATAATTATAATGTTATTGTAGAAAGCAATCACTTTGTGGTTTGGCATATTTAATAAAATAAAAAACTTTTTTGTTTAAAACCACGAGATTTATTAATTTATGAACCGACCGGTTTCGCTTTACTTAAGCATCTTCAAGGTACAAATTAATACACCTTGTAGATCGTCCCATATAGTTATAGATAATTATAGGGTAACTAGCGAGTACACTCAAAAAAGAAAGTGTGCTATAATTCTGTTTAATAGGAGTATATGGAAGTGAAGCATTGATTTTATAGATTTACATAGATAGCTAAAAATGAATACAATTAAATAATTATTGTAGGGGCATTTTCACGTGAAATTAACCCAAAAGCTCAGATTACGAAAGAAATCTTAAAAATAAAATAATGAAATTTTATAAGGTGATAACTGTACTACGATTATTATCGAATGGAAAAGTACCTATATATTTTTTTTTCAAAAATTTGGGTTCTATTTTAAATTTAAATTACACATACACACACACGTTCGCAAATTAAGAGGAATATAAACGCTAGAAATATTTCGATTCTCGCGCCTTCAAAATTTTTTTTTTTTTTTTTTTTTTAATGGCTCTTCACCCCAAAAGAGTGTTCTGGCCAGTGTCAAGTGAATGCTTTTGTGAGTGTAATTTTGTGAGTGTAATTTTTGGTTAATATTAACTAATTTAGTTTTAATAACAAGAACCTATCTACACTATATAATAATACTACACAAATAATAATAATAATAATACGCAAAATTATTACAATAAGAGATGATTTTAATTAAACATAACAAGGAAATTAAAAGATATGCTGACACAATTTATTGTGCGTAAAAAATAAAATAAATAAATAAATACATGAAACTTAACTTACAGTTACAAATTGATGCTGTTAATATTCAGGAAATTAGCCAAGACTTTATACACGCGTTTGTTCACAGAAGATAACAGGCATGCAATGTTGTAGGGAGGCAATATACCCGAACTGATTAGGTGAGGGAAGAAATTTTTGTATGAATTATTTAAAGGACAACTGAAAAAAATATGATTGAGATCCTCTTCACCAAGACGACATTCACACATCGCAGAATTCTTAATATGAATTTTTGTCAGGTGAACATTGTGGCAGCAATGCCCTATCCGCATGCGGCAAATGGATGATGTCGAGAATTTGTTAAAAGAAAGTCTTGAAAACCACGGTTTTGAAGGAATCGTTGGCTGAATTGTGAAAAAGCTATATCCTTTTGATTGACTAGATTCTTCCCAATGATTCTGCCATGTGGAAATCATGTTTTCCTTCAATTTTATGAAAATGTCATCGGTGTTTAAAAATTTATATAAAATATCCCCCGAAATAATGGCATCTTTCGCCAATGAATCGGCCTTTTCATTTCCAGGGATATCGCAGTGACTAGGTATCCAAGCCAAGATGATTTCTTTGCCAGAGTCGGTTAATTTATGAATTAAAGTGCGAATTCCAACACAGAAATCGTCTTCTGGGTAATGGAAAGGGGAAGAGTTTAATTTTTGAAGTGCACTCAGGGAATCGGAGAGAATTAAGAATTTTCCAATGGTAACATCGTCAATGTATTTAAGGGATTCAAAAATGGCTATACATTCAGCAGTGAAAACGGAAGCCTCTTTTGGAAGTTTAATTTTTCTATCGACTTGATCTGATGGGCAGTGGAATGCCGCTCCCACATGGTTTGATAAGGGAGACTTGGAACCATCTGTGTAAATAATTTTCCAGTTGGAATATTTTGAATTTAAAATTTGGATAAGTTTTGTTGGAGCTTCGTGATTGTTAATTATGCCGAGAGAAAAAAGAATATTTGGTTTACACAAATGAATACGAAAGGAGTTGGCATATAAAGGAAGTCTGTCTGATGGATTTAAGAGGGGTTTATACGAACAGTACGTATGGAGGCTTTTAACAAGAAGAGGGATTGATTTGTTCCTCCAATATGGAAGTGATTTCACTTGAGCAGTGAGTGCAGTAATTTTGTCTTTCAGTGGGTGATTAGAGAGTCTTAAGCATTTAAATAAAAACTTGTCAGCCAAGAACTGTCTTCTGAAATGAAGAGGAGCCTCCACAGCCTCCACTTGTAAAGCGTTAATTGGGGAAGAACGCATTGCTCCGATAATCAATCTTAAACATTGAAATTGAATACGGTCCAACCTTGCGAGGTTCTTTTTAGAAGTGGGTTCAATGAGGAATGACGCGTAATCCAAATGACTCCTAACATATGCGTTATAAAAAAGTTTTTGGGTGAATGGATGACTTCCCCACCAGACCCGTGAAACGGCACGTAAAGTGTTGAGGCCAGCTTGACATTTGTTAATGATTAAATTAACATACGGGTTCCATGTTAACTTAGAGTCTAAAATTACCCCAAGGAATCTTATTTGTACCTGCATAGGGAGAATTGAATTATTTATTTGGACTGTTACACGCGGAGTAACACGTTTTCTGGAAAAGACGATAACATTGCTTTTGGACGGAGAAATTTCTAAGCCGTGATTTTTTAACCAGGTGTCAAGGTTTTTCATGCAAATGTTAATCACATCCTCCAGAATAGAAATAATTCGTCCTGAAATATATATAAAAAGATCATCCGCATACTGGAGTATTTTACAAGATGGATGCATACTCCGATGCAGGTCAAAGGTATAAATATTAAAAAGGATAGGACTAAGGACGGAGCCCTGAGGCAACCCCTTGTTTACTATTCTTTCCAGTGGAGGAGAATCCAGCACCTGGATTTGAATTTTCCTGGTAAGAAGGAGGTTAATTATAAAACTGGAAAGCTTACGAGGGATGCCAATTTTTAATAATTTATTAAATAAAACATCCAATAAAACATTGTCAAAAGCTCCGCACACATCAAGGCAAACACCGACAAGGAATTCATTATCGGCCAGGGCTAACTGGATATCAGAAGTCAGGATGGACACACTTTCGATCGTACTTTTTCTTTTTCGAAAGCCAAACTGAGAGCTGGGAAGAATTTTCTCATTTTCTGCATACCAGTCTAGACGTCTTTTAATCATATGTTCAGCTATTTTAACTAAGGAAGATGACAGAGCTATAGGTCTGTAAGAAAGTCCAGAGTTAGGGTCTTTCTGGGGTTTAAGAATGGGAACAATTATTTGAGTTTTCCAGGATGATGGAATTTTGCCGGAGTCAAAGATCAGATTTATAATTGAAAGAAAATAGTTTAGTGTGGTAACGTCGCAGTTTTTAATAAAGCTATAAGGAATTCCATCTACACCAGCGGATGAGTCTGTGAGATCGTTTAAGACCTCCCTAAGTTCCGTTAAATTGAAGTGGGTGTCCATCCAACCCCGTGTTTTAAATGAGTATGTGAATTCTGTTTCATTAAAATTACTTGCAGTTTGAGGAGCTAGTTTATCGGCAAATTCCTTCACCCACTCTGAAGTGAGTGGTCGAGTCACCGTTGGGACGTGAGAACCCTTAAACCTGCGAATTGAATTCCAAACAACTGAAAGAGGAACTTCGGGAGATAATGATGTGCAAAATTTTTTCCAGCCTTGACGTTTTTTGTTTTTTAGAAGACGTTTGGTCTTAGCTTCAATTTGTTTATACTGAAGGAAGTTCTCCATATTCATATTTGTTGAATAAATTTTCGCATATTTTTTCCTCATATCTACTGCGTCTGAGCATTCAATATCCCACCAAGGAGCTGGGGGAGGTTTCCCTTTGTTACGTGTCGTTTTAATGGGGATAAATTTTTCTGCGGCCGTAATGACTGCAGACACAAATAAATCGTAACATTCCGCAACATTTTCTGTAGTTGGAGAGGGCAGATTTTGCACAGAGAACTTTGTATGATTTGAATAGTCATTCCAGTTGGCTCTGGCAGTTAAGAACCTTGGTTTTCGACTACTGCACTTGACATTTTTGTTGGAATGATAAATATTTGAGGATTCAATGAGGATGGGGTAATGATCACTCCCATGAGGGTCATCCAAAACCTTCCATAACAGGGATGCGGCTATGTTGGAATTGCAAATAGTAAGATCAACCATGCTGGGTCGCTGACCAGGCACCTGAAGACGAGTAGGAGAACCATCATTGATAATACAAAAGTCTAGTTCATCTAGTAGATCAACAATATCTCTGCCCATTCTGTCACAATTGTGAGCTCCCCATAATCCGTGATGGGCATTGAAATTTCCCAGAACAAGAGAAGGGGTAGTGACCTTGGAAAACATAGCTTTTAGGATTGATTTAGAAGGTTTATTAGATGGTGATATATACAAAGAAATTAGTGTCAAAAACCTTTGCGGCCGTCACTTGAAAAGGACAACCAATTGGTTTTACATCTACAGGGGAGAAGGGTAATGATTTTTTAATGAAAAGAGCGGAGCCGCCCTTTCCATCTTGACGGTCGTCTCGAAGACAGTGGTATCCCCTGACTCTGAAATCAGAATCCGGTTCCAGCCATGTCTCCGAGATGGCAGCCACTGCAATTGAGTTTGAGTGTAATGTGTTTAAAAATTCTTCAGTCTTATTTCTGAGACTATGACAATTCCACTGAAGAATCCTCATCAGAGGAGCCATTTCTAGTTGAGTTGATAATATTAGTAATTTGTTTAGCAACGTGGGACGGTATTTGAATGTTGTTTTTATTTAAAGTTTGTAAAATATGTAAAAATGAGGTGATTAGTGTAGAGTTAAGGTCTATATTATAATTTTGTTCTTTAGTAGATGACTTTAGGTAAGAATTGAAATTTGAACTGGAAGGAATTTGTCCATTAGGGAACCACAGAAGGGATTCGTGATTAGCATTATTTTTTTTTGTTAGAACTCTAGGTTTCACGACCCTTTCAACAATTTTTCTAAATGAAGAAGAAGAAGGTTGAGTAGGGGTGGATTTTTTAGAATTTTTGGAAGTTACTTCAGAATAAGATGGAATGGATTTGTTAAACATTCTTGATGCTTCCGCATAAGAGATGCTCTTCTCGGCCATTGTGTGTTTAATATTGCGCTGCCTTGACAGTTCAGGGCAAGTTTTGCTGATGGACATGTGGGTACCGGAGCAGTTTAAACATTTATAATTTTCCTCTGTTTTATCACAGGAATCGCCACTATGGGACAAACTGCACTTGAAGCAACGGGGTTCTGATCTGCAGAGGTTCTTCGTGTGTCCAAATCTGCAGCACTTGTAGCATTGCACAGTTGGGAACACATAGAGCTCTACTGGTAGAGAGACGTTAAACATAGTAACATTTTGTGGAAGGTCTTTGCTGTCAAATGTTAGGACAACGGATTGGGAGGGTCTCCATTCTACAGAGTTTCCCGTATTAAACCTGTAATTTAGACGACGCGCTTTTAAAACTTTTCCGAAACCTTGAGGAACAGTAATGTTTTCCAGGATGTCCTCTATCGACCAATGCGGTGGGATCCCTTTTGTGACACCTAACTTTGTAACCTGATATGTAGGTATGAAAACGTTGTACGAGTTTTTTTTGGCAACATCAGATTTTACAAAGCTATTGGCCTCAGCCGCTGTCTTGAATTCAACAGAAAGACGGTTACGCCCAACCGATTTTACTCCATTCCAGACAGGGTGGATTTTATTTTTAAACATAAAATGTCCAAAGTCCACATCGTATAAATTTGATTGTTTTTCATCCTTTGAAATTTTAGTCACGTGTGTAATGTAAGGTGGTCTATCAAGATTATTATACAGACGTGACATTTGTGAAGGAGTATTGTTTACCAGTGTGGCGGGTGTGGTTGAAGGGCTTGCTGGACTTAGACTTGAAATCGAGGAAGAAGTGGACGGAATTACATCCTGTAAAACAGAATTATTTGGAAGGGAGTCGTTTTGCGTGGAGGGTGTTTTTCGATGTATTTGTTCAAAATCTGTTGCATTTCTATTATCTGCTGGTTTAGCAATTTTTCTTTTTTTTGACGTAATCGTTACGAAGTCCGAAGCCTCCGGAATATTAACCGCGATTATTTTTTTTGTAACACCCGAGGATTCAGATAGCAAACCATCATCTGGGGGATCAGGTGGTTTTTCTTTATCCATTTTCGAATAAATCTACAGCACAAAAATCAAAAAAAAAATCTTACCTTAACTGCTCCGAAGAACCAATTATATAACACAAATACTTACAGTGAAAACAAATATACAAGTAAAAACTATATTACACTAATTTACAATACTATTTTAAAACTATTATCTATATAAAATGATTAATTTTGTAAAGAGGAATGAAATGACACTGGCACAGTTAGACGGTAGCCTTTTCGACCGTACTTACGTATTCAATTCCCCTTCAAAATTTAAAATCGTCCGTCTTATTTTCACGAGGCAAGTAAGCACCAAAGTGGTTGTTATTTATTTTGTACATAATTTTATATGATTGAAAATAAGTTATATCATACAAAAAGTCAAAAGTAATCTTAGCCATAAAGGGGAATTTTTAAAAAATTGTTTCTTATATTACTTCATAGTTAAGTCATGAAAAAAATTTTTTTTTAATAGTTTACGTTTATATTTTTGTTACGTAAATAATAATTTTATTGTAATTCCAATTCATATAAAAGGTAGTAATAGCTTCAATTTTTCTGTATCATATTTTTCGATGTTCATAATGTAAACCGATTCGTAGTAAAGATTAATCTAAATAGTATCAAAATAGGATTTCACGTATAGCTTCGTCCTATGCAATGGAATTGTTTAGATCTAGGTAGGTACTCTTTTTTAATTTTACCATTAACTATTAAAACAAGCTATTTTGCCATTGTACATGACTAATTTATATATTTTACCATTTTATTTTCCCTGAAGATATCTGTTTTTAATTAAAAATTCAATCTTTATAATTAAAAATTAATTAGTCTGTCGCACAGGACTGTTAAAAAATCACGTTATTTTTAAGCGCAAAATCAAGGTATATCAAATATGCAGATGAGTGTTCTAAATAATGTTCATTATGCTTCCCAGTTGAAGGAAAAACTCAATTTGTGAAACAACGAAAGAAGACTTTTTCTTTTTACCATTGGAAAATATTTTTAACAACCGCGTTCCGCTCCCAAGGAAAACAAACCTTTTAAATATCCAATTTGAACACATTTATTAAACTAATGACCGGGCGCGTTGTGCACCGTGGGAAGAACGGTTAATGGGAGCCACTAATGACCGGACTGAATGCTTGGGAAGAAAGGTGACCTGGACTCTATACTGCTCCGGCTCTATAGCAAATTATATAATATATATTTAATATTGTGGGAGCATAGACCGCTGCCTATTTTCTGCTCTCCGGGGATTTTTCGTCATAAATTGTTTTAATTTGAATAATATTTTTTTTATATAAAGTATTTTTAAAAAGGAGATCTATCAGAAGTGAAAATGTTATCAGAATTAAAAGCAGATCTATCAGAAGAAATGCCATCAAAAGATGATAACTACCTTTGCACCTGTCTCAGCGCGCCGCATACTAGTAAATTATGAAAATTTTCCAAGTTATCGCAATTCAATTGAAGATTTTTTATTGTCAAAGCATTGAAAATGTCAATCTTGTTTCATCAAAAAATTATAAAAAGGCAAAATCTTTGCTACCGAAAATATTATTTACTAAGGTATCGAAAATAAACGCATTTTTAACTGTAAAATGATGCATACAATCGATAAAATATTAGTCTCTTAATTTCAGAGGAAATGAGTGAAGTTACAATTGGTTACTAAATTATCAATTTTGTGTCGCTTGTCGCTTGTCTTTTAGGAGAGGGGAAACCAGAACAGCAAAATGTTTTGTTCGATGAAAATAAATAATGTGGTCAAACGTTGAAGGTTATGGTGTAACCGAAAAAAACGTTAATGAAGCTTTGCACGAATACAAAATACTTTTTTCTTTAAATAAAGAAACATTCTCGTGATGTGAATAACCTGAAAATAATTTTAAAATCTCCTACTACCATTACAGTAAGCGGAAAATGTTGCTTTTGTCGTGATGGAACACTTAGCCGGCAGAGGAATTGAACTCACGATGCCTGAGTGGGACCCAGACGCGATGTCAATTCCGCCACTAACAGATCTACATATAATATATTTTGTGGGTTTGAATAGATAATAATGAAGTTGTAAATACTTATACTTTTACTCGTATGTGACCGTATGCTTTTAGGCAAGATTAAAAATCAGATCTCATATTTATTTTGCTCTTCTGTTTAACAGAATTATATTACTTCTTCTAACACAGCAAACTTATTTTGTTGTACCATTTTGATTCAAATTAATAAAAATACTTAGTTCTTACCACTTTTATTGTTTACAAAAATGTTTCGTGAGCAACTCTCACTTCTTCAGGGTTTTTTAAAATTGATTATTTATTATATAGAGAATTATATTATTTTTGGCTCCACCGCATTTATCATCAGCAGCACTCTTTTTTATGATTATTTGTTGAATTATTGACAAATTTTTATTCATTGAAAAAATATCATCTGATGCTCTATTACCTAGTAGTATCCAATAAGTTACAGTGGATTGTTAACACAAGTTTATTCGCAAGATTATAACCTATGTCCTATATTATGTATGGATACCTCTTACCAAACAGAAATCCTTAGTTCGGTGTTTTGGTTTCCAGTTTAGGAAGTCACATTGAAGTTAAGGTAAGGTGGGATTAAATATTCTCGTATCATAAAGTATGCAGGAAGCAATGCGTGTGTTTACATGGGTTTCTAACCTAGAATATTTGATTGTGGCAAATTGCCATTGTGGCTGCCGTACCTACATCTGTATACGATTATTCCTTTAGGCTTTCTTAAGTAAGGATCTAAGAGGATGGTTCAAACGGTGTTTCCCTTCTGAACCAATGTAATGGTTTTTCTTGTAGGTAGTGAAGTTCGATGCCATTTTCGATGTGTCATATCTCCAGTGTTGAGGAGGAAAATTAATGAACTCTGGGAAGGAGTTGAAGAAACTAGCTGAAATCAATATACTTGTGAACAGATATATGAACAGATTGTGTACATGGACAGTTCTAAACCCAAACGAGCCATAGTAATTACTCGATTTGGATTTTTACTGATTAAGAGAGGTGTAGCCATTTAGAATATTTGGACAGAACGTTGCCGCTTCAGTAGTTAAGTGCAGTAGTTGTGATTAGAAAACACAAATATAAAATAAAATATAAATGGTTAAACACACCGATTTGTTCATGATATCTCTCGTTGCTCAGAAGAAGACACAGACATCTGGGGGGTAATGGTGATGTTGTGGCACCAAAAAATAACGCTAAACATTCAATGACAACTGTGATTAACTTTAGGGATTAGGCTATTGCAAATAAAAATTGATGAAAAACGCACGATAGAATCCAATGCTTGTAGGGGCTACAATATATGCCGACTGTACCCGCATCAAGACAAATATGGATAGTGGAAGAGGAGCGAAATGCTTGAAATTGAATTCAATCATTGATACTCGTTAAACCGTGCCATCCTTACCATGTCAAGAAGAACATTAAGTCTGTGATTTAATTTGTCACCTAGATTGTTCAGCTATCTTGTGGCCCAGAATTTCAGGGTCAGATTTCGTTACCTCCACATTTTCATAAGCACCCATTGGTGTTGATTTTTTATGTCTGTCATCTGAAAGTATTTTCACGTAGCCAACCTTTCGCAATATTTAGGGTCTGTACTGCCTGTAGCCTATAGATTCTTTTCAAAACAAATTGTAGTCCAAAACATATGCCCGATCCGTTGTTGGTTGAAAAATGGTAAAGATATGTTTAAATACTTGTAGATTTCTTACATTTGACTCGCAGATGGAACTCATTGCTGACGGTCTCTCCTTCTGGGTTGGTGGCGGAGCAGGAGTACCTTCCAGCGCTGTGTCGTGCCACGCGCTGTAGGACCAAGCTCTGGTTACTGCGAACCACGCGGGCAGACACGTTGTGGTTCAGGACGATGCCCTAAAACAAAACAAATAATAACATTACTTAAAATAAGGCTCTGAAGAAGAAGATGGAGAGATACGAAATTACGAATGTTAAAGGAGAGCGCTAACATCTAAACACGACTCGTTTAAAGTAGAGCAAAAATAACTTATAACTTGTAAAATAACTGAAACAAACGTTTTAATAATAATTTTTGGAGCATACTTTGCGATTTTTTTCTATCGAGGGAATTTTATATAATTTGCGTTTCGGCGCGGGCAAAGTCTAGATATTATCTTCAAGAATAAAATATATTTTTTTAAGAGTTTTAAAACTAACAGGGTTTAAGGGAAATATGTAATAAATCGGTACAAATCCGGGTTGCGGGCCCTTAAGAATGCTTTCATATCTGCCCTGATGATGAACACTGTAATGCTGTGCACGGCACAGTAAATCAAAAACTAATCGCAATAAGTTTATGAGAAACAAATCTCTTTGTATACACCACATATTTGAATTATCAAAATATTTGAAAATGAAGGTTTTTTCGTCAGAAATTTATTTGATTTTTTTCCTTTGTTTTCAAACATGTTGACAATTTTGTTTAAATAAGTAGTGTGTACAAAGTGATTTGTTTTCATGTAATTAAAAAGACGTCACAAAGTGAATTTGTGAATAAAGAAGAATTTATTTAATGGATGTTTGTTTAGTTGTTTTATTTAGCTAATGAAATGAGTAGGTACTTTCAATCCGATTATTTATTAATTTGGGAGGCGGGAATGGGTACCGCCGCCCCGGGAACCTTTATCGGATAACCGACACCTCTGCCATAGGTCACCCCAAGTGGTTCGCTACGTTTGGTGATTTAGCAGGGGTGCCCGGGTTCATGGGGTGAGGTTTGTCTAGGTCTTGGAGGCGGATGACCAGGACATACTGAACCCAAGATTCCTACCCACCCCTTAAACCATTTTTTTCCAAGAACTCTCCTCTCCTTCCTTTCCTTAAAAAAACCTCCACACAGCATCATAGGTGAGCATAAAGATTATATAGGCCCTGAGGGAAATTATGTTCCTCAGGGCCTCCTGTGTGGAATTCATGTAAAAAAAAAATTTTATTCTATTGGGTATGTAGAAAAATATCCGTTGTAAAACTTAATAGCCTCGAGCGATTGTGTAAATAACTATTCTTTTAATGATAAATACCAGGGCTAAAATCACGCAGAATATTAGCGGATCTTGTCACGTCCCTTTTGCAAAATAACCGGGAAGTGTTACGAGAAGAAGCCGAGCTAAACGTGGAAACGAATGATATATTAAGCCGGGAGGCAAATCTTATTGCCTTTCTTTGTCCACTTTTAGTATGCAACTTGAGAGTTCACGTCTCATGCATTAGTGGGAGTACCACAGGGTTGAGTAATGGTACCTAACTCAAATAATTTATTTATAAATGGAAATGCATGTTAAGCTAAAAAATAACGATGTAAGTTGTCAAATTTTGTAGGGGTATACATAACAAATTCATATACATACTCTAAATGTCTTCTTTTAAATCGCGTCGCATTCTAGAAACGTACGTATTAAATCGCGTCAATAAATCATAAATTACAAAACCTGTTTATTGAAAAATCAATGTTACTAATATATTTGCATAGTTTGCTTCTTTCCAGTTTAAAAAAATAAAAAATAAAATAAAATAAAATAAAATAATTTTATTTAAGTAATTTGTACATTTAAGTTTACAAATTTCTAATTGATAATAATATTTCATATTCACTATATTTTTTCAAGTTTTATGTAGCTCCTACAATACATCTTGAACTTTCCAATTGGTGTGGACTTTAAAGATTCTGGTAGTGTGTTATACAACTTCGTAGACTGTTCTGCGTATTCGCTTTGTCCTTTTTTGTAGCCTAATTTCCTTGCACGTCCTTGTGTTATATCTGTGAATGTCTTTATTGTATAAAATTTTATTTGAGAAGTATTTTGGTAACGTGTTGTTCAATATTTTGTGGATAAATACCATCGTGGTCAAGGTCAGCATCTGTTTCACGGTCAACCAATTTAGTTCCTTTAACATTTTAATAATTTTTGAAAATCTGTTTCGTCGAAGAATTATTCTCATTGCCCTGTTTTGGAGAATTTGTAACTTATTTTGTTCTCTTTCGTTACATAGGAAAAGTATACTTGAGCAGTAGTTGAAGTGTGGAGCAATAATTGAATTGTATATGGTGATTGCAGTTTTTCTAGAAATTTTTGGCCGAATTCTTCCAAAAAAAGATACCTTTTTGCCAATTTTCTTTTGGGTGTATTCAGCATGTCTATTGAAGTTTAGTTTCGAATCTAATATAACTCCTAAGTATTTCATTTTAGTAACATTTTCAATAATTTCACCAACAATTTTAATTTTGCTTTCACTGGATGTCTTCTTGTATCCAATCACCATACATTTTGTTTTTTTTTTAAATTTAATTTAAGCTTATTTATTTTTAGCCATCTTGATACATCATTTAGTTCATTATTTAAAATGTGTATTAGTTCTTCATAGTTATCTCCAATTAAGTATATTAGTGTATCATCGGCAAATAGTCGTACTTTGCATTTTGAAAATATTTTCACCATGTCATTAATATAGAGTATGAACAATAGAGGTCCAAGGACCGATCCCTGTGGTACTCCTAACTTATTTTCCGTTGGTTTTGAAAATTGATTATTTATTTTTGTTACCTGCTTTCTGTCTCTCAAATACTCTTGTATTAATTTAATGGCTACAGATGAGAAACCAATTTCTTTAAGCTTTCTTATTAGTATGTCTCGATCTATAGTTTCGAATGCCCTTTGAAAATCCAAAAATATTGCTAAGATAAATTTATTATTATTCATTCCTTCCTTCCATTCTTCGACAATTACGTTTAATGCTGTTTCACATGAGTTATTAGATCTGAACCCTGATTGCTCTTGGTATAAAATATCGTGTTTATCTAGATATTGCAAAATTTGTTCTTTTATTATAACTTCAAGAATCTGCTCATATTTTGGTAAGGTGTTGATTGGTCGAAATTCTTCACATTTTCTGGTATTTTTAACCTTTGGAACCGGTATAATAGTAGATAGTTTCCATGTCTGTGGAAATTTTCCATCTTCAATCGTCTCATTGATAATATTTAATAGAGTAGATCCATTAATGGATATTATGTAATGCCTCGATGCTCTGATGCCTCGGACTGATAATATATACATACGTTGAGTTTGATATTTTCGACATAAAATACTATTTTGGAAGATGGAGTAATTTTTTTAAATTTTTTTTTTTTTTAATTTAGTAACTATATAATATTTTTTACATTTTTATATGAAACATGTTAGTTAGATGTATATATATAAAATATTTGTAGTCCTCCTCACTAGGAGATCCTGTGCTGAGGGGGACTATGCTTTGGATAAGTTTTTCAGCGACTTCTATGGTTTAACTTCATTGATTGGATAAGGTTTTCCAGAAACTTCTATGATATTTTAAGTATACTAGTAAGTTCATTTTCCGATAGATTCTT
This sequence comes from Limnephilus rhombicus, assembly GCA_929108145.2. Lineage (NCBI taxonomy): Eukaryota > Metazoa > Arthropoda > Insecta > Trichoptera > Limnephilidae > Limnephilus > Limnephilus rhombicus. The sequence goes on along the minus strand of OV815272.1, from coordinate 19,563,371 downwards.
CAGCCAACATTTAATGTCCTTAATGTAGCTATTTAAAAAAAAAAATTGTTTGATACTAAGTGGGAGTTTGTTATATAACTTTACTGCTAAAAATGCAGAACTTCTTTGACCAAATGAAGAGTTACACTTTGGTATATTAAGTATGTCTGTTTGTTTGGCTCTGGTTTTATGAGCGTGTGAGGTGTCTGCCTCTGAATCATTTTTGTGGTGATGTACTAGAATGTTTTTGGCATAGATTTTCTGTATGCTTGGAACATCAAACTGTTTAAAACTTTCTGTTGTTGACGTCCTTATGGGGACCTTTAGAATGGTCTTTATAATGCAATTCTGAGTTATCTTAAGTTGTTTTAAGTGATTAGATGCTGCTGAGCCCCATCCTATTACTCCATATTCCAATCGAGAGTGGCATAAAGCATAATATACTCTCTTTAGATCCCTCATCGACAAGATGTTTCTTAATTTTTTGAAGAAGTAGATGAGTATTGTTAGCTTTTTTGAGGTAAGATCAATGTGTGAATTCCACTGTAGATTTTCATCAATTTCAATCCCAAGATATTTAATACTTTTAGTTTGGGTTATAGACGGTAGTACTAGTAATAGTTAAAAGTACGGTAGTAATAGTTAAAGAATTTTAACTACTTCAGTCCACACATTTTTAAATTATCTGATTCATGGTTTTTAAAACCTCTGAAGGAAGTTATAATATTATCAATCTCAGGTGATTATCATATCTGTATTTATTTATCCAAGAAAAGCAGTATTTTTTTTAATTTTACGTACCAATTTTTTACAATGACATTACAATAGATAATTGTGAAAGCTTATTCAAAAATTTAAAGTATATGTTAGAACCTTGTATAATAATGGAATTTTTGAAAATGCGAAGAAAATCCAACACAGAGGGCTCAGAAAACTATTTTGGTCATAGAAATGAGCAAAAAAATGCTTTTGCATTCAAATATCATTAAAAAAAAAATCAGAGTGCGTAATTCACACGCGGTAGAAGTGAAATATGAAAGTCGCTAGATGTCGCTTTCTTTTATTTTACCTGCTTATTTTAAAGTGGTTTGAAGATTGGATATTGATTTCACTAAAAATAATTTATTTTTTTTTGGATTTCGTAGGATTCAATCCTCCGTTGGCTTGATTTGGTTGTCTCTCTGGCCGCTGAGACTTATCAGACGCCTTGCCCATTGCGCTACCGAAGGCCCACGCCAGAGCGCAAATTTATGACGTTATATTACAACCGAGTATTTGTGTTGAACTGAGTTGTGACGCATTTCCGTTTCATTCGAATTTCAAATCACTAACGTGGCTAAAGAAGTTTCACTTAAAAAAATCAGTTAATTAACCTTGTCTAGCTAAGGTGACAATCATTATTCTAACATGGATATTCAAGTAAAGTATAAACAGAAATGATGATTTACTGACCTTTGTTTTGAACGAGTTTATTCAACGAGTTAAAATTAATCCGTTCATATTTGAATTGAAAACCACTTTTCTAGCGGGGTGGTAACAGTACAGTATTGAAAGTGTATAATTTTCTACCTGTCATAATATATGCCAAAAAGAACATGCCATAATAATAATATTTCATAGTGGACTCTACCTTTATACCTCTGTGGGCGGCACAATATCAGGTACAAGTGGTTTACATTTTTATCGCTAATTCATGTCACTGTTCCATTACGACCGCATTACAAGAACATTCAATTCACAGTCACGGAAACTTTACCACGGGAAAATATGACACCGTTTTAACAAATTTAAACATGTGCTTTAAATATTAAAGCACGTGAACGAAAAGCTTTTAACGGCGTAAATTAAATTCTATTCTGTTCTACGTACATATATGGCTACAAATCGGGTGCTGAATGACGTGGCTAATTAACTGAAATGATTGTGCTTTATTTTTTAGCGATACGATTTTTTATATGTAGGTTGATTATATTAGTATTATGTTTTTTATATACGCACGTGAAACCGACAAGAGCCTCAAACGCCGGGAGCATCGCCAATTTGAAATATGTTGTGAGGGTGAAAGGATTGTGGAGGTTAGGAAGATTTTTTTAAACTAAAGCTTCACACAGGAGGCCTTGAGGAAAATAATCTCTCAGGGCCAATGTCATCTTAGGGAATGCTGTGTGGAGCGTTTTTTTAAGGAAAGGATGAAGAGAAAGTTCTGGGAAGGAAATAAGTATGAAGAGTGGGTAGGAATTTGGGGATAGTGTGTCCAACAGTGACGGACGAATGAATCCATCCCATCAACTTCGGTGCAAGGTGATGGGTCGAGGGATTCTGGCTGGAGAGGTCAAAAGACCTCCTCAACCAGTCGATCCGACCCGCCATGCAGCTGGTGGACAGACGCATCCGCCGCCAAGACCCGGACAATCCTCACCCGATGAACCCGGGCACCCCTGCTAAGTCACCAAACGTAGCGAACTACTTTGGGTGACCTATTGCATTGATGTCGGTTATCTAATAAATGGTTAGACCATACCAGATTCCTAGAATGCAAATCAAGCTGTTTAGAGCTGGTTTCCAGAAACCATCTTTTAAAAGATAATTTCTTCAATATTACGGATCTCTGTTAAAAACGCTTTGAAATGTTAATTTTGTAATGTTTTGAATATGAATAAATTGAATTGAGTTAGTTAATGCCGTGTCCGTGTAGTATTTGTATCCAGATTCATAGAAAAGGGATGGTGTAACCTGTATATCTGGTCACTAATTAAAAAAAAGCCGATGATATTTAAACATAAAATAATGAACAACATGTTAGCAAAATACTTTTCGAATAAAATTATATTCAACAAGGACATTCACAGACAACACAATCAAGGACGTGCAATGAAATCAAGCTATCAAAAAAGGACAAAGCGAATACGCAATTACTCCACAAAGGGATGAAGTATTATAAAGCGCTGCCGGAAACTATAAAGTCTGCACCAATAAAAAACTTTTTTTCCATTCATTAAAACATTTTAACTTAATAACAGCATATTTCTTTTTATTCAAATAACAGTTTCAACTCAGTGCTCAGCACTAAACTGTGAAGGATTCGGCCGGACTGATAATAATTGTTGTTCTATTTCCTTTCGTATTGCGTTGAGATATATGATTCAAGCACTTTTAGAAAGATATCCACCACGGTTTGTATCAAAAAGCTAGTAACCGACCGAAGGTTCGGTTTCGGTTTCGGCAAGTTTCGGCAAAAAAATCTAGTTTCGGCATCAGTTTCGGTTTCGGCAGAAAACCTGCCGAACCTTCAGCCGCACCGAAACTCTGCGTTCGTGAATTATCGCCCTTCATTCGGCTGACTTCGGGCGAGTTCGTGGCTCGTGTCACATATTATAGCATGACGGCATATTACAGTTTGTTTTAAAGCAGTAATATAAAAAAAAAAACAAATATATATATATTTTCACATACTTCAATCATTGTTTACTTCATTTAACACATGGAATAAGAACTTGGTGATTGTAAGCGCAATTGAAATTAAAATAATCAATTAATGAGGTCCTTCCTCTATAATGCAAGTGTTGATTATTGACAAATTTTTGTTCCAAGATGTAGTTAACACGTTTTGTTATTTTTTTATAATTATTGTTCGTTTCATATCAGTAATATAAAAAAATATATATTACATGTTTTTTCACGTAATACAACTATCGTTTATTTATTTCATTTAACGCCTGTTAACTGTCTTAAAAGTGTAAAAAATATTTATTCTTCAGTAAACAATTGATTTTTAGAAAGTCTAAAAAAGTTTCGGTTTTGGCCGAAACTGAGATAGATACCGAAGATTCGGTTTCGGTTTCGGTAGAGAATCCTGTTTCTCTCGGACACTACTAAAAGCTTACAATATACTTCCAAATGGTTATAATATTAATATTTCAAAATAAAAGTCACAATAAAATCTTTATAATACCTTTGTTAAATAAATTACGTTTTTCACTTTCATAAAAAGTGGTGTTTTTACATTTTACAAGGAAAAATCCAGATATTTTGTATTTGCTATTGCATATGTTCATTTGTTATATTAAAATCTGAAAGATTTTTATATCTGCTTTTAAAAACAGTAATTAATTTTGGTATACATTCAAAAACAGTGAATCTATTAGATTCGTAAATTGGTGAAACACAAAACTTTTCAAAGAATAAATACCCGCGAATGACGCTAGAAACAGATAATGCAGTGATACCAACATACCGGGGTGTTTTACTTTGATGGTGTTATATTCACTTTTGAATGATCATTTATAAACTTTACGTATAATAACACATAATGTAATTTTTATGTTCAGAATCAGCTTTGATTTTTATCATCTTTATGAATATACATTTTTAAAGCCATAATATTTCTCACTCAAATTCCTTTTGAGAGATTCAAGTTGTATTTTAGGAGCCACAATAAGCACGAGAAAATATAGACAAGTTGCGAGTAATTGGTAATTTGTAAACTTTGAAGTAAAAGTTACTAAAATTAAATTAATAAATAAAAATTTCAAATCTCTTTCAAAATTTGAAAAAACGTGTGGTTTTGATTCATGCTTATTAGATACGGATGATTTAATTAAATTAAAATTATTTGTCAAATAGTTGGTAATTTAATTTTATATTTTGTTTCGCGGAATTATTGGAATAATTCTTATCAAAGATGTTTATTTTTGATCAAAGTAAATTTTTCATTTTACAATTTGGGAGGCGGGTATAGGTACCGCCGTCCCGTTTATTGAACAACCAACACCTTTGCCATAGGTCACCCCAAGTAGTTCGCTACGTTTGCTGACTTAGCAGGGGTGCCCGGGTTCATGGGGTGAGATTTGTCCGGGTCTTGGCGGCGGATGCGTCTGCCCACTAGCTGCATGGCGGGCCGGATCCAGAGAAACTGGTTGAGGGTGTACCTTTGTTGTCCCTTTCTCCAGCTTTCTCCGCACTGAGTGATGGATTCATACTTCCGTCGCTCCTGGACACACTGACCCCCAGATTCCTATCCACCCCTTATAACCCTTTCCTTCCCAGAACTTCCTTTCCTAAAAGACCCTCCAAACGGAATTATTTTCTTCAGGGCTTCCTGTGTGGAGCGAATGTAAAAAAAAAAAATTTATCCAAAAAAAAATAGAAAAATAATTGATTGATGGATCAAAACTGAATACGTTTTTATCGATCTTTGCCTTCGCAAGATTTTAAATGTTCTTAGGTACTCTGAATCCAGAGTCAACAAGCTTACCGTTCTGCTATGGAGGTGGTTGTCTATAATACAAATCCCCGGACACCCAAACTAACACTAAAATACATTACGAATATCCTGTGAATAATATTAGTTGGAAAAAAGTATAAAGTTTGTTCGTAATTTTTATAAAATTATATGGCAACATAAAATATAAGTTTTTTCATATTTCAACCATGCTGCGGAGTGGATAACCAAATTAGTTTGCAAACTTTTTATTATTTCTATGAAATAACGTGAGTTTGATAGTTCTCCCATTAAGCAAAGCAAAAATATTAATCAGAAACCCGTTTTACTATCAGTTTATCTAAGTTTGAGGGATGCGGGCTAAATCAAATTTAAATTATGACGTTTTATAACAGCTTTTAGTTGGGGTATACTGCCGGGAATAAACACAACTTTCCGTGAACATGCTTCTAGACCGCTGAGCAATCTACGGGCATACGTGGTGATGACGTCATTCGTCATTTTGACGTCACGTCCGAAGCACTTCTAAAGCTCGACGCTTGGAGGAGACTTTTGCAAAATATTATAAATAGAGATACACTAAATCGACCGTTTTCGAACGTTATATTAATTTTATACATTAAATATTAATAAATAATAGATTCATATATTCGTTCATAAACACAAATGTTTCATATCATTGAAGAAGAAGATTACACTAAATCTAAATGTGAAATACGAAAGAGAATAAGACACAGCGACCTTGAGGTGATTTCACACAAAAAACGGCGCTATATAAATCATCCATATATTATTACGAGACAAAAGTCTTGTCGCAGTTGCGACTGTTATCTTCAATGATATATTACATCGATGGGAAAAACCTTAAAAAATTTAAAAGAAGAGTTGTCATTGTAAAAAAAAAACAAATGTTTTATTTTCCGACTTGTAGTCACTGTTTTTACATTAGCTCTACACATAAAGCTCCGAGGAAAATAATTCTCTCAAGGCCTATGGAATAATTGGGGATGCTATGTTCAGAGTCAGGAAATAAAGGAGAGGAAGTTCTGGGGAGGAAAAATGCATGAGGGGTGGGTAGGAATTTGGGGGCCAGTGTGTTTAACCGACATATGAATCAATCTCTTCCACTGTGATGCAAAAAGATGGACCACAGCTTTGAGGATGCTGTGTGGGGATCTTTTTGAGAGGAAGGAGCGAACAAATCATAATTACAACATTGTTCAATTTGGTTGGCGGGTTTGAGTACAGCTGTCCATTAGACGTCAACACTTCTGTTAATGATCACCATAAATGATTTAGAAGGGATTCTCAGATTCATAATGTGAAATTTGGCCAGGTCTTGACGGCGGATGCGTCTACCCACCAGCTGCGGGTCGAGAGGGGCGGGTTGAGAGATACCCTTTGATCTCTTCAGCCGGACTCTTTCAACTCAAAACCTTGCACCGCAGAGTGGTAGGTATACATTCATAGACGTCACTCCTGAACACCCTGACCCCAAAGTGAACGTCCATCTGTCCGCGCCGACCGCAACGCACGCACGGCACGCAACTGATTTTTCTATATCTTTATACAGAAAAATCCGTTGCGTGCCGCGCGTGCGTTGCGGCCGGCGCGGCGCGGACAGATGGACGTTCACATTTATAATTCTTCAACATTCACAAATTCACTTTGTAGCCTAATTTTTAATTATTTATTTATTTATTTATATATTTAATTATTAATTTATTTATTTATTAATATATTTATTTATTTATACATTTATTTATTTATTTATTTATTTATTTATTTATTTATTAATTTATTTACTTATTTACTTATTTATTTATTTATTTATTTATTTATTTATTTATTTATTTATTTATTTATTTATTTATTTATTTATTTATTTATTTATTTATTTATTTATTTATTTATTTATTTATTTATTTATTTATTTATTTATTTATTTATTTATTTATTTATTTATTTATTTATTTATTTATTTATTTATTTATTTATTTATTTATTTATTTATTTATTTTTTTTTAAATTTATTTATTTATTTATTTATTTATTTATTTATTTATTTATTTATTTATTGTAAGAAACAAACAACAGCAATTTTTATACAGGATTATACAAGAGGTTAAGCGTGAGGTAAGCCAAAACAGTTTCTTATGCTAATGTTGGTTATTATGATATAATATAAAATTGTAATTGGTAATAACCATTAAATGAAAATGAAAAAAAAATATATATATATGTATACATATATATATATATATATATATATATATATATATATATATATATATATATATATATATATATATGTACTAATATACTTATATATATATATATATATATATATATATATATATATATATATATATATATATAAGTATATTAGAAGGAAGAAGGAATAAGAAAGGGCAAGAGGCAGAGGAAGATGCGATGGGGACAGGAGATGCTCATGCTGTACCTTTTCTATAGTTGCACATTAATTTAATTAACATTTGTGGTCGTACGCTTGACTTCGTTTCGGTATTTCACAAGAGTAGTTAAATTGCGTGTTATATTGCGCGCATATTCGGGGGATTGGAGAATTTTTTCTAAGGTTGGTTCTGCACACGGGCAAATGAAAAAAACGGTTTAGTCTGGTTGGCCTTGTAGGTATGTGAATTCTTAAATAATTTACGAGTTCAGGAGAGTCCAGGCCGTTATCAGAATTTTGCATAAAAATATTTGATCAAATATTAATCTTCGTGTTTGAAGTGGAGTAAAGTTTTGAAATTTTAAGGATTCGGTGTTATTTGCAAAGAGTAATTTGAATTTATAGTTTGTGTTTAAAAAAATTTGTATTTCACACTTTAGATTCTGTCAATATGGCATTGGTAGAACGGTGCCCAAATTAGTGTGCAGTATTCTAAGTGGGGGCGGATATACGTGGTGTAAAGGGAATACAGAGTTTTAATATTGCGAAAAGGTTTAGATATGCGAATTATAAATCCCAACATTTTATTGGCTTTTTTGATTACTTCGTTAATGTGTTTGATAAAATTTAGTTTTACATCCAGTACTACCCCAAGGTCACGGATTGATTCTATTTCATTGATGTGAATTATATTAAATGAATAATATTGAATATTTATAATTAATAAGAACAAATGTAGATACCCTCTTTATTATCTAGAATTAATACATGATCTAAATGAATTATACAGAATAATAGTTACAAAATCAGCAATCGACCTGAAATTCTATTCAATTTCGGGTATTTGATGCCAGTTTAAACAAACATACGCTTGATTTCAGAATGTGGTTTGCTAATTTAGTTACTTGGCCATCGACCGTAAGGCTTTTAATGGGGTGGGAAGACTGATAACAATGCGTCAGTCAAACACAACACTTGTGATTCATCTACCAGGGGCGATGATGTGAGGGGGGGTAATGTAATATTGTGTTAGGGGATTAATGCGCGCTTCTGCCATGAATAGTGTTTACATGCTTCGGATAGTGTGGTATCATTAGCAAGCATACTATTTTCTTATGGACCGGTATCAGTTGCTCCTTTATGCTGGCTAAACACGTGAATCCTCGCTCCTTTTTTAGATGCTGCCCTGTGTTTCGCCCCATACAAGCTTGAAAGCATATGAAGCACTTTGGAATTTTTAAAGGATGAAATCATGGGGAATTATATTAAAATGCATTTTTAATTGGGGTGATCAATTCACGGGTTGGCTAACACAAGATTCTTAAGTCTAATTATAAGTTTACGCAAATTTTAAATGTATTTTAAGCTTCTTGCCGCACGACGTTTTAGGTTGTTTATTCAATTTAAGATGTTTTATTCTGAAAAAATGGAGCTTACTCTGGAACGTATGTAGTACTTCATGAAAATTTATGTTAGAGAGTGTACCAAAAACGTATAAAACAACATCATAAATTGAATAAACAACCTAAAACGTCGTGCCACAAGAAGCGTAAAATACATTAGAAATTTGCATAAACTTATAATTAGACTTAAGAATCTTGTGTTAGCCAACACGTAAATTGATGACCCCAATTAAAAATGCATTTTTCAGACCGTTTATCTGATAATACCCCAATGATTTCATCATTTAAAAATTCAATTCATTTAAAAAGTTCTTCATATGCTCCATGTTTTTAAATAGAGCAACTTATTTCAGCAATTAAATGATTAACAACTAATTTCAGCAATTTAATCCTAAAATGTGTATTTTTCTGATAACTTGTAAATACTGTCCGTAATCAGAAAAGCGTGAATAATAATTTTGAAACAAATGGTACAAATTTTCTTCACCTAAGAATTAAATTTACTCCACAGCTGGGTTTCAATTACTTGATTGATGTGTTCGAGTTTTTACCGTCTAGCGTGTATGAAACGATACACTGTGCGCTTCGGTGATAGTTGTGACACATGTCAAATTTTACATTTCATTATACCTAAATATTACATACTTCGTCTCGTAGATTGACTACTTTTATATTAATTGATAATGGATGACATTCACGTAAAAAGTTTGGTAAAGTATAAGACGGATTTTTAAAAGTTCCAATGTGATAACAGTTTGTTATGAACGGTGAGTTTATCATATTTTCATGAATAGTAATTTATTAACACTTTCTCCAGTATAATAAGAACTATTTACAATTAGGATCCTCGCTTATGGCACCATACTCTTAGGGCACCACGCTGATTGGCGCGGGCGAGTGTATATCATCTCGCCAAACCCGCGTCGAAGCAAACATCATGGTGACAGTTTTGCAAGGAAATAAGTTCCTCTTATCATTAATCATATCATATGCAAAACGTGAAATATTGGTGATTTATAAGCTTTATCATTATGTGCTAAGCTCATTGTAACAATCAAGCGAGCTTAAAGAGCCATAGATATTCTGGTCCTCTTTTGAATGAGCAAGGATTTAACAAACTATAAACAAATCACAATGACCGATTGAATAATATATATGTATCAAAAGTTGTAAGTTGTTTTGTAAGCTAAATTACGCCATCAGAAGTTCAAATTCATTAGAACCAAACTATTTATAATCGCTGATTATAACTTGCATTTAAACACCGTATTTTAGTATTTACAAAACTATTTATGTTTTCAGATTTAAATACCTGTAAGTATAAAAAAGTTTAACTAACAAGCAAAAAAAAACTTGCGTACTGTAGGAGCAAAATCTCTTGAATAGTGAGTTTTGAATTTGTAGGTCAGTTCCCGCTTTGATGTTTTCAACTTGTGATATAATAATGTTAATCATAAACCATGGAACTTTGAGATAAACCTATTAATTACTGTCAAAAGTAAGGTGGTACGTCGTAATGATTATTCCATAATAAATAAATGGAACAATTTAACTTTGTTTGAACCACTTATATAATGAGTAAATCCGACCGGTTTCCGAACGACCGTTCCTAAACCGGTCGGATTTACTCATTATATAAGTAGTTCAAACAAAGTTAAATTGTTTCATTTATCAATAATGGAAAACCACAAAGTTAAAGCTTCATTCAAAAGTATATTTATTCCATAATTTTAGATGTTCAAATAAAAACAGGGTGTTAAATCATGAGCGAGACCGGGTAATAACTGTAGGTACTAAGTAGGTGTTTTGAGGTTTCTTTTCAGTTAGTTGATCAAAAGAACCGTTAGAATTGCCGAAATAATTATGAGTGAGAAAGGATATTTTAACAGTAATGGTAACCTTTTTTTTGGTTCTACAATTATGAGAATAGTGTGCTTTCATCAAGAGGCATAGTGGGCGGTAGAGAAACAGAAGCAATTCGGTCGGAAGAACAGATTCTGTGGAAGCGGCCCGGACCTCCGACCGTTTTATAACATTATAACTAATATTATGTTTCGTAAAACTAGATGATGCTTGAGTCACGGGCGACTTCGATTATTGTGGATAACTGCATAATTCTCGCTACCAAGCGAAATTATTCTCTTCGAAAATAAGTTCCCAAGAAAATAAAATAAGTTACATTGTTGGTTTATACCTATAGCCGATTGATTTTTCTGAATCTGAATCTGTTTTTGAAGTGAAACTTCTTTAGCCCCATTATGATTTGGAATTCGGATGAAACGAAAATGACGCATTACAGTACCTGCGAGGCATCAAACTATGATGTCACTTTCCAAGGCTTCTATTGGTTGAGATATGAAACGGAAATGACGCCAGGTGTGCGCTCATTGGCCGTTTTGATTATGACCTCACTTTGAAGGCTCCTATTGGTTAGGATTGTTTTGGTAAAGTTTTCTTTATTGCTTCTAAATTGCATTTTACCGCGTGTAAATTGCACTCGATTTTTTTTAGATGTTTTCAAACACGGAAAAATGTAAATACAATAAATTACTCAACGATTGTAACAGTTTTGTGTCACGAACATTGTAAAGCATGTCGGTGGTTATCGATATATTTATGTATAATTACTCGAATGTTTGAACTCGCCTCTGATTTTTTTTTAGCAAAATTTTGTAATAAGTTTATTAGTAAAGTATGTCAAAGTTACCCCCTTCCAAAAGGTGACTTTGATCATCGTGTTTTTTCTTGACTTTCCGAATAAACATAAAATAATATATATATATGTATATATATATATATATATATATATATATATATATATATATATATATTATTTTCCATTGCGATTAAATGTTTAAACCAAAATAAATGCGACATAATTTTTTAATAATTTAATTTAAAAATATATATTATTTTGTTTCAAAGTTCAAAAAGTTCAAGTTTTCCCATTTTACGGTACTCATAGTTACTCTCGGAAGATATCTCTTCTCCACAGCCAAGCAAGGAAATCGATCGTTCGACAAAAACTGCTAAAATGTAGCCTTCGGCTCTTTCACCCTCCCCGATGAACTATTATTTACTTTGTTGCGTAAAAACTGCTGATAAAATTTCATTCCCTTTTACTCCCATCGTATTTTGCCTTTAGTTTTTTTCGGATCAAAATTACGTCGTTAGAAATTCAAAATGGCGGACGACCAAAAAACGTGGACAAAAATTAAACGTGGACATTATGTAACGTTTATTCTTTGTAACAGATGCTAAGTAGATTATATTGTTTTTAAGAAGATCATCAATTCTTATTTTTCATTATGATTGTCTATGGATGTTTTAATGAAAAACTTTAAATAAAAATTGATGCGTTATAGAAACACAGAAATTCGATAACACGCGAACGTAAAATTCTTGAATCCTTAAGCCCTGTTCAGACACGGCTGTAAACCGCGAGCAGATATCTGTTGAACCGCGAGCGCTTATGTTTCGTACCGTTCACACGAGGCTATCAAATATTTCTTCCTATGGTAGGAGAGGCGGTCAAGTGAATTGGCGACCGGCCTCGAAATGCACATTTTTTGTACTGAATCTGTCAACTTGACATCTGTCATCCACCGGTCTTGGCAGCTACGCAATTAAAATGTGCCCCTCTCCTGTCGTCGGAGTGGGGGGCGCTTAACTACTGGAATATCGACTCAGGAGCGGTTACAGCGAAATATGTGTATTGTTTATGGTTGATCTGCGCTTAAATGAAAGTGATCTCGCTAATTCCTTTTTTAGAATATTCCTTAAAGTACGAGGATGGTTTTTACGGAGAGAAAAATTAAGAAAATTGCGCAGAAAATTGGATAATTTCAGAAAATCTAACCACAATTATCCATTGCGATTAAATGTATGCAACATGACTTTACGTCTCTAATGAAATGGTCACATGACGCAAGTCTAATCATTAATACCAAAAAAATAAAATTGATGCACATACGATCTCCACATGCTTCATTACAGAAAACGCCTAAAATAATATCTCATGACTTCACATGTATTCATCAAAACATTTTGCAGCCCTGCATGTGCGATAGTATTGAACTTGTAAATAAATATGTTTATTTGGGAGTGACTGTTGATTGTAATTTCAAATGGGATATACAAATAAACAAAATTTGAAAAACGGCTGAGGGCGATAGTGGGTAGGCTGTACAAACTGAAATGTTTCGTTCCGGTGAATATTTTAAGAATTATTTACTTTTCACTCACAGAATCAACTTTACGGTATGGATTGACAACTTGGGGACACTCTTGCAAAACTAATTTAAACCACCTTACAATCAGTACAAAATTCTATGGTTAAGTTTTTTGTTTAAAAACATATTTATTCACAGAGACGAAACATATCACTTTTGTATGGAAATTTAACAATATTACCGGTGCAGGACTTATTATGGTACAAAATATTGATTCAGCAATGTCTGAGTCTAATTATAAAAGGAAAGTAGAACATGAACAAAATAGAAGGTTCACAAAGAATGAAGGAATGCTTGTTCCAAAATATAATAAAAACTACGGACGGCGAACCCTGGAATATAACGTGCCAAAAATATTTAACATGAAAAAAATGCGATTTTACAAATAGATTCATATATATTATGCTGAATAGAGATAGTTTATATTAATTCATATGTGTTGTGGAAGAAATGTGGAAGAAAATAGATTCAATTTTGGAACCCAACAAAGAATAATGCTTTGTTTTGTACTTTCTTTTAGATATAACTTAATAATTTCCCTTGGCAATATTCTAACATAGATTAGGTATTTACTTATAATTAAAATAATAAAACTTGTACAATGTGTCCTTAGAACGGGGTACCCCAGTTAGGACACATTTTCTCTAAAAAACTGTAAAAAAAATGTATATAAATATAAATAAATAAAATAAATTGTGATAATCTGTATAGTTATAGTAATAATATTATGTATGTATTTTACTTCTTCAAACTTCGATGGCTATTTTTTTTTAAAATAGCCATCTTTGAAATTTATTTTCTTATTAATACTTACAATTAATTATAATTATTGATTTTTTGATTTAGACTAATTAATTTAATTATTTGTTCTTAAAAGTTTTTTATTATCTAAATGCAATTTTATTTTTCCTCAAATAATTTTATATTTAATTTTGTATAATTATTTTTATGATTCGTAAGTAATTAATCACCTCTACTTTTTAATATTTTGTCTATGTTATAGTTTATTCTAATTTGTCTATACTTATTTGTCATTTATTTTTCTTTATATTAACATATCCTGATGAAGATAACATTGTTATCGAAACATGTAGATATTGTTTATAATATAGTGGTTTATACAAAGTGATCTGTTATTCATTATATTATGTATGTATGTTTAAATTGTAACTGAACATTAACATCCTGTTGACAAATTGCTTTTTTGCGGTTTAACGGGATTGTACCTTGAATAGCAATAAAAAAGGGACACAAGGTAAAGATTATTCCTATAAATTAGTATATTTTGTTTTAAAGATCAGATATTAAACGGAATAAATAAATGATAAAACATCAACTCATAAATGCTCTTAATAAAATTGCAATGAATTAGAAAAATCATAAAGATGCTTTCCAAAAATGGAGTTGGAGCATCCATTACGCGAAATAACCTACTTTCAATCTGTTCGTTTTTCTCTTCCCCGTTTTTTCTTATGAAATCTCCCATTCTCTGGAGATTGGAAAAGCTATCTTGGAGTTCACGCTTCACTTATTAACTCCACATTATCAGGGAGCAACATCTCGGTGTATTCATATCTCTCTGCCGAATCGTCTGGGGTCGAAGATTATCTGGCTTCGTTACCATTGCAGGCTGTTCCCAATGCGCCCATCGGGCCAACGCAAACACGGTCCAATTTGTCTGCAAGAATTTAGTGATACTGAAGGGAAGTGCTATAATTTAAACCTGTAATGTTATTCGAGAAATTTAGAGGTTCTCTATCCATTGGATTACAAATTTAAACTTCTATTCGCTTGGAAATATATACTTTATTTTTATTTTTGTATTTTTGGGTTATTAAAAATTAAAAAAATATAAAACAAACAATGTAGCTTCATTTTTGAAGTACAACTTCATTAAGCACGCTTGACTTGGGGAGTAAGCTGGTGAATGTGAGAGCGTTACGAAAAGCGAGGCGAATGGTAGTTGAGAGGGAGATATAAGTTAGTGAAGATAGAAAGAGAGAATGTTACGTTTCGTATATTACTGTAGGGGCAAGAGAGAGAGGTGCGAGCACTCATTTTCTTTCTCTCTTTCTCTCATAGCTAGTTATGTTTCATATATCTAAGACACAGTGCAGGCCTATTGTCTGTATCACACTGTAGGAGCAAGAGAGAGCAGTGCGCGCGCACATTTTCTTTCTCTCTTCCTATCATATAGATGGAGCTAAAGAAGTTTTACTTCAGTCGTGTGGTCTAAAGCACACTGGTTTTTTTTACAATAGATCCACGCATGAGGCCCTGAGAAAAATAATTCTCCTCAAGGCCTGTGCAATCTTTGGGGATGCTGTGTGTAGAGTATTTTAAGGGAATGAAGAAAATAAAGTTCCGGGAAGGAAAATACATGAAATGTGGCTAAGAAACTGGGGGTCAGTGTTTCCCTGAGCTACGGACGTTTGAGAGTCCTGTTGGAAAGGTCAAAAGGTCTTCCTCAACCAGTATCTCCCGATCCGGCCTGCTGCGCAGCTCGTGGGCAGATGCATCCACCACCAAGACTCCGAGAAACCTCAGCCCATTAACTCGGGAATCCCTGCTAAGTCATTAAACGTGACCAGCATTTATTGGTAATCCTGAGGGGTTTAAATGTTTCCCGGAGTGGCGATACCCACACCAGATTAATTAAATTCGACAGTTCAGACGTAAATCATGATGCAAATATTGTTGAGATCTGAAGACAGAGCCTATTTAATAAAAAATATCAAACAGAAAATAGATTTGCAACTTTCAGGACGCCAAAATCCACTTTTGGAGCGTTTTTACTGCAATTTCACTTTTAGATTATAAAACTATCAAAATTATAAACAAAGTAGTAATAATAATAGGCCACTTGCATGGATTTCATAACGACTTAATCTAATCTATCCACACGAAAAAACCGTGTGGATAGATTTTTTGAAATGTACAGTTTTTTTATTTATTTTTAAATAAATAAATCCATTTTTTGGGCCCGTGGTGGCACTACATGAAAATGTCCCGTCTACGAAAATGTTACTATTAATTTTGTAAAATTCCACCCTGATTTAATTTTTTTATATGGCAACACTTTGATTTCAGGCGAATTTTTGAATTTGACATTTAACGTTCACTAGATTTATTGTTTGTTCTCTGCGAACTTATTATAAGGTTTGACTTTTTGACAGATGTTATGAAGAGAACCACGTACATTTTACGTTGTATGTACGTGTTTTAGAGGTATAATGGTAATGTTGCTCATTTTAATAAAATCAAATATTATAATTATTATAATTTTCCAAGTACAAGAATACTACATTTGATTTAGTTAATAAAGACGTTGAACATTTTAATGATTTATGATCAACAAGATGGATCAAGGAAAAAAATATTTATGATATGTAATATTTTTCGTATGCCTCGTTATTCTCATGTGCCCTTTCTTGTGGAAAACGTTTTTTTTTAAATGATTTTGGGCTATGTAATTATCGTTTTTTCGCACCCATAATATTATGTCCCGTCTTTCCGGTTTATAAAAAAATGGTTTGATTTTTTTAATTGAAATTTAAAAAAATTGCCAGGGTTTCAAAAATACGATTAAAAAAAACAGAATATCTTAGAATATTTGCCTAAACCGGAATTAAAAAAAAGTGATGCAAGTGGCCTATTCTAATAAGAGTTATTATTCATAATGAATGTGAAAGTTTTGTGTAATAGTTATACCAACTTCATTAAAAAAATATGTCATGTTATATCTCCATTCATTATCGAAATGTTTATTAAAATGTGTATATTATATATTTACACCGGTAGGCATTATGTGTTGTACTGAAAAGGAAAAAAACTTGTACACGCGAGACTGCTGACATGCCGAATGCTGCAAAAAAACGCGAATATGTAAAGGGATTCTTTTTGCTCCCGTTGTATTGCAAGCACGCATCCGTGGTTCGGCAAATCGCAACAGACATGCACGAGGAGAATAATATAGATACATAAAATGACTGAGTGAATGCGCAAAGAGTGAGTCTAGCTGTTTGCTATCAGTTCACTCAGTATCTGTTCGGTTTCATTTTCAGGGAAAATATTTCTCTACCCATATTCCTAATCGTAAATACTAATAATTGTGACTTTTTAAGGATAATTATTATTTATTTATTTTAACGCCCAGAGAGCTTTTGTATACAATGCAGTAAATGAATGTAGGGGCAAAAAATATGTAGCCGGAAATATTTTAATGTGGGTGCCATAAATCGTAACTAGGCGACAAGTACTTTCTCACACTTGGGTACTCGGGGAATTAGATAAGCAAACGTGTAATTGTTCTTTTTTTCAAAATTAGAACTAGAAGGTGAATAATGTCCGTTGGTTTAGAATTAGTTATGGTTAAAACAAAACTCTGCCTGTCCTGTTGTTTTTCTTTAATAAATTTATATTCTACATTGTGTTTTTTAAATTACAATGAAAATAAATAACAAATACAGGAAACATTAAATTAAGAAACAAAATGTAGGTTATATAAAATAAAAGAGACACGAAGTAGGTAACATAAGTATATTAACTAGAAGACATAACTTAAAGGAACTCGTACGTTTTGAGAAAAGTAATGTTATAAGATCGAACTTTATCAATATGGTACAAAGTGGAAGTTTGGATGGATTTTACTGTTCAGTGTGTGGTTAAAGAGAGGAGTAAATTAACTTGTAAATTACTAGCAAATGAATATCGTTGAAGCGTAATTAAGGAATCTATTTATTTATTTTCTTTCATTCGGACTTCAGGTTCACATAATATGCCGTCTTTTGTAATTTAGCTCTACGAGTATATTTTTCATTTTATTTACTTTTTTCTTAAAAGAAAAACATTCCCGGGTTACGAATAACCCAACAATGTTTGAAAATTTCCTACTACCACCACAGAAAGCCAAAAATATTGCTTCTTTTATTTTATATCTTCCAAGTAGAGATCTAAGTAAAAATCGACAAAATTATTATATAATCAGTAGTTATTCTTAATATATTTACGAGTATACTAGATCCGACAACTTAATATCTAAAACTGGTTCTTAATATCTTTGAGATATTACCATTATTTACGTCACTCTCATATTAAAAAAGGTTGCATTTACATAATTAGTCACCTCAATTTTATAAGTCAGAGCTTGACGGACCTTACGTAAAGATATTTGCGGTTGTCATAAGGAACAATGCTTTATGAATTTATTGATTGTAAAGGAATCATAAGCATAGTACGAGCATGTTTAAAGTAAAGGAATTCTTGTAAAGGAATCATAAGCATAGTACGCATAGTACGAGCATGTTACATGCAAGGCGTTTTGTCCTTTCAGCCGAGCAATGCTGTGTGACGTCGATATTGTTAATAGCAATAAAATGATGATTTGGAAGCTTTCTCAGTGCAAGTTTTCTCTACAAGTAAATAATTTTGTAGCTACTCTTGAAAAGTTTAGTAAGTATCTTTAAGGTGAAAGGTAATTTTTTTTACAACTACAGTAAAGGCGCTTGAACTAAAATGAAAATTTTTGGTCGAATGAGAATCGTTAATTCAGTTCTAATAGACTTCAATTTGTAATAAATGATGCCGAAGATAGAAATTGATAGAATCCCAACGAAGATTGAGAAGTGAAAACGTTGTTTAAGTAAGTGGGTTTCATTTTTTGTATTGGCAGAAGTACATTGTACCTCATGGAACAAAATATATAGGTACTAAAATATAATAAATAAACATTAATATTTTCGCAGCGGGTAATGTTCATATAAGTTTTTTATATTGTTCTAAAAATCAAGAGAGAAAAAAAACGTAAAGAAGTTAAGTTATTGCATGAACTGCACAATGAGCCAAAGAATTAATAAAATTGTTTTGAATATGACCCATCTACATCCAGTTCCAAGAGCGGAAGTCGATATTTTTTTACTTGTTTTATTCCCAATGCTAATCTGGAGTGTTTGTTTGATCGCTATGTACAAAAGCTGGCTTAAAGCCCGCATAAAACAAATATTAAGCGCACGGCATTGCAAAAATCATGGAATCCAAATGGAAAATTCGAATTTTTATTTAAAATAGAGATGGAGTTCATGAGAAATCAAATAAAAAAAAACAAGCGAAAGCTCTCTCTCTTTCTAAAAATAAGATAAAGAAAATAAAAATTTCCAAAACATCAACAATACAAATACCAAAAGGGTATAGCTTAAATTTATGATTTTAATAAACATAACTGAACACGCTTCCGGATGTTATCCACCACAGAAAAGTTTTTTTTTTGTTGAGCCGATTAAACGAAACATTTTATTATTTTTCTTGTATTCTGATGGTGGACATTGTAAGGCTGTCTGAAAAATTGTTGGCTAAAGAAGAAGGAAGCAAAGCATAGTTAATAAAAAATTAAACAAGATTTTATCTAGAACTCAATCTTTGTTCGGGTATTTATTTCATTACTTTGTTTTGAAGCACGAAGCTCATAATATATTTTGTAAAGATTCTCAATAATTGTAAACTTTGTTTCTCACGTCAATTTTCAGTAATATAACCGCATGAAGGCGACCAAATAGTTTGACATCTAATCTATATAAAAAATGTTTTGAGATATACTTGGCTTACGTTAACCAATGATTCCATTAGGAGTAAAAAAGGTAATAAAAATTTGGAATCCGGTGAAATTTTTGATGTTTTTTTAATAATTTTTAATTTAAAACATTAAAAAAAATCGGTGGGTATTGAAGAGTTAGGGTCAGGGTGAGGGGTTGGACGATTACTTGACTGATTGACTGACTGATGACACGTGGAAGAACTTATTTTTGTTTGATTTTGGTGAAGACCAAAATTTAATTTACATTTTTTACTTCAAATAATGTCAGTAAAAACACTGGTTAAAGTAAGTCAAGTACGGCCCTCAACATCCGTGTATATTATTTTGTATGACGAATTAAATTGATGACATGTTATGCGAAATTTATTAGTATTCCCGGAACCGAACCCTTTCTAACAAAGTGAGGCTCTATTTATGTGCGAATTTTGAGTGACGTTGTCAGTGCCACATTTGACAGGGAGCTGACTATTGTTGTAGCAAAGTTAGCGCCTGAAGCTAACCCATGGTGAAACAAGTATGTGAAACATATTTTATTTTAAGGGTATAACACTTTTAAACAAGTCACGTTCTACAAATAACTTGGTACATTCTGCCTGGAAAATTTCAAATCAATTTATAACACATATTTTAGTATTTGTCGCCATATCTAAAATGTCTAAATTTAGTCCTTTTCAAAGGGTTAAATCATCGCAGAGATAAAATGACAATCACCCGCCCGTACGCGCTGGCTGATTTTAGTTTCGTAAATACTAACTTGTTTATCGTGAATTGTACCGTTTAATCTTACTAATATTTTAAACGCGAAAGTTTGTATGGATGTACGTGGGTTTTGTTACTCTTTCACGCAAAACTAATGGATGGATTTTAATGAAACTTTACAATAACACTCATATATCAGAAAAACATAAAGGCTATAATTTATAACGCTAGGTAGGAAGGGGACGCGGGAAGGAAATGAGGACGCACGGGAAAGGTGATTCAGGGAGAAACAATGTATTTCTTTGAATATGGCATTGCAACGTATGCCGGGAACCAGCTAGTATCTTTATAAATGTATGATAGATATCTATCCTATGTAGTTTGCCCAGAATATCTGATTTCTTCTTCTTCTTGTGCCCTGTCCGTTCAACAGACGTTGGCTATCATGTTGGCTATGCGGACTTTGTTTACTGCGGCCCGGAATAGCTCCACGGTAGACTGGCCAAACCACTGTGGCAAGTTTTTCAGCCATGAGGTTCTCCTTCTTCCAGGACCCCGTCTTTCGGCAATCTTTCCCTGCATTATGAGATGCAGGATCTCATACTTCTCTGGATGTATCATCACATGTCCAAGATATTGAAGTTTTCGGATTTTTATAGTTTTAATTACTTCCCTTTCTTTACTCATCCGAACCATAACATCTTCGTTTGTAACCCTGTCCATCCAGCTTATTTTAAGTATTCTTTTATAGATCCACATCTCGAATGCCTCAAGTCGCCTAATTAGTTCTTCAGTAAGCGTCCATGCTTCCATTCCATAAAATAATATCGAAAACACGTAGCATCTGACCATTCGCATTCGTAATCCAAGGTTGAGATCATGACTGCAGAACATTTACTTATTTATTTAATACAAACAGCATAAGTATGCCATAAACACTAATTACATGTCACAAATTCATATTCAAAATATTAGTGATGATAAAACAGTGTAAGTATAACGGTTAATTGTGACGTTACATTGGGAAGTGACACCAGAGATACATTTACATGCAAAAATCTATGATAAAAATAAAATTAATAGTGATTAAAAAAATATGATAGCATAGCCTTCTTGTACCTATAACCCGTGCAGTTAAATAGATCTATCACATCTCCATATCTATTGGTAATTTCATGCAACCTAGGTAAAAGTGAGTGTTTCGTATACTAAGTCCGATTATTGTTGCATTTAAAAAGGATTTTAGAACGAGTGGTTCTCGTGGGAATATGAAATTCAATGAGCTTAGTTAAAGCAGGCCTGTCTATTCTACCATTTACAATTTTGAACATAAATATTAAGTCGGATATAATTCTTCGATCTGAGAGTCTTAATAAATTTAATTCTTTCATCAAGTAATTATAATTTAGGTTTTTAATGGGAATACCGAGGTTAAAATTAATGTTTTTAAGAATTTGTGTTGAATTTTTTCGATTGAATCTGAATGTATTTTAAAGTAGGGGGACCAGATCGAGGAGTTATATTCGACTTGACTTCGTACTAAGGATGTATACGAACATTTTAAAGTTGAAATATTCCTGAAACCTCTGGAATTTCTAAGAACGAAGCCAAACATTTTGATACCTTTATTATAGGTTGAGTTTATATGGGATAAAAAGTTTAATTTAGAGTCGAAAGTTATGCCCAGGTCATTAATTTCTTCGACAGAGGTAAGGGTAGAGTTGTTAAGTTCATACGGATGAATAATTGGTTGGCTTATTCTGTAAAAACTTATTGAATAACACTTATTTATGTTCAGGTAAAGTTTGTTAAGAGAACACCAACTAATTAATTTGTTTAAATTATTTTGTAGACAGGCACAATCTTCAGCGGTTTTGATGATTTTAAATATTTTTAAATCATCTGCAAAAAGCAATACATTTACATCTTTATCAGATATGTCAACAATATAATTTATGAATAGTAAAAACAAAATTGGGCCTAAATGGGACCCCTGTGGTACACCACTGGTAGCTATAAATTGATTGGAATAGAACAAATTAATTTTTACAAGTAGAACTCTATCAGATAGATAGCTGGCAAACCAGTCTAAAAGTTTTCCGTCAATACCGAGCTTACGTAGTTTAACCAGTAGAATTTTATGACACACTTTGTCAAAGGCCTTGATAAAATCTGTATATATGGAATCAACTTGAGTTCTGTTAGCTAATGCATTTGATATAAAGTTTTCATATAATGAGAGATTTGTCAGAGTTGACCTGCCCGACAAAAATCCATGTTGATTGGGAACAATGAGATGGTTAATACATGGGGAAATTTTATCAAGAAGTAATTTTTCAAAAAGTTTCGGAATTATAGATAGCTTACATATAGGTGTATAGTCACTTTTATTACCCTTTTTTAATATAGGCGTTAGATAACAACGTTTTCAAATGTCCGGGAAGCAACCTGTGTCAAGCGATTGGTTAAACAATAGACAAATCGGCTCAGCCAATGAAGCAATGCAATTTATGAGAATATTAAGGTGCACGTTATCAGGTCCGGCCTTTTTGTTTTTGTCTAGAGATTTAATTTTAGATTAAACGTCGTTTATATTGATGTGTACAGCAGGGATATGTATGTTCTTAATAAGGGAAGGTGGTGGTATGTAATTGTATGCGGTATTTTCGTCACATACACTTTTTCATGAGGAGAAATGAAGGATCCCATATATCATTTATATTGCAGCCCAAGTATATAATACTCTGTACCTTCTCTAGTTTTGTTCCAGCAATATAAAGATTTATCATCCAATGCGTTATTTTTGCTTATGAGCATGTACTTTGTTTTATTTATATTATAGTCATATGGTGATTTCCTGTAAATGTACAGTAGGCACCATGATTTAAAAAAAATTGAATTTTGTTTGGCATGGAATTGGAATTTAGCGACGCGCTTTTTCAAAGATAAAATAAACATATTTGCAAGTGACGAAACGACAAGCTATGAAAATATAAAGATTCATCATATCCTTGCCTACGAGCATTTAAGGTACAAAATACCATAAAAGTTTGGCGAGCTACTAGCAAATCCATGGTCTATTTCTTGGCAGACTAGAGGTAAACGCTAGGTACCTGCCAACGTCCTCGAAAGACCTATAACCCTTCCGGTTTCTTGCTGTCTTTATCTACTCCTTCAGGCCTAAGAACGCAGTGTTGTCCTCCATACCGTTCATCACAATTTAAGATTTAATGTCATTCGTTCAACTTTAGTGTTTATTATAATATTAGGTCCTTACATATGAAATTGGCGTTTTGTATAGGAGGAATATAAAGTCGATTTTTTTTTAATATAATATATTTATTTAATCAAAATATGTACCATTGCTATCAATGCACTTTTGCCATCTCATAGGTACCCAGTTCATCGATCGCTTTAGTAATAAAACCATTCGGATGGGAATCAATAAAATCTTTGAAGGCGGTTTGGACTGCCCCATCGCAGTTGAATTTTTTCCCTTGCAAGAAGTTATCCAAATTTCGAAAAAAAAATAGTAATCTGTTAGGGCAAGGTCCGGAGAGTACAGTGGATGTCTTAGACATTCCAATTGAAGCTCCTCTAATTTGATAGCCATCTGTTGTGCAGTGTGTGGTCTAGCGGTCAACGTGCGTTTGTTGATTTGCTTCACTCAATTCGTGAGGTACCTACGTAAGTGGATTAAAATAGTTTTATCACTAACACCGCAGCCTGCAGCTAACTTGGACGTGGTTTGCGATGGATCCGCTTCCACAATAGCCTTCTATTCTTCATTATCAACTTTGGTCTCCGGCCTTCCACGTGGCTTGTTCTGCAGGTCGAAATTTCCAGAACGAAAATGTTGGAACCAAAAACGCACTGTGTTTTCTTTTGCGGAACCGTCGCCATACACATCATTAATCCTTCAAGCCGTTTCTGCAGTACTGGTGCCACGGTGGAACTCGTACTCGTAAATAACACGATATTGCAAGTTTTTCATTTTGTAAACGAAGTGACGCAAAGAAAAAAAAACAATTAAGGAAAAAACAAATAGATTATAATTTTCGAAACACAAATACATGAGTAAATAGCTGTATAAATTTTAATTTGGAATTCTAAACCAAAGAGAAGATATTTGAGATCAAAGTTGCCAGTATGGCGAAACGCCAATTTCATATGTAAGGACCTAATATAAAGAAGCCCTTATGCATCCTTTCTACACCGTTAATAAACCGTTCAATTAAAAAAAAACTCATAATTCATGGCTCTGGGCATAAATTTTTTTGTTGCATTATGGATTTGTAACAGGATATGTGAATCCTTTTGCATACATTATACTAGTGCCTATGATTTCGGTGTGTGCATTTACCCATTGACCGTTACCCATTAGTCACAATTTGATGCCAAATCTGCAAAGAGTTCACAAAGCCTTACGATTTGCAATGGAAGCAAACTGGCATTTCATGTTCAACAACCCAGAGCAGTGGGCACCCTTTGAATTCGCTCACTGATTTCGTCATCACATTTTGTTTAAAATCTGAAGATTCTTTAACTAGACAAGCGGTTCTTTAACTATCTATGGTTCACGCGTTTATGCGTTTATACATATACTACGCAAGTCCCTTTTGACAGTTTAAATTTTGGATCCAATATGAATATGGATCCAAAATGCTTTGCTTCATTTTCCGTAATGGCAGAGAACTTCAAAATAATTTAATATTAAAAATCTATAATTCTCCGCATAAATTACTAACCATTTAACGAAAGAATTAAAATTATTAAAACGAGATGGAAGATTCATTTCCGACATGATTTTTATTTTAAATTTTTTAATTGTATTATGGATAGCCCTGATTTACTAACCCTAATTTTTTTTTTTTTTTTTTTTTTATTATAGCGACTATATAGAAAAATTTTACATACAAAATGAAATGTGAAATTAAGTACAAAATATTGTATTTCTTAGTCCTCCTCACTAGGGGGTCCTGTGCCGAGGAGGACTAAAGTTATTCAAATATAGTTCATTTGTCTTCTATGTCTATGTTCAATTATCTTGCATGCATCAAGAATGACGACTCTTCTAAAAAAAATTTTAATTGCAATTATCAGGACAGTCATTTCGATACTAGCTTGTACCTAACTTGCATGCATTTGGCAATACTTTCGCAGAAGTAGTAGATGTGTTCAACTGCATAGTATATAGTTATTCGAAGGCTATAATAACATACCTCAATAAAGATAATCAACATAAGCATAATTCCATTCTTCTGCTTGGGTTCTATAATATATATAATTTAAATAGCATATTGGACTTCATGACTACTACAAACAAAATTATTTTTATTTTCTTTATCATATATCAATAATATTATTATTAAAATAATAAAAACAGTTTATTTTCAAACAAGTTCTGCTGTGTAATTATTATTACGCGTGACAGCTGTTTCGCCTTCTGAAGGCATTATCAAACTGTGGACCTGCCACATACAGACAATATATTTATACTATTGCTAGAGAGGTATTTGGCAAATTGAGATAGAATTTTATTATTATTTTTAAATGATCGTATGTGCTCTTTGAATCTAGTATTAAAGGACCGGCCAGTTTGTCCAACATAAACAGCGTTGCATTTGTCACACTGGAGTTTATAAATGCCGCTATTTTTTAGTTTCGGTGTTTTACTTTTCGAGTTTTTAAGAGATGATCCCAGATTATGATTAGTGCGGAAGGCAATGTCTAATCCACAATTTTTGAGAATTTTAGCAATTTTATTAGATGGAGGTCCGACAAGTTCCAAACACGCAAATTTATTATTCGTTTTATTATTAATCGCTGGGTAAATTGAGTTAAGGTTAATAATTACACAGCAGAACTTGTTTGAAAATAAACTGTTTTTATTATTTTATAATAATATTATTGTTAATTAATAAAAAAAAAAAATTAAAATGGAGTTCTACAAATTAAACTTGATAACATTAAATAACAAAATTATTATGTACGAGTATATCAAGGGTTTGCAAAAGCCCGTATAGGCGTATAAAAACATAAATATTTAATTAAAGAAGAATATAATACCTACTAATAAACCTACACGAATATATGAAAATGAACAAGACACAGAAAAATAAAAAAAGCAAGAGCCGCAAGTCGCAACAGGTCTAGTTTTAACTTTCATATTTTCATTTAGATTTTTTAGTTTTATCTTCTTCTTCCATGATATATTAGCCTTATAATATCATTAGATAGCCTTCAAAGTTATATAACAAGAGTAATCCCATTAAAAATTAAATATATATTTTTTCATATAAATCTAAAATGCAAAAAAAACTCGCTTCTTTCATTCTGTTTACAAAAATCCCAGCTTTACAGAGCAGATGCTAAAATTTTGCGAACCTTGACAAAATACTCAGAAAACTAAGCCTTTTTTTAAACTATTTTTTTGTATTTCTTGGGCATTAACTATGTAACAATTTCTAGACATTTTGTTTTTTTGAAGAGTTTTATTAAATGTACATTTGTTACTTAAATTAAATTTTTCCGCGACCGGTTTTAATTCTGCTCGTGAATGATACGGTTGTATCGAAACCGGTCGCGGAAAAATTTAATTTAAGTAACAAATGTACTTTTTTTTTAACATTAATTTTAAATAAAACTATTATCATCTAACTCCACAAGTTTTTCACGAGTCTCAAAAGATTTATCTTGGAATATTCACGTAAAATGTTCAACACTTATTTGTTTCTATTAATTTAATTAGACAAATAATACGTGTAGTAATTATTAAAAAAATGTGATTCAAAGAGAAATAATACGATTATGAATCAGTTACCACAGATTACGTGTCCCCGATTCAAACAGAAAGTTCGTAGATATTTAGGTTGTCTTTTTTATTATAATCTTAATTTATTAGGTTACACAGGTGATTGTGCTGTGCCTGTCTCTCTAGGAATTCTTGTGTTGAGAGCAGGCGCATTTTAACATAAATAGTTTAAAACAAAAATAAGGATAACAACAACAATGTTATTTACATTTAAAGTAAAAGTACAAGGACAATCAGCACCGATGGGAAAGCATGCATTAGGAGGTTCTAAAAGTATTGTTAATATATGATCTCTCTTTGCTAGTGATCCAAAATTTGGTATCTGATTTGTATTTTACGTAATTAGTGTACTGTCATTAGGTCAGTGGAATTGTATTAGGTATAAAGTTTTGTTGCAATCACGAACAGTTTGGATATTGTCAAAAACAGTTCTATGTTTGAATAGATAATATATTTTTATTGATAATTTAATTAGTATATTTTTGGCATAAAGTTGCCTAATGTCCAAAACACCGATTCTCCTAAATATTTCATCCGAACTGCTTTTGATCGGTAGTTTTAGAATAATCTTTATAATTAGTTTCTGGACTTTAGAGATCGGATCAATGGCGGCAGCGATTGCTCCTCCCCAGGCTATGATACCATACCATGTCTACCTCTGATATGTGTTACAAAGCACGTGTAATGTATAGTGCATCTTTGTAAGGAAAGGGAAGCATGGCGGGGGTAGCAAATTGCGGGCAGCAGCTATCCCCGTCCATCAGACCGCCAGTAACTCGACCCACCCGACCGTGATACGGGACAGACATTTTGCCCAGGAACAACACTGCGAGAGCTCGCATAATGCGATGAAGTGACCAAACATAACCGTCTCGCAACGAATAGGTGAAAATTAATCTGCGCTAACAGGGCAATTTTGCCGGCAGTAAAAACGTTATATCTACGACAAGGTCATTTTAAATTAGTAAGCAGCTATAGAGGTAGACTTTAAACCGACTTCCTCTAACTAACTGACTATTGCGTTGTTAGGCTACATAGTTTTTGTTCCCAGATTCATTATATATGGCGATTTCAACATAATTCAGGATAAATTCAAGATTCATAGAAAATGTATTTAACAATCACCGCTCTACCACATCAAGGTGGTAGAGCGGTAGAATATTGCAATTTATGTATTTACTTTTAATAGTATTGAAATAAGTTAAATTTTGACATTAATAAAGAAACAATTCATTTATGACATTAAGGGGGTATTCTAGTCTAATTTTTTTTTTTCATATTTCCATAGTTTAGATATTAAAAAATATCTCCTTAAGAGTGTTACGCGAAATTCAAATTATTTAAAAAGTTACAGCCTTTTAGTGTCGCGGGTTAGACTGAATCTAACTAGAATCTAAATATAATAAAACTTTAAACGCGTTTTTCTCGAAATTACTTTTTTCGTGACGGTTATCGTGATGTCTCAAGTTTTATAGAACGAATTTACTTGAAATTTGGTATGAGCCTTCTCTATACATTACTCTATCGCACCAACCGAAATTATTACAAATTTCCAATTTTTTCTATTCTAAAAAAAATCGGAAGAAAAAAAAAAACTGGTAAAAAATGTCTTTTTATTTCAGACAGCCGTTATTTTACGATTTTTTTTTACTTTTCCTTAGTTCAGGCGATTGCAGCATTTGTTACGGTTAAGAATTAATTTGGGTTGTTTTTTTTCCGATTACTAGGAGGGTTGCAATGGTGTCAACTAGGGCGAATTTTTTTTGAGACCCCCTCACTTCAACACCCTGTAACTTTATGAATTTAGAATATTTTTTATGTACTGTTCAAACATTAATAAATATTTGGTAAAATAATTTTTTATTATTTTTTATTGCACCTCTAAAATAGTACAATTAATGAATTTAGACTTTATAGAATACTCCCTTAAGTCCACATAATAGCCCGCCCTGAGAAAAATAATTTCCCTAAGGGCCAGTCATCTTTTGGTATGCTGTGTGGAGGGTATTTTAGAGAAGATGAGGTTGTGAACAGAAACTTCTGTTGGGTCTTGAAGAGACCCGTGTTGTAGGAGGGAGGAAACAGAAATATCTTTACACAGCCGAACTCTTGAACTAAAAAACGAAATGTAAAGTGACCCGTTTTCATTAGATAAACAAGTACAAATAATGTTAGGCGCGCGTTTCGGGTGTTTTCCGACCATGCACCGATGCCGAAAGGATATAATATGACTCTATTTCCTCAGAGCATCTTCCGTTGGAATACCGGTAGAACAAGGGCACAAGGTAGAACAAAGACACCTGACGCCTGCTCTCTAAAGATTGCAATCCGTTTGTTTGGGTAGGGGAATCCGTCAAACGGTCCACCCGTATCTGCAAAGTTAAGATTTTTTTCATGTATTTTGGGGATCGAGATCAGAGGTGGCTTCGAAAGTGGTTAAAAGTACGTAATGCTAATGAATTCAAAGAATGTAGTGCCGGGGCAGTCGCGTTTTTTCAGTTTCTCCATGAGCGGATGGCCTAAAATAGAGCATTTAAAAGTATCTATTTACACAAAAATAATGTTCATATAAATAGAGAAACGAAACAATCAATGAAGGCGTATTTCCTTTTTGGAAAAAAGCATTGTAACATCTGTTTTAAAAAAAAAGTAAAGATATTCTTGATGGTTCTCAATTTACTTAGAAAACGAAGCCACGCTGCTGCCCTAAAAGGTTACATGTCACAGAAAATAACCGTTCCTTAAGGGGTACCTCAAGGTCCCCATTTCGGGCCCCTGCTCTTTACTTTGTATTTTAATGACATCAAACATGTCATTAGTCATTTTTTACGCTCACGTGTTAAAAATATACAAATGCATAAGCTCAGCAGATGATTGCAAAAAATTACAAGAAGATATAACGAATATTGCAAAGAAAACTATAAAAATATAAATGTTCTAAACATAAAAATTTCAAGGTAAGAGACAACGCTGAACAAATTCCACAATTCAATAGCTCTAATGCATGTGTTTTCTGTCTTCCATACATGCATTCCGCGACTTTTCAAATTCAAATAACACAGCTAAAAGGAACCATTGATTTAATTTCACCACCTTTTCATGGAATAAACGACGCGTCTAGAAATGTTCCAAGCTCCTGAAACCCTTTTCTCTGACGTGATAAATATTATGTATTGATGCACAAAGAATAAGATGAAATATACTAGAGACTGGAGCTGCCAGTGGCCGTCGGTAGAGATGTGCCGCAGGGGGAATTATTACCCGGCGGAGAATGAATAAATTGATGCTAGTACGGTGGTGCTGTATTGCAGTGTTTCCTGTACTTGACAGCTTATAAAAATTCTATGTAAAGCTGTGCTGTCCGCGCAAGAATATACTCGTACAAATAGCATCGAAATCTATGGAGGATATATATATTTTTCTAAATAATGTATGTTGTTGTTTACAGAAATATTTTGCTCTTGTTTGTACCATTCAAAATAAGATTGTGTAGATGCCTAATAAAACTAGCTCTACACGATGTTATGTGCTTTCTGATTGAAGTACGAAAATCATTATTACCAATTACCAATTGTATTATATCTTACAGTTTTATGAATGTTGTTTGCTGTGTTATTGCTAATCACATTATTTCCAGAATCTGCATTAATGTTCCTTTTAACAAAATTTATTACAAATGAGGTTATTTCTACTACAAAAAATGAACTTTCATCTTTATTTTATAGAGATAGTTACTACCATGTGTATTTCTTAATTAATACGTTAATTATTTACTAAAACATTACATATTATTTATATACTTACCCGATTAAAAATAATGATAATAATACAAATGTAAATTGTCAAAATGAGTATCTTGATTGTTTATCAAGCTCTGGGCATATGTCATACATTAACTCACCAACAAGAGTAACCTTAAGTCACTCGGCATGTTTAGACCACATATTTGTCAAATCGTGCAAGGCGGTTAATATCATCTCTTCAATTCTTGAAACAAATATCACAGATCATTACCCGACATTTTATGGACACCATTTCAAAAATACTCCTCAAAACCGAAATTCCGAAAATCTAGAAAAAATAGACATTGATTATGAAACTCTAAACTTTTTACTTCGGTCAGAAAACTGGGAAAATGTGATATCAATAGAAAATCCACATCTCGCACTAGAGAATTTCTATAAAACTCTGAGAGATCATACTCTAAAAAGTGAAAGTAAAATAATTGTCACTAACAATAAATATAAAAAAATTAAGCCTTGGATAACAGTTGGATTAATTATATCAATTAAACAAAGAGATAAATTATATAGAAAAATGTTTAAATATCAAATAGATTGCCAAAAGAATAATCTCAGAACAATGCCTTATCTGAAAACAAAATATCTAATGTATCGTAACTTACTCAATAGGCTGATACGAAACTGCAAAAAGAAATACTATAGTATACAAATTGAAAATGCTAAAAATAATACTAAAAAAACTTGGAATATTATAAATGAAATTGCCAACAAAAAAAGTATGTCTTCAAATATTGTAAATGAGGTTATAATAAATAATGAAATAATAACTAACAAGTCGACCATTGCAGAAAGCTTTAATAACTATTTTACAAATGTAGTAGACGTAGTACTTGAATCATCCGGCATTAATGTTAATGATGCTTATATGGAGACATCTCCTCAATTAGATTCAAATAATGATTCAATTGACTCCATTGAATATTTTTCTCCTGTTACTTTTAATGAAATTGAAAAATATATTGATAACCTAAAACCATCCAACTCTAAGGGAAATGATGGATTATCTTGTGATATGTTAAAAAAAATAAAACAACATGTCCTAACTCCATTGCAACATATTTTTAATTTATGCCTCAAAAATGGTCATTTTCCAGAGTAATTTAAAATCTCCACTATAATACCTATTCATAAATCTGGAGATACGAATAAATTAGACAATTATAGACCAATATCTCTTGTTTCAAACCTCTCGAAAATATTCGAAAAATGCATCAAGTTTAGAGTCATTGAACACTTAGAAAAATATAAAATTCTATCGAAAAACCAATACGGCTTTCGTAAAGACCTAAGCACCGAGGATGCGATATATGAACTGACAAAAAAGATATACTCATCTATCGATAAAAAAAAGAAATGTCTTGCCATATTCCTAGATTTAAGAAAAGCTTTCGACACCGTAAATCATAATTTACTCATTACAAAAATAAATCAACTAGGTTTCAAAAAAGACACACTAAAACTACTCTCTAACTATCTTACAGACAGAACACAAAAAACAAAAATTGGGAATAATTACAGTTCAGAGTCAAAGATAAAAAATGGGGTTCCACAGGGAACTGTGCTTGGCCCGATTTTATTCTTAATGTATATTAATGATTTATGTAATTTTGTAATCCCTGGTAAAATTGTTTCTTACGCAGACGACACGGCAATAATAGTGGATGGTAATCATTGGAAAGAAACTTTTTCGAAAGCAACTGATTGTATTTCATTGGTTTCAACGTGGCTAAAATACAACAAACTCGTTTTAAACTATAGCAAAACATTTTACTTACCTTTTTATAAAACCATTAAAAATAAACCTAAAGACAACCTTAAAATTAGAATCCATAATACTAGTTGCAATCAAGAAATGTGCTTCATGTGCAACGAACTCACTGATGTCGAAAATATAAAATATTTAGGAGTATCAATAGATATAAATCTTAATTGGAAATCACATATTAATCAAATCACTTCTAAATAAGATATCTGACCTACATATTTTATAGACTTAAGGAAGTACTAAACATTGAAAAATTGAAAATGATCTACTTTTCCCTGGTGCAATCATCAATCACTTATGGCATTATAGGATGGGGTGATTGATACATTTATGAAGCCTCTATAAATAATTCAAAAACGCATAATTAAAGTCATATATAACAAAAATAAAACATTCTCGACCAACTTATTATACAAAGAAAGTAAAATATTTAATATACGTCAATTATTTATATTACAAACTTTGAAATATGTGTTTAAAAACAAAAATAATTTCGAAATAAATGAAAACAGAACGAGCAAAAGAATAAATAATATATTTTATACTCCACAAACCAATACTAAATTATTGCAGACACATAGCAGTTTAATTGGTCCTCGTACATTTAACCTTCTACCACTACAAACTCAAATGATAAATAAAATGATAAAATATGTAAAAGAGGTAAAATTATGGTTGAATAATGTAGATATTGAAACGCTTTTTCCATAAATTTATCCATCCTTCTACAACTCATTTGATGTAACTTCTCAACTGTAGTACAATATGTTTTCTGTTTATTTTATTATTTTTATTTTATAATTACTAAAAAAAAAAAAAAAAAATTGTATGTTTTTCTCCATATTTTTATTTTATTTTTATAATAGCTGAAAAAACCCTTTTCACTTATTCTACCTATGTAATACTTATTTTTTATACTATCTTTATATTTAATATGTTTTTTTAAGTCTAATTTATACTTTGGGTACTTAGAAATATATAGTATTTTGTTTTAATATTACCCACACTCAGGCAGTGCCTTAGTGGGTTTTCATTTCTTCTTCATAACTGTTATTATATATTATGTTATTATACATATAATATTTGCTATTATACATTATATGTACAAAGAAATGGGAATAAATAAAGTAAAAAAAAAAAAAAAAAAAAACTATAATGGTACAGTTCTCCAATTCAATCACGAATTTCGCTATTATGTTGGGTAGTTTTGTTGAAAAAACATTATGCCTTTTGTAATTAGTTTTAAGAACTGTCTGTAACTGTTGATTAATTCTATGATATGTAGGTAAATTAAATAAATATATATTTATCGGGTTAAAAATATTTTCTTTACGCGATCTCAATTTTTATACCCACGATTTCTTACAGATTTGAGACATAGTTACCATCGAAGTAGAAATTATATTTTAGGAACATAGTCAATCAGAGGGAGAGGCATGGAGAATCCGCCACAATAATGAGCTCCATGATATCTACCAGGCTCCCAGACTCTCTACCCATTTAAGGCTCCAAAGATTAAGATGGGCCGGACATGTGCGGACAGTACCGAAAAAGGTTCTAACAGGACACCCGGGAGGTACACGAAAGCCGGGCAGACCTAGGCTGAGATGGGAGGATGAAGTCAGGAAGGATGCAAGAGGACTACTCCATGTTGCAGAATGGAAGACAACGACGAAGGACAGAGGGCGTTGGAGGTTCTTCTTGAAGGGGGCCAAGGCTCAAAATGGGCTGTAACGCCATTGAAGAAGAAGAAAAAGTCAATCGTCAAAAAATAGGAAAACATATATTACTACACTATACTAACAATATTCGCTTAATATTGAACACACGCATTTACAATCGGTAATAAATGAAATTAATGTGATTCACTTATTTTTTTTAGCGTGACGCTGTAAAACCTATTTGGAACGTTGAATAAAGAAGGAGGAACCGCAACACGGCGTTAATACTCGTAAATCACGATAATTCTTTTGGCCGTGATAATCTCAAATCATACCACTGAGACTATTCGACCTATAATCTTTTGAACAATATTTTAAATATATTCTGAGATAAACACGCGACATATCCAAAATATACGTAAAATACAAGTAAATTAAAAAATGAGAGTTATGAAGTATTGCGAGCCAACCTAGGCGAAAATCGGTATCAAAATAAAACAAGTCCTATTTTCTGTACTAAATGCATACGGAATGACGATTTGAAATACCTTTACGATTTGAAATACCTTTAGGATTTTCGATTTGAAATAAATTTGAAAGTTAAATTATAAGAGAAAATCACATTTCTAGAGATTTTCAACCCCCATTGTCCAACCTTGATTTTATAAAATAATTTTAAAAACTACCATTCCTTCCCTCGCTCCACCCTCCCATATTTACTCCAGCCTCACACCTTATGCCGCCGCTACCCGAATTTCTACCTATTTCTTACGTATCTCCCTTAAACAATTGAAGTTTTTAAGCTCTTTTGAAGATAATATCTAGACGTGTTCCATGCCGAAACGCAAAATGTATGAAAAAATTCACTGTTTCTTTAAAAGGTATTTTAAATGTACCCACGACATTTTTGCTTTATTTTAAACGAGTCGTGTTTCATTAAACATTTTCACAATTTTCGCTTCAATTTTATCGTTTTAAATATTAACGCGCTCTCTCCAACATTCGTAATTACGTATATCTCCATCTTCTCCTTTTTGAGCGGGATACGGCGCATTACCGTGTTTGGGAATGCTGAAATCCAACAGTTGGAATTTTTGTGCGGTAGAACGAAAAAATGAGTTTTTTTTAAATTTATTCAAAAATATTATTCGAGTTCCTACCTGCATACTTCCAGAATGAAAGCACTTTTTTTTAATGTTTTCTCTATTGAAAGCGAAAATAACCTTAAATGCACGTTTTCAATTGCCCTTTTCATATTGTTTATCTTAAATTAATTTATGAAAATCCTTCGAACTGACTCGGATGGGGTCGGTGGATCCCATTAAAAACTGGTACAGTAAATTGTTAAAAAAACATCCCTTTCACTTAGTCCTTCTGAGTACAACCTTTCAATTCGAGGTAAACAAAGTGGACCACTTCTGTTGTGATTTGTAACCAATTAATGAGACTGTTACAAAATATACAATTTTCTCTAGCCTACATAAAGCCTAAATTGGTGAATAACGTACAGTCTATTCAATGCCAACCAACAATAGAAGCAATATACAAATTATTCGTTAATAGTTAGCCTGCGTAGAGTAACGCTCAAGTATTTAACTTTGATTCCTGTCCCAACTTACAAATAAATTTAGTTCAACTGCTTCAAAGAAAAGGATAAAAAGAGATTAACTAGATGAAACATATTTAAAAGCATGACTTAATGATCTCATAGAAAACGAATTAAACATATCATAAACAGAAGTAGAAATACAGCCTTCAATGCAAACAATAATGGGGGAATTCTAATCTAGATTTTTTTTTATTCATATTTCGATATCTTTTATATTCAAGAATATCTCCTAAAAATGATTTTTCGAAATTCAAATTATTTTAAAAGTTATAGCCATTTAAGTGTCGTAGCTATTCGATCGGTTTAGACGGAATCTAACTAGAATATAAATAGTTCAAAACTCTAAACGCGTTTTTCTCAAAACTACTTTTTACGAAACGTTTGTCACAAAATCTCAAGTTCTAATTGAGCAATTTTCTTTAAATTTGGCATAAATTATAATACCTACGTCCTTTTATGGTTGGACCCAACAAAAAATCACACTTTAATTTTTTGTTTTAATTCTGAAGAGTTAAAAATAACAGAAAAACATAATTTTTTTAGTAGCCGCCAATTTGTGAGTTTTTCTTTCATTTTTCCTGGTTCGCACCATAATTACATTGTACACATAAAGAATATTTTTTTAAGAATCTTTTTTTTTATTTTTCAGATGACCACAAGGATGGAAGGATGACAGAAGGATGACCAGAAAGATGGACTTGCTCTTTTTTTTGCCCCTCTACTTGAGCAGCATGGAACTTCGTGACATATGTATATGTTTTTTATTTTTTTTTGTGAATTCCTAAAATAAATTAGAATTTTCAAAAGAAATAAATTATCAAAAAATGTACAGTTAAAATATAATTTTTTTATCGATCGTCATAAAACGCCCGAAATTCATGCTTCTAGACTAGAATGCCCCCATAATAATTGTTTTTGCAAAACCCAATGATTTTAAGCAAAATATATAGATTTTTAGTATAGTTTATAGAAATTACTTTTAGATTTAAACGCTTCAACATATTTGAAACCGAAATTTATTACACATTAGAACACTAGTACAAAAAAATAATTAAAAAAAAACATTATTCTTACCAAAAATTTTCTATATCCAGTAAAAAAGTTATATGAAAGTGCTTTGATTAAGCCCAATTAAAAGTTTTGTATATGAACGGAGAAAGCAAACATTATTTTTTTTAAAAGCAAGGTTAATTACGTCCTAGTTTTTGTTTCCAACAGAACTTCTGAAAGCTATTTCAAGTAAAGCACTTCCAATAAAATACAGGTACAAGAACAACAATTGACTAGCATTATTAAAACAAACTAACAGTAACTTCATTGAAAGTTGATGTTGTAAATGTTTTTTTCGATTAAGCAACTATTTGTAGATTAATTTTAAGAATATTTTATTTATTTCGAAAACAAAATTGTGATTAAAAGGATATAATCAAAAAGTTTAATGTTGGAGGATATTTGCTGTGTGGAATATTGAGTTTATTATGAGTTTATTCTGTAAATAAATGCCAAATGCCCTATTTAAAGGTAATTAGCGCTAATAAGGGCCACACAAAGCCGTTTCAGTCAACAGCCACGGCCGATGCTATCGCATCAATTTATTTGAAAGCTCATTAATTCTATTTATTGGCCTAAACGAGAGTCAAAAGCGCGTCACGGGGCGCGCGTAACCTAACGGCGGGCGGCGCGGCGTCGTCGGCAAATAACGTAACGCCGATTGGCGAATTATCAAGCGCCGATAATCATTGATGCATTGTTATTGGTTAATCTTATCGAGCAACGTCGGAATAAGTGTCGGCCATTAGTTCCGTCACGTGACACGTCCGTGTCGGATACAGAATTAAATCGCTTGTCGATCGGATTGTGTCGCTTTGTGTCCAAACATGATATAGCACTCGGCTAAAATCCACGTACAAAAGTGAAGGGCTATTGGAACAGGACGCAATTTCGTCCAATAGACCGAATTCAACGATACGCCTTTTTCCGAAATTTGGGAAATCTTTAACATATACATTTATACATTTTGTGTACAGTCCCAACTTTAGGCAGAAACAAAAGAAAAATCATTGAGAAGTCGGTAACTGTAGGTACATAAAATTTTCAAAATATTTTGCCCCTAACTCTCTTTTTTAAAATATAAATAAAGCATCTCGTTTTTTGTGTACATTATATCTTAAATAAATAATAAATATGATGACTTACAGGCGATTGGTAAAAATTCACTAGATCTAAAAAAATGGTATTTATGTATCCTTTTTTTCTTTAATATTAATATGTGGTAGAATGACAACTTTAGATGGTCCAAGAATATTGTGTGTAATTTTGTGAAGCGTTTTAATTTTGAGCGAAAAATATGAAATTGAAATAAACACCGAAAATTATTAAACTTTTTTAATATAACTTGATTGAAAATGCTTACAAGCTGTGGCGAACTTAATGTAAAGTTTAGCCTAACAACGGACGAGGAAAACAAAAGTTTAATCTCCCATTGAAAACTTAACCTTTTAACCTTTACCGGGATACTGAGAAAATCGGGACAAAGGAGACTAAAATTAATTGGATTCAAGATATCATAATATTTCAATTTATTGAAAAACGTGACAACAAATTATTGTTATGCCTTTATTGTAATACGTAAATAAAGAGTCTTCAGTGAAACCCTCCCAATTTACCTTTATTTTTAGTTTGTTTGTCGTCTTTTTACAATAAAATTTGCAGCTTGTTTAGAATGTCTTCTCATTCAATCTCTGGGCATCTTATGTTGTTTGTTCTGTTGTAATATATTTGGAAAGGAAATTTTGCCACACGTGCCGAAAAATTAAAAATTGTGAGTTATTTTGGTAGAAGTTGCTAGAAATTGAATATGTCTCGAATAATTGTGGCTATCACAACTGATAAAAAAAGGCGGAGAGTAGATATCCAAGACGCTGGAAAAGGGAAAAGTGCGGAAAAAGTACACAGGAATGGATATAATCGCATGGCAAGGGGAGTTAACCATAAATCCATCCTCAAAAGCCAATATATAAAAAACTCACCAGTTAAAGAATTAATGATTTCAAGAAAATATAGTATTTTAAAATCGGGGCAACATATCGTGAAGATTTTGGATACATCAGTTTTTTAGTAGAAAATATTAAATGCAACGGAATCAATACGGGAAATACCGAACCTCGAAAATAAAAAAAACCTCAACCCTAGGATGAATTGCAAACCGAACAAGGGTTTACAAGGGGAACTACTCTGTGTAGTCGATCCGACTTTTAATTTAGTTTTCATTTTGGGTTATTTGCATGACTAGACTAAAACGGAAAAAAATCGTAATTAAAAGTGAAAAATAATTCACATTTTCTGAAATAAAACTACTTGTCAGTTATAAAAGAAACGATGCGATTCTATTTGTTTGCATATATAAACCGAAAATATGAATATAATTAGATGGACACATCATATCAAACAAATCACAAGTAAACTCCTCGGAACAATACACACTTTCCTAATAATAAGAAACATATATAAAATAAAATAAAATTAAAACAATATATTTTGCACTTTGTCAATCAATAATAGAATATGGATTAATTGCTTGGAGAAGAGCAACAAACGCAGCTATCGGTAAAATAGAAATCGCCCTGAAAACGATCTTAAAGGTAATACTTAAAAAATATAGACTAACCGATACAGAACAAATATTTAAAGCTGTGACGTACTAGATATACCACAATTATATATAACGGTATAAGCGTAATTTAGAAAACTCTGTGTAAAGCCCGAGCAACGCGGGGGGTTTAGCTAGTAATAATAATATGTTGAAACAGTTTTCAACTTTTGCAAATTCCTTTATTTTTGCCCGTTACCAGTTTTAGCCTATTATGGCCATCTTCAGACTGTCTGAATATCGACTATTCTGAATATGGCTTCTAATAGGCTGAAAATAGTAACGATCAAAAATAAAACAACTTTTTATAAAAATAAATTATTACTCTTCTATTATTCTTCTTTTAAACTTCAAACACTTTTCGATACCAAGCGAAGGCATTCTTATAAATTATTACTAAACTGAACAAGAATCCTTTCATAAAAAAACGAGTATGCTTTAGACCACACGACTGAAGTAAAACTTCTTTAGTTCCATCTATTTGATAGGAAGAGAGAAAGAAAATGTGCGCGCGCACTGCTCTCTCTTGCTCCTACAGTGTGATACAGACAAAAGGGCTGCACTGTGTTTTAGATATACAAAACGTAACTGGTTATGAGAGATAGAGAAAAAGAAAATGTGTGCTCGCACCTCTCTCTCTTGCCCCTACAGTAATATACGAAACGTAAATCTCTCTCTTTCTGTATTCACTAACTTATATCTCCCTCTCAACTACCGTTCGCCTCGCTTTTCGTAACGCTCTCGTCACGCATTTGAAAGCTTACTCCCCAAGTCAAGCGTGCGTAATGAAGTTTTACTTAAAAAAAATTCTGACTTCGGTTTGTTGTAAATAAATAAAATACGTGTGATCCCTATCCATGGTTCGCGTCATGTAGGATCTTTTGTGTCACAATGTTGCGCCACCGGCTTCGTGGTTTTCTTTCTTTACTTTGCTCTCCCCCGGGCTTTTGCCTTTGTAAAGGCGGTTGTTGTTGATTGTCAGAAGCGGTACTAATACGCGGCGAATAGAGCTCCTAGTAAGACAAGTGATATAATATATAACATAACTCGTTAGGCTCTGTGCATTGAATGAATACAATATTATGCAATGCACAGTTAAAAGTTATTGTGCTATGAAAAGTTTTGAACTGAATCAATAATGAACCTAGATTTTAATTTACTCATTTTTACAATCCATTCTGGTCGAATTAAAACAGGTCTAGTACATGACAGAAAAAAAATAGTTCGATTTACTTAAGTCATATATCTCCATGTTTTCCTCGTGTGTGAAATTTGGGTAATTACAAAAATCTTTAATTTCGTATGAACGCATAAATGTATTTCCCGTTGTGTTTAAATAATTATTTTTCATTAGTCAAATAAATATGTTTTTAATGTTTTTTCGATTTTATTGTGGAGCTGTGCAATTAATATTATTGTCACTTTAATTCAAATATATTATGAAAAAACGTGTCGCCAAATTTATAAAAATAATTTCAATTTGTTTTCGTAATATTAAAATTACCCAACTTCGAAATGCTTACATTAACCCTTTGTTTCAAACAAGTGGTTTGATATTAATCAAATAATTAAATTTCTATAATATTTGCAAACTCTCTTCCAAAGTGAGTGGCAATTTTTGCAATGCTCCTTTAGTATCTGGGCTCCAATTGTTATAACCATACGTGGGGAGTTTTATTAGAATGCCCCCTAAGTATAGTTATATTTAAAAAAAATATATATTATTTCATTATTTTCATATTACATTTGGTTATAATAATGACGTATTGCCCATCTCACTAGGTGTGAAACGCCTGTGTTGAGATGGCAATTTACAGAGTGGTTATATAAGATTTTGTTTAAGTAATATTATGAAAAATATGATGAAAATGACAGGTTGATATAAAATCTTTTTTTTCTTCAAATATACAATTCAAGTATGATTCATATATATAGAAGATTGCAGTAGGTACATGGTTACACACAGTAGGTATAAAGGTAAGTATGTTATTAAATACTCGTGATGGATATGTTTATTTGAGGTGATCAATGATCTATATCAATTATATTATTTTGTCTACAGTTTTCTACTAGGTTTTATTTTCAACAGTTGAGTTTTCAAATTACATTTTAATTTTTTCATCATAATGACAAAATTGTTGAAATCCTTGATAATTTCTATCTATTTATATTCTTCTTCTATCTTCTATCTATCTATATATAAATAAAAATGAATCGCCGAAATATATGTAGGTACGCGCATAACTTCCGAACGACTGCACCAAATTGGATAATTCTTTTTTTTTGCGTTCGTTATTTTCAGGACAAGGTTTGAATAAAACTATGGTAAGCTCTGGCATTACGAAATTTGCAATATGTGACACGTGAGCTGTTTGTAAACTTAATGTACCGGGACTGAATGTAAGGAATGTGGGAGGGGGGAGGAGAATTCTGGTAGGGGGTTCGTGAGAGGGGGCGGAGGAGAACCATGGAGGCGGGAGGGGAAACTGGGAGGGGGGAGGGGAACTAGGGAAAGGAATTCGCTGGACGGGGGAAGGGGAAAGTGGAGTGGGTAAAAGGAAGGTCCTGGAGGCGGAGTGGCAACGCGATAGGGGAAGGGGACGCGGGAGAGGAAGGGGAGGCGGAAGGGGAACGGGACGAATTGGAAAGGACATGCAAAAAAGAAATAATTGCTATAGTAAATACCAATGCATGCCGGGTACCAACTAGTAAATAAATAAAAATCACTTAGTCTTAGCTATAAGTATTTCACCTTTCACGAAAACCTTCCTTTTTAGACGAAATACTTATAATAAAATTAAACAAGTATTCCCCGATGCCCAGAACGCAACCGAGCAACAATATTTAAATTATAAGCACTAAAGATACGCCGGAAGTTCGGTCGAGCCGCCATATTATGATTTTCCCATCTTCCGTTTCCGCTCCAACCGAGGAAAATTGTTATACTCCACAGAGTTGCATACTAATGTTGTGCGTAAGGCTGTGTTAAAAAAATACACACATTCGTGAAATTGTGGGAAGAACGCGTAATTTTAAATACAGACAGTGTCTTATTGAGGCGGCGGATCAGTGAAAAATGGGTTAAAAGTAAGCACGAAACAGTTTTTCTACAACATCATTCGATATTTATAAAAGAAAACGCTTTTACTGTTGTAGAAGGCAGACCATAATAAGTAAATTATCTTTCAATCTATCTTTGTACAACTATTTCTCTTGCAAGGCTTTGTGGTTGTCAGAAATTATTGTTGAATCGTAAAAGCTAAAACTGTAAAATCATTGTTGTTTTGTTTAGTCAAAGAATTTCATTTAATTTTTCAATACGGAGCAAATTAGATACTTTTATTCACCTGAATTGGGAAACTATCTTAGACTCCTATTGATTATGACTTCTGGTCAATATTTGAAATAAAAGCAATTAAAGCCGAGTACAGTATTAAATGCTCGTCAGTAAATACGTTAATGGAGAAACTTTGTTGCGAAGCATGTTATATTTAATAATCAATTAAAAGATCTTCAATAAAGGTGGGTAGGGCAATGGAAATGTATATTAACCCATTATTACTTGTTAAATAAAATAAATAAGAAAACAGTTTTTTTTAACTACTTTCTAAAATAACCAAAAATTACACAAGGAACACCGAATTTCAGAATGCTCTTAAAATTACCGACATAAATTCGATTAATTATTTTACAGTGTACTTCTGAAAGCTAACACAGCAACAAGCTTACGATAAAGTATAACAAAAATAATTAATTTTCGGAATTCAATCAGAAAAGGAAGTAACGAATTGATGAACAAGTGCATAGCGAACGTGTAAAAATTCCGTGAAAATTTTTAATTATGTAGCCGGTAGTTGATACGTTGTTGTGAATTTCACTAGAAAAATACACACATGAAGCAGTGAAGGCAACTTCACGCCTTTGTCCATGTTTAACATAAAATGTCCTTTACATTCATACAGCGAGTTGTTAATGTGGGTGTATCATAATGAGTCGGGAAGTGATACAAAAATATTATTGCATGCATTATTCCATTATTGTGAAAAAATAATAAAGATACTGAGTATGAGTTTATTTATTGTTCTGTTATACGTGGTGGAATTATATTGTATTAAAATTGAAATTAAAACACTTTTTAACTTATTTCCATTCTGATATTCTTGTTGAATTATTTGGTTAAAAATCCTCGTTTTTTACATTCACGAAAAAGTTAAAAAGTAAATAAGTTAAAAAGTGTTTTAATTTCTATTTTAATACTGACTATGTATTTTACTCACACTTTGATTGTTAGCATTCATTATAAATCCATTGCACACGATGAAACTAAGAAAATTATGTTATCAACTACCAGCACTGATACGATCTTCAATATCTTCAATGTTATGACATAAAACAGCTCTACTCAAGATACATCTTAGTTAATTTACACAAAAAACAAGAAAACACTATAAAAAGCTACACAAACAATACACTATACCCGAGCCATAAACAAGAACTCCTCCAAACTCCTTTTTTCAAAACCTCCTTTGGACAAAGACATTCGAAATACATAGCTTGCAAACTATACAACACACTACCAGCTACGATCGGACAAACTGACTCCTTGATAAAATTCAAACAAGATATAAAAAAATGGATTATAAGTACTGGACGCCACACTATTACAAATATCTGTAAAATAAATCACACATAGACAGAAATAACTATTCACGTACAACCTAATCCATATAAAATAAATGAAAATAATGGAATCCTGTCAAATTAAACTCCATGA
The DNA here is from genome assembly GCA_929108145.2 of Limnephilus rhombicus. Lineage (NCBI taxonomy): Eukaryota > Metazoa > Arthropoda > Insecta > Trichoptera > Limnephilidae > Limnephilus > Limnephilus rhombicus. Next base: position 19,518,760 of record OV815272.1, on the reverse strand, counting down.
ATAGATTAACCAGAATTTACTTCTTTACTTCAACTCCTCCAACAATTATGATATAACCCTCTTTAAAAGATTTACCAACCCTTCCAATCACCTTTCTGTTTTAATTTCGATTCAAATTAATATGTATTTTACGTTAAATACTCTTGTTAAATAAGATATTCATTTATATACTTGTACACCTGTCTTGACACAGGTATATCCTTGAGACAGGCATATAAAAAAAAACCAATGCACATTTACTTTTTATAGATAAATAAATAAAAAATTTAAAAAAAAATCACAAATAGGCAAAATATTCATTATTAGGTTGATATATAATGTTCTTTTAACGTAACATATTTTTATACTTAAGTCAGTCATAACGAGATCACTATTTATATTCTACTGCATTGTTAACGATTGACTCTCAAATTTCTAGCAGTTTTTAGAATCCCACCCACGTCTAAAGTACCCGATGTATTTGTGTTAGGGATAAATTAGAATTTGGAGGTCGTGGGTGGCACAAGCTTACCCACATTAAGCTTCAGCGGGATAATAGAGTCACCTTTCAGTATGCATCGATTCTGAGCGCTCAGTATATTCAGCTTTCAGACAGTTTTCAGGTAAACTTTATTTAACGAACACATCACAAAACTAGTAGTTAACCAAAACTAGTTAAATTAAACAGAAGCTATTTAAATAAGAGAAATGATCCCACACGGTTGTCACTTGTTTGAAGTTTGTCACGGCAATCGTGTGACATTACAGTTGTATGCCAAAGGTTGTGGGTAGGAAAGGTTATAATAATCTTTAACAATTTGTGTTAGCATTAATTCAATAGCGTGACTTTCTTTCAATAAATGGCCTAAATAGTACATCTAGTTACCTTCGCTGGCAACGCTTTGGTTGAACTCAGGCAAATAGATTTATCGGAAATATTTGTTTTCTCTACTTGGCTAACAACTTTCTTTCACAATGAACACAAGTGATATCCGAAATTAATGATCTATTACAATGGCATTTTAATAACATACAAAACTTAAGAAGACTTTGCCTTGAAAGCATACATTTATCGAATTTTCACAACCATAATCAGGTATATTCGATGAACTATTTCTGATTTCGTTCCTGTTACTAACACATTTGTATAAGGAGCTGTGTAATATATCACGTCAAAGAGATTTTTCGAGACGAATTAAAAATTGCTGTTTCTTTTCCAGTATTCCAAATACCAATTTATTTCCATAACATAAGTATTGGCTAGGTGTTATCCAATAAGAAAATTAAATACGCATTTATTTATTTACTTTTGTTTTAGGGGCTTTTACATATTGTGGTGTATGTGTGTGAGTGTGACGGCATGAGAGCGAGACAGCGAGTATGCGGAAAAGGCGTGTACGAGCTGTAGAGCTCCTCTTCAGTTTACTTTTCATAAATAAACATAGTAACATTATTCTCTCATATCATTACTACCTACAATAACCGAACCCTCGTCTGCGCACCACACAGCGCAGATCTTACAGTGGCGCAGTCGGTAGTTCATAAATATATCGGAAGATTCAAGAATTTACGCAGAGGATTTCGGAGGAATTTGCGGATCATAGGAAGTCTGGCGCTATTGGGCGTAAAGATCGCAAGATTTTGAAGAAGAAAGAAACTGGAGCAGCCACACGCAGGAACCATCATCGGGCTCTATAAATTGAAACGCAGCTATACGCGTGTGTGGGAACCACGACATTCTGCAACATTTTGTCGGTGGGTCGGTACACCGTTATACGGGATACGCAAGATCGGGTCAAGGATCGGATCGTGATCATCGGGAGGATTAGCCGGAAACCGGGACCGGGTTTCTGTCGCTACAGCGGGAAGGAAGACCTCGGAGGAAGGGGCTTGGATCCGCAGCTGCAAGGAGACGGAGCCAGACAAGGTTGTTGAATCACGGCTCTGAGCCTCGTGAAGCGTGAAACGTGGAACGTGGACCTTGGAGCGTAGCCTTCTAGAAGTGCTGAGATAAGTAGATTTAATTATCTTGTTTCAGCTCTTCTCCCAATGGAGGGTATTTGTCAAAATTTGGGGACGTTCTGCTACAGAATGGGAGACTGGTCTTTGTTAAAGGAACGACTGGATCAGGCCCTCGTTTTATATGATGAGAAACTTTTGTCACAAGAGCGCAAAAGAGCATTTTTGCTGAATAGCCTCACCGAAGAAACTTTTTCTTTATTATGTGATTTGTGTTTTCCAAAAAAGGTTTCTGTTTGTTCTTTTGATGATTATGTAATTATTAGATTCACATTGCAAACCAGTTCAAAATATTTTTGAGTCGCGTGAATTATTTTACAAATGTGAACAGTTGGCTAACGAATCTATTAAAGATTACGCAGCTAGGCTGAGAGGGTTAAGTTTATCCTGTAATTTTGAACTGAGATTGGAACCATGTTCAAAAGACATATTCATTATTGGAATTGTTCATTGAGGCGATCAATACTTCTTTTTCTGAATGTATTAATTTAGCGGCATCATGGGAGCATGTTGTTAGTTTTAAGAAAGTCGATACGAATTTAAATGTTGTACACAAGGATGGTAATTACACTCGTAAATTCAGGACGGATAGTCCGTCCAGAAATAAAAGTTCAGTACGTAGTAAGACGCCGGTTAATGTTACATTAAAAAAAAAAAGATTTTTATGCGGAAAAACAAATCATTTGCAAAAGGATTGCTAGAAGAATACTTTTTGTAATCGATGCAATAAATCGGGTCATCCTAGTAATTTCTGTAAAAATGGTAAAAATAATATAGGTAGGTACTAAAAATAAACGGTTAAATTCGGTTTTCATGGTACACGACAGCGCGGGGCAAGAGCCTATATTCGTAGATCTGTTAATTGGTAACATTGTTTTGCGTGCGATTGTTGACACCGGTGCAGAAATTAATGCAATTCCTTACGAAGTGTATTTAAGAGATTTTGTTTTCTATGAATTGGAAAAATGCAAAATTCAATTATCAGGGTATGACGGGAAGCGGTTAAATATTGTAGGTAAAGTGAATTTAAATGTGTTATTTTTAGATAAAAGTGTGGAAACGCAGTTCGTGATAATTAAAAATGGTAATTCTACGATTGTTGGTAGAAGATTTGTACAAGTTTTCGGTATCGGATTGAGTAGAATAAATTCGGTAATTACTAGTGAGATTAATTGTGATAATCACTTAGTTTTTCGTGATAGTTTAAAGAAGAAATATGCTCATGTTTTTTCAGAAAAATCGGGTAGACTTATAAATTATGAAGCAAACATCGAAGTTAATTCGGACTTCAGGCCAAAGTTTATAAATCCAAGACCGTTACCTTTTAGTTTGCGTGATAAGGTAGAAGTGGAATTAAATAAAATGTTAGGTGAAGATATTATTGAAAAGGTAGATATAAGTGATATGGCTATTCCGTTTGTTGTTGTTAAAAAGGTAGACGGTTCAATTAGAATTTGTACCGATTTTAAAACCACATTAAACCCTATTTTAGCGAAGTTGAAATACCCATTGCCTCGTATTGACGATTTAATTTCATCTTTAAATGGTGCAAAATATTTTGCTAAAATAGATTTACCAAATGCCTTTGGACAGATTTCATTGAACGAGAAGTCAAAGAAATTATGTGTGATAAGTACGCATATAGGTTTATTTGCATATAAAGTTTTGCCTTTTGGTTTAAGCACGAGCCCGGCGATCTTTATGCAAGTCATTTCAGCGGTAGTCGGTGGACTTAGGAACGTTCGTGTATTTTTAGATGACATACTTTTATTTGGAAATTCTAAAGAGGAATTATTTTCTATTTGTGAATCAGTACTTAGCAAGTAAAGTGATTGTGGTTACTATTAATGAAAATAAGTGTTCATTTCTAGAAACAGAGATAGAATATTTAGGTTTTAGAATTTGGCAAAAAATAATTATGCCTTGAGAAAATAAGATAAGAGATATTGAAAGAAGGGTGAATGCCGGTAACTCCATTAATGGTGGACTGAATGCCATTGGCGCTAATAAAAAACTGTCAAAAAAAGCGAAGCTAGCAGTCCACAATGGAGTCCTGGTACCTACTCTGATGTATGATGGAACTGGCAGAGGAAGGATGAAAGTAAACTGAATGCTGTTGAAATGAGATCCCTGAGACGTATGTGTGGTAAAACAATGTATGATCGTGTGAGAAATGTGGATATTCGCAAAGAATGTAAGGCTGATGTAAGCATAATGAGTAAGATTAAGAAAGGGACCCTCAGATGGTTTGGGCATGTAGAGCGAATGAACGAAGGAAGTAGTCTAAGAAGAATATACGACGCGAATGTGAATGGTAGAAGAAGTCGGGGACGCCCGAGGAAGACATGGCACGATCAAGTTAATCAGATACTTGAGTCGGGTCATGTCAAAAGTCAGAATAATAGAAGAGAATGTATGAGACGATGTATGAATGTGAGTGAGGCAAAGAGTGTGTGCCAAGACCGAGTTGTTTGGCGGTCCGTCCTCTCTGCCTACCCCTGCGGGGAAACGGCGTGATGGTTAGTTAGTTAGTTAGTTAGAGAAAATAAAATAAATGTTATTACTCAAATGGCAGTACCGAAAAATGTTTCGGAATTTAGGAGTTTAATTGGGGTTATTTCTTACTATAGATCTTTTATACATAATATATCAGATATTTTGTCTCCATTGTAAAAATTGTTAAAAAAAGGAATAAAATATGTATGGTCTGAGGAATGTAATATTGCGTTGGAGCGAGTTAAGAAACTGCTGACGTCAGAAAATATTTTAGTGCATTTTGATCCAAATTTACCGATCAAACTTATTACAGATGGTAGCAACATAGGTATATCAGCGGTAATTTGTCACGTTTACGAAAATGGCATAGAGAAGCCAATCGAATTTGCTAGTCGTTTATTGCCAGAAACGGAATTGAAGTACTCTATTTTGGATAAGGAAGCGTGTGCTATAATTTTTGGATTAAAGAAATTTTTTCAATACTTATACGGGAATAAATTTATTTTAGCTTGCGACAATAAATCATTAGTCCACATTTTAAACACGGATAAACAAATTCCCGTGTTGGTAGCAAATAGATTGCAGCGTTATGCTTTGATTTTGCAAACATTCGAATATAGTATAGAGCATATTAAATCAGGTTATAACAAAGCAGATTTCTTATCACTGATGCCGATTAATAATAATAATAATTTAGATGTTTGTAGCGACGATATTGATGGTAGCGCTTATTTTTTTAATTATGTTAGTAGTTTAAACGTTGAAAAAATTGAATTGGAATTTTTAAATATAATCGAGTCTGAAACAATATTAAATGCGGAAACAATAAAGCAGTTTTCGATTAATGATGTAAATAAAGCAAGCATTATCGAGTTTGTAGATAATGGTTGGCCGGATAAAACGTTTTTAAAGGATGATTTATTGAAATTCTGGTATTTAAGAAATAAATTATCAACTTATAATTCATGTTTAGTTTATAATAATAAATTTGTAGTTCCAAGGGAATTAAGGGAAATCATATTGAATTTTTTACATCAATCGCATTTAGGTATTGTAAAATCGGAAAGTCTTGCTCGAAATTATTTTTTTTGGCTAGGAATGAACAATGATATAGAAGCAACTGTGAACCAGTGTGTTCGATGAATGGATCAATGTAGATCAATTTTTAATACGATTATTCCAATTATGGATAATGTGGAGAGTCAAGGTTTTAAAGCTATTGACAACACGGTTAAAGACAAGATGTTATTGAGCCAGTATAAACAGAAAAAAGTATTATAGAGTAAGAAAATTTAAAAAAGTACTTTGATGTTGAATCTAAAGTTTTAACCAGGGATTTAAGAAGTAATAATAACAAATGGATTTTAGGAATTCTTTTAAAAAGATTGGGGAATAGGATTTATTTAGTAAAAATTATGTCTACAGGACAAATTTGGAAACGTCACCATGATCGAGAGGAAGGTTAGGTGGGGGGAGAGTGACAGGTCTGATGATTTGCTGGACCTGGGTACACTCTCGGATGTGGACATGACCAAGTATCCTAATTCCTCTAATTTTTGCAGGTCACCTACACCATGGGAGGGGAGGTTACGCCCTCGAGGTCAACGCCCATGCTACACGGAATGAAGATCGAAATAAAATAATTACATATATATATGGAATGGAAATAATTAAATATTTTGGTTTATATAACTTTAAAAAAAAAAAAAAAATGTAATTAAGATTTAAGTGTGGGGGTGTGGTGTATGTGTGTAAGTGTGACGGCATGAGAGCGAGACAGCGAGTATGCGGATGTATAAAAGGCGTGTACGAGCTGTAGAGCTCCTCTTCAGTTTACTCTTCATACAATAAACATAGTAACATTATTCTCTCATATCATTACTACCTACAATAACCTAACCCTCATCCGTGCATCACACAGCACAGATCTTACACATATGAATAGTAAAAATTATACAGTATTTATTGTACACGACTGAACTGCCTCAGAAACAACATTTTGTATTTGTTTAGTGATAAATTGAAGATGTCTACTGTCTTGGTAAAATTATTTCTCTCCACTAGTCATCTGGGAAAAGAGTATTCCATTACATGAAGTACTTTTATTGTTTGATATTTAATACACCAAAATATTTGTAGATGAAATCAAATAATACTCCGCAATGTTATATAAGGCGAAACATTCAACATTTGATTATATAAAAAAATAAATATTTTTTTCCATGGAATTAAATAACGTATTATTATTTTCACCTCCAATTTTTTTGTCCATCTTTCAAAAAGACGCAACTTAAATTTTTCGTAAAATGAGTTTTAACTGTGGTCACACTGCAAACATGCATTTGTTAATCCATTAAAGTAAGCGTATCGGAATTTTATTCCGTATTCAAATAAAACAATTTGAATTAAGCACTCTTTTTTCAGAATGTTATTCTATTTGCCAGCAATTATGATATTACTTCACGACTCCAACTGATACACAAGTACCATAGATACGTTAGATACGTCAGTTTAAATACAGTTCAGCCAGTGTATTGCGTATGAAGAAGGTGATGATAGATCAAAAGGAAAATGGCAAAAAAAAATTATTCCTATATTATCAGTGTTCTGACAGATATTAAACAAAAACTTTTTTTTTCAGGACTGTGGCGCATTTTTTCCTACGCCCTCCGCAAACTTGGACTTCGAAAAGTTGGTAAAACTTTTATATTATTTTACTACCGAGGCGTTTTTTTAGAAATACAAACACTATCAATTTTTATAATTCAGAAAATACGTATTCCTTATTCCGAAATTCGGGGAGGTTAGTGCAATCCCACATATCCCATTGAGTACATTAAATTATTCTCACTCACACGAGAACAATCCAATTATAAAAACCCATACACAAACAGGTTAAAAATTAACATTTTATCAAAAAAAAATATACATTTGTAAATCTTAAAATTGCTTCTAAATAATGATTAAATAACAAAAGAATTAATTAAATAAAATAAGAATAGAAAATTGTAAAAATTCAACGTTCACTCAAATGACAAATAATACAAAAGAGGCAGGAGACACAAGAGGTATAATTAGAGATGCAAATAATACATATTAAAATTAGCATAATAATTTTTTTAGCATTCGCAGAACATTTTTTCTGAATCCATATAGAGATTATCGACGAAAATGTCTACTTCAGCACACTATATCTTACTTATAATCTAATAATATTAAAATAACCTCACAAAATTACAATATAAATTATTATTATTAAAATATATACATATATAAGAAATCTTTTTAAAATATTTATATTGAGGGATCAGTAGGCTTTATAGGTCAAATTAGGAATTCCACAGAGCCGAACCCTTTGATATGAAAATATCTGGAGTCAGTGAATTATTTTCCCATTTGGTCTCTGGTAGGTTGACATGTTGTTCTTTTGTATTGTTTTGTATTTATAATACTTATATAGTGCAATTGCATAGCGTGGTTTGACTAGATGATCATTTGGGGAAGTGTGTGAAAGGGTTTAGTTTTTCCTGTGGGGAAAATTTAACCCGGACATTTAAATCTAGTGCGTATATAATTAGAATATACTAGCAGACCCGGCCACACGTTGCTGTGGCTAACGAAACACGACGCCATTACCCAACCTTTATAAAATCCACACCACCCGCAATTAAATATTCGAATTTCTCGGCTTTTTTCTACTATAATAAGCATGTATTATTCATATAAACCTTCCCCTTGAATCACTCTATCTATTGGTGAAAACCGCATGAAAATCTGTTTCGTGGTTTAAAAGATCTATGTGCACATACATTTTGAGCGACTTTATTTTTGTAATAATAATTCAATTCGAGCGATCGCCACTAATTATACAATGCTTGCAATGCAACACTGGATATTTGAAAAAGGAAAATCAAATACCTACTTACTCTAGGACATCTATTTTCCAATTTCTTCCGTAGAACGAATTTCAAAAGTGACTATAGTAAATCGCACAAAAATATGTTTTCTTTGAATTTCTCGGCTTTTCTCTAATAAAATTTACATGTTTTATACATATAAACATTCCTCTTCAATCACTCTATCTATTGGTGAAAACCGTATGAAAATCCATTGCGTAGTTTAAAATATTAACGCGCACATACATTTTGAGCGACTTCATTTTATACTATGTGAATAATTTCGGAACACATTCGATCGTTTTCAAAAAGTCCGGTGTTGTTCAAAATTAGTTAAATCTCACCCACGTGAAAAAAAAACACTATTTGAAATGCTTTTAGCAAAGTAAATTTATTTATTTATTTACGCCCTTGGAGCATTTACATCAATCGTTTAACATAGTAATAATAGAATTAGAAACAATAAAATACCAATTATTATTTCTCTTCCTTCACACTAATATACTGGAAGCAGAATTAAAAAGAAATGACAACAAAAACAATATTAATAATAAAATTTAGATCGGAATTTTTGAAATTTCTGATGTAAATTTAGGTAAGGAATAAATGAAAATATCAACGGAACTGAATTTATTTCCAAGCCTATGTAGTCTTTAGATTGGGAAGTTAATGAAATAGTTAGTTTTAGACGGATAAACAAAGAACAGCTCTGGAAGTCTCGGGTCACGATTTGGTTCTCGGAATGTTATAAGTTTTGTTAAGTCAGGTGCGTCAAGTGATCCATTAACAAATTTGAATAAAAGAACCAAATCGCTCTTGGTTCTTCTACACGATAGGTCAGTTAAATTAAGTATTTTCAATTATTATAAGCAATAATTATCAGCCTGAAACACTCATCAACATTGAAAAATCTTCCGAGAAAAGATACTTGCCGCCAACGGGACTTGAACCCGTGTCCTTCTGATTGCCGGTCTGCTGCTCTTGACCACTGCGCTATGGGGACTTATCAAATACCCGCCAAATAATTCAATATATACTAGTGTTTCATTCAACAATTACTGCTCATTATATTTTTTCCTCCTGAAAACAACCAACTTTATTTTTGCGAGAGAGACATTGTAAGTGTTAAATCCCTCGCTAGGTGGCGTCGAGACAAATTATGACTACATTTATTGGGGAAATACTTAAACTTGTCAAATATTAATTATTATTTTTAATTTATTAACTAACGTTTAAGACAAGATTTTTATGCATAGCACAAATGGTAACAATTATTATAAGCAATAATTATCAGCCTGAAATACTCATCAACATTGAAAAATCTTCCGAGAAAAGATACTTGCCGCCAACGGGACTTGAACCCATGTCCTTCTGATTGCTGGTCAGCTGCTCTTGACCACTGAGCTATGGGGGCTTATCAAATACCCGCCAAATAATTCAATATATACTAGTGTTTCATTCAACAATTACTGCTTATTATATTTTTTCCAAGTTCCATTGGTCAAGAGCAGCTGACCGGCAATCAGAAGGACACTGGTTTAAGTCCCGTTGGCGGCAAGTATCTTTTCTCGGAAGATTTTTCAATGTTGATTAGTGTTTCAGGCTGATAATTATTGCTTATAATAATTGTTACCCTTTGTGCTATGCATAAAAATCTTGTCTAAAACTTTAATTTATAAATTAAAAATAATAATTAAGTATTTTCATTAAAGCTAACATAATTAATTTGTTCAATGATAATTAATACTTTTAACAACATTCTTGCTAACTATTTTACAGCATCCAGTTTCATTTTGACATTTTGAGAGTGATTTTTATTTATGAAAGCTCGTTAACTTCTAAGCTACTTCTATCCACAGAATGTATCAATCAACATAACAAGTTTATAACTACTGATAGTGCTAACCGAAAAATATAAATACCAACAAAAACCACGGGCGATCTAACGTAAAACAGTTAATCAAAGTTTTCAAAGTTCTAGTTAGTAATAAAAACATAATTTTTATACCGTTTAAAATATATCTACTCCCTTTAGAATAACTATCGAAAACTAAGGTCAAAGTTGGATTTTTATTAATCATCGGAGAATATTATGTTACCAAGGAATTGGAAATTTATCTGATAAGTTTTCGTCTGTAATTAAAGGATACCGATAACGTCTGCTTTCTTGGAATACAAGGTCAAATCTTCAATGAAGTGTTTGTTTCACGATATCAGCCACGTGTAGCGTCTGTAGATGTCTTAATTCTATACCGACACATCAAGATCGATAAATATATATACGTTCAGAACATTTATTATAATTATTATTATTGACTGAGCGTCCTGTTTTAACTCGGCATTTTACGCTATTATCAAAACTTGACATTTGGCATTTCACATGTTTGTAAATGAGTTTATTATATTCCGGTTCAAGATGGTTGCCTTGTTAGATACTACCCTTTTATGCCGCCAGAGACAGCCTGATCGTAGTTGCTAGAGCTAAGTTGAAAAAACGGTATAATCAATATTAGGTATCTATAAAATTGAGTTTTTAATCAAAGCGGCCAATGAGCGCAGACTTAGCGTCATTTCCGTTTCATATCTCAACCAATAGAAGCCTTGAAAAGTGACATCATAATCAAAGCGGCCAATGAACGCAGTTTGATGCTTCGCGGGTGCTGTAATGCGTCATTACCGTTTCATCCGAATTTCAAATAACAACGGGGCTAATCAAATTGGGGCCAACAAAAAGAAATTTCACTTAAAAAAAAACTAGAGTTTACCTACCACGAGAACTCCAGCACTTTCATACATGTAAAGAAAATCGGGCATGTTTATGCATATGCTTAAATGATTAGTTTACCATAAAGGTTTCAAACTTTACTGAAATCATAGTTATATAATACATAATTGAATGTTCTAAAAATATAAGAAATCGCCAAATTTTAGTTACTTACATAAACGTTACAATAAAAACTTAGAATTTTCTTATTAAAGGTGGAAGTTAATCGCCTTCCGCCTGCGAGGCTAAACTTGTACGCCGAAAAAAAGATTACGCAACTTTAATAACACGGCAATAACTTTAAGATTTCTGGAAACACAACTTTTAAGGCAAAGTAAACTTATTAAGTGGTTTCAACAACTTTAAATAAAAGTCTATGTTGATATTACGACAGGCTTTCTGCAAAAGTTTTTTTTTAACGAAAGTTATAATGTTTCAAGAGATAACACAGTTTACTTCGGTAATAATGATCTCAAGGGCCCCCATATAAGAATCTTTGCTTCCATATTTAAGCTTTCCATAAATCAATTAACATCATAATCATTCAAAAATCGAGTCGTTAAAGCCGTACCAAAGATATACAATGAAGGGCGATTTTATTGCCGGTATGTTTTTATAATTTTAATTTTGTGCCTTATGTCCATTATTTTAAGTAAGTTTTGCTGAAGAAAATGACTAAAACTCTTATTATAATTATAAGTAGTAATTGTTAGCCTGAAATACTCACCTATATTAAAAAAATCTCTCGAGAAAAGATACATGCCGCCGACGGGACTCGAACCCGCGTCCTTCTGTTTTCTGATCAAATGCTCTACCTCTGAGCTACGTCGGCTTATCAATAAATGGTTCAATATTTATTTATTTATTTATTAATATATCAACGCCCTGATGGGCTTTTACACATAAGTTTATAATACAGAGACAAAGTTGAACAATAAAAAAGATGAACTTGAAAAAGTAAACATCAGATGAATGGAAGGTATATAGATACATTTTAGTAAAAATAATGCATTACAATACAAGAGAAAGTTTTTAAAGATGCAGATGGCATAAAATAGTATACATTGTGTATTTACAAAATTTACATAAAAAACAATTCTTGACAACTCAAATCAAATGTCACAGTACTTACTTAAAAAAGAAAAGAAAACGGCAACAGGTTTTTATATTGTAGATAAATATAAAAATACACAAATATATGCAATGTGCTATGTGATTCTCCCTAAATATCAAACTATACTACATAAAAATATTGTTCAAGTGTTTCTTAAATAATGGTAACTTTGTATTAAATACATCGATACTTGAGGTGAATTTGTTTGCTAGTGTATGAAATCGTGGAATAGGTGCATGTGTGAGGTAGTTGTTGGGTCCAGAATTAATGTTGCCGAATACTATGTTTTGCCTTGTCGCTCGAGTTGGTACCTTAAAGTCAATGAGATGCAGGAGTTCACAACAGTCGATTTCGGAGTGAATAATTTTAAACAAAAAAGTTAGGTCAATTATTTTTCTTCTGTTTTCTAGGGAATGCAATTTAAGTGTATTTAGTAAGAATGTGTAGTTAATGTGTTGAATAGGTATATGTAACTTGAAGTTAATAAATCGTAAAAATTTGTGCTGCACTCGTTCAATAATTTTTTATATGAATTTGATAATATGGGGACCAAACTATGGAATTGTATTCCAGCAAGCTGCGTACTAGTGACAAATATACAATTTTAATAGCTTCTAGTGAATCAAAGTCTTTAATGGTTCTGATTATAAATCCGAGTGTCTTCATACCTTTGTTGGTTATTTCTTGCATGTGATTTATAAAATTTAATTGGGTGTCAAATATAACTCTAAGATCCCTGATTTCTTTGACCTTTTCTAAGATTTTGTTATTTATTGTGTATTTGAAAGATAGTGGGGTCTTTGTTCTACAAAATGTTAGTGTCTTACATTTATCGATATTGAGGAATAAGCTGTTTGCAACACACCAATTGTGTAATTTGTCAATGTTTGACTGCAGGATAAGGCAGTCACTTATATTAGATATTTGTTTATATAATTTGATGTCATCGGCAAAAAGCAGCCAATATACATTACCTATAGTATAAAATCCCGATATTAAACGACCATCACCGAGATGTTTATTTGATGAAACGTATTTTATATTTAATTTAATATGTCAATAAATATATTGCATATGGGCTGCCTAACAAATGTTAGTCCAGGGTATGATTAATTAATAATATAAATATATATTTAAATAAATATACATTTTTCCACCTGCAAACAACCTACATTATTTTGAGTCCGTCGGCGGCAAGTATCTTTTTTTTTTTTTTTTTCGGAGATTTTTTCAATGTAGATGAGTGTTTCAGGCTAATAATTATTACTTATAATAATTGTTACCCTTTGTGTTATGCACAAAAATCTTCTCTTAAAACATTAGTTTATCAATTAAAAATAATAATGACTATAACTCTGTCTGATTACCCTTAATAGACATATCTTGGTTAAGGTGCTTCAAAGATTGCTATTTGAATATATCATATAGCAAAATGTTACAAAACATGAAAGTTCCAATGAAATATCATCATTTTTTACATTAGCTTCACATAGGAGGCCCTTAATGTTAAACAAGTAATGAATAATAATTATCCATTTTATTTTAAAACCCAAGGCTACGTAAGAATGAGTTTTTAATGCGTAATTTGTACAATCGGTTAAAAATATGTTACGTACGTGTATGAAACTCCAAATTAAAAAACTTTAACGCTATTCTGCGTTATTTTTTGTACGGGTAAAATCATTAAAATTCGTGTTTTCCTATGCCGAAACAAGTAAAATCTGAGAATCTTTTACAAGTGAGAGCGTGCGTATTTCTACAGTATTGTTTCTACAATCTAAATATTCAGCCAAAAAGGGAAATCTTGTTTTACAAATAGTTTTATAAATGTAATGTAGAAATTTGATTTTGATTATGTTCCCGGTGTTAAATAAACACTTACAGTGAACGGCATGCCGGTAGTCCATACCTATTGTATATCCCGATATCCGTGAAATAATAATTATTTCTTCAATAACCGCAAATTCACTTAAAAATGAAAACATTTTTTTTTCATAAAAGCAACTATCTTTTTGTGACTTTTGAAGATTATTCCTATTAATGTAATTGTAATATATCATTGAAGAAGAGGATAACACTAATTATCTAAACGAAAATATAAAAGAGAAAAAGACCCAGAAATATAGAAAAAGATAATGGGTACAACTGGGACCATTATCTTTTCTATTTTTTTGTGACTTGTTCTCTTTCATATTTTCGTTTAGATTATTAGTGTTATCTTCTTCTTTAATGATAGAAAACAAATTACTATATATACACCACCTAGTTAATCAAAATTATCAACATGTTTCGAAAACATGGTTTCTTAGTCAGAATAAAATGAATATTAAGAAAAATATGAATACACAGACAAGAATAGATAAATAAATACATATCAACAAAAACCTAAAATGCAAAGTGTGGCGATTAATTAGTTAAAGGTTTCCGAAAAAATAATCATATAAAACAAAAATAAACGTATTTTAGAAAAAGTAAAAATTGCATTGACATGGTTTAGTTTTAGCACTATTAAAAATGAACTGAAATGTATTAAAGAGCAACCGTGATAACGAAAAAAAAAATATTGTAAAAATAGGTACTTACAATGAACATAGACTAAATTCTTTTAATAATTATTTATCCAATAAGGTTTGCAAATATCTTGCCAGTAGAACTTGTACCATTAAATTGCGTCATTGCAGACGGAACATAAATCAACCAGGGTTAAGTGCATTTGCTATTCAAAGTCCAAACATATCTTATCGTTCTGTGTACGGAATTCCCAGCAGACGAGACGTCAGAGAGAAGACTTGTATCTATCCAGTCTGGGATTGTCTTGGACTAAGAACAACTAATCTCAGATAAGGATTACACATACCAGGAGCACAAAAAGAAGAAGTAAAGGGTGAGAGACTCACGTTATGCATCCAGTGCAGCTTCCTCCAGGGAGGGTTGGAGTGGACATGGCACTCGAAGTAAACGTCATCCCCTTCTTTAATGTCTTCGGCTGACAAGGTACTGCCTAACCGCAGGCTTACTACTGGAGGATCTGTGGAAATAAATGTTCTTGTTGGAGCATGCATTTTAATTAGTACAAAAAATAAAACTACACGATATTAGCTTGTATAATTAATATTAACAGCCTTACTAAAAAAAAAACCACAGCACGCCCGATAACCCGCATTGCAGCAGCAACATGAATAAAACAAAAATACACTAAAACACGATAACATTACTAATAAGGTTTGTTCTTAAAATGTATTTTATAAGTTTGTCAACAATGTAATTTTTCATAGTGTAAGTACTAAATTATGTGTTTTCCTTCATAACCGCCAGGTGGCGGCGCGGGCGCCTGCGCATTCGTCGTTCGGGCTAAAAGCGCGAAAAAAAAATCACTCCTCGGATGTGTGTGTAATATTATTACTTACTCAAATGTGATCGTAATTTCCAATAATATGACTAATTCACTATTTTATTCGTATAATTGATATATTTACCGAGTTTTTGTGATTTTTAATAAGTTTTAGTCAAGTTATAATAAAAATAATCATACTTTGAAAATTGCAATGTCAAAAAGTATTTTATATAAAACATGAAAATTCAAATTTACATTTAAACGTTTTTATTTTATGAGAATGTCATAAAAGTGGTGTTTTTTTTTAAATATTAATATCTAATACATGTTTTCCTGAACGTATCAAAAAAATTAACGTCTTTAAAAATGCAAGAAATATGTTATAAAAGTCAGTATCATTTTTTAGGTTAGTTTTTTGGCAATAAAAAAAACTTTGAAATTTTTTATTATTATTTTATTGTATGCACGAGGAAAAAGTATTTCTGTATTTTTTAAATTTAGTTTTTTTATAAATTTCTGTACACTTTCATCAAATATGTTTTGTTAAAATAAAAATTCCATTTTTTTTTCACGTTTGAATCTTAATATATGGCAGTTTTTTAAAACTAAAGCGTATTTCAATTACACAAATCTAAAAGGTAATTTTATCTAGTTTTCATAAATGGTATTTGTATTTACGACACCTTCAAAAATAATAAATATATAGAACATTCAAAATACTTAGGAAAAAATCCTAATTTCGCTCAAACATCATTACTAAAACAGAGATAAACTACCCTCTCAGACTGTGTAAACCAAGTGTATTTTTTTCCATGAACAATTTTTTAATTAGAAATGTTTTCACATCCGCGGCCGTTTGTCAATTGAATAAAATTTTCACTGGGTTTTTTAGTAAGGCTGTCAATGTTTATGTTCCGCAGTTTATGATGTTATGTTTAAGATATGTACGGGTACTAACCTATTTTGTGCTACGACAATGGCGTGTTTCGCACAAGTGTGTAAAAAAAGTGAATTTGTTTTAATCTATTGGTCAAAAAAATTTGTTGCACTATGGAGAATTTAGATTTAAAAAATCCATAAAATGAAATCGATTCGTGTATTGGGGTGTCAAGGCAGATAAGTCAGAATTTCAAATTTTAAGTTATGGTTCTCACCTTCTTTATCAAAATACAGTATTTGAATGAGGTTTCAAAATACAGTATTTGAATAACAGGTTTTGAATGAGACATATAAAAAAAATATTCACGTTTTTTCACACACCGACCGACGAATTTTACCGTATTTTAAGTAGATTATAAAATATTTTTCAGTAAAAGTTTGACGAATGCAATTAGCTAATGGATATCATAGTTGTGGTTTTACATGGTGTATGTTTGTTTGTGTATGGTTTTCATAAAGATTTTTAGCTTTGAAGCCCTTGTTTTTTTTATTTGGGAGGCGGATATGGGTACTGCCGCTTCGGGAATCATTTATTGGATAACAAACACCTATACTACAGAGGTATCCAGGTTCATGCGGTGAGATTTGACTAGGTCTCGGTGGCGAATGCGTTTGCCCACCTACTGTGTGGCGGGTCTTCCCAGACTGGCTGAGGACGACTTTTCGACCTCTCCAGCCGAAATCTCTTGACCCATTGCGTTGCACTTCAGTGGGAGGGATGGATTCATACGTCCGTTACATTGACCCACAGATTCCTAGTTTTCATACCTTTTTTCTTCCCAGAAGTTCTTCGGCTTCTTTTCCCTAAATAGTTCCTCCACACCGCGTCCCCAAAGATGACACAGGCCCTCAAGGTTTTTTTTTGTCTCAGAGCCTCCTGTGCGGAGCTAGTGTAAGTCTTATCCAAATATTGCGAGTGCTACTGTGTAGCTTTAGTTTAGTTTTAAAAGTAAAAAAAATAATAATTTGAAATAGTAACTTAAAAACATAACTTAACTTTTGATATATGGACATAAACCCCTTTGACGTAGTAGATAAAGTTTGATTTTGTCACTCAATCCTATTGCGTACTTCCATCAGTGCATTTGTTTTCAAAACCACCTTAACTCGGGCCAGAACACTGAATCATTTCGGCCTCTTATTATTGATTCTGGTCTGGGACGAGAGATGGGAAGGTTTTGATATTATTGAGACAATACTTACAGACAACATTAATATTCCAGCTGGTTTCCAAGAAGAGACCGTTGACGTTGGGATTCTCCGCTCGACAAGTTAGTGGCCTTCCGTCATCTTCAGTTGTTGGGACGAAACTCAGCTCGCTTATCGTTATATTCTCACGAGTTTCCTCCTGGGAAAATAAAAAAAAAACTTACTCACGATATACATACATAAAACGTATTTCTATGGTGTTCGCTCGATACATTGACAGTAAAATGCAAACATAACATAACGAATTCAACTTTTTGTATATGTATATTTTATTGTACCCACATATATTTTTCACTGGTAATTAGTATCCGCTAAGTTACTAAAATGTCTGTTTGTCAGCTCTTATTAAACAATTCATGTGATATAAAAATAGCTAAAACAGCTGAACGTCACTATTTTTACACTGTTTTCAAAAGCTACAACTGTCATTTATGTATACTTTTACTCTGCGATATCAAAAAATGTATTATTTTATGATTATTATTGTGTAGTATAATGTTTGTTAGTAAAAAAAAATAGTTATCACCTCTCCTGTAAAATAAATCACAAAATATTTAAGCGAAACACAATGGACAATCTGAAAACAAAAAAAAATCACAAAAAGATACGGTCACATCTTGGACCCAGGACTTTCGCCTTACCGGGGCGCAAATCTACCAGCTGTTAGATTTTTATTTTTTATTTATTTTTATTTTTATTTAATATAATATATATAATATATTATTATTATTATTTTATTTAATATAATATGATATATAATTGTACAGTGGAGTTATATAAATTACATATCGGTACAGAATTAAAAAATTGCAATCTCACCAAAGAAAAAGCTAGTTCTTGTGCTTGATGAGCGAGTAATGATGTGACAGTAGCTTTTTCTGATGTTTCTATTTTCAGATTTTCGGTTGAGTTGCGGTAATATTGTCTTCATTTAATTAAATATTACAACATGAGATTTTAATCATTAAATTAAAATAAATAACTCACAAAATATTGTTATATTCTTTAAGATAAGAAAATTATTCAATAATATTTTCTAGTGACCGACCGAAGGTTTCGGTTTCGGCAAGTTTCGGAAGAAAAATATAGTTTCGGCATCAGTTTCGGTTTCGGCATAAAATCTGCCGAACCTTCGGCCGCATCGAAACTCTGCGTTCGTTAATAATCGCGCGTCGTTCGGCTGACTTCGGGTGAGTTCGTGGCTCGTGTGTCACTCGTCATCATCAGCAGAGTTCGCCGGCCGGTCCGGCGTGATTCTGTTGTGCGTTTATGTTTGTAATATAAATATATTTTTTGTTTTTTGTACAGCAGATATATATAGAAAAATATTTAAGTATTTTTTTCACATACTTCAATCATTATATTTTATTTCATTTAATACGTGTAATAAGAATGTTGTGATTGTATTAAAAAGTACTTCAATTTTCGTTTTTTTTTTTATTTCATTTAACACGTGTTAACTGTCTGTATAAGTATAAAAAATAAGTCAAAGTTCAGTAAACAATAGATTTTTAACAGTCTAAAAAAGTTTCGGTTTCGGCCGAAACTGACACAGATACCAAAGATTCGGTTTTGGTTTCGGTAGAAAGTCCTGTTTCAGTCGGACACTAATATTTTCGTTTGCAAAATATTAACTGTAGTATTTTGAACAAAAAGCTTTTAAAAATTGGTACATTTAAGATATTATTTTTAGATAAGTGAATATTTCAAACTTTTCTTCCGAGAAATATCGTTTTTGCAAGTGCCGTATATTGATCTAGGGATAAAAAATTTATTGACAGATTATCTACATACAATAATTTAATAGCAATTATGTAATACAGGTGAGCGCTTGATAATGTATTTAAAGAAAAATCTGAAACCAAAATTTTCAATCATTTCAAAACCTTTGATTTTTTAAATGATAATAATCGAGTCAAAATCAAAAGCAAAATGCTGGTATTATGAGAGATTTTCTCAATTATAATCGAAAATTCCTTTGAAGTAGTCTTTAATTACAGACATTCTAGATAATATTAAACAATACAGATGTTTGCAAGAATTAATCTATCACTCGATCTCCTCTATAAAACTTTGACAAAAGTGAGTAGAGCTCGATTAAAAGGCCCTAGAAAATATTCAACAAGAGCTACAATCTGACGATAATTAACATAAATAAATATCAATATTCTTAGGTGCAAAAGGAACAAAGGATTTATAAATTTCAAATAATGAAGGAATTACAAAATTAGACGAAGAAATACAAACGGTGAAAAACATTTGTTGATAATAATCTACCACCATGCTAGGCACATGACCGTGTTGTGGTGGTGATAATACTTGATAATTTAGTTTTTAGTACATATAATGTCCTGATGAAGAGAACACGATTCTCAAAACATGTTGATTTTTTAAAAATAAAGATTATAGTGATAAAAACAAAGTTTTTTTAAATTATTTCGTTAATAAAATGGTGCCACAAAGTGAATTAGCAAAATTTGAAGAAGTGATTGTAGCGATTACGGCTAAAAAAGCAAAAGTGTATAAAAAACTAATAATCAAGAATAGGCTTATTGTCTTTCTATACTTGATAATTTAGTTTTTAGTACATACAATGTCCTGATGAAGAGAAGATCGTTCTCGAAACATGTTGTTTTTTTAAATAAAGTTTATTGTGGTAAAAACAAAGTGCTTTAATTATTTCATTAATAAAATGGTGCCACAAAGTGAATTTGCAAAAATTTGAAGAAATATATTTATGTATTACATGCATTTTTTTTTCAAATACTCCGCACAGGAAAACCTAAGGAAAATTATTTATTACATCAGGGCCTGTGTCACCATTGAAAATGCTGTGCGGAGGGTCTTTTAAAAGAAAAGAAAAAAGCTAGAAAGGAAAAGAGTATGAGGGATGGGTAGGAATCTGAGGTTAGGTGTGAAGGACATATGCATTCTATCCCTCCCACTGCGGTGCAAGGTACCTCACAATCCGGCCCGTCATACAGCAAGTTGGCTGACGCATCCGCCGCCAAGACCAAGACAAACCTCACCACATAAACTGAGCCACCTCTGCTAATTCACCAAACGTAGAGACCCACTTGGGGTGACCTATGGTAGAGAGAGGTGTTGGTTATTCAATAAATGCCTCCCGGGACGGCGGACAGTGGTTGCAAATGCTCATTTTCGTCTCATAAACTTGTAAATCTATAAATCTCATAAATCTTTCTCTCTTATCATGAAAAAATAAAATTTGGTATGCAATTAAAAACTAAACAAAATTAATATTTCATACTTTTACGAGTATTTAGTAAATTGTTATTAAGTTGATATTAAACATGTCATTTAAAAAAACAATTTATCGTTTACCGTTTTTGTGTACTGCGGCAAGTTAATTTTCTGATAAAGAAAACCAGTTTTTATACTATTTTTAGCTGTTTCGCAAAAATCCGCAGAGTTTTTTTATTGAACACATTAAAAATGTTTTTATTATAAAATGGTGTTTTAATATCTACAGGGGCAAACCTTGCGACCTGGTGACAGTTTACCCGAACTTTGTCAAAATCTAGTTACCTGAGGTGTCATTTGCAAAGGGAAATTATAAATCACTAAGTCAATTTTTTAAACTTATCAAGATTTTTAATTTACTAATTGAGCTAGAATTCCCTCACCAAACACAAGAGCATCGTCTCTTTATGGTGAAGAAAGGCAATTTTTTGTTTCTTTATTAAAACCTTATGTGACTATGTAATCGATGTAACTTTTTATTTTTTTTAATCAGTTTTGTCAAAAAAAATTAAAAATAAAATATTCAAAAGACCAATTATTAAAATAAATTAAGACAATATAAGCGAAACTCAATCAAAAATCTGGAAACAGAAAAATCAGAAAAACATACTGACACCTCTGGGACTCGAAGAAGACTCATAAAGTTAAAATAAAAAATAAAATACAAATTAATAAAGCTTAAAAGAAAACCTTTGCAGTGATATATAATAACAGTGATATATATATATATATATTTATATATATATATATATATATATATATATATATATATATATATAAACTAGCTCAAGTGCTTTAAATTTGTTCCACGAAATATTCCTCATTTTGATACAATTAAATATCTCAGCCAGAACCCGTAATTTGACATTATTTTTAATATACAAAAGACAAAAAATTTCAACAGATACAAATTTATCGATCATTTATCTAATTAAAACCGCCATAGATACGAGTAAATCTTTAATAAAAGTGCAGTTTTTAGATTTATGAGACGGTCTTGCTCCGGGCCATTTCATAGTGCGGCGGTACCCGCAAAAGTCTGATATTCATTATGATACCCAATAGGATATTCAATCATTAAAAAAATATTTAACACTTTTTTAAATGTTTCTACAGATAAATGTGTAAGTAACACAAATATTACGGTAATGCTGGCGTTATTTCTTTGACTCGGAAAATATTTTACGAACTTCGTAACATGTCGGTAAAAACATTTTTATGTTAAAGAAAATGTGTACTACTTCTTATAAAAAATGCCTTATAATAATTATTATAAATCGAACAAGTTATTGAACATTCTATAATGAGCTTTTTATATGAAACATGTATACCACTGATTGTCGGATTGGGTGAGGTCGTGCGAAAACCCACATTTCACAAAAAATATTCATACTTACAAAACAAAAAACAATTAATTGCAGACCAAGAGACCACCCGCTTTTCAGTTGTTCGAAAGGCCGCGAGATTGTAAACAATCTTTACTTAAATCATTGTAAGGGAGGTCTTAGTCCAATTTGGTTGGGGACCACCAAAACACGCGAGTCGAGGGGCGTGTTCCAGCAAAAAGAAATTAATTTTGAATCTATCAAAATTAAAGAAAAT
This sequence comes from Limnephilus rhombicus, assembly GCA_929108145.2. Classification (NCBI taxonomy): domain Eukaryota; kingdom Metazoa; phylum Arthropoda; class Insecta; order Trichoptera; family Limnephilidae; genus Limnephilus; species Limnephilus rhombicus. The sequence goes on along the minus strand of OV815272.1, from coordinate 19,496,144 downwards.
TTCATAAAGTAAAATCTACGCGAAAAGAAAATAAAGAATACAATGAGATTCAAATTCAAGACTGTTAACAATCCGAGCAAAAGAGAAGAGGGAGATAGGAAGTAATAGGATACGGAAAAGAGATAGGGGATAACAGAATGAGGAGGGGGAGATAGGAAGTAATAGGATACGGAAAAAAAGATAGGGGAGAACAAAATGAGGAGGGGGAGATAGGAAGTAATATGACACGGAGTAGAGATAGGGGATAACCAAATGAGGAGGGGAAGATAGCTAGTCTAAATTTGAACACAATTTCGGTGTCTAACGAAAAAAAAAAATTAAAAAAAAAAAAAAAAAAAAAAAAAAAAAAAAAAAAAAAAAAAAAAAAAAAAGAATAGGACATTAAAATAAAATACAACGTAAGCCACAGCAAATTGAGTTCAGAGGAGGGAACTGTGATGAATTGCATTGATCAACAGTGAGAATTAGAAAATATCGTAGCTTCCCACTTTAATTTAAAAAAGAAAATATCAATTACTTATAAAACGGACACGTCTACGACATCTATCGGATTAGAGTAAAGTGAATTCATATTTACGGTAGGGATCTATAATTAGACAAGGTGAGACGAGTATTGATAAAAAAATCACAGATGGTATCAACAAATAATCAAAGACAGGGACTCCCCAGTATGCTTTAGGCCGTGATATATTGACAGCCAATTGAATTACAGCAAAAACGATTAAAAACCGAGTTAGCCTATCAACAAGAAGAGGGCCGAGCCCATTTTTAGAACAAAGGAACGACCTTTGGACTTGGCAATTAGTAATGTGATTAATGAGTTTGACGTTCCCACCAAACCGAGAGGTGAATAAACTCCATGGGAAGAAATAATCTGTTCAGGGACAAAAGAACGATGACCCCAAGAAATGTTATGATTAACCGGTACGTTCCAGGGATCAGAAACCCTAGTTCCCGAACGCATTAAAGCATATCAGGTGCGGAAAAAAGGATACACGTAAACAACGTTTGAAAATTTTAAGTGAAAAATTGCATAGCAAGTGACGAAAACGTGTTGTAAGGTGTTAGGGAGATTTCATCTATAATACGATTGTTTGTGACGACCGGAGATGATCGATTCGAGGGAAAACGTGCTAAAGGAAATAGAAATGTTGAAAAAACAATGGAAAATTATTGTTATCAATTCTAGACGGAGCTAGGATATTACGATGAAAGATTTAGGGAGGAAACGTCAAAAAAAAAATGAGAGTTTTAAAGAATAGGCGAGGGTATATTTCAGATGTCTAGAGCAGTAACAAGTGTTAGAGAAGAAATAGAGTGCAGTACGGAGGGGAGTGGAAAATGCTGAAAACATTGCGATAGAAAAACTCAGGAAAAGGAGTCATTTTACGTAATTAAAATGGAGTTTATAGAGTAACATAGTACGCGATTGCAGAAAAAAAAATGAGGCATTACAATGGTTGTCGATCCCAGATGTATTTTGTTGTGATAAACAAGGAATATTCGAACATGAAAATTGTTTATATAAGGACGATTAGCCGTTAAAAAGGTAATAAAAATTATCATGGGTCTTATGAAATATTTACATTAAAGAATTCTCGTAAAAGTTAACGACACTGAAATAAAAAAGGATTTATTGCCAGGTGGGTACAGGAACTAATGTATACAACTGTCAAGGCATATAGTTTATGGGATTTTGCGTAAGAACGGGACAAAATTTGGGAGGCGATCTCTATGAAGCAATAAAAATGACAGGAATTTAAGGGCCGAAGTGGGGGTATCTCCTATAAAGATGTTAAAAATGATATATTTATTAATAACAAATAGAAAATGAAATTTTCCAAGAGGCAGCAAACATCAAAAAACGATATGGTTATATCAGGGAAGTACGGGGAAGTGAGGGGAAAGGAGATACGACAGAGAAAAACAAAGGAAATCTTAGATTAACAGTGAATAAAATAAATACGGCTTGAAATATAAAAACCTATAGAGATATGAACAATAACGTAAGGATAAATAAGGAAATTCATGGAAAGAGTGTCGTGAATAAAAGAAAATTCGAGAAAAAAATGGAAAATTCAAATATACGACGTAAATAGAGAAAATTCGGTTTTAAATGGAAAGGTTCATATAGAATACAGAAAAACTCGAGGAAAAATAATAAAATAAAAATGAACAATTTGCGAGAAAGACTTCGACATGAAGATATCTCTGATAGGCGAATTTGGGGACAGATTTGGAACATATGGTAGATGCCGTACGCACGGACATGTTACGGAATAGATGAAAATAGAACTTTAAAATTATTAAATTCAAGCTAATTTTGTATGAACACCAGGACAAAGGAAGTTGGGCCATTAAACATGGATCTTACTAAATCCGGATCTTGTAAGTATGGGAGTACGAGACAGAATTTAATGTATCCAACACGGAAGGTACTAAGAGACCGCATTCGACAATAATGGAGAGGTTTCAAGAAATTACGAGTTGATAGTAATTAGATTGGTTTATTATAGGAGATTCAGATACGATCTTTTGGACCTGAGAGGGGTATAAAAGTCTAGACAAATGCCAGTTGAGGACAGTCTACGTCGTGGTCGAAAAGGTTGTAACTTCGCGGAACGTGACGAAACGGTGGGTGACTTAAAGTGGAAAAATTCTAAGTGATAATTATTTTGATACTTAGAAAAATTTCACATTCTAGTCAGTGATATACAAAAAAAATACTTTGCAGTTAGAGTCAGTGAAAAATAAAAATTAAAGCCAACGCATTAATTACTTGTGAAAAATAAAAGTGCTCGTGATAAATACAATTTGTTTTAGTGGAAAATTCGGATTTTATAATCACTTAATATCGTATTTTTAAACTTAGAAATTTCGCGTTTAATATTAGTGCAATAAATAACTGAAGTGATGTGATAATTTAGCGTGATGAAGTTATAATTAAATACGTGTGTTCAATCTAAGTGAAAGTGTTCTAACAAATAATAAATATTTAAATTAATTATCTTAAATAATAATAATAAAACAAAATAATATTTTATTAATACATAAAAATTTCGGAGGGATAAAAATTTAATTTAACAACAATTTACCATCTCTAAATTAATCGTGAAGTAACTATCATTTAAAGTGTTATCTAACCAACGAGTTTTGAGATAAAATACAGTTTAGAACGATAGAGTTCATACATCATTTTAATTAATTAGATTAAATGGAAAAAAAAAAAAATTGAAGTCAAAAAAGATTTAATTAAATTTAGGAAAATAAAAAATTAATTTAGGAAAATCGCAGCAAGGTTACCGTGTATTTCCCGGTCGGAAAAAACCTTGGTAGGGGTAAGTCTTTTCCGTTATAAAATTTTACAGATTCCAAGGAGAAAGCGGAATGGAGCAAACATTGGTATTTGGATTAATTATTTGACCAAGATATTACTCGCTTAATATGTGATATGTAACTATATTAAAATATTATAAATATAATAAGTATATTTTATATATTTATATATGTATGTATATAAACATATATATTTGTAATTTTATTGTTCCCAAGAAAATTTTTAATCAAAAAGAAAACACTTATATAAAAAGAGGAAGAGGGTATCGATTCCTACCTCTGAATTCATCAATAACTATTGAAAGTAGTTATGTGTGATAAATTTACAAATCAATATTTTATATTTAATCTTATGTATGTATTAATATAATTTCAGAAAATCCAGAGCATTTGAAATAAGTTATGATATTAGAAATTATTTCAATCAGAAAATTATACAGATCAATATTATAAATTATTTATTGAGACAAAGTATATATAAATGAATAAATATGTATACGTAATCGGGTATCAGACTAGACAATTGCGCTAAGTACATCATTATCAAACAAAGAAAATTTTAGAGTCATCTCACACGTCTCCGGAATGTCTAAAGTAAACATACCTCATACGCTTGAATCTAGGTCACGAGGCCGTAGAGAATGTTTACAAAGCTCAAATTGTTTACAAAATAATTCGGTCACTGGGACACTAGTTCGAATACAGTAAAAAGAAAAAAAAAAAAATGACCTTGATTAGTGGATATCGTACTTAGGTATTAACTTCTAGGAACGGGATAAAATTATTATATTGCGCAATTATTAGGAACAAAAAGAAAAAAAAAATGACCTTGATTAGTGGATATCGTACTTAGGTACTAACTTCTAGGGACGGGATAAAATTATTATATTGCGCAATTATTAGGAACAAAAAGAAAAAAAAAAAAATTTAAACACTATTTTAATTTGAACGTAAAGAGGTATCTACAGACCTAAGCAATTGAAAATTAACAGATTTATTATAGCAGTTCAAAAAGGTGTGTTGAAGATTTACATGAAGCATTTGATAAATCACGGGATAGTTCAAAAAGGGGTAATGAAGGCTTAGATGAAGCAGTTGAAAAATCACGGGATAGCTTAATAAGGGGTAATGAAGACTTACATGAAACAGTTGAAAAATCACGGGATAGCTTAATAAGGGGTAATGAGGATTCACAAGATTCAATTGAGAATCACGGGATAGCAAGAATTTATCAAAAGTTGAACATTGGAGGGGAGGGAAAGAAAAAAAAAAAAAATACAGCTCAACCAATAGAAGGCAGTGGTCGCTTCTATAACAAAATCAAACCATAGAGATGGCGGATCTCTCAAACAAAACCGTCAACAAAACCAAACAAAAGCTTGGAGTTATGGCGAATCTCCAGAACACATCGCCAGATAAGATCTTAATGTACGAATATGTATTTATGTCACCCACTATTCTTATGTATCTATTCGGTATCAATCTGAAAATTTCGCAGAATTTGATGGGCGAGATCCGAGCTCGGGATGCGTTGCAAGTAGTTTCGTATTGCGAGTTATAAACCTTCCCAAAACGTATGTTTACATATATATCTTTTTATGTACTGTTCATTGAATGAAACGAACTCACTTACAATTAGTGCTTTAGGCCTGTCGGGTCACTCTCGTCTCATTTCTTGAACGTGGAGGGAGGATTCACGACCCGTAACTCCACACAAACCCGTGAGTATATGATTGCATATAGGACGAAACCGGTTCGCCCTAAGTAAATAGTAAACTTTGGAGGAGTAGGAATTTGGAGGTATCTGGGCTTGGAGGAAGACCTGAAGGCAGTGCATGATGGCGAAAGGAAGGTTCATTGGGACGCGATAACTTAGGTATCAATCAATTGAACCGTGCCAAAAGACTGTGCGAATTTTGGGTTGACTTCTGATCACCCTGCTTACTTGATGGAGGCAGGAGCCAAATTTTGCCAGAAAAAGGGTTATTCTGAGTTCGTCAAATATGCAATTAACTAATTACATTAACCTACTAAATCCATCTTTATATGTACCTTATAGCAGCTGAATCTAAACGGAGGGGCGCCCAGCAGATACGAGATACAATCATAATCAAATTTACTAACATTTAACCATTTGAGTTATATTTAATTATCTGTTCAATTAGTCATGTGTAGTTTCGATTAGTATTGCTTATTCATGAATTCATTAGGATGTAGGGAATCATAATGAACGTCAAAGGGAAGTTAGTTCATTTAGAGAAATTACTTAAGGTTAAATTTGCAAGAGAGAGACCAATACAGTTTGAAATTCAACACTCTGTTTAGAATCAAGAGGGTTACCACAAAATTTAAAGTAATTAAAGTCCTATATCATAAATCAAAAAAATTACACAACGTTTGATGGAGTTTAATTACAACCTAAATACGAAAATAATTACGTTCAAAGTCGTAAATAACGTATTTATTAGTTAAGTACATATATCGCTAAAGGTATGTAGTACAAGGGAGCTTTAAGTAGCTTTCTGTAGTTATCAGAGGAAATAAGGGTCCAATTTTATAAAGGCTTGTGTGACGTAGGGGAGGAATTTTCCATCCCTACCACACATATGCAAAGCCTTAAGAATTTAAATATCGATCAGAGCCAAGAGAAAAGGCGAGAATATTACAACTGTCTTGCCGATGAAAGGAGAGTTAAATAAGTATGAAAAGACGAAACATTACGACTGGTGCCAAGTGCCCAGGAGTAAATAAAATACAGACAAATATAAGAGAGTAGAAAAGACATACATCACAACTGCACAGCCGTGACAGGAGATCAGAGTTTTACAAGTTGTTTTAGAAAAAAAAAAAAAAAAAAACTTTTATTGGTCAATCTATTGCAAAAAAAAAAAAAAGTGAAAAAAAAAAAAAAAAATAATAATAATAAGTAGGACGTTATGTTAAATGAAGTGATAATAAAAATAAAATAAAAATCAGAACAGTGCGCCGTTAAATAAACACGAAAAAAATATATAAATAAATAAATAAATATACGAAAATAAATATATAAACAATACATTTAAATATAAAAAAAAGTGTTAACGAATAAACTCTACATGTTTTAAAATAATTTATAAAAGTGTCGATATAAAGTTAAATCAAGTGACCATGAATTTGTTGATTGCTTATGAGATTATAAATATCGTAACAAAGAATGTAGGTCAGATACAAGCGTAAACAGTTTATTCAAGGCAGGCCATAAATTGACAGAATAATGGTATTGACATTCCTGAATCCAGAATGTTAATGATCGTAATGTAAACAATCTGATACGAGATACCGCGGTGTTTGTAAGCATCGAAAGATTGATAACCTAAGCATCGAAAGTGATAACAAAACATCGAAAAATTTTGAAGTAGGCGACATCGGGGGTAACGCGCATCGCTTTAAGAGATTGTAGAATAAACAAACTCGAAAATGATATCAACACTCGGTTACGGAAAAAATAAACAGACTTTACAGATAAAAACGGGGGAACTTACCTACATAAAGTGACCCTTTGTTTATAGTTAATGTTGTGGGTTTGTATGTGAGGATTATCACATAAAAAGTCATAACATAAAAGATAAGGAACATAAAATAAAAATAACATAAAATATTTGATTGGGGATAGTGTCGAGTTGAGAACTTTAATATCACAGGCGAATGTTTTATAGGTATATACCTATTTAAGGGAACATTTGATCATTCGGACCAAAAAAGGAGGGGATTTGACGAAATAACATCAAGATAGGTATTGCGAACTCTAAATAGATTTTGCGAAAATATCGTAGGTATTGCGGAACTTGAAGGAATGGTTGGCATTCTAAACAATGAGTAATTATTGGTTGAACGAAAATCACGGGATATTCATTAACATTGGAGTAACAATATTCATTCCGTTTTTTTTTGCAATTACCTACATTTATTTGAAATGAAGAGTGATGGTAGAGTTGATCTAATTTGGGTTACAATCATCATGCAAACAAATATAAATAATTGAAAATATTGTGTTTTATAGGGGGACAGGTTCCAAAAAAAAAAAAATAAAAATAAAAATAAAAATAAAAATAAAAATAAAAATAAAAATAAAATAAATTATAAATATATATAGGTATATTTATAATAAATAGTTGGTATTGAGTTAAATTCATTAAAAATTTTAAACAAAAAATGGCGGAAAAAAGGAAAGTGGATGCGACGGAATTAGAAGCTAAAGAAATACCGTTGGGAGATGAATTACGGGAGATATTTAGACGTTCAAAGAGGTCTAAGTTACGAGTCGAGGATATGATAGAAGTCGTTCAGCCAGAGGGGGAGACCGACACAAAATCGGAGGAACAGGGCGAAAATAAGCGAGAGTGTGAAGAGAGACTCACACATGGTATGTTACAGGAAAAACCCGAGGAAAAGGAACAAGAAAAGTTAACGAAGTAAAAGGAAAAATAAAAAAATAAAATAAAAAATATAGAAAAACGAGAAAATTGAAAAAAAAAATAAAATAAGTAAATAAATAGAATAAGGAAGGCAACATAATTTACATAAGGTAATTTAGGAAACTAAAATAGAGATTATAAGGTTGTCGCTTAATAAGATAAAATATAAACATTAACCGGGCGACACTCGGAAAATAAAGAAAATGGTTGGGAAACGTGGAACAAGTAGGCGAGCCCAGGCTTTAGTGACAGCAATCGGGGAAAATGTCACAACCGAGACTTCAACAATAAACATAGGAGATATAACTACAATAATTCAGGCAGCTTTGGCACCGCTCGTCAATAAGATGCAAGAACTCGAGAAACAATTGGAAATCCCAGCAACAGTGGCGGTGATAGGAGAGGATAGTGCGCCGAAAAGCGTTCTCCAAGTAGTGGAAATGTTACCACAGCAGGAACGACCATCATTCTCCGGTGGAAATCAAAATCCCATTAGTTTCCTAGAAGATTTAAAAGAATACACTAGAAAAGTGAAACGAACGGATCCATTAGTCGTCGTACGGGAAAATTTGAAAGGGGAAGCTAAATCGTGGGCAAAATTGTACAATAAACGATGGGAGACTATGTTAGATTTCGAACGAGATTTTTTAGCTACCTATTGGGGAGACATAAAGAAAAATGAAGTTCGCCGTCGCCTTGCAGAAGGGGTATATGATGCCAAGAAAAATATATCCATGCTTACTCATTTCGCAAACTATTGGGAGCTAGCGAAGGCTTTAAAAATTACTGACACACCGTTGGGCATAGTTGACGAAATTATGAGACATTATCCGAAGGAAATTCAATCGCTATGGTTTTCGGGGCAATCAGGAGATGAGATTGTCGCCGCTGAGTTTCTACGAAAACTAGATACAATGGTATGTACACCAGAAGAACGGAACATGAAGAAGAGGAGTGGGGAGGAATCCAGCAAGAAGGACAAATACCGTGACCGTTACCACGCCATAAAAAGGAGGATACACGCAATTGAAAGTGTGGGCGAAAACGCTAGTTGCAGCAAGTGCACCGAAGTTAACAGTTCACCAAAAGAAAATTCTACAATAACTACAGCCGGGAAGGAGCTAGTGGTCGCAGCCAACTCGGGAGATAAAAGGAGATTATAGCGCTTTACATTTAGCTAGATATTACACAAGTAATAAGAAACAAAAATCAGGTTTACAGTTAGTGGAAATCAACGGATAGAGTGCGAAGTTTACAAATATTTGTAAATGTTAATAAATAAATAAACGATTGAGAAATACAAATAAAAATATGTTAGGGTACATTATAATTGGGGAGGGGGAAGAAAGAAAATTACTAAAATATTAGATTATCAGATTGCTTGCGAGGGGCGGATCGTCGTCAAGTCTTTGAGGGTGAGTGGACAAGTTCTTAATAAGCGACAATCATATTCAATTATTGAAATAGAGTAAGGCAAATAAATTCGTTAATTTTGATTTTCTAGTTGAAAAAAAAAAAAAAAAAATTGACTTTTTTTTATGTGTTAGTGAGAAAAAAAAAAAAGTTAGATAAGTAAGAACACTCAAAAGGAGAGAAATTGGAGATATTATATGGCACACAAAAGGGACATTTTGAAAAATAAACAATGCCTAGGAATTTTTTTTTTTGAAATATTGAAATAAGAAAGTTTATCTATAGATATAGGGTAGACATTAAGTATAGAGATGAAAAGGTAACATTTGAATTAAGGTATAAATATTTTAGATTTCGAAAAAAAAAAGGAAAAAAGGAACGCTGAACCAATTTGAGGATAATAAAGAACATTTATAAAAATTTTAATATAAGAGTGGACAACACTTAGGCTAGAACAACTTTGGATGAATTAAGAAATTACAATTAGAAATTAAGAATTATAAAATAAAGTTTAAATAAATAAAGAAAAAAAAAAAAATGCTGGAAAATTTATATGAAACATGTATACCACTGATTGTCGGATTGGGTGAGGTCGTGCGAAAACCCACATTTCACAAAAAATATTCATACTTACAAAACAAAAAACAATTAATTGCAGACCAAGAGACCACCCGCTTTTCAGTTGTTCGAAAGGCCGCGAGATTGTAAACAATCTTTACTTAAATCATTGTAAGGGAGGTCTTAGTCCAATTTGGTTGGGGACCACCAAAACACGCGAGTCGAGGGGCGTGTTCCAGCAAAAAGAAATTAATTTTGAATCTATCAAAATTAAAGAAAATTTCATAAAGTAAAATCTACGCGAAAAGAAAATAAAGAATACAATGAGATTCAAATTCAAGACTGTTAACAATCCGAGCAAAAGAGAAGAGGGAGATAGGAAGTAATAGGATACGGAAAAGAGATAGGGGATAACAGAATGAGGAGGGGGAGATAGGAAGTAATAGGATACGGAAAAAAAGATAGGGGAGAACAAAATGAGGAGGGGGAGATAGGAAGTAATATGACACGGAGTAGAGATAGGGGATAACCAAATGAGGAGGGGAAGATAGCTAGTCTAAATTTGAACACAATTTCGGTGTCTAACGAAAAAAAAAAATTAAAAAAAAAAAAAAAAAAAAAAAAAAAAAAAAAAAAAAAAAAAAAAAAGAATAGGACATTAAAATAAAATACAACGTTAGCCACAGCAAATTGAGTTCAGAGGAGGGAACTGTGATGAATTGCATTGATCAACAGTGAGAATTAGAAAATATCGTAGCTTCCCACTTTAATTTAAAAAAGAAAATATCAATTACTTATAAAACGGACACGTCTACGACATCTATCGGATTAGAGTAAAGTGAATTCATATTTACGGTAGGGATCTATAATTAGACAAGGTGAGACGAGTATTGATAAAAAAATCACAGATGGTATCAACAAATAATCAAAGACAGGGACTCCCCAGTATGCTTTAGGCCGTGATATATTGACAGCCAATTGAATTACAGCAAAAACGATTAAAAACCGAGTTAGCCTATCAACAAGAAGAGGGCCGAGCCCATTTTTAGAACAAAGGAACGACCTTTGGACTTGGCAATTAGTAATGTGATTAATGAGTTTGACGTTCCCACCAAACCGAGAGGTGAATAAACTCCATGGGAAGAAATAATCTGTTCAGGGACAAAAGAACGATGACCCCAAGAAATGTTATGATTAACCGGTACGTTCCAGGGATCAGAAACCCTAGTTCCCGAACGCATTAAAGCATATCAGGTGCGGAAAAAAGGATACACGTAAACAACGTTTGAAAATTTTAAGTGAAAAATTGCATAGCAAGTGACGAAAACGTGTTGTAAGGTGTTAGGGAGATTTCATCTATAATACGATTGTTTGTGACGACCGGAGATGATCGATTCGAGGGAAAACGTGCTAAAGGAAATAGAAATGTTGAAAAAACAATGGAAAATTATTGTTATCAATTCTAGACGGAGCTAGGATATTACGATGAAAGATTTAGGGAGGAAACGTCAAAAAAAAAATGAGAGTTTTAAAGAATAGGCGAGGGTATATTTCAGATGTCTAGAGCAGTAACAAGTGTTAGAGAAGAAATAGAGTGCAGTACGGAGGGGAGTGGAAAATGCTGAAAACATTGCGATAGAAAAACTCAGGAAAAGGAGTCATTTTACGTAATTAAAATGGAGTTTATAGAGTAACATAGTACGCGATTGCAGAAAAAAAAATGAGGCATTACAATGGTTGTCGATCCCAGATGTATTTTGTTGTGATAAACAAGGAATATTCGAACATGAAAATTGTTTATATAAGGACGATTAGCCGTTAAAAAGGTAATAAAAATTATCATGGGTCTTATGAAATATTTACATTAAAGAATTCTCGTAAAAGTTAACGACACTGAAATAAAAAAGGATTTATTGCCAGGTGGGTACAGGAACTAATGTATACAACTGTCAAGGCATATAGTTTATGGGATTTTGCGTAAGAACGGGACAAAATTTGGGAGGCGATCTCTATGAAGCAATAAAAATGACAGGAATTTAAGGGCCGAAGTGGGGGTATCTCCTATAAAGATGTTAAAAATGATATATTTATTAATAACAAATAGAAAATGAAATTTTCCAAGAGGCAGCAAACATCAAAAAACGATATGGTTATATCAGGGAAGTACGGGGAAGTGAGGGGAAAGGAGATACGACAGAGAAAAACAAAGGAAATCTTAGATTAACAGTGAATAAAATAAATACGGCTTGAAATATAAAAACCTATAGAGATATGAACAATAACGTAAGGATAAATAAGGAAATTCATGGAAAGAGTGTCGTGAATAAAAGAAAATTCGAGAAAAAAATGGAAAATTCAAATATACGACGTAAATAGAGAAAATTCGGTTTTAAATGGAAAGGTTCATATAGAATACAGAAAAACTCGAGGAAAAATAATAAAATAAAAATGAACAATTTGCGAGAAAGACTTCGACATGAAGATATCTCTGATAGGCGAATTTGGGGACAGATTTGGAACATATGGTAGATGCCGTACGCACGGACATGTTACGGAATAGATGAAAATAGAACTTTAAAATTATTAAATTCAAGCTAATTTTGTATGAACACCAGGACAAAGGAAGTTGGGCCATTAAACATGGATCTTACTAAATCCGGATCTTGTAAGTATGGGAGTACGAGACAGAATTTAATGTATCCAACACGGAAGGTACTAAGAGACCGCATTCGACAATAATGGAGAGGTTTCAAGAAATTACGAGTTGATAGTAATTAGATTGGTTTATTATAGGAGATTCAGATACGATCTTTTGGACCTGAGAGGGGTATAAAAGTCTAGACAAATGCCAGTTGAGGACAGTCTACGTCGTGGTCGAAAAGGTTGTAACTTCGCGGAACGTGACGAAACGGTGGGTGACTTAAAGTGGAAAAATTCTAAGTGATAATTATTTTGATACTTAGAAAAATTTCACATTCTAGTCAGTGATATACAAAAAAAATACTTTGCAGTTAGAGTCAGTGAAAAATAAAAATTAAAGCCAACGCATTAATTACTTGTGAAAAATAAAAGTGCTCGTGATAAATACAATTTGTTTTAGTGGAAAATTCGGATTTTATAATCACTTAATATCGTATTTTTAAACTTAGAAATTTCGCGTTTAATATTAGTGCAATAAATAACTGAAGTGATGTGATAATTTAGCGTGATGAAGTTATAATTAAATACGTGTGTTCAATCTAAGTGAAAGTGTTCTAACAAATAATAAATATTTAAATTAATTATCTTAAATAATAATAATAAAACAAAATAATATTTTATTAATACATAAAAATTTCGGAGGGATAAAAATTTAATTTAACAACAATTTACCATCTCTAAATTAATCGTGAAGTAACTATCATTTAAAGTGTTATCTAACCAACGAGTTTTGAGATAAAATACAGTTTAGAACGATAGAGTTCATACATCATTTTAATTAATTAGATTAAATGGAAAAAAAAAAAAATTGAAGTCAAAAAGATTTAATTAAATTTAGGAAAATAAAAAATTAATTTAGGAAAATCGCAGCAAGGTTACCGTGTATTTCCCGGTCGGAAAAAACCTTGGTAGGGGTAAGTCTTTTCCGTTATAAAATTTTACAGATTCCAAGGAGAAAGCGGAATGGAGCAAACATTGGTATTTGGATTAATTATTTGACCAAGATATTACTCGCTTAATATGTGATATGTAACTATATTAAAATATTATAAATATAATAAGTATATTTTATATATTTATATATGTATGTATATAAACATATATATTTGTAATTTTATTGTTCCCAAGAAAATTTTTAATCAAAAAGAAAACACTTATATAAAAAGAGGAAGAGGGTATCGATTCCTACCTCTGAATTCATCAATAACTATTGAAAGTAGTTATGTGTGATAAATTTACAAATCAATATTTTATATTTAATCTTATGTATGTATTAATATAATTTCAGAAAATCCAGAGCATTTGAAATAAGTTATGATATTAGAAATTATTTCAATCAGAAAATTATACAGATCAATATTATAAATTATTTATTGAGACAAAGTATATATAAATGAATAAATATGTATACGTAATCGGGTATCAGACTAGACAATTGCGCTAAGTACATCATTATCAAACAAAGAAAATTTTAGAGTCATCTCACACGTCTCCGGAATGTCTAAAGTAAACATACCTCATACGCTTGAATCTAGGTCACGAGGCCGTAGAGAATGTTTACAAAGCTCAAATTGTTTACAAAATAATTCGGTCACTGGGACACTAGTTCGAATACAGTAAAAAGAAAAAAAAAAAAATGACCTTGATTAGTGGATATCGTACTTAGGTATTAACTTCTAGGAACGGGATAAAATTATTATATTGCGCAATTATTAGGAACAAAAAGAAAAAAAAAATGACCTTGATTAGTGGATATCGTACTTAGGTACTAACTTCTAGGGACGGGATAAAATTATTATATTGCGCAATTATTAGGAACAAAAAGAAAAAAAAAAAAATTTAAACACTATTTTAATTTGAACGTAAAGAGGTATCTACAGACCTAAGCAATTGAAAATTAACAGATTTATTATAGCAGTTCAAAAAGGTGTGTTGAAGATTTACATGAAGCATTTGATAAATCACGGGATAGTTCAAAAAGGGGTAATGAAGGCTTAGATGAAGCAGTTGAAAAATCACGGGATAGCTTAATAAGGGGTAATGAAGACTTACATGAAACAGTTGAAAAATCACGGGATAGCTTAATAAGGGGTAATGAGGATTCACAAGATTCAATTGAGAATCACGGGATAGCAAGAATTTATCAAAAGTTGAACATTGGAGGGGAGGGAAAGAAAAAAAAAAAAAATACAGCTCAACCAATAGAAGGCAGTGGTCGCTTCTATAACAAAATCAAACCATAGAGATGGCGGATCTCTCAAACAAAACCGTCAACAAAACCAAACAAAAGCTTGGAGTTATGGCGAATCTCCAGAACACATCGCCAGATAAGATCTTAATGTACGAATATGTATTTATGTCACCCACTATTCTTATGTATCTATTCGGTATCAATCTGAAAATTTCGCAGAATTTGATGGGCGAGATCCGAGCTCGGGATGCGTTGCAAGTAGTTTCGTATTGCGAGTTATAAACCTTCCCAAAACGTATGTTTACATATATATCTTTTTATGTACTGTTCATTGAATGAAACGAACTCACTTACAATTAGTGCTTTAGGCCTGTCGGGTCACTCTCGTCTCATTTCTTGAACGTGGAGGGAGGATTCACGACCCGTAACTCCACACAAACCCGTGAGTATATGATTGCATATAGGACGAAACCGGTTCGCCCTAAGTAAATAGTAAACTTTGGAGGAGTAGGAATTTGGAGGTATCTGGGCTTGGAGGAAGACCTGAAGGCAGTGCATGATGGCGAAAGGAAGGTTCATTGGGACGCGATAACTTAGGTATCAATCAATTGAACCGTGCCAAAAGACTGTGCGAATTTTGGGTTGACTTCTGATCACCCTGCTTACTTGATGGAGGCAGGAGCCAAATTTTGCCAGAAAAAGGGTTATTCTGAGTTCGTCAAATATGCAATTAACTAATTACATTAACCTACTAAATCCATCTTTATATGTACCTTATAGCAGCTGAATCTAAACGGAGGGGCGCCCAGCAGATACGAGATACAATCATAATCAAATTTACTAACATTTAACCATTTGAGTTATATTTAATTATCTGTTCAATTAGTCATGTGTAGTTTCGATTAGTATTGCTTATTCATGAATTCATTAGGATGTAGGGAATCATAATGAACGTCAAAGGGAAGTTAGTTCATTTAGAGAAATTACTTAAGGTTAAATTTGCAAGAGAGAGACCAATACAGTTTGAAATTCAACACTCTGTTTAGAATCAAGAGGGTTACCACAAAATTTAAAGTAATTAAAGTCCTATATCATAAATCAAAAAAATTACACAACGTTTGATGGAGTTTAATTACAACCTAAATACGAAAATAATTACGTTCAAAGTCGTAAATAACGTATTTATTAGTTAAGTACATATATCGCTAAAGGTATGTAGTACAAGGGAGCTTTAAGTAGCTTTCTGTAGTTATCAGAGGAAATAAGGGTCCAATTTTATAAAGGCTTGTGTGACGTAGGGGAGGAATTTTCCATCCCTACCACACATATGCAAAGCCTTAAGAATTTAAATATCGATCAGAGCCAAGAGAAAAGGCGAGAATATTACAACTGTCTTGCCGATGAAAGGAGAGTTAAATAAGTATGAAAAGACGAAACATTACGACTGGTGCCAAGTGCCCAGGAGTAAATAAAATACAGACAAATATAAGAGAGTAGAAAAGACATACATTACAGCTTCCAGTATTTGCGAGTATACCGGGTGTTTTTTGTTGGTACAAAACTTATTCCTACCATAAAACCGAACGAGCTTTAATATTAACGTGATTTTGATTTTATTCCAGTGAAAATATTCGTAGTAAAGTAGAGGAGACTAATAAGAGGCTCGCCAGAGCGTAAAGAGGAGCTTCATATCGTTTGCTCCACAATAAATAATATTTTGTGTTTTCGTATCTCATATCAAAATACATACCTACATTGTTTTATTATAAAGTGGCCAATAGTTTCACATAGCAAAACAACGCGCAAAAACATTTCAAAAACAAAATGTTATGCTAAACACAAAGAAGGAATTAATGTCGGAGATATTCCAGGGGGATATTGTAGCAATTTTAATCGGTTATATCAAGAGTTTTAACATGAGAGTATTTATGAATAAGAAAATTAGAAGATGCATAAATGTGAATGAAGCAAGGAGTGCGAGTCATGATAAGGATTTGTGTCATCCTTTGCCCTTATTTTCCTTTCGGAGAAATGGCGTGGGTGATCGCCGGAACGAAGTTTATAAACGTGTTTTTTTTTTAAATGTATGCGCATGTATACAAATGTATATTTTATTATTATTCTAGCGAATTCCCGGCTTACGTTGCAATGCCACTTAACCCTTTCTCAACCAGAGTCATTTTAAAATGTCGTGAAATTTGAAATTTTTTTACTAAGGAACTACTGAACCAATTTTTTAAGCGGTTTTTTAAAAATAATTTAGTGGATCCTTCCTCATTGATTTTTTTCGTTGCGTTGTTGGCTGCATTCATATCGTAAACAAGAATGGTTGACCACACCTTTTGAAAAGCTATGATCCGAGGGAATTGCAGTATTAAAACGGACAAGGTATTTATGTTTTTTATTATATATTTTTAATTACAGTAAGACGTATATTCTTTTATATTATTATGAAAATACAACAAAAACGTTGATACGATATTTGTTTTTAGCATCCTAAAGTATCGTGTCATTTCAAAACGATACTGGTCATTTGAGGTTATACTATCAAACGCATACATAGGAGAACACTTTTCAAATATTATAACTATTTTATCTGATCATATTATTACATTCATTTTATTTGTGTTTTGATGAGAAGTTCAATAATACTTTTAAGTGATAAGTAGACATGATATTGTCTTTAATTGATGTATTTTTTGTGAATATTCTTTGCAGAACATGGTCCATTTTCATACTAATACGTTATTTACCTCTCTAGTGTTAGGGACAAATATTTCAAAGACATAAAAATTCAAAAGAGACGAGATTTTTAATTTATTTATTTATTTATTTATTTATTTACATATGCATATATATTACAATACATTACAATATGATACTTTGTCTGTCCAACTGGGTAGAATACCCGTTTCAGGACAGCCAAATTGTATATTTAGTTCATAATATTCTTAATAAAGGAATGGTTTCGTTCAAGATATCACGGGAATTTGCTTCTGTCAAGACAACTTTTGAGAAAATTAAGAATTGTATATAATTAATGGATGGTTTCTTTAAGTCTTTAAAAGAGTCGCAAAGATGTGATTTTTTTGAAGGTCAATTTGGAGTTTTGGATTTGTTTTCTTTAGTGAGATCACAAGTAGGAGATTCTTTCCAGGCCATTTAAGAGAACATTTACAATTGCATAGTCAGAATTTACACATTTATAAAGCAATATTTGATATATGAATTCCCAATGTATTTATAACTATTTAATTTTAATAAAATACTATAATTTTTAGAATTTCTTAAATAGTAGAAATTACACAATTATAATCCAACTATATGACAAATGATTTTTTAAGCTCGTTTTGGAAACATTAATTTATTTAGTTGTTTATTTATTTCTTTTATTTTACGCCCAGATGGCTTTTATATAAATAATAAGGAAGTACCTCCATCTTTTACATCAGAAAACAAATAGTTTATAAATTTATAAGTTTAATATAACTAGAAATCAATGTTTTCTTAATTTACTCAAGTTATTTATTGTTGGTTTAATTTCTAGAACTTCATTTTATTTATTTACTCTAAAATATTATTATTTAATACTACTAATCTTCATTTTAATTGTTTTTTATTTATTCACAAATATTATTATTTAATTTATAAAAACAGTTCTTATGCATGACCGGTGTTTCGCCTTCTGAAGGCAATATCAAACTTACAGAAGATATATTTATATTAAATTTTTTATAAGAAAAACTCCCATGAAGGTTATTCCCATCAATTTGATATATCATTGAAGAAAAATATGACAATAACAATCTAAACGAAAATGTGTAAGAGAACGAGATACAGAAAAAGACAATGGTCGCAACTGACTCGAACCCAGACCTCTCGTTTAACCGGGACCTCTCGTTTAACCGGGACCTCTCGTTTAACCGGGACCTCTCGTTTAACCGGGACCTCTCGTTTAACCGGGACCTCTCGTTTAACCGGGACCTCTCGTTTAACCGGGACCTCTCGTTTAACCGGGACCTCTCGTTTAACCGGGACCTCTCGTTTAACCGGGACCTCTCGTTTAACCAATTTCGCTATTGCCACCTTCTGTCAAACCGTCATATTTGTCAATCTCATATTTTTATATTTAACTAATTATTTTTTTTCCATATTACAGGCAACTCCTGACGACCTCCGTAGCCCAGTGGGTAAGACTCTTGACTCACAATCCGGAGGTCGCGGGTTCAAACCCGGCATGCGCAAATAAATTTTATTTGATTAATTTGTGTTATTTCACAATTAATTCATAAAAAATAATATATAGTATATTTGCGGCATAATCCAGAGTGGAAGATACTATCTGTATCGCCCTGGTGTAAGACCACCATTCAGAGTTGAAACGTTGCTTGAAAATGGCTTTAGCCGTGTTTGGTGACCAGATCTCCCAGCCTCCCAAAAACTGGGCGTACTGTACAGGGCCCGCAGATACTTTAAAAGTACACAACTGCTAACCCTGTACAAATCGCAAGTGCGCCCCACGGTTGAATTTGGCAGCCACCTCTGGTCTGGAGCTCCAAAATACCTGAAAAATACCCTCGACTCTGTGCAGAAACGGGCGGTCCGTTTGATAGATTCTCCCATCTTAACAGACGGATTGCAATCTTTAGAGCACAGGCGTCGGGTTGGAATGCTATCCTTGTTCTACCGGTATTACAATGGAAGATGCTCCGAGGAACTAGCATCATTGATCCCTTCGGCACCGGTGCATAGTCGGGAAACACGCCAAACGCGTGCCCAACATTTGTACACAGTTGACATTAGTCACATGAGAACGGGTCGTTTCTTCGACTCGTTCTTATGTTCAACAGCTCGGCTGTGGAATGATTTGCCGGCCTCTGTGTTTCCGCCTTCCTACAACATGGGTCTCTTCAAGACCAATGTTCATTCCTTCCTCTCCTCAAAAAGACCCACCACACAGCATCCCAGATGACATAGGCCCTGAGGGAAATTATTTTCCTCAGGGCCTCCTGTGTGGAGTTAATGTAAAAAAAAAAAAAAAAAAGATCTGAATAGCCAGGTACTTCCCAACCTTCCTCTTCCCCACCTCCTTCCCCTCCCCACTACCTTCAGCCTCACAACATACCCCAATTGGGGATGCCATAGTCTCACTGGCTCCAGACGGGAGCAGTTGAGATTCTTGTGCGGTATTCACTGTAAAAAAAAAAAAAAAAACTACCCTTTTTGTTTAACGCGCACGTCCCGGTTAGACGAGAGGTCTGGGTTTGAGTCTCAGTTGCGACAATTGTCTTTTTTTATTTTTCTGTATCGTGTTATCTCTCATTCATGTGTCTTGTTCTCTTTCATAATTTCGATTAGATTATTATTGTTATCTTCTTCTTGAATGATATATTATATTGATAGGAATAGCCTTCGAAAGATATAAAAAGAGAGTTTTTCTTATAAAAAATTAAATATTCAATTATTATAAGCAATAATTATCAGCCTGAAACACTCATCCACATTGAAAAATCTTCCGAGAAAAGATACATGACGCCAACGGGACTTGAACCCGTGCCCTTCTGATTGCCGGTCAGCTGCTCTCTCAATTGAGCTATGGCGGCTTATCTTATTCCCACCAAATGATTCAATATATACTAGTGTTTCATTCAACAATTACTGCTTATTATATTTTTAGTAATTGTTGAATGAAACACTAGTATATATTGAATCATTTGGCGGGTATAAGATAAGCCGCCATAGCTCAATTGGGAGAGCAGCCGACCGGCAATCAGAAGGGCACGGGTTCAAGTCCCGTTGGCGTCATGTATCTTTTCTCGGAAGATTTTTCAATGTGGATGAGTGTTTCAGGCTGATAATTATTGCTTATAATAATTGTTACCCTTTGTGCTATGCATAAAAATCTTGTCTTAAACGTTAGTTTAACAATTAAAAATAATAATTAATTAAATATTCATTTAGACTTTTATGAAAAGTCAATAGTTTCATATGAATAAATTCGGATACATTTATCCGAGACGCTATCCAGGTTACAAAACAATTCTAAGAATGATTGTTTCTAATAAAAAATGGTGGTTGCCCGTGATATGGGAAAAAGTAACTGTTACTTTATACGACGGTTAAAATTCAAATTTAGTTAACGATTTAGCTTTCTGTTGAAATTGACGGCCCTAAAGTAAGTACTAAAAACGTTTAATTTTAACGAATTCATTCATAATTACTGATTTAAAACCGCATACCTACTATGAAACGATTCCAAATTGCTACAACGTTATTGTAACATAGCAAATGAGAAAACGCAAATGAATGGTAAAATTGCTGTCTAGAAATAACATAAATATGTCATCTGTAAGTAGCCAAGCCATAGTTTGATAATGCCTTTAGAAGGCGAAACAGCTGTCACGCCTAATTATAATTACATAGCAGAACTTGTTTATAAATAAACTGATTTATAAATATTATTGAATTTATAAAAGAAACAACAATTCATCATGTTACCTGGAATTCATATAAATGGTTATTGAGTTTTATCACATATTGATAGTACGTTTTTGACTAGATATGATTCTTGTAGCTGTTCTTGGAATCGACGAATTTGAAATGTTATTATTTCTGCTACGGTGGAAAGGTTTCACAATTTTCTACCAATTACTTAATTACACCGGTATCTTGAAGAATTCTAAAAGAAAGGTCGAGTGGGAAAATATTAATATATTTTTTTTGTAAATATCTCTGTGATTTAACTGTGACCATGTGTAAAACCAACACAAGCCTAAACTTCGGCGCAAGCCCAAACTTTTTTCGAAAAAGGGGTGAAATAAATCAATCAAGACGAATTAAAATTTCACTCCAGTCAAAAGTTTATAGGGCACTGAAATGAACTTCGAGGGGAAAAACAGATAAAAGTTTCTATTGACGAGCAAAGGCATTGAATTAAGTATTAAAAGAGATTTTTGGATAATTTGTTAAAGATGATAAATCGATAGGTACTCTAATAACCCTTTCGGGTGTTTTTTTTTGCCATTTTCGACTAATTATTATCAAAGAACAAAAAGGTGATAAAATTTAATAATGACAGGTTTCAAACAAATTTCATCGTCAAAAGAAGTTAAAAATAGAGTTTCTGAAATTTTTCAACAAAATACACATCGATTTTCGTCAGACCAGAGACTTCAGTTGCGGAGGCAGTTGCGGGCATGAACATTCATTACGGGCTGCGAAGGTGCGCACAAGAGACGTTTTAGTTGGGAAACTTTTTTTTTTATTTTATATTAATTTTGGAATAATTTTCCAACTGTCGCCGTGACTAAAGTCTCTCGTCTGCGGGCGCCCTTAGTCGAAAGTCTCTAATATATTTTTAAATCATCGATTTTCAGGTAGGTTTGAAGAAGATTCTGTGATATTATCACGTTTAACCCAATACAAAAAAATGACTTGTGCCACGATTGATTTTCGGCAGTGTGATAAAACCCAATGAAAAAGGCTTTAACGGAACATAAATAAACGAGGACTTAATGAAAGCAAATTTTAAAATGGAATATTGTGGATAAAAGTAACCACCTGCTGTATAAAAATGCAGTTGAGTGGGATTTCAGAAATTTCTGATTACACATTCGAATAAATAACTTTCTTTAACAAATATTTCATTCCCATGGTTTTTGAGGTTTTATAAGACTTAGAAAAAATCTTTAATTAAAGATTTTAAACATGAAATAAATAACCAATAATTTTCATAGACTTTAGAAAATCAAAAATCACGTCTACATTATTTTTTTCTTCTTTTTGAGAAAGATTTTAATTTGGGAGGCGGATAGGATACCGCCGTTCCGGGAAACATTTGTTGGTTAACCAACACCCCTGCCATAGATCTTGGTGACTTAGCTGGGGTGAAGAATATTCTCAGCACCTACCCAATATATTTTTCACCTTTAAGTAAACTTTACCGCTTTTGCCTATTGCCTACCCACTACTTGCCAATACAATGAATAAATTAAAAATTAATACTTCTTCAATATTCGCAAAAACACTTTGTCGCGTCATTTGAATTAAATGAAATCCAATCACTTTGTAAATACCACTTATTTAATCGAAATTATCAACATGTTTCCTAACCAATGGTTTCTTAATTCTATCCTGACAAAGGAATCATTGGTGTGGAAACCTGTTGAGAATTTTGATTAAATAAGGGTGTACACAGAGTTAATTGTTTTCATTTAATAAAAATACAATATAACCTATTTAACCCATGATAAATAAGATAGGTTTAACGAATAACGAGGCTTTGAATAAGTGGTTTTATTATTGTAGGTATTATATCAGTAACCTTGGCAGAGTGCTACAATATTCAACGTTCGTATATCATCCCCTGTATATCAGGATCGCAGTGACATGTTGTCGTAGGCAACCCTGTGCCTACCCTATCCCCCGTACGCAGTACAAACGTGACCCTTTTGTTATTCCGTAGATTGGGGCATTACTACTTTGTCCCTACCAATTCATTGGCCCTTCCAGCCGTGAAAATGATATTTTATTTAGGGATATTTTATTTTAATACTTATAACAGATGTTAAGAATAGTGACATCTATGAGATAACTGCTGTAGGTAATCACATTGTTATAATCTTGATTAGTTTATTAAGAGAGTATGAATGCTAGAGACATCTGGGTGAATTTAATTGAAGCTAGTATTACCGACTAACTAAAATAGACCATGTGACTCAGTAGGTGTCTTGTACCATTGCTATTGTTATTCTCGTATTTTAATAACCTGAAAGACGGTATTTTTACAGTTTTTAGCATTATAAAAGGGGTGCTATTCAAAATATATCTCTCTCTCGCGTTAATCGATACTTAGGGTACAGTTCCTTTACTGCCCAGGCGGGGTCCGGGCCAAAATTAGTTACAAAAAGTGTTGATTTCATTGTTACTCAAAAGTGATTGTAAATAAAACGACCCTACATTAAAAAAGTGTTTAACAATAAAAAAGTCCACCACACCAGATGAAATGAAGTGATTTGACAACAGATTTCGCCTGAGTTTCACATTTCTTTTTTATATTGAACAATTGAAAAATATTTATGTAATGAAGAAAACGTTGTGGTGCCATATTTTTTTTACAACTAATTAGAAAATTGAAAGCATATTAAATTTACGACAAGTTCTGAAAAAGGCCTCTTGAAATTCATAAAAAAAATTGTTTATCTTGAAATTCCAGACAGAAAAAAAAACAATTTTCATAACGCCACGACTAACAGTTGAACAGTTTTCTTGTGGCAATGTAAGAAAAATGAAGTAGATTTTCATAAAATAGCTAGATTTATTATAAACTAGCTGGTTCCTGGCATGCGTTGCAATGCCATATTCAAAAAATACATTGTTTCTCCCTGAATAACCTTTCCCGTGCGTCCCCGTTCCCCTTCCGCGTCCTCTTCCTAGCTAGCTTTATAAATTATAGCCTATATGTTATTATGATGAATGAGCTATATTATTGTAAAGTTTCATTCGAATCCATTGTGTGGTTTTTGCGTGAAAGAGTAACAAACACACATATATCCATACAAATTTTGCGTTTATAATACATATTATAGCATAATACGAGTATTTATTATAAATTAATATCGCATTCTTTTTCAATAATAGCAAACTTTGTGGTGTATTAAAATTGAATGAAATTTACGAACTTTATTTAACCACTTGGGGTGACCTCTGCCATAGGCTAAGTTTGTTACTTAGCAGGGGTGCCCGGGTTTATGAGTTTCGGTTTGTCCAGGTCTTGGCGGCGAATGCGTCTGCGCATCTGCTGCGTGGTGGCCTGGATCAAGTGAGACTTGTTGGCCTTTTAAACTCTCCAGCCGGACTCTCTCGACCCATCACCTTGCACTGCAGTTGAGGGATGGATTCATACGTCACACTGACCCCCAAATTCTTACCCACCCCTCATACCTTTTTCCTTCCCAGAACTTCATATCCTTCCCTTCCTTATAAAGACCTTCCACATAGCATCCCCTAAGATGACATCCCCTAGATCCTGAGGAAAATTATTTTCCTCAGGGCCCCCTGTGTGGAGCTTATGTAAAAAAAAATAATTATCAGGATAAATATGTTGTATCGAAAATGAAGAAAAGATTTTTTTGGTGCCAATTAAATGGTAAGACGCGTATTTAAAAATTCGTCATTTATTACTATTTCGACATTATAAAAAACAATTTACAAAACAACGATAAAACACCTAGATTTATAATTATTTGGAATCCAACCCGCAACTCTCGACTAAATTTGAGAGGCGGGATTGGGTACCGCCGCCCCGGGAACCTTTATTGGATAATCAACACCTCTGCCATAGGTCACCCCATGTGGTTCGATACGTTTGGTGATTTAGCAGGGGTGCCGGGTTCATGGGGTGAGGTTAGTCTAGGTATTGGAGGCGGATGACCAGGACACACTGAACCCCAGATTCCTACACACCCCTTAAACCCTTTTCCTTCTCAGAACTCTCCTCTCCTTCCTTCAACCCCTCCACACAGCATCCCCAAAGATGACATAGGCCCTGAGGGAAATTATTTTCCTCAAGGCCTCCTGTGTGCAGCTCATGTAAAAAAAAATAGTTAAGGCTCATAATCTCCACTAAAGCCAACTTGTCTACACTTATAAAAATGACAACCAACAAGAAAGAGACTTCAAAAGTCATTAAGTTTGCTATCATATTTGTCGGGTTTTTGGCAAACAACGTTACGGAAAATAATGTAAATGTTTGATGTCTCCAACAATCGGCAACGCCTTGTGTTGTAGCGTTTGATGTGACTTAAATAGATACCTTTTTCGGGATTTTTCAAAACGATTGTTTTGTTGTTTTTACGATTCGCATCGGCTGGGCCGTAGATTTTAATTTATATCAACAAAAGGCGATTACAGCCGATTCCCGGTGAAATTACATTTTGAACACTTCCCAACTGTTGAAAGTGCTGAACGCGTCATGTTTCGGATACGGCTTCAGCACGATCTGACCCTCACGCCCATTTTATTTAAAAATGTCATTTGTGGCAACTTTTCAGGCCTTGTTTTGATTATACGAATTTTTATTTATGTTGGTACTTGGTTTATACGGTTCACGACGAGGTTATCGAAAACGAATTCATCGAAAATCAATTCATCGAAAATCAATTCATCGAAAGCAAGTTCATCGAAAACGAGTTCATCGAAAACCAATTCATCGAAAATCAATTCATCGAAAACCAATTTATCGAATGATCAATTCATCGAATCGCCAATTCATCGAAAAAATATATTTTGTTGATATTTGAGAGAAATGCCGAGCGGACCGAGAAGTTAAAAAAGCATTGGTCAACCTAACTAACCTATCCTAACCTAACCTAAGCTAACCTAACCTAACTAACCTAACCTAACCTAACCTAACCTAACCTAGCTTATCCTATTTAACCAATTTTTAAATATTTTTTTATCATCACTCATAATGAACTTTCTGAGTTGTTTATGAGTTGGTTTCATTATGAGTTGTCTGGTCACCGTTCCTTAGATATCCCTTTTTTGCAGTATCAGACAATCGGAAATCGAAGAGATAACCTATAAATTTTACATTTTCACTACGAAACTGACAGTTGGTAAACACATTTAACTCAGTTAAACAGACCTTTTTGGGTATTTAATTTTGACAGATCTACAAAAAAAAGTTTTTCGATGAATTGGCGATTCGATGAATTGATCATTTGATGAATTGATTTTCGATGAATTGATTTTCGATGAACTCGTTTTCGATGAATTTGCTTTCGATGAATTGATTTTCGATGAACTCGTCGGTTACCGGTTTATACGATAATTATCCTAAAATGCCACTTTTTCTTCCAACCAGATTTTTTTAAAGATCACAAATTATCACTACAAACTGATTAAATTAAACACAGAGGAAATTTAACCTAACATGTTACTCCATCCATCAAGACAGTTGCACCAAGACAGGTAAGGCAAAAACTTTAATAAGAAGTCCCCATTGCCTTCACAGAAAATTGCTTTCACAGAAGTTTAAAACCACACAATAAGAAAATCTGTTATAATTATCCTTATAAATTCTCCCAACTTCTCATAATATCTGAGAATAAATTAAATTTATTCATAAATAAACAAAGATTCTTATAATTTCTAATCATTTATTTTATAATTGAAAAAGGATTACATATATCACAACTTATCAATATTCTTAAAAAAATACGCATAAATATTCATAAATATCCATAATTTTTTATTTTTTTTACATTAACTCCACACAGGAGGCCCTGATGAAAATGATTTCCCTCAGGGGCAATGTCATCTGGGATGCTGCGTGGAGGGTCTTTTTGGGGAGAGGAAGAATGAACATTGGTCTTGAAGAGACCCATGTTGTAGGAAGGAGGAAACACAGAGGCCGGCAAATCATTCCACAGCCGAGCTGTTGAACACAAGAACAAGTCAAAGAAACGACCCATTCTCATGTGACAAATGTCAACCGTGTACAAATGTTGGGCACGCGTTTGGCGTATTTCCCGACTATGTACCTGTGCTGAAGGGATCAATGATGCTAGTTCCTCGGAGCATCTTCCATTGTAATACCGGTAGAACAAGGATAGCATTCCCACTCGACGCCTGTGCTCTAAAGATTGCAATCCGTCTGTTAAGATGGGAGAATCTATTAAACGGACCGCCCGTTTCTGCACAGAGTCGAGGGTATTTTTCAGGTATTTTAGAGCTCCAGACCAGAGGTGGCTGTCAAATTCAACCGTGGGGCGCACTTGTTATTTGTACAGAGTTAGCAGTTGTGTACTATTAAAGTATCTGCGGGCCCTGTACAGTACGCCCAGTTTTTGGGAGGCTAACTTTACTCTGGCTTCGATGGAGCCCCCATACCTGAGCTGGTCACTTAGGGTTACACCAAGCATATCAATGGAGGGCCTGTTCGGGAGATTGCTTCCGTTGAAAGATTCACTCCGAGCCATTGGAGTTTGTGAGCCCTTTGGGGGCTTGTCAAAGAAAAAGATATCATGGACTGTACTGTCATCCGCATAACAGTGAATTGGTGCACATGACAAAAGTTCGTTGATGTGCAACAAAAACAAAGTCGGAGACAGAACCGATCCCTGTGGGACGCCAGCATTTATCGAGTGTGAGGAAGAGGTGAAACCATCGGCTACCGTCTGAATCGACCTCTCCCTCAAAAAGTCGGCAATCCACGTACGCAAGGATGCGGGAAGTCCGTAAGAAGGCAGTTTGTTGACAAGTCCTCGGTGCCAAACCCGGTCAAAGGCCTTGGAAATGTCCAGTGTAACCGTTTGGGTCTCACCGAAAAGTTCCAGACACCGCCCCCAAACATGCGTCACATACGCGAAAAGATCACCGCACGAGCGGTTCCACCGGAATCCGTATTGACGGTCGTTAATAATTTTGTTCTTCTCGAGGTATGTGAGCAGTTTGTCGTTGATCACACGTTCCATGACCTTAGACAGAACTGATATGATCGCTATGGGGCGGTAGTTGGCTGGGTTGGAGCAGTCACCCTTCTTTGGAATAGGATGGATAACCGCTTTTTTTCTAACCAGAGGGCACAGAGCCAGTCTTCAGGGACATTTTAAAAAGCTTTGTCAAAATTGGAGCTATTTCTGCAGCGCACCTCTGCAGTACCAGGGCAGTTATTCCGTCAGGCCCACTAGCTTTATTAACATCAAGCCCTCGTAAAACATGGAGTACTTCCCGATGCCGGATCCTCAGCTTTTTATACGAAAACCGCAGTGAGGAACTGACATCGGGACAGCACCTTGGTCATCAAGGGTTGAGTTAGCCGCAAACATTTTACCTAATAAGTTTGCCTTTTCGGTGGCGGTGTTTGCTAGTGAGCCGTCAGGTCTGGTGAGAGGTGGCAGACTGGATTTGTAGAAATTGCGACCTATTGAGCCCGCAAGCGATCAGAATTGCCTTCTGCCATGCGGGCACGCAGCCAGCTTTCTGCAGATCTGCTGGTCGTGCTCGAATTTTGACCTATTTATGATTCTCTTGGTTTCCGTTGCCATTTTGTTGTAAGCTGATCCTAAAGGCGCTGTGACTTCAATCTTGTAACCGTGTGGCACAGTAGTTAAAAATAGGTCTAACAGATTGGAACGGTGAGTCTGGACATCAGGAACCCTTGTAGGCTCCTGAACCATTTGCTCCAATCTGTAGCAAAGGGCAAAGGATTCCGCTTGTCATCCAGCCGAGTCTGTTGATCCTGAGAACTTCAACCAAGGTTCGTTATGAACATTGAAGTCCCCCAGGATCACAACTTCTGCCGTAGGATAGCGGGGCAAGAGGTCATCGATAGTGTCGCTTAAATGTTTGAAGAGTTCGGACGTGTCTGATTCGCTAAGGTTCGGTGAGCGGTATAAACATGCGTAGAATCTTAGCGTATTGGCAAGATTGACGCGTACCCACATTATGTCGAATCTGGAGTTTTCCAGATTCAACAGTCGCACACAGTTGACGTTAGCTCGACTATAGAGACAGACACCTCCTTTACGTCTGAACTTGCTTGCAAGGGTGAAGCCGGGCAGTCCAGATAGGAAGCGTCTACAGGCTCGGCTATCTGCGTTTCAGAAAGGAATAGTAGGTTGGGGCATTGAGAAAAAAGGTGGTGATGGACAGAGCTTAATTTGGTATGCAGGCCGCGAATGTTGTTGTAATTCACCAACATTTTTGGCCTGCACCGGGGTCTCCTACTACTCGCCGCTGTAATGCAGTTAATTTGTGGTGGTTGTGTTGTCATGAATTTATTGTTTGATTTTTATTTTTATGATGTGGGGGGGAGGGAGGTCTGGGAAGGAAAAGGTATGAGGGGTGGGTAGGAAGCTGGGGATCAGAGTGTCCAAGAGTGATGAACGAATGAATCCAATCCACCGGCACAACAGCGGCGGCGGGGTTTTTACACTCGTTGATGGGGCAGCCCACCCTCAGTCGTGAGCTTGAGGGTCGGGCCCCTGTACTACCGAGCGGCCCGGACAACGGTAATCGTAAATATCCATAAATAACAATTAATATCCATAAATAGCCACAAGCACCAGTAAAAATCGGTACATTTTCATAGGTATTTACGAATTTCCATAAATATCCATCACAACCAATCCATAAATATTCATAAACATATCCGCTAACTGACGCTTTGCAGTTGGCCATCAGCTCATGCAGAAACTGAAAAAAAAAAACAGTTGGCAGCGCAATCGTAACTGCAGGAAAGGAACTTGTGAATTTTATTGGCGGTCCGTATACAGATTGCCATGGTAGCAGCTCACCACCTGTCAATTTTTCGAGTAATTTGCGATATGTCAAATCTAAAAAAATATCGATTATGTTCAGGAGGTTAATAAGTTGTGTTGTGCCGTGAATTGAGTTACCAAACAGATTTCGGTTTCTCCACGAGTGAAAGCCCTAATTGTCCTTCTAATTTTGCTTCAATAGGCCTGGTTTTGTCTGAAATTTTACTACAAAACCTGTAAATTTTAATTTCTTAAGGTTTGAACTCGCTATTTATTTTACATAATAATGACAGCTAAGACTATTAATTTCATCCTCCAAAATATTCTCCAATGTATGTGTATGAGGTAGAACTGCACTCGGGGACGTTAAGTAAAATCATGTCCTTCGAGCGGGTCTTGCGTGCCTCTATCTCGTCTAGCATGTCCCAAATTAGCTTTGTTTCCTAGAACAATAATTTATTTTAAACCATCTTTTCAAATGTTATGACTTTTGAAGGACTTTTTGACCTCCACGGACCCCGTCATTTAGTCCTGCATGGTTCCGGATAGCTTAGTATTCCGGATGCCAGTCATCTCTTCCTTGGCTTTATTTACGAGAGAAAATGCTTAAAGGGTTAGAATTGATTAAGAATCTTCGAACGGAATGTTGTTAATGTGTATATCAGATATGAATTTTGAATCGAGAGTGATTCGTCGATCTCTCATGGAAAACACTTTTCTAAGAATTGCATTATTAATAACAGAGGGATAACCGTTCATAAATCTATTTCTAGTGAAGTTTCGTGTAATATTTCTAAAAGCAAAATTGACAAAACATCAATTATTGAATGTGTCGAGGTTATTTTGCATCAGTTGATGATCGCAAACAGACTTGCGAAAAATTATAAGATCATCGGCAAAAAAGTATACTCGCTGTTTAATTTTGTACCAAGGTATTTGTGAATATTAGAAAAAGCAGAGGGCCTAGATTTGACCCCTGTGGTACACCAGAAGTTATAGGGGAGGGTTTGTATCGTTTAATGAGTGCTAGTTGTATTCTGTCCTAAAAATATGATTTGATCCAACGAAATAGGTCTCGGATTATACAAATGGACAATTATGATGGTATTTTGGATATTGGTCGATTGGACAAATAATTATAAAATCCATACGCAAAAATGAAAATTCAGCTGGTAGACTATCTAGATAAACATAAAATTCTATTAGAAAATCAAAATGGTTTTCGAAAGAATATGGGAGTACAAGATGCAATATTAAAAGTGACAGAAACCATTTTAAAAAATGTTGACCAAAAAAAGCTGCATTGCGGTTTTTCTAGATCTAAGTAAAACTTTTGATACAGTTTCCCATAAAATTCTCCTTAAAAAATTAGATAACATAGGTATTAAAAACTCTGCGTATAACTGGTTAAAATCATATATCACTGAACGCACTCACGCACTAAAATTAGGCAACGTAACAAGCCAAAACAGACACATAACTTACGGAGTTCCCCAAGGAAGTACATTGGGACCCATCCTATTTTTACTCTATTCAATTGCCCGTGTCAGTTAGATATTAGCGGAGATGTTATTTGCTTTGCGGATCACACTATTATCGTTTTCACTTCTGACTCCTGGACAAATGTAAATAAAAAAGCTGCCGAAGGAATCAACCGGATTAAACATTGGCTAGACAATAACCTGCTAACGCTAAATATAGACAAAACGAAGTACATGGCATTTAGTATAGATCCCAGACGTCAACCGAGACTTAATGAAAACTTAACCATAGACGACTGCTCATCTAAAGAAAACTGCCTATGCAACCCGCTAAGATGGACTGAGATAATAAAATACTTAGGAATTTACGTTGACTTTAGGTTACTTTAGGTGGACAGATCAAATAAATAAAACAGCGGGTAAAGTCAGAACACTTATATATTTTTTTAAGAACATACGAAACATAATGCCAGTGAAGACTTTAAAAACTATATACTACGCGTTAGGCTAATCAATCATCACCCACGGTATGATCGGTTGGGGTGGTGCTGCGAAAATTAATATGGACCCTCTCAACAAAGCGCAAAAGGCCCTAATTAAAGTTATTACAAAAAACCTTTTAGATTCTCGACAATACAGTTATTTAAAGACTTTGCTTTTTTGAACATACAGCAATTGTACATCAAAATTATATCTATACATTACCAAAACGACAAACTAAACCATCATACGCCACAACACAATTACGACGCAAGACATAAACAACAACACATGCTTCCGAAGACAAATACTACATATGGACAAAGACATTATCATAATCTGGCTCCAAATTTTTTTAATTTAATTGAAAAAGATGTTAAAGATATCTTCTTGACAAAAAATGCAAATCTGAAACACAAAATTCATATCTGGATAATGAATAAAGTCATTGCATACTGCGGGCAGATAACTTGAACAATACAAGAACACACTCAACGCCTGTATTCTTCTCTTTTCCTCTCAATTATTTTTGTGTCTCTAATTTGTTTCTTTCATATTTTTTTCTATTTTTCTTATCTCTTTTCTTTTTATTGGTCTTTTATTCTATTTATCTATTTAAATTAAAACATTTTTACTTTTTGCTTATTTTTCTTCCAAGATTAAGATATCAAAATTAGTTTAAATTCCTGCAACCTCGGAACAGGCTCAGCCTAGTGAGGTGGTATATACCAAAAAATGTATATTGTATTATGTATATATTGTTAAATCTTGGTTAATAAATAATAAAAAAAAAACTAATAATAATAATAATGACGGTGTTCTGCATATTGGAATTGGCCAATTAGACAAATAATTATCCAAATAAACAAACGTGCCTCTCGACAAGTAATTTTTTCATTCTCATTGTTGCCATAGAAAATCGGCATCGGGTTTTTACCTGCTTGTATCTATAATTATACTACGTTGTCACCCCTTTTCAAGCAACGAAACTCAGCTGCGCCGCCAATTTTATTTTGAAACATTTTAAGTACCAATCGTTTTGCGACGTCACTACTCACTACTCACCCGTACAAGTACCGCGACATGCAACACGGCCAATTCCATTTGCAGTGCGGTACAGGGCCGGCGCGGCGCCCGGTGTTAGCGGCAATGACATAAATCCAATCGGTTCGGTTTAGGTGATTGAATACAACGGTACGGACCAAAATTGGAGTGTAGCTTTAACACATGTTATGGCCGCCGAAAACTTGTATTGTTGCCGGGGGTGATTTAACGGAAAGTCGGTTGAACCGAGCGGAACTAAGCTTACTATAGAAAATGTTATTTTAAGGTACTAGTGTTATTTTCTGGGTGTTTGTTGGGTTTTTAATGAGTTTTCTTGGTAGTTGTAAGCACACAAAGAGGATTGCGTATCCGTTATAAATAGCGGAAATAAATTCTAATCATTATTCCCATGGTGTAATTCAAAATTCAAAAATGAAGAGTATTGCTTGAATTGTACTTTTGGCTTGAAGGTGTTTAACAACTTATATCAAAACATGTACATATATAACGTGTCCTCGATACTGTTATTGCTTTTAAAGTTACTTTTAACAAATCCAATCACTCCATATTTCGAGTGATTGTATTATTTATTTTAAAACCTTCAAATAATTGAAGTATCTTTAATATTTGCGTTGATTTTAATAGAACACAAATCACATACAAAATACAAATATGTCATACAAAAGGCATATCCAGTGGATTTTTTAAGACTTCAAGCTATGAAGACCAAGTGGTTCTTGAATAACCGGTTATTCAAGAACCACTTGGTTCCGCATGGGGATTCAATATTTAGAACCATGAATGCCATGGAAGTTAGGAGAGATAGATAAAAACAAAACAATTCTTACTTCATCAAGGCCAAATAATTTGTATTGTATGCATGTAGGAATGCTTCTCAGGGTAAAGAAATAATACGCTTAGAATAAACAAAAAAAGCAATGGTTTTTTTCATCTGAGCTACGCAAGAGACGAAGCTTTTTAGATTCGTCTCTTGCGTCTCAGTAAGAAAGACTAAATCATTATTTCGTAAGCCCTCCACAACAATGATATACAGGGAGATGAATAGTATCTAATATTTTGACTTAAAATCCAACAATGGTAACTCTGTTGGAATATTAGGCAGTTTCTTAACTGGAATTAGCAACATAAGATTAGGGAGCTTTTGAGCGTTAAAACCACTCCCTGAGACGAGTTACAGATTCAATACGTAATACACCTTGTAACTTAACGTATGGACGTTTCTACAGTTTTAAAGATGATTATATACTACGTTTGAATTCGGGTTCCAGAGTTACATTGATTCCTTATGACGATGATTCTTCCCACCTACTTACTAATCCAACAGCAAAGTTTTTCCATTGTCTTCTCAAACGAGGACAAGTAAATTGCCACCGGTGCACTCCTCCGGTACAAATATTTGTATCATCGTGTTCCAATTATTTTTTCTCTTTAATTGAATACTAACTATCTGGAGCTAGTGGAACTACGGCATTTAGAATTACGGAACAAATTTAAACGACTCTTAAAATTTATTAACTATTCAATATTTAGATAGCTGTTAAGCTCCCAGGGGCAAAATTTCTCAAAAAATTGCTATGTAGGTAGATAAGATTTTATTTATTATTGTTACTTTTCCATAATTTCACACTACTGTTTAATTCTTATTTGCGGAATACTTTCAGGAAAAAACGTTAGTGCAACTGAACGCTCTGGAACGCCGCCGGTGCTAATATATCAACCATTATTATTTCTTTTTGTGATAATATCAAGGAGCTCACCTCTCCGCGATCATCATTATTTATTTAACTTGAGTCGTAGAACTGTCTGTCAAAAAGCTTAATGAGAATGGTACCATTTGTTGAAGTCGTATTTTACTCGACCATTTGGCATTTCAGCTGCCTCTCAATTTTTTGTTCATTCCGTTTCAAAAATCTGCTTCATCCACTTTATCATTCAAGCAAACCTTACTTTGACTAGGTGACTAACTTTGAATCGGTGGCTAACTTCGAATAAGCTTTTCAATACTGTGGTACCTACCTGCTTGAGTAAAGTTCGAAAAAAAATATCATTTTGATAGTACTAATTCTTTGGACAAATTGTACATATAATTCTTTAATTGTAATATTTTTTGTTGCATAATTCAAATAAGTTGGTTTGTAATTAAGTAGGTGGGTATTTAAATTCTTACAAATCTTTTGATTTCAGAAAAATCACACGAGAAAAATGTAATTACTGCCATCAGAATCTCCAGAATGTTGTGCTGTTGACCACTGTGAACTACTAAGCTGTCGTAGTTATGAATATCTAATAAGTTACATTGTTTGGTCTGCTACCTTTGTCAATTACATGCACACATGTTATTAATACTATAATTGAAATGGGACGTACGTAGATTCTCAATTAACCTTCCGATTGAATCACACATTCCCTTTGAAGTTAAACTTGGCCAGTAATCCTGTCCAGAAATTTAGATTAAACAATTAGTAATACCACGACGAGGTAAATAAATTGAACAATGAAAAACATAAAATATATATCGCTTACTGGAAATTTGGATAAATTCTAGGAAATAATAACACCTTCTACTTGAATTTTCGTACCCGGGATTCAGAGGACTGAGGGTGCCATAGAACCCAAGTGTTTACGTTTTAGAATTTCCCTCCGTCTACCACCTACATGGGGCTTAAAAAGGGTTTAGTGTTTTCAAATTAATGAAATTCACGTGTTTCTAATTATAGGAATAATTACGCCATTAAGAAGGGAACCAAATAGGAACTTTATATCTATGTTTTATAACTTTTTACGCTAATCAATAAACACGGCGCACACTATAAAATCTTCACGAATAAATATATTATGCGTCATTTCTCATCTCAGCATGTGGTGATATTTTTATAAGAGTCGTGTTGAGGCCTTTCTCTCTCGACACATTTATTTGCCAGTAAATCAATGATTAAACGACCAAAACGTGTTGAAGAAAACGTTGTTTATGGCCACACATAAATAGGGTGCTATAAAAACATATGCGATTTGTTAAGCAAATAAGAGTAATTGAGTTTGTTTTGTTCAAACTTACTTGTTCATTCAACCCACTATTATCATATTTATTTTACTTATCTAGATCACTTACACGAGCTTTACAGAAATTTACTTGGGTTCATCAATAACATAAAGTACAATTTTTTAAGCCCCATTTAGGCGTCGTTTTTGTTTTTGCCGATGAGCTAATAAGTTATGAATGAGGGTGAAGTTAGTGAATCAAAATGAAGGAGGAAAGTAAAGATAATACAAATAAAAATAAAAATACATAAATTTTATTGAATGCCTTTGATAGAACTTTGAAATAACAATTACCTTTTAATTTGTAAAACACTCAAGAATAATATAAATACTAATATATTAAATTTTCGTAATTTAAACGTTTAGTTGTTTATTTGCCAGCAGCCAAATAATATGAAATGGATTTTCCTTATGTTCATAACTCTAATTTTAGAATTTGGGTTCTTGCTTGGAAATCAGTATCAAAAGCAGCGTCTATGGATAGCATTCTGTAGTAGTTAAGAGAGTCTTTCTAATATACTAATGCCAACGAATAATTCCAGAAATTTCCATTTTGATTGAAAATATCAATGAACTTTCTAGGACTTCATTATTTGATTACCATATTTGATTTTCAATGGAACAGATGCGTCACGCCGTCTCATCAGGAATTCGCTATACGGATGAAAATGAACACGATACTTTTACGAAATTCAAGGAAACTTGGAGGGTAAGAAATGTATAAATATCAGTGGGGAAGCTGTAATATTAATGGAAAACGTAACTGCCTTCTTTTATATGGCCAATAAACGAAAATTGTAACCAACGTGTCGCGCGGGTGAATACTTAAAGTGAAAATGTTCATTTGACATGTATGACCAATTACGTTTCACGATAATCAGCTGTAATAATAATATTGAAATGAATCATTACAATCATACTTATTACCGTCGGATTTGAAACCATATTTCATGGATTTTATGATGCTTATAATTCACCGATTTGATTATATCCGATAGCCCCCTTGAAAATGCTGTGTATTATGTTTTAATAGTTAATAATTATAATAATCATTACATACGGTGTAATATAAAATCGAACAAAAAATGAGGTTTGATTAAGAAGTAGATTGAATATTTTGTTAAGATGGTAAAAAATTCTGGTAGTATAAAAATAAACTTTTCGATATCATGTACCTTTTCATCTGATGACCTCTCTTATTAGATGTTACCTATCATCTGCAGAACACCTCAACAGAATTGCACTTTTACCGTCCTGTTACATTACCAGGTGTACACGTTTCCATCAATCATATCTAAGATTGATAGTTATGTACTCTTATATCCTCTTGACGACTTACTGGAGATGTATTCTTTTGAAATATTTGGCAAAATATTGCAAATTAACAATTGATATTCAAGCACTTTTGAGGTGTTTTTCTCTCGAAAACGGCGCTATGAAAATCATCCATTTAATAA
Source organism: Limnephilus rhombicus (assembly GCA_929108145.2). Lineage (NCBI taxonomy): Eukaryota > Metazoa > Arthropoda > Insecta > Trichoptera > Limnephilidae > Limnephilus > Limnephilus rhombicus. The sequence continues at coordinate 19,458,704 of OV815272.1, read as the reverse complement.
CACCTCTTCAGTATAATTTACGAAATCGTCTTCATTTTTAGGTATGTTTTAAATTATCGTATCTTTCATATTAATGCTTGGTAAAGATATGTTCGTATCGTAAAATAGAACACAGAAAAAAAATTATCAAGAGTATTAATATGTTCAAAACAGAAAAATGTATTCATTATAAATTTAAACGCAATTGTAAAATTAAACAAATGACTTTATTCTTTGGTTGACAATTCACTGAATATTTAATTATGCTTAGTATATTGTGTTCTATAAAAAAAGAAAAACAAAAAATGTGGCCGAAAAAAAAAATTGGGACAAAGCTCTGATTCACGTACATAGTTCTTAAATTGCCCAACTCGTGAGGGTTATATTAATTTTAAAGCTGGAAAAGGCTACCATTTTTCATATCTAATTAAAAGCACGCACACACACTCGATTTCGTGATGAGAATATTAATTTCTCTCAACACATGTTGCAAATTAACTCTGAACGTAAAGCATTACGGGATTCGAGAAAAATATTCCGCGGCAAAATCACAACCAAACAACGATATAAACTTGAATAGATCATAAAATAGTTGATGCCAAACGTTGACATGTTGAATATTTCGTGCTATAATTGCGTGTTTATCTTCTCGGTTGGTTTCTCTTCTTTGTCTGTTCTTCTCTTTCTATGTTTACTTATCTTATTCCATCACCAAATATGTAATTTAATAAGTGAAGAGTAGTCCAGGGAAGAAATGTTTTTGCAAGACATTCATCGAGATTTGTGAGCTGTTTCCAAAGGCATGCAGCATTTTTCTCACAAATTTTCCGATATTCCCGAAAAATGTTTTATAACTGTATTTTTATTTAAACATGTTTTTTTTTCTTTTAAAATCCAACTTTGATCTGGAAAAAAAGATTTCTGATAAGAAATTTTGAAGATACAAAGTTCTTGCTAACTTTGTTTTTATATGGAAATGTTATTCTTTTCAAATCAAACTTCGTTTTGGAAGAAACATTTCTGATAAGATATTTTTAAGCAATCATTTTTATTCAGAAAAATTCTGATATCATTAGAAAATTCATCGTTATGTTTTCCCCGCTATCTTCCCACCTATTAAATATACTTACAATTAATAAATTTAAAAGATAAAACTTACCTACTTTTAAACACTCTCACAGTAATAATAAGTGACAACGTAAAGCAGCAAAACTATAACAGATAAGAATGTAAAAAAAAACCTAAAATAGAAACAATGAAAACTGTGATTATAAAGCATCGACTGTCAGACCGACAGAAGTGTAACATAGTATGTTGAGCAAGAGCTACCTATGGAGAAATCAATCTTATTGTTAGCAAACTAAACAATTCAAAGTCACCAGGGATTGACAACATTCAAATGTTTGACCTTAAGAAATATATTGATATTTTAGGGCCTGTTATAACTCATTTTATCAATATAATTTTAGCACAAGCGGTGATTCCAGATGAACTTAAAAGTAGCATCATTAGACCAATTTACAAAGGCGCAAACATACAGATGTACAAAATTATAGGCCGATTCGGAAGGACACGGGTTCAAGTCCCGTTGGCGGCAAGTATCTTTTCTCGGAAGATTTTTCAATGTAAATGAGTGTTTCAGGCTGACAATTATTGCTTGTAATAATTGTTACCCTTTGTGCTATGCATAAAAATCTTGTCTAAACGTTAGTTTATAAATTAAAAAATAATAATTAATTTATTATATAATAAAGTAAAGTGAGACAACTTTTTTCGCCCATCCAGATAATTTACAAACATTGACAGGGTATCCGGTGTGAAGCATAATTCCTTTTGAGGGTCTTTACGTGGTACGGGGAAAAAAGTTACATACGCAACTTGTTTTTCAAATTTGACATATTCCTGGAAATTATCCTGCGTATTTTCGTGTTTTTGAATATCTGAGTAAATTTAAGATAACGTTATATGTACACCGAGCTTAACCTCAGCATTCACAGCAATCATCCTTTAATCTTTATCCCACAGTTCTTAAAATTTTTAACAATAATATTTTTTTACAGATAATCCAGTTTTTTAATTTTTTTTTTAAATTAATTAATTGTCACTCCGTTTCACCGCAAGGATAGATAATACAACCCCTGCCTTATTTTACGCCCCATGTTTAATTAGCATTCATTCGAATGTAAGTTTTTTCTATTTCGACTCTTGAAATGAGACATGGCTTAAGTCTTTGATTCACTTTGGTTCACATTCATACTGGTCTTGTCTATCTCGGACTTGTTGTAACACTCACTTGAGAAAATTTTTGTTTTCCCCGAACTTCTTTATCATGACATCCGCTATAACTGTATAATATTTCAAAATGACAATTTTAAAATCTTGTTTAATACCTTTTAAAGATTTACATTCTTTCTGAATCTCAACATTTGAAAATCTGTCATTAGCACTTTTGCGTAAAGCTTCAATAAGTTAATCCTATATTACCATTTGATAATGAAGGGTGATTGGGGCAATAACTAACCGGAACTGGAGCTCTCCAAAAACAACTAAACCATTTTTATCAGATCATCAGCGTGTTTAATGTAGGTGATTTTTTCTCATTCTTTTTTTCTAATCATAATTTTTTAATCTTTGTACCATACATAATTAAATCCCATTTCTTCCCTTTGATTTTGTTCTCCATAGAAGGTCTTTGTAATAAGGACTGAGAATTTCGCTGATGTTAGATTCGTTGACTCCTGGATCCTGCGCGGTATGTAGCTGAGTTTAAAAGTCTCCTGTTTGTAAGAAGTTGGTATTTCTTTTGTCGATTGTTTAGTTAAACATGAAATTTCGGGAGTACTCTCGGTCGTTTATCAGGGATCCTCTTCACTTCCACGATATCTTCTCCTTTTATATCAACTCCTGCAATTGAAGCCACCCGTTTTATAGCATCAAAGGTCTGCTCGTAATTTTTTGGAATGGGGACGACAAACTCCAGTGAATCATCTTGTGATCTTTGATCAACTTTCGCCAATTCGACTTCTTGGAACATTATTTGTTTCAAAATGTTGCACAGCATATACGAGTCTATCGCTATCCTTTTCATTTTTAAGAACAAATAGCATGTGCACTCTCTTTCTTTAAATGGACGGACTTCAAACAGCTGCTATGCTGTGTCCTCTTCGATCGCATGGGATGGTTGGTTGGGACCTCTCAGTCGCACACATTCACTTGCAGCAATATTTTACTTTTCAAAATTCGACAACCGGAATTCGGGACTGATTTTTCGCAGGCAACTCTATACCACCGTGCTCATAATGAAATAATCTTTAATTTCATTTAATTTTAATTCAATAATCAGACCGGTGCAAAATGCTAGTATCGATTTACCTGTTTATACCAGGCTACCCGAGAGTTGTGACCGGAAAAGAATAGGCAACCTAACGTTTGCATATTCTATGGGCCTCATACTCTCGATTGGTATATAATTTGTCTAATAATTAAACCAGTGAAATGTTTAAATTTTTTTTTAATTATTAATTAATCATACCCTGGACTTAAATTTGTTAGGCAACCCATATGCAATATATTTATTGACATATTAAATTAAATATAAAATACGTTTCATCAAATAAAAATCACGGTGAAGGTCGTTTTATATCGGGATCTTTGACTATAACGAAGAAAAAAAGCAGCGTTACATATTTTACATAAGATACAATTATTCCTCAAGGTAACATTCAGATTAAAGCAAGCAGTAAGCCAATCGTTGACATACCTTTGATCTCTTCAGCTGCCTTTTCCCTTTGTACCAGGTAATGATGGCGGCGGGCCGCGTGCCCGCAGAGCGGCAGGTGACGGCGTACCGCTTCTCGGCCACGAGCGGCGATGTCAGCCTCTCGATCTCCACCGTGAGTGGCTTTACTGGGGGTGAAAGGAGACGAATAAGGGGACATGTTAGAGCGGCGCTCGGAGGGATTCAATTTTAGCAGACCAGAGAATGGACAACATAAGAATGTACGACAGAAAAAGACATATAGATATTTTGGGACCCTTTATAACGCAATTAGTCAATAGACTTGTTATACAAGCTGAAATGCCTAATGATCCTAAATGTGTATTAGACCTGTCTGCAAAGAGGAAAGCACTCAGAAATATGAATATTAGTGTCTTGTCTGCACTTGAAAAAATTTTTTTAAAATATATTTCCTTAATTAAACCAATACTTAGACATTTTTTGCATTATATACCACAAACAATATGTCTTTCAAAGGAAAAAAAAGAGTACAGAAAATTTATTGAAGGACTTCTCAAATGGTATAGATAATGAGTTAAACCATAAAATACATATTTTAGAATGCATTGATAATTCCAAAGCGTTCGATACAATTGATCGACAACAATTATTAAAAATCTTAAAAGCAATTGGAATTAGAGGAAACCTTCATAATTTGTTAAAAAGTTATTTAGTTAACAACCATACGAGTATCTGTGTAAAAAAATTAGAAAAAATGATTGGGAGGAAAAAATGTGTGCTGGCGTCCCGCAAGGGTCAATTTTGGAACACATGCTTTATATTATATTTGTATTAATGATGAAAAAAGATATGATGCAAATACTTTGATCTTTGTATGTTTTATTTCAGAAAACGCCTAAAATAATATCTCATGACTTCATTTGTATTCATCAAAACATTTTGCAGCTAATACGCTATAGTATTAAATTGATTAATGAATATGTTTATTTGGGAGTGATTGATAATTGCAATTTTAAATGGGACATACAAAATGGATAAAATCTTAATAGACTAAGGGCTAAGTGGGTAAGCTTACAAACTGAAATATTTTGTTCCGGCGAATATTTAAAAAAAATATTAACCTATCGTTATCATCTGCAGAATCAACTTTACGGTATGGCATAACCACTTGAGGACTTGCAAAACAAATTTAAATTACTTACAATCAGAACAAAATTCTGTGATTAAATCACTTGTTCAAAAACATATTTCTCACAAAGACGAAACATATCATTGAGGTATCGGAATTAACTATCTTACCAGTGCAGGCTTTATTCATCACTTATCTGAGTCTGAATATAAGGGGAAAGTGGAACATGAACATAATATTAGATTCACAAAGAATGAAGGAATGCTTGTTCCAAAACATAATAATAATTACGGACAGTGAACCCAGGAACATTGTATAACGTGCCCAAAATATTTTACATGTTACCAAGTAATATAAAAAAATTCGATTCTCCACAAAGATCGAGATATAAGCTGAAAATCATGGTTATTACATAGAAATGATTTATATTAAGTCACGTGTGTTAATTATGAGAATCTGTACACTTAAAATAATTTTTCGTATGCGTGCTTTGAACATTAACATCCTGTTGACAAATTAATTAATTGCGATTTAACGGGATTGTACCTTGAAAAACAATAATAAAAAAAAATCTTTAAGAAGTTGTCTAACGTTGGACTTATCTCGTTTATTCGGCTTTTGATAATTATTATTGACGAAGCACTGCGGTGACGGTGTACCGCTTCTCGACCACGAGCGGCGGTTTCAGTCTCGCGATCTTCAGCGGTAAACTTGGGGTAAAGAGAAGAATAGTGGGGACCAACCGGAGAGTGGCACTTGGAGGGATTCAATAATAGTGGGGATTTTAGTTATTTGTGTGGAAAATTGTCTATCTTGGACTAATCTAATTTATTCGGCTTTCGATAATTTGATGGAAGCAAAACACAATTAACGTAATTAAAAATTCGTGGTTTTTATAGAATTCATATAGCTTTGATTTTTTTACAGAAATAGCAAAAGTTCTCTGTTTTGGTTACTCTAGTTCCTTACTATTATGGACAACTGGGGAGACTGTAAATATAAAAAAAACACTGGAGAACAGCCACAGCACACGATTTACGGAAAATAAATGTCTTAAAATTCCACTGATATCTAAATAAGTATGACAGCCGAACGCTAAAGTAGGTACTATGTACATGTGATTTTTGATATACTAAAAAAGATCTTTGCGTTTGATGAAAATGAGAAACCTAGCGCAAAAAGCGAAAAGATGTGTACAATAAAAGAAAAATCCATGTATCTCTAAATCTTTATTTAAATTTAATTATTAAATTTTCTGGGGGGTATGAATAATTGTGATGATAAATTAAATAAGAACACCCAGAACTTGCAGGTTTATTTAGAAATATTCAACATCCATAATTTATATTTATATGAGAGATTATTTTATGAGAAGGTGGGAAGCGAACCATTTCGTGAGCAGTTAATAAAGAAATAAAATCAAATATGTTAGGTACCTAATTATAATTAAGTTAAATATACCTATTTTTTATTATTAAGTGAAACGTACCAACTACAGATAGTTACTATTATTGAGAAATCGGTCAGAAGGATATTTACATGTAATTAAAAATTAAGTTAAAATAAATTGTTTGCAAACAAGCTGTTATGTGGCAGTTGGTGGGGCTACACATATATTGTAAATACTACAACTATCGGGATGGTGGTATTTATGTGTTTCAGAAATAATTTTAAAAAAATATTTGTAAGTGCATATGGTAATAAGATCACACTGTCAATGTCAAATATTGATACAGTTTCAATACAAATTATTATTTTTTTTAATTAATATTGTTTATCTGTTTATGATTTTACTTCGATGTTTACCAAACTAAGTCACATGAGTTACTAAGATACCTGTGCTTGCATTTAAACAATAGTATTATATACCTATATGCATATAATCAAAATTAATTGCTAAAGTTAAAGTAAATAAAATCCTTACGGTAAATATCGAGAACAAACGACGCCTCGCGGGGTTCCACAAGGATGCTGTTAATGGCCTGGCACGTAAAGATAGAGCCGAGGTCCTGCCTCCCAATGGCCGGCCAAGAAAGTCTATTTTCTATGACGTCTCCAGTGTTGTGTTCATATTCCTCATCTACGAGAACACCATTCACTAGCCATCGTACTGTGGGCTCTGGTCGACCTAAAGGATAACAGAAATAAAATTAGATTACTAAAATTATCCAAAAATGAATCTTTAAAATGTTTGCTCTAAATACTTGCTAAATGTTTCCTCTACAATAGATAGTAAGTGAGCTTTTTAAAAGATTCTGGAGATGCATGGTTCTTTTTGATTGTTGCCAAATATAATTTTTTGTACAGATTTCTAAGTAACTTTTTTTTCGATAAAAAGTTAGTTTAGTGGCAAGCGTTAAAATTTTGGCAGGGATGCTTTTATTATAATTCGAACCTTCATAACAGGCGAGTCGCTGGCAGTTTCTGGATGTCTGAATTTTTAATTTTCTTCGTAAATATGGAGGAAGAAAAAATAGGAAAAGAAAAGAGCTACTACAACATTAATTTAGAGAAGTGACAAATATGTTGACATTTTAGCAATATATATCTACTTGAGTAACGACAAAAGCTTTGTTCGTATTTTTATTTAAATGACAGAAGATAGAAAATATTGTATAAACAAATTTAGAATGAATATAAATAATAATGATGAGGCAATTTATACAGAGAGCGATTAACAAAGTTCCCTTGTTTCAGTAACTAATCTTATTAACATTTAACTGCCTGTAGTTTATAATATCTCAACCAGAGGCCAGTATTAAGTGAGCGGATGTCGTCTAGTATCCGCCGGCTCTGTTGCTCTGTGAAAATTTTCCAATTTCCGATTCTTCGATTCGCATCCCTTCCTGTTGGATATCGATTTTCAAATGGTTTATTCGAACAGATTTTAATTTTTGCTCCCGGGAAGTTGTAATGTATTTTTATTGGATATAAAAGTACCGCAGTCTAAACATAATATTTTAAACTTGTGTTAAAAAAACTAATTTTGAACAAGATATAAATAATTTTGTTGATATCTATGTATCTATATTTTTTTCGGTTTTACTTAGCAAAATTGACAATCTATAAATATATTTATTTACCTACGTCGAAAGAAGCTTGAATAATTCAGATCAGTATTTTTTTTTACAATTGCCTGTTCAGGCAATCATTGTAAAGAGGAGACGTTTGTAAATAATTTTGCACACCATTAGTATCGAAAGTTTCCAAAAAGTTTTTAGAAGTAGCTTGGACCACCCGTCCGCAGTCCCCTCTTATCCTGCAAATGCCCGAAGATACTAGGTGCGTAGAGATTATTTAAGACGAGAGTCTAAATTTAAAGACGTTACGTTTGAGAGCATTTCTGAATACGCGAGAATAAATTGATCCAAATATAACGAGGCACGTCTTCTGAGCAGGTTTGTAGTGAGGTCCGAGGGAGCAATAACAGCGATATAATAGATTTAAAGATAAGAGCCAGCACTTACCTCCGAGCACTCTGCAAGTGAGCACGAGGTTATCTCCTTCCATCATTGGGCCTATCTGGGTACTGTTGAGGGGACCCCTGGCATCCACTACAGTCGGCTTCTCCGGAGGAACTAAAACAAATTACATCAATAATGGTAACAATATGCTTTCGCTCTGGAATTGCACGGGTATAAAGGCACTAGGAAGTAACGTAAGTCAAAACTTTTATAAAAACGATTCAAAATGTTTTGCGACGAGCTTTTCAGTTTAAAATATTTGTTTATTCAATCGAAACAACCTCGATCTTATTCTTCTCACCCTCTATTTATAGTATCTTCGTTCCTTATTTTCTCTGAGGGAATTTAGAATATCAGCCCACCCTGATGAAAAGCTGTTGTTTTTTTTTTACATAGCCTTTTTGAACGGTCCCAATACCAATCGAGTTTAATTTTTTTGTGTAATTACTTTTATATTCCTGGTATTCGAGAATGTTTGGACCAGCTCTTTCATGGATATCTTAAATGGTAAAGCCTCGTGATGTGATGTTTTTAAATATATCTATTACGTCAATTTATTTATAGATTTCTGCGTAAAAACAAGCGAGAATTAATGATTTTTTTTCTCCATGGAAAATTTATTTTTTCACTCAAGAACAGAGGAATGGAATTTTAGGAATTTCAGGTTATGTCCCTGGATGTATTTTGCTTTCCGGGAGTTTCGAGTATTAATTGACAAATAATTTTGACATGAAACTGCTTTATTAATTTTTACACATTAAACCTTGTATGGCAGTTCACCAATCGCGAATTTTTCGGCGATTAATTTTTATGTTCTTGGTAATTTAACGAGAGCACGTGGGCTGCTTTCTTTCATTATTCCGAGCTGCACTAATCTACCAATAGTAATACCTCTCTAAAGAATAATCTAACAATTCAGCTATAGAACGAATTAATTTACCTAGAAATTTAGGAGGTAGAGGTATACTCAAAATAACATCTTTGAAACACAATCAGGTAGAAATGCTTAGAAATTTTTTCCATAGGAAAGATAATAGCTCAGAAATGCACAAAATAATTTGCAAGGCAGATAGAAACATTACACCATTAAATTTATATGACGAGAATGCCAACATTCTTATAAATACTAACCAGGAATTATTAGATTCCTGGTCAAATAAAATTATTCATGCAAAACACTTCAATTATCTCAACCGAACGTATGTTGACAAACTTTCGTCAAACAAATGGTTGAGTATTGTAGAGTTGAGCGCAGAAGTAGAAGGATTTATGCTTGCCATTCAAGATAGAGTCATTAATACTAAAAATTATAGGAAGCATATAATCAAAGAAATAAATCAAATTGATGATTTATGTACAAAATGTTTGGCTTTTCCGTAAACTATAGAACATATTATATCGGGATGTTCTATATTAGCGCCGTCCGAGTATACATTTACGCACAATCAGGTTTTAAAAATGATTTACCAAAGTTTGATAATTAAACATAACTTGATTGACTGCCGTAAAACTATACTAACATACAGAACAATTAGTCATAATAGACCTGATATAGTTTAACATGACAAAATTAAAAAAATAACTTATATCATTGATGTAGCTATTCCAAATTCCTGTAATATTCAAAAAACTGTTTCTGAAAAAATTAGAAAATACACAGATTTAGGAAATGAGATTAAAAGAATTTGGCATTTTCGGACTATAAAAATATTACCATTTGTTATTTCGGCTACTGGCATTATACCTAGGTCTCTGATTCAAAATTTAGGCATATTAGATTTGTCAAAGAATTTATATATAAAAATGCAAAAATCGGTAATTTTAAATATATGTAGGATTACAAAAGATTTTTTAAATATTTATATTGAGGGATCAGTAGGATTTATAGGTTCAATTAGGAATTCCACAGAGCCGAACCCTCTGATATGAAAATATCTGGAGTCGGTGAATTATTTTCCCATCTGGTCTCTGGTAGGTTGACATGTTGTTCTTGTATTGTTTTGTAATTATAATACTTATATAGTGCAATTGCATAACGTGGATTGACCAGATGATCATTTGGGAAGTGTGTGAAAGGGTTTAGTTTTTCCTGTGGGGAAAATTAAACCCGGACATTTAAATCTGGTGCGTAAATAATATAATACAGATGCCAATATATTAACAACCTTAACATTGAAAAATATCATATTTAAGATTATTACAATACTAGCGACCAATGTTTGGCATCTCCTTAGATATTTAGCAAAGAACTAGCCGAACAAAGTTTTCAGTAAAGCCTTTGTCGCAGGACCTGTGGGTTTTAATTATGGCTGGAAGAGAGTCCGGGCATTTGAGTATTGTTGTGACCATATTTTTTTCAGCAATTTCTCCAGTGCAACGGAGAAATATTTGAAATGGGTGGAATTTAAAATAATTTAAATTTCCAAAGGAAGAGGGTGAGAGGCAAGAGGAAAGGGACAGTTGCCAGAGGAAGAAGATGGCGCTTTTGTTTTGCGTAGAGTCCTGAGGAGTAACTATTCGAATTTTGGTTTACTTTGGTCAAAAGGTACAGAATGGTTTAGAACACAGAACTGGAGACGTAGATTAAATTTTACAGCGATAGGTAGAACTTTTCGTTAAATTAAACATTTTTTCAAAAATTAAATTATAAACCAATTTAATACACTGATAAAATACTTCGGTATTAACTTAACTGAATAAGTAATTTTTAGCGTAACATTTTTTTAGAAAATTATTTATTACTCACATGGGCTTTAAAGCACAAAGTTATAAAACATTTCCTGCACTTCGCACCATTTTTTTTTTAATTTTCAAAACATAAATATGTGCTTGGCGTGTCAATCATAAATCGAAAACCATGTTAAGTAATCCAGTATATGCTGTAATTTTGTATCATTCTGAGATCACAAAGAATGTTTATAAAAACCTGATTTCATTTTGGATTGCGAATTCTAAACCAATTTGCTACTTTTGAGCTTTTATGACATTATCGAATGAACCTACTAAGCTTTTTTTTCTTTAAACCATTGAATCCGTTATAACATCTGCATTTAACTCCAGAGCCACGTAGACACACGATACTTTAGTAAACAACGTAATCCTTGACAAAATGGATGTGATGATTACCACTTTTGAAGTACTCAATGGAAAAGTTACAGGAAACGTGAACAAGAGTTCCCCTTTGTAAACTTGTTCAGTGAGATAACCGGGTTTAAGTGACGTGTTTTTCGTTGTATTGGATATTATTGATGACGATGACTAATCATTAAGCTGCCGTTCAAATATCACACTTTCAGCTAGAACCTCAGCGTAGAACGGAGCTGACAGCGAGAACCGGTTGATTGATAATTCTAATATAGTTACACGATGATATGAGAAATTGTGTTATTTCTCAATGATATATAACCGAAGACACTATAATAGATTGTTCCATTTCCTTAATACTAGGGGGAGAGAAAATAATTTTCCTAATGTAGATATGGTATGTCTGCGCGTTGTTGGATATAAACACAGGATGTAGTGAATTTTAATGGATTAAGCACTTATATGTACATAATATAAAATATGTATGCGTGAAACAGTTCATATCTATCGCTAGATCTTTTTTTAATATTGTGAGCATATTTACATTGATGCAATGCACGATTGTTTCCCGCTTTGGACAGAGACATTACGGCGGTTTATAAATAAATGAAATTGTTAGTACATGTATATCGGTTAGGGTTGTCTAATTTGTTATTTATTTTTCCTCAAAGACATTATATAATATACTATTATGTCAACGACGAGTGTTTGTAAAAATAGTTATTATGTGATACATCGAGCTTTCAGGGGATTTGAACGGTTTTTAAATTCACACCAATAAATTATTCCCATACCATGTTAACTATGCAAGCAGAATGCCCCTACCTTCAAGAGAAACCGACAAATCCTTAATGTGTTTGTCTGCAAATCGTGAGTTTTCGGAACATTTTTAATTAGTTTGTACATTATAGCACAACGTAGTCCCAACCGCCCGGGGCCAGATGGAATACGACTTATCCATTATTGAGAATGTTACGAGGCTAAAGAAAACGCGATGGAAAAGGCATTTACACGAGTGTTCACTGTATTCAAGACGCATTGCTATACATAGCTAAAACAATTATGATTGGTGGGATATCACCTTGATGGTGCTGGGAAAACAGGAACAATGTGCAAGTATGACAATATTTTTTTTGTCAACTTTAATTCCACATGTAAAAAATTATGGCACCTGGGTTCAGAGAGAAGAGATTTTTAGATTTTTCAGGGAGGCTGTAAATGTAGTTGATTATGAGGCCAAATAAGTAGCAAATTTTGATGTTTTCTGGGAGGCTGTAAATGTAGTTGATTATGAGGCCAAATAAGTAGCAAATTTTGATGTTTTAAAATAAATATTTTTAACTATTATATATGTAAATTAACTGTTTTACACGTAAATTAAATAATGGATACCTTCTAACCTACTACTCGGATGAAAAAATGTTGTTTTTATCAAAATAAATAATACATTAAATTATTTTCAATTCAATGGTAAGCTTAAATCGATATAGAAAATGCTTTTATTATTATCCTTTGAAAATAATATTAATTACGAGTACAAATCGCTATATTAGAACCGATTGAAACAGTTGAAACATTTGCTCTTGAAAATACTAAATTTTCATATACCTCAGAAATTACTTCCACGATTGATACGCTTTGAATATATTTCTGGGTAGGATGATTATCACTTTCAAAAACCCGATACCTAGGTTTAAAAAGGCATTGCAAAATTTCTAATCTGTAATATAAAAATGAATCGCTGAATGTGTTTCTAAGCGCATAACTTTCGAACGACTGCACCAAATTAGATAATTCTTTTTTTTTGTGTGTTCGTTATTGTCAGGACAAGGTTTTTATAGGGGAGGGGGGTTTGCAGGAAGGGGGGGGGGAGTGGAGTGGGGAGAGGGAAGGTGGAGGTGACGGAGTGGGAACGGGAGAAAAAAAGGAGAGGCAGAAGGGGAACGGGACGAATGGAAAAGGACACGCAGGGAGAATTTTTTTATTTATTAAATGGCTTAGCAACGCATGCCGGGAACCAGCTAGTTGAAAATAAAAATTACTTCAGATTTGGTTGATGAAGTAATTAATGCAAAATTGTGTACACAGTGATTCACCGAAATTTTTTCTTCTTCACTGGGTATTCGATATTGTCCCTGATCATCTATCCAACTTCTTCAAATAACATTCTTGTGATCGCTTGGCAAGTTGTGTAATGTTGTAGTTGAGTAGCACATTCAATATTTGTTGGTACCCATTTCCTTTGAATCTTTTTGTGGAAATAATAATACAACTCAAAGATTGTCAGAAAAAAAGCATTTCCTAGAACACTGAAGGGTTGTTGTTATTGGAAATGGTGAACATGCTACGGACCAACGCTCAGAAATACGCGTATTTTAGGTTACCCATCGACCAAATAAAGAATAGATGGGGCGTATCGGCGTGAAAATTGACCCCTAAACCAATTTCAATTTGTTACAGGAGAAAATTTAAAAAAAACGCGCTCATTGTATCGCGGTTTTAAGATAGCATTGCAAATTGCGTTTTACCTTTTGTTGGTCTACAGTGGAGCGAGTTAATCTCCCAGCCATGCTAAGCAAGTTATATATTTCAATCACAAAACTAACCCAGTTCCAAATATTTTCGAGGGTCTTGTCTTTATTTTTGAAAATGTATCAGCTATCTCAACAAATATGCATACAAATATTTTTGTGGACGGCGTATTTACAAATGAAAAAAAAAAGAAAAGTATTACCTTTATTGCAAGCAAAATTACTTACGTTATTATACTAACCATCAACCAATAAATATATCGAGGGCAAACTACATCATGGGATTTGAGCGATAACTTTGTGCACTGTTTTATAATACAGGGAACGGGGACCCGACAGTTGATCCCCAGACAGTTGGCCCCATGCGCTTTATTTACTAATTTCAAATGTAATATCGACATAAAAAAATACTTTTAAAATAAGTTAGTATGGATTTAAAACGGTTCACGACGAGTTCATCGAAAACGAATTCATCGAAAATCAATTCATCGAAAATCAATTCATCGAAAGCAAATTCATCGAAAACGAGTTCATCGAAAACCAATTCATCGAAAATCAATTCATCGAAAACCAATTCATCGAATGATCAATTCATCGAATCGCCAATTCATCGAAAAAAAATTTTTTTTGTTGATATTTGAGAGAAATGCCGAGCGGACCGAGAAGTTAAAAAAGCATTGGTCAACCTAAACTAACCTAACCTAACCTAACCTAACTTAACCTATTTAACCAATTTTTAAATATTTTTTTATCATCACTCTTCATGAACTTTCTGAGTTGTTTATGAGTTGGTTTCATTATGAGTTGTCTGGTCACCGTTCCTTAGATATCCCTTTTTTGCAGTATCAGACAATCGGAAATCGAAGAGATAACCTATAAATTTTACATTGTCACTACGAAACTGACAGTTGCTAAACACATTTAACTCAGTTAAACAGACCTGTTGGGTATTTAATTTTGACAGCTCTAATATCTACAAAAAAAATGTTTTTCGATGAATTGGCGATTCGATGAATTGATCATTCGATGAATTGATTTTCGATGAATTGATTTTCGATGAACTCATTTTCGATGAATTTGCTTTCGATGAATTGATTTTCGATGAACTCGTTTTCGATGAATTTGCTTTCGATGAATTGATTTTCGATGAACTCGTCGGTTACCATTTAAAACGAATGCATGTGTCGATTTTTTTAGCTTGTACGCTGGTATATACAGTATTTAGACAAGTAGTTGTATTTATGTTTTATACGCTTGTTATTCGGCAGTGCATCCTCTCTGCACATCCCTTCGGGACACTTGGTTATATTTAGCGTACGTAGGTTTACCGTCTTTTTCCTTAACTGATTGCTATTGTATATATATATTTTTATTTTTGTTTATTTATCATGTGCATCTATATAAAAAGGTTTACATATATTTTTTTGGCCTTGCCTGTTTCACTATGAATTCCCGTGTCGGCACAGACTAGTTTACACATATTTTATAAATATTAAATAAAGTAATTTTTTTCAATAAAGCAAAAATATTTGACAAAAATTTTCAGGTAGTGGTAACAATAATTAGATAGAGGATTATATTATTTGGGTGAGGTGACTAATTATTGCACGACCTTTAACGATGATCCATTGTTTGATATAAGTATGCCGGGGGACAACTGTCACGGAACCGCAGGGAACATGCATTTATAAGATCAAGGTCTTCAAAGAAAGACGGCTGAATTCGATGGGGAGTTGTATTGTGAATTATACTTATTTGGTGATGTTTTTTTATTGAAATTAAATATCAGAGGGCGAATCTATGGTTATTATACAGGGTGTTAAGTGACGTACTTGACTTACTTTAAACAGAGATTCTTGACATAATTTTGAGTAAAAAATGTAAATAAAATATTGGTCTCCGGTGACATATATGATTTTTTTTTCTTCAAAAACATAGGTATTGGACAGTTGGAGGCGGGGTAAGGGGTTGGTCGGATACTCGGCTGAATGACCAGTAACGATATGTGGAAGAATTTTTTTTTGTTTGATTTTGAAGAAAAATTTTTCAACAAAAAAAAGGCATAAAAAAAGTCACCCGGGACCAAAATTTCATTTACATTTTTTACTCCAAATAATGTCAGGAATCACTGGTTAAAGTAAGTCAAGTAAGTCCCTTAACACCCTGTATATCAATGGTGTTTTGGAACCACCACAACCCTGAGAACATTCTAAGAATATGAAAATTGCTCACCAATAACCGTGAAATTATATCTGAAGCTCATCGTTTGCGTGTTTCTGTAGTCCACTCTGCAGCGGTAGACCCCTTCGTCGTGTCGCTTGACGTCCTGAAGCAGGAGAGCTGCGGGGGGAGGCGTGGGGCGAAAGTTGGCGCGCGGCCCGAACACCCCAGGGGCGGACCAGTGGCGCCCTTCGGACATGCCTACCCCCCGAACGTCGAAACTGTAACAAGTAAACATTTTGGATTATCGATCAAAGCCCTTATTTTGTACCTTTATACCATTCGGGATCGAGACCTTCAAACAATATTTCTATTACTGAAGATCCCGACCTTTTACTTGTGTTCAAACAGGACTCATGTGTTCTACAAACTTCTGGAAACCATATTTTCCCATAGCCAATTCTTACAGATGTACCAGTAATTATGCTTCTTTTTACCACCAAAACCGTCTTCATATTTGTTGCTTTAACCAACAACCTCTACCAATAAAATTCGATTCGTGTTTCCACAAACAACTGCCACCTTCATTACTTCCATCTGCGAGTGGACTTCTACCTTCCACTTGTAAACTGAAATCATTATTTCCACCTACAACTGCCATTGTATCATATACATTGCTTCCACCAGTAAGCGCTATTCTTGCGTCCATCAAAAACTGCCTTACTTAGAGCAATAGCTATATCATCACACACGTTTGCTACCTTGAACCATGATTTTTATTTTTATTTTATTTTTTTATTTCATAAATTTTTTTAGTAGTTACAGATATTTGTTTTTTTGGCTACCACACTAGGCTATTTAATGCCCGTGTTGTGGTAGTCGTACATTTAATATTTTAAATACGATTTAATTAAAACAGATGATTAAACATTCCAAAAAAAATTAAGAAATACTTAAAAGTAAAGATAAAAAAAGATCATATTTTAAAGAAAAGTAAAATGAAAATTCTAATTTTGAAATGCATAAATTAATAATAAACAAATTAATAATAAAGATTATATGTTAAGAACTCAAGTGTTCCATATAAATTAAAACATTTAAGTTTATAAATCAAAATTAAAACATAAATTAATTTTTGTGAAAAACTAAGAGAAAAAAAATAACATTTTATAGAAAAATAGAAATAAAAATGGAAATTAAAATTTTGAAATGCAAAAATTAATAATTAAAATGTACTGTTAAGAACGTATGAATTCTTTAAAGTACGTTCGTCCCTTTTCAAAAATCCAATGTTGTACACGTGTTATAAAAAGAGAATTAGAATTACTTGACTTTATGTCAGCACTCAGAGCATTATATATTTTAGGAGCGATGAACCAGAATTGTCGTTGATCGAATGAGGTGTTAGTTTTTGGGAGGTTTGATGAAAAGCGGGTGTGTGCTTGATGTTGTGGAGCGATTAGTAGATTATTTTTTCGTATATAACAAATACTTGTTTTAGTAAATAGCTGTCGAATATCTAAGACCCTGATTATTGCAAAGAGTTCATTTGATAGTGGCATTCTATTTGAAAAACCTTTTGACCAACAGTAAATCTTTTTTTAACTTTAAGCCAGTTATCTAAAATAATCGCATTAAGTCGCATGCCTAGCACAAGAGTTGGTGTCTATTTTGGTGAGGTGTAGCGACAAATTATGTTACTTTGCTTTATATACCTATTCTATTGTTTTTATCACAAAAATATTATGTTAACTTTTGTGAAATAAATAAAAAAAAAAAAAAAATTTATCAATCATGATGTATAACGCCAAACACTAGTTCCTATCTGAGAAGTGTGTAAGTTGGAAGATCAAATACTAAACAAATTTCGAAAAACATTATCTCTAAGCCGACTGTTTTTAAAAATGGCAAAATCCGGTTGAATTTTCAAGAAGCAACACTTCCTGACCCCATAGATTAAACTCCATTACTATAAATTTCCCACCTTCCTCGCAGTGAAAATTTTTAATAACTCCATAATACCCAACCCAGGCGTGTTCCATTTGCAAAAAAAATATATAAATATATTTGAGCTCCCGGCCATCTGGATATTTCGTCAGAGGGATCTTATTTGTCGTCAACTCAAGTTTCTCAGTATTAATATTGTGAAACAAGTTTTGTTGGTTGGTTGGAGGCTTCCAGAAGTTCTGTCTAAGACATCAACAATTTTTCATTTGACATTGTCTTGAAGTTTGTCGTAGAAATCATTAATTTGAAGGTTACATTTCGGTCATTCGTTTAGATAACCTTTCCAACTTGTCTAAGAAGACGATTTTTATTATCCGTTAGTAGAATGGTTTCATCGGCAAAAAACTAATATTATTTATTGAACTACCGTTTCCGACTTCTTCAGCACACAAGGTTTCGATGAAACGAAACAAATTTGATTAAAAGAAGTGATAACGAAAAGCGTTGTATGAAGAGGAGTTAGAATTTGGTCGAGTTCGATTTAAATACTTATATTTCTTTTTTTTCTTCCCAGTTATAAAAGAACGACCCTTTCAACAATAGGTACACTTTTTTCGAAATCTTTAGAATTTTTGTAGAAAGGAAAAAGTTTTGTACGCCTTTATGAGCTCGCAGCTTCAAAAATTGGAATGAAATATACGAAAAACTACACTCTTTTAAGTACTAAAATGCTTTGTTGCAATTTGCTAAATAACTTTCCAAGACATTACGTTAAAAGTGATAAAAACTCGCTCTTCGTTACTTAAGACTTTGTCCGTGATGAACTAACGAATCACGTCAAATTCTCTGAAGTCCTTACTTTTAGTCTACCAAATCTTTCAAATATTTCACTCAACTTCAAAGCAAAAGTTATTTCTGCCCCTCCTTTATCACACAAAGAAAATTCTTTCATCTATAAAATGTTGTAAGCTTAATCAGAGTAAACACAAAAGAAATACAAATATGTAAAAAGGTATAATTTTACTCAAACCATCATTAGTATTTATTTTGGAACACGCACAACACGCCAGACTCAGTCTTTGAGGAAAAAAGGCTTCCGATTCATCGTAATTAAGATTAATATTGGTTAGATGATTCTACACAACTCGATAAATATGAGAAAAAACGGAAAGCTAAATAAATATGAAATCATAATTTTAAATACAGAGACACATTACAAAACTTGTCAGATTTTCGATTTTTGACAATTTGAGTGGAGTCCGAAAGAGTTTAAAAAATGCTCGCTTAATCCTGGGAGTAATTTTGTAAAACGATGATGATTAAAATGTTAGCCCTGCATTAATGTTAACAAGTTAAAACTACTTTCTTACATTAATGTTATCACGTTTTAACTATACTGAGAGAGTTAGCAAAAGATGAAGTTAACAAAGCCCCACTTGAGACCCGAGTGCCATAATGACGCCCAGAGGAAAATAAAACTTTCGGGTAGATTACATTATAAAATAATGTGAGCATTTTTATTAAAAATATCTCAAAAATTTCCGTTTGGGGTAGGATGTTACTTGTCGGTTTATTTTCAGACGTTTTCATTAAAAAAAATTGTCAGTGAATTTTTTTTATTTATTGTTTTAAACATTTTTAGTTTTACAAATTTGCAACATTTTATAACATAACTAGCTGACCCGTCCACGCGTTGTTGTGGCTATATAACGTCATCTACTGGATGGTTATCCAACCTTTATAACCACCGCCGTCTTTGAGTTTATCGCGAAGAGATAGACAGATGCCGCGGAGGACTTTAATTTATAATACGTAGAGATGGTGTGAATGTGTCTAAATAACCTTTCAATTACCGCAATGTGCGTGACCATTTTTTAAGAAGATAGAATGGCTATAGTAAGCTATCCGTAAAAGATAGATATATGCCTTCGCGGACTTTTTTTAGATCTATAAAAGAGGAATATCCCACCATGCATTATTTTGTTATATCCCAAAAGGATTAGGCAGCGTTTTCAATGAAAGCTACCAGGCGGCTTAACTTTTTCCGACACTTCTAACAATTATCGTTATGTGGCAACCAATTTACACAAATCCTTGACAAATTACATACCTAAACCTTCCTTACAAAACACTCTAAGTATTGGTGAAAACAGCATGAAAATCCGTTAAGTAGTTTTAGAGTTTATCGCGAAAAGACAGACAGACAGACGACGCGGGGGACTTTAATTTATAATATGTATAGAGATATTTCACTTCTTCAAATACAGCAAACTTATTTTGTGGAACCATTTTAATTCGAAATTAATAGAATACTTAGTTTTTACCACTTTTACTGTTTATAAAAACCAACATGTTTCGTGGACAAACGCTCACTTCTTCAAGGTTTACTTAAAATTCAATATTTAAATTACTCTCCTTATAAAGCAGATACTTGTGCTTAGGGACCGATTTGGGAGGTCGGTATAGGTACCGCCGCCTCGGGAACCATTTATTGGATAACCACGCTACTATCGTATGCCACCCGAGGTGGTTCACCACATTTGGTGAGCAAGGTTGCCTGGGTTCACGGGATCAGGTTTATTCAGGTCTCGGTTGCGTCTGCACATCAACTGCATGGCGGGCCTGATCGGTAGGGGCCTGTTGAGGTGGATCCTTTGATATCTCCAGTCGGACTCGTCGATCTATCAACTGCACTGCCGTCGGAGGGATGGATTCACACGTTCATCACTCCTGGACACACTGACCCACAGATTCCTATCCACCCCTTATACTCTTTTCCTTCACAGAACTTCCTCTCCATCCTTTTCTTTAAATGAACCCTCACATAGCGCCCCCAAAGATGGCATTGGCCCTGAGGGAAATAATTTTATTCAGGATCTGCTGTGTGAAATTAATGTAAAAAAAATAATGATGATTACTGAAAGTACAAACGTGAACTAAGGGATCTACGGAGGTATGGATTATGACTGTTAGACATGGAGTTTTATTCACTTACTTAAAATATCATTTTACAACACGTCTGCCCTGTTAAAGCATTGTGCAATCAAACTATTTGCTGATGATACGTTGTTATACATAGCCAGTAAAAATTTACAGGACGTCATTGAAAAAATACAAATTGATTTAAATTATGTAGCGCTTTGGCTTCACCAAAACAAACTAAAATTGAATGTTACAAAAACAAAGTTTTTAATTGTGGAAAACCTAGGTGGAAACAAGCAGGCAATACTAAAAATTGATAAAGAAAACATAGAAAGGGTTAGCTGTGTTAAATATGTGGGTGTAATATTGAACGATAAATTAAAATTCGGCGAACACTTAGAATAAAAAAAAAATATTACAGGAAATTGTGTGGTGCCTACTCATGTTTTTCATGCTCTGTTTATTATTTTATGTACTATATACTTGTTAAGATGCTACATACTTGTTATAATGCTCCTGTACAATTTACCTTATATGTAAAAGCCATCAAGGCGTAAAGAAACAAATAAATAAATACATAACAAAGAAAATTGCTAAAAAAGTTGGATTCTTAAAAAGGATCAGAAATAACTTGGATCTCAAGAAACGCGCCTTGTTTATAATTCTATTGTAACTCCGCATTTATATTATTATTCTAGTGTTTTATTTCTATGTAACGTAGCCCAAAATAATAAACTACAGGTTATACAAAATAACTACAGGTTAAAAAAATCATCACACATGATCAACAAAACATATGACTCCTACCACAAAGATGTTACTGCTGTCATCAATGCCCGCTTTCTTCCAATTTTCTCCACCCTTGCTTATTAATTTGTTTCTTTCAAAGCTATTTTATATTTTTGTTTACTGCGCAATATCCCTATAACTTATACCAATACCATGTTTCTTGCATATTAATTCACTTTGTAAAATGTGGGCATATCTTATACTCCTTCTTAAGAGTAATCTATGTTTTATATGTAATTTCGATACCTCGTATGTCCTACATAACGTATCACTCCTGCGATTGTGGAATAAGTCAAAATACACTCTTACTCTAGTGAAATGAACTCATCATCTATCTCTGTTTACTACCAAAACTGTGGTGGTATTAGAACCAAAACTCAGGGGCTACTAACTAATATATTATCGAATAATTATGACGTCATAGTGCTAGTTGAAACATGGCTGGTAGCAAGCGTAAATACAGCTGAATTCATAGATTCGCGATTCATGGTGCTCCAACGAGATAGGGACCGTATACTTACTGGTAAGATGGACGGAGGCGGTGTGCTGGTAGCAGTGCGTAAGGAACTCGCAACTTCCCGGCTCGATGACTGGGAAAACAGTCAAATCGAACAAATCTTCGTATCTATTCCGGTAAGGTCTTTCAATCTCATCATGTGTGCAGTATACATACCTTCTGTCTCGCCACCAACGATTTATGATATTTTCTCCAAAAACCTGGAATCTGTATTTTCATCTGAACCAAATAACATGTTTTGTGTAATAGGAGATATGAACCTACCTTCTCTTACTTGGTCATTTTCCGAAGGCTGCAGTCAAGGTCTCGCCTCCTCAAACACGGCTGCATCACAAACTTTGCTTCAAACAATGTCATTGATGAACTTGCTCCAATATAATTGCATCCCTAACCATAATGAAAAATACTTAGACCTCATATTCTATAGTCGCGAAACAAATGTTACACGTAGCAACGACCCTCTGCTTTCAGAGGACAGACACCACCCAGCCCTTGAATTTTATATATCCCTCGCTCAACTAAAAATCAATAACAAAAAAGAGCGTAAGCGGAATTTCAGGAAAGCTGATTATACTCAGATTAATAACGATATTAATTGTATTGATTGGTTATCTGAAACCGAAAACTTATCAGCCAAAGAAGCAGTAGATCGATTCTATTTAATAATAAACAATGTAATTGATAAGTTCATTCCAGTATTGGCACGACGAAATGACAAATTCCCCATATTGTTTACTCCCGAACTTATTAGGATATCACGGAAAAAAGATAAAGTTTGGCTCAAATGGAAGACATATAAAAGTCTTTCTGACTATCGTAAATTTTCCTTCTTACGTGCTACATACAAAAAAATGGCTAGTGAATCTCGAAAATTATTTTTCGACAACATCGAAAGTTCATTGCAAAATAATATTAAATGTTTTTGGTCATACATATCCTCATTAAAATCATCTGATGGATATCCTGCTACTATATCCTTCGAAGGGCGCAAATCTAATGATGCTCAAGAAATCTGTAATATGTTTTCTGAATTCTTTAAGTCAACATTTGAACCCTCCTCTATCAATGACACAATTAACATCGACCAACTTGAGGCCGTTCTGGATTCTGAACTTACGCACATTCACACCATTGAACTTACGGAACAAGAAGAAAAAAACAAAGATAGATATAAACAAAGGTGCGGGTCACGATGGAATACCGGTATTTTTCCTCAGATCTGCTGCGTCGTTACTGTATGTTCCACTTACCATAATATTTAATAAATGCCTGAGTGACGGGGTTTTCCCTAATAGGTGGAAGTTGGCTTATATTATACCAGTCCACAAGAGTGACTCACGTCAAAAAACCGAAAACTATAGGCCAATATCCATTCTCTCGGCGATCCCTAAACTCTTGGAAAGGCTTGTCCATGATAACATATATCCCCAGCTTGCCGCCAAAATCACAGAACAACAACACGGGTTTGTAAAAGGCAAATCTACCATGAGTAATTAACAAATTTACTCAAATTTCTTATTCACTAGCATGGATCGAGGCCACCAGGTAGATGCAATATACTGCGATTTCAAAAAAGCTTTCGACAAGGTTGACCACCTTATTCTTATTAAAAAAATTATGTTCAACGGAATTAGGGGAAACTTATTACGTTGGTTTGTCTCATATTTGACAAAAAGACAGCAAGCTGTATCATTACGAGGACATACTTCTACGTGGGAACCAGTTACTTCTGGCGTGCCACAGGGGTCAATCCTGGGTCCGCTGTTATTTATACTTTTTATTAACACTGTTACTAAATGTTTCATGCATTGTTTATTTCTTTTGTACGCCGATGATATAAAAATATTTGCCATTGTTAGGAATTTAAACGATTGTCTGCTCATCCAAAGCGACTTAGTAAGGTTCGAAGCATTTTGTAACGAAAACAAAATTTACCTAAGTTACAACAAATGTAAACAAATAAGCTTCACTAAAAATCACAACGCTATTATACACAATTATTGTATTGGTAACTATTTACTCGAGTGCGTTTACTGTATAAAATATCTAGGGGTACTTTTTGATTCTAAACTCCTTTTCGATGCGCACATTGAGAATATTGTGAATAAAGCTTACTGCATGCTAGGATTTGTCATCAGAAACAGCCGCGAATTTCGAAAACCGGAAATTTATCTTCTACTTTACTATACGCTGGTCCGTTCTCAACTTGAATACTGAACCTCTATATGGACACCACTTTACGGTGTCTATAAAGACAACATTGAAAGTATTCAAAAGAAATTTCTGCAATACCTCAATTACAGAATGAGCGCACCTAAACGGGGGTACATAAATATGCTCTCGAATTATAACGTCTCCACTCTAACTAACTGCCGAACATTCCTTGACCTCATGACTCTATATAAAATCTGCAACAACATTATTGACTGTCCTGACCTACTGAAACTAATAAACTTCAAAATACCACCCAGAGTAACAAGGCTTAATGATTTATTCCACATTAGCCGCACGCGTACAAATGCTGATGTCAGGGATCCAATCAGAAGAATGTGCGAATCGTTTAATCAAAATCAAAACCTCAAGAATTCCGACTTATTGATACACGCAGTACTTTAAGTAGAAAATTGAAGGCTGTTTTCCTAGAAAGTACAATAACTTAGACATTACTTGGTTTATAATTTTAACTACCTTTCTTTTTTTTAAATTTATGTATGACATTATTTTTTTATGTATATATTTTTGGACTTACCATCAAAATTCCAAAAACAATTTGTTAACTTTTATAAGGATATTGCGCACATTTTATTATTATTTTTTTTCATCACTCTATTTGTAAAATAATATTCTTATGTATATACATACGTCTTTTCCGTATTTAAAAGTAAAAATATTTGTATATGTTTTTATCTGCAGTTAATGTTAATTCGTGAGAAATAGTTTGGATGCAGGTGAATTCTCTATTAATTGCTTTGTATATTCTTGTCAATTGTCATCTGTATCTGTATTTTCTTCATAATAAAAAAAAAAAAAATAAAAAAAAGGGGATGAGGATGATTTTAAAATGCAACACTTTACAATTACGTTACAAAATTTAAATATGATGACAACCAAACAACATATAATATACAATACATTAACAATGATATACAAACTTAAAAATAATATGCTGCCAAATTATTATCTGCAGAGTAATATTGTGTTTCAAGAAATGTTCATAATTATCCTACGAGAAGACATGGAGACTTTAGGCTTCCTGAAACTGAACTTTCGTGCACACAAAATAGCGCGTTTTATAAAGGATAAAAACTTTATAACAGTCTGCCAAATGCCGTGAAGGAAGCCTCAGGTCTCAGCACTTTTCGTAGGATATGTGCATTATATGTAAAAGATATTTTTTGATTACTTACCAATATTATTCTTATATAATGTATTTTTGTCTATTTATCCTTTTTATTTAGTATAATTTTTTTAAATGTATTTGTAAATGTTACTGTACATCGTAAATTGTATTTTCCTACTAGATGTATGAAAAAATTTACGTACATCTAAATAAAAAATTAATAAATTACGGAAACAACAAGGATATCCGAAACTTTTTCCCCAGAAAGAATCTAAACAACCGAGTTTAGTCTGATTTTCTTCAGTAGGCATTATAATGAATAACTACACTGAAGATGGGCGTACCTAGACAGCTTTGGCTTAAAAAATAAACTAAATAATCATAAAAAATGAGTAATATTAGCAATGAAAAAAGTGTTTCCATGCGAATATAATATAACATATTTGTTTTTCATTTAATCGGAATGTCAAAGTCAAAATGATGAAGGGTACAATAGGATAACGCGATTAGTAGAGTCGCATCAAGAGAGTCTAAATTTCTTTTCATTTTTTCGGCTGGGCGACCCTTTTCATACAAAACAAAAATTTGGATTTGAGGCCAGATAACTTGACTAAACGGAAAAAAAAATTAATCGAAATTGTAGAAATTATCAAGTACGCATATGAAAATATTTTATTATATTTACACAGCAGGTAGTGCAAAATTATTTCATAAAATAATTTTAATTAGCTCACAAATAATTGGCAAAGTTGCCTCCAAAATCTTGAAAAATCATTTTATTTAATGGCCAATATTTTATTATTTGAATCATAAATAAAAAGTAGGAGACATCCGTTCTAGATATTTGCTATACATTTTGATAAAAAAATAGTATTCAGTTTGGTTGGGTATTTTGGCCTCAAACACTAAAAAAGGTTCTTGTAGCCGTTCCTATTAATGCGATGTGTTTTGTATACTGTTCTTTAAAAGTTCTTTAAGTGCACTTTTTCTACCAAATACAATACCTTTTTAACGAAATTTCCCAAGATACTGTAAGTAATACCCACTTTTAGGAAAGCATCAGAAAATATTAATTGGAAGTGTATAAAATTATTATCATTATAACAAAATACAGTTTCGATATAGAATTTCCCGAGTTAACCCGGGTTCACTGGGCTGTGGGCTGTTACGATACAAACACAATGTTATCGACTATTTAGTAACAGCCCATCAACTTTAATAGACATTCACAATGTAGCGGAATCCTACCTTTCCCTCCTATTTTCATTTCGTTAATATTAATGATTACTGATATCGATATCGCACTTTGTGTTGGGCGAGGATGTTGTGATCGCTGGATTGAGCCTATTTAAGAGTAGGTACCACGAAATATCCAAATAGAAAGAGTTGCTTCGGAATTCTAAGAAGTTTTAAATTTTCATGAAGTTCCTACGACCCACATACTCACAGACATACAACTTAATCTGAACATGACTTTAAGTTTTCTATTAATATCTTTCTATTTTGGAAATAAGAAAGTCACTCTTTTCCTTCTTATGTTATTTAAATCACTTATGACACCGAAGAAAGTAGCTTTTCAAAGTTGCCAAATCACGGTTCTTAATCGTCAAACCGTGAACCAGTGTGCGCCTAAAAAACATTTTGTTTTAAAAACGAAGCGAGCCTACAATAAAAATAAATGTTAAGCCTAGAAAATACTTGTTAATTCTACATAAATTAATTAAGTAGTGTAATTTTATTACGATATATCGATTTCTTCAAAGAAATTATCATATATGAGTAATTATAGCAATGCATGTAGACTTTAGCACTACTACCATTATGATTTATTGCATCGAAAAAATAAAGTCTTAAACACTGTGATAATGATTGTTTTGGGCGGTGGGTTGTTAATGAATGAATGTATTGATTAACAAAAAAGTTTAATAATTTCACTCACTGTTTTATAGGAACACGATGGTTTCCTAAAGGGTCTTCGGTTTTTACTAACCGTTTTTCAAAATAAAGATATTAACCTCTAACCAGATCAGATAAATTCCTTGTTCGTTGGCATCGACTGCTAACAGTGTTTTGGTTCGCCGTATATAATGGCCGTTCTGAATACCGATTCTAAATAAATATTGGCAATCATAACCGCACCCTACGCTTAAATATAAAAGTAGAAATGCAAAAAGGGGATATGCGGCAAAAGCGATCTACTAAATCAAATTGTGGCCAGTGGGAAAATGAAAATAAAGGGCTGAACCGTGATTAAATTTAAAATTCAATTAAGAACCTCTTTTTAATGGTAGTAGCCAAAGTTCGCGTTCGTTTAGGCTTGTAAACAAGCCTGAATGAAATTTATCGACATTCATTATTTTGTAAGTCGGCCCCTGCTTCCCAGCAAGGTAAAAATAATATACTTGTATGTGGTTATTCTGCTAGAAAAACCTTGAAGTTTGAGAGACAACTCACTGAAATTTGAATATAAAAATCCAAATACGTGTTACAACTGTATAAAAAAAAAGTTCATTTATTTCAAACATCAAAGGTTAAGATAATGGTTGCCTTAAATCTTAAAGATATAATGCCACCTTACTCTTACAATTTTAAAACACAAAGATTCAAAAAAGAAAAGGTGTTATAAGCACATGTTTTTTTTTAAATATTCTATTCTAAAGATTTGTAGCAAATATTATAAAGTACGTACATTAATTCATTTTTTTCGGTCATCGCACATCCTTGTTCACAATATAATACTGGAAGCTATTTGGGACTTTTTCTGATTTCTATCTGTTTTTATCTACGTGCATTTAATTTCTAAAATTAAATTTGACTAGATGTTGAATTATTTCCTATCAAAACGAAGTTAGCAAATTTACGAAACATTATTAAAATTGATGAATTTATCAATGTAATCCCAAATTCTATGACAATTAAATGAGCTTACGAATAATAATTTATTGAGCTTATTTTAAGCCGGTTATACATTAATATTAATGCGATTTTAATATTGTTGTATAATACTTAGTAATACTTATTTCAGAGTAATTTAGCTTAGCCGAGCATTGCAAAGTTATGGGCAAAGCTTTTCAGTAAATTGAATATTCAGTTAAGTGTGAACACAAGCAAGCGATGACAAGTTTCTGGAACTTGGCAGAAACTTTCTTCAATATTCATAGAGTCAAGGTGGAATTATTGGTTTCGGAGTTGCCGGTTGCCGAATGCCGGCTACCGGCTTCTGCTATCGCTAACTTGGTTCCTAACCGGCAATTTCCCATTCTGACCACAGGCGGTTACAAAACTTACCTAGTATCCGATGTATGACCATTGCGGCAAATTGAGATTACCACGGCGGTTGTTAACGTACTATTTACTCCATTCACATAATTTAAATTGATGAACGTATGTTATTTGTCAACAGACAACGTAAATGTTAGCGCTGAATAGATTATCGTCGCCACTAAAGGAGTGCACACTTTATTTATCCCAAAATATCATTCTGTTTTAACTACCCAGTGAGAAGAATTAATTAATTAACAGAACACGTAGGTATAAATACGATTTCAAAACTGGGTGCTCCTTTCGAATTAACTTTCATGATATGTAAACAGGTAAGTTAATTAAAGTAGGCCTATGGTTTACACGTTTACAATTTATTCCCCTCCTCTGCCGTGATAGACTAAGGACTTTGAACTTTAGGGAAAACTCATTTGACTTTGCGAAACAAATGCCGAAGGGAATCAGCCCGCAAAATTATCTTTGTCTCGCTAAGGTTCAGTTGATTACACAAAGTGCCAACAGAAATAAAACTTTGTCCCTTACCTTCTGATCAGACTGATACTGAGTAAACATGACAGCAGGTAGTGAAAACATAATTTTGAAGAAGTTGAAATTCAGCAAGGCTGCTTTTTAACTCCTGACATATATAAAACATTTATTGCATACGTAGGATAAAAGGGAGGCGTATAAATTATTGCAGATAAAACATATTCAACATGAAATACGTCAACGATACTAGTCTGATTGAGCGAATGAAACTGAGGTAGTTGAATATTTGCAAAAGAGTTAAAATACTCTGACTGGCAATCAAAATCAATTTGACTAAGCTCTTGGTTATTGATAGTTTTAATAAAACGGTACCAAAGTATGCCCTCCCAGAATTACAAATCTTTCATGATTTTACTTTTCTGTACTCAACGGATTCATACACAGGAAGCTAGGAAAATTACATTGATGTGGGATTGCGGACGGGAATAAGATTTGAGAACTTTGATAACCAATTCCTTGTGTTCTCTGTATTAAAAAGTATGGAACCCTAAACATCTATGAAAAAACCCCAAATCCGATATAAAAACAATTAAATTCAACTCGACACGAAAATGACACGACAGTTAAAATAAGTCATGTTAGGAGATGTTTCAGAATGAAGACCATGAGAAGGTGAGTACTCACCTCTACTAGAAGAACTGTCAAACTACCGTGACTGTCAACTTTACTATTTTATGCGAGTATTTGAGATAGCAGACAAACGATTTCCCGAAGAAAAGCATTGCAGCAAATACAAAAACAAAATAAAAACCTGCCAGAGACTTTCGGTCGAGTAATTTATTGAATTATATTGCTTTACCTATTCCAATATAAATCAGGGGTGTTACACTGTGCGGTTCAAAAATATTAACGAAAAGTTTCAGCTATCCAAATTAATATGGAATCCATTAATTTCGTCACAATTGCAAAGGAAGCAGTTGACAAACTAACAACTGTCATGATGAACCCTAATAATAAATTTAACAAAGAGCAGATTGCAAAAATAATTCCGGAGTCCAACAACATCATGGCTTCAATTTCTCATATGGCGGCTATAATGGCGAAGTTGGAAGGTGAACTCGCCGTTTACAAAAACTTGTCTCAAAATCAACCGACTCAAAAAATTCCAGACCTTTGTGAAACCATAATGGAATTGGAAGAAAGGAAGGAAAAATCGAAAAATGCAATCTTTCTAAACGTACCGGAAAGTGAGTTGTCTCAAGAAGAAAATTTGACAAATGACTCAAAAATAATAATATCCACTATCAAAAAAATTGATGACATACCAACACAAAATCTAAAAATATACAGACTTGGTGCTAAAAAACCTGGAGTCATCAGACCAATTAAAGTGGAATTTGAAGATTCTTTCCAAGTAAAATACATTCTTCGGAATAAATTTAAAATTACCGATGGAATAAAGATAAAACCGGACTTGACAATAACTCAACGAAATCACATGAAGAATCTGATAATAGAATTAGAACAACGGAAAAATAGCGGTGAAACAAATCTCACGATAAAATATGTTCATTCTATTCCGAAAATCGTTCAACAGCATACACCAAAAAACTACAGAATAAACTAAATCAATGTTACCTATATTATCAAAACGTCAGAGGAATTCGAACTAAACTGGACACTCTCAGACTAGAAATAACTACTTCAATATTTGATGTGTTGATTTTCACAGAAACTTGGTTACATCCGGATATTCACACTGCAGAACTAGGAATGTCAAGATACAACGTTTTCCGCCGGGATAGAAATCAATCTACAAACGATGACATTATAAACAATAAAAGAAGAGGTGGTGGAGTTCTGATTGCAGTAGCGAAAAATATTGTCTCCAAACAGTTAAATACAAAAAACGTAGAAATAGAGCAATTATTTGTTATGATTAATACAGGTAAAAACAGAATTTTATTGGGTAATGTGTACATTCCGCCTAAATCGGATATTAGTATTTATACTAAGCATTTTGAAGATATTGAAATTTTACAATTAAAATATCCAAAAGTAAAAATAATTATAACTGGCGATTTTAATCTTCCGAACATCATTTGGAATCAAAACTTTATGGAATTGACAGGTATAGAAAACGCTGGCTTGTCAACTATAAACAAAGAAGTTATAAGCATGTCAAATTTTATAAATCTAACACAATTAAATAAAATTGAAAATTGTTATAACAAAATACTGGACTTGGTATTTTCAAGTGATACTTCAGTAACTGTAGTAAAATCAAGTGAAATAATATTACCTGTAGATAACTATCATCCTCCATTAAATATTAGCGTATCACTAAATAAAATACCAAATCTACAGTGCAAAAAATCACTTCACAATTTTAATAAAGCTGATTTTAATCATATTAATGAATGCTTAAATGCTACTGATTGGACTTTTTTAAAACAAGAAAATATTAACGAAAATATCAACGTATTCTATAAAATAATTCACAATATCATAGAAAAAAGTGTGCCTTACATTAAATGTAAAAATAATGTTTTCCCTCAGTGGTTCAATAAAGATTTAATTGAATTGACTCTATTGAAGAAGAAAATACATAAAAAGTACAAAAATTCTAAATCAATTAAAGATTATATTCAATTCAATTCAATTCGACGCCAATGTCATGATCTTTCTAAAAACTGTTACAAAGAATACTTAAATAATGTGGAAAATTCAATTGCAAATAACGACATCAACACTTTATGGAAGTACTCAAAGTCATTAAAAAGAAATGAAATAGATATACCTGCTAGCATGTTTTATAACGGCATAAATGAAAATAATGCAGAAACTATTGTTAATTTATTTGCTTCATTTTTTAAAGATGTATACGACAACACAATTGATAATAGTGAAATTCCTTTTTTTTCATCTAACATCAATTTACAAATTTCTAACATTCACATAGATATAAATGAAATTAAAACCCATATTAACAAATTAGATGTAAAAAAAAGTTCGGGTCCTGACAAAATACCACCAATTCTATTGAAACACTGTATACATGCCTTGTCGTATCCCCTCTATTTAATTTTTAATATGTCATTGTCATCGGGATATTTTCCAATTGCATGGAAAAATAGTTACATCACACCCATATTTAAAAAAGGTGACAGATGCGATATACGCAACTATAGACCTGTGTGTATACAGTCAACTATTCCAAAACTTTTTGAAAAAATTATTTTGGATAAAATTATTTTTAAATTAAATGGGATTATAACAAGGTTTCAACACGGTTTCATGAAGAATAGATCAACTCTGACAAATCTACTGATATATGAAAACTTTATAGCGAATGCCTTTGCAGATAAATGTCAAGTAGATTCGATATATACTGACTTCAGCAAGGCGTTCGATAAAGTTTGTCATAAAATATTGATAAATAAATTAAGGAGTATGGGTATAACCGGGAACTTTCTTAAATGGGTAGAGAGTTATTTAACAAATAGGCAACTGTTTGTAAAGTTAAATGACGTAATATCGAATGCCTTTTCTGCCACTAGTGGTGTGCCACAGGGCTCCCATTTAGGACCAATACTGTTTATTTTATTTATTAATGACATTGTAGACGTTTTTTCCGATGTTGATATCCTGTTATTTGCTGATGATTTAAAATTATATAAAAAAATTAAAAATGTTTCTGATTGCATAATTTTACAAAAAAATTTAAACAACTTGTTTAATTGGTGTACATGCAATAAACTGGCACTTAACATTAGTAAATGTCAAATAATAAGATTTTATAAAATAAAGAAACCGATCATATATGAATACAATCTTGACAAATTTATATTAAACTCAGTAGAAACAATAAATGATCTAGGTATTATTTTTAACTCAAAACTTACATTTATTAGCCATATAAATAATATTATTAATAGAGCAATGAAGATTTTAGGATTTATTATTAGAATAACAAAACAATTTTGTAACATTGATACTATTCGCATTTTATACATAACGCTAGTGAGAAGCATTTTAGAATATAATTCTACGATTTGGGCTCCACATTACAATATCCATATTCAAGCGATTGAAAAAGTCCAGCATAGATTCCTTAGGTATATTAATTTTAAATTAGGTATTCCAAGAGAATCCGTGGACTATAATTTGTTATTAAACTGGACTAATCTCGTAAATTTATCAGATCGCAGAAAAATCTGTGATCTATTAATATTATATAAAATAATTCACTCGGTCCTGGATACCCCTGATTTAATAGAACTAATACGATTTCATTGCCCTGGTCGCGCTAACAATAGACTGACTCTACCGTTCTACTATAATAACACACATACATTATCACATTATTACTCACCAATCAGTCGATTACACATTTTGGGAAATGAATATGCTAACATCGGCGACATTTATTTCTTAAAATTAGCGCAATATAAACATGCACTCAAAAATTATTTTTCCATAATGTAACTTTATATACGCAATATGGACATGTTGAAATGAAATGTGATATTTCTCATTGTTCTTTTTTGTTATTTTTTGTTGTGATACACAAAATAATTGTATGTTATTTTAAAGTTTAAAACTACTATTATGTAATGATATTATTTTTCTTACTCTATTATATATTATTATGTACTCTTTTATATGTTTATTTATAAAAGGCAGTATATAGCCGTTTATGTATTTAAAATAAAATAAAAAATAAAAATAAAAATAAAATAAATAAAATTAACACAAAAGTAGAACAAAGGCGTGGTAATAAAGCTGTATGGATTCAGTCACTATAATTATTGCTCGTGAGGTGAGCAACTTAATAGGTTAACGTTAAGCTAGTATCACGATACCAACAACAGCATGTTATTTGCCTCACGAGAATGACGGAAATTTCTAAGTTTATTATATTTACTTAGTTCGATTATAATCTTGAACGTGCTACTTTTAATCAACGCTAATTATTTACAAAAGTTGACACATAAAATTTTGTAGCATAATCGTATTAATAAAACGTTTAAAACTTTGAATTAGTGGTGAAATACGGTTAGTAATAAACTTCTTAACTGTTTGTTTAGCCGAAAAATGTGAATAATGACGTTGTGAAATGTCTACACAAGTGGTACAATTTTTCAGACTTTCGGACTGGTTATCACGACGCGGCATGCGACAAAAGCGAGTGGTTTTGATTTATTTGACAAATGACTGGATTTAGCGACAGTGACCTCTGTCGATTTGTTG
This sequence comes from Limnephilus rhombicus, assembly GCA_929108145.2. NCBI lineage: Eukaryota > Metazoa > Arthropoda > Insecta > Trichoptera > Limnephilidae > Limnephilus > Limnephilus rhombicus. Next base: position 19,424,100 of record OV815272.1, on the reverse strand, counting down.
GGTTCATCATAATATATTGTGTTATTTGGAAATGTGTCAAATACGACGGACACCCTTTTTGTCACTACAAGCTTTAAGCGGTAACAAAACGACACCACAACATATTGTTAGACTGTACAGGTTTTTGACCAGTTTAAATAAAGGATAGATTTTCTATATATTTTCATACATTTTTATTTTTTAAAATTATAAAACTAAGTGCCTTAAAAAACTAAGAAGATAATCCAACTTTTATCTTACACGTACCTACAAAGAATTTTTTGAAGTGAATTACACACTCCGATTTTTTTTACACTTGCTCCACACAGGAGGCCCTGATGATAATAGTTTGTGGAGGATGCTATGTGGAGGGAATTTTTAATGAAAGGAAGGAAATAAAGTTCTGGGAAGTAAAAAGGTATGGATAGGAATCTGGGAGTCAGTGCGTTCAGGAGTGACGGACATATGAATCCACTCTTCCCATTACGGTCGAGAGTTCGGCTAGAGAAATCAAAAGGTCTTCCTAAACCAGACTCATCCCATCCGGCCTGCCCGCAGTTAGTGGGTAGATGCATCCGCCGCCAAGACCTAGACAAACCTCAGGCAACCCGGGCTCCCCTCGCACCGTCACCAATCGCAGCGAACCACTTGTGGCGACCTGTGGCAGAAGTGTTGGTTATCCAGTAAATTGTTCCCGGGGCGGCGGTATCCATACTTCCCTCACAAATTGTCATCCATATGCCATATCATATATTGGCATCATGAAATTTTCGTAATTAAAGAAAAACATTTTAATTTGAATTTGTTTGGTCAATGCTAATATTTTCGACTCACCATATCAATTTTATAATTACCCACGCTTTGATACATATTTTACAACATTTTATTAAAAAAGCAATGCTGGAATTATGGTTAATCTAGATATTTACTACACGTGTGTAATACACATACATTCACTTATCAGCAAGAATATTTTTCGGATTAATTCGAAACTTGTAGAAAATCGCTTAAAAAAGCAAAATCAGTTACTAAATTACTTTTTCAATCGAAAGGTTTGTTTCGTAAGGTAAGAATTATTGCAAAATGCTTGATTCTAGAGTGATTGCATGTTGATCGTGCCGATACATTTTAAATGTCACGTTCTGTGGAAGAGTGGTGCATGTAGGAACCTAGAACCAGGTACTTGTAAGTCCGTAGGGTTCGTATAATTTGTATGGGCGTAGGTCGGTTTTCTTAGGAAGAGGTCGCCAACCTTTGACCTAACAAAATACAGACTTTTTATATCGTTTTTAGGGGGAATACCTACCATCACTTTAAACAGTAAATTGAATTTTTTAATTTATTTAAAACTAGCTGACCCGATGAACTTCGTACCGCCTCAGAATCAATAGCTGTTGAATTAAATTCAGTTTTTTTATTAAGTTAAAAATTACGCAATGAAGCAATTATCAATGCGCAACTGTCCGTGTTTTGTTTTTGTCAGTATCAGAGATGGCGTTGTGTACGGATTTATATTTTTGCGATTTTCTTACTTTTACAATTACTTACGGGAATTCGGGAGGCGGATACAGGTGCCGCCGCTCCGGGAACCATTTATTGAATAACCAACACCTCTGCCTTAGATCACCCCAAGTGGTTCGCTACGTTTGGTGATTTAGCAGGGGTGCCCGGGTTCATGAGGTGACTTATGTCCGGGTCTTGGCAGTTGATGGGCCTGCCCACCTGCTGCGTGGCGGGCCGGATCGAGAGAGACTGGTTGAGGGAGGCCTTTTGACCTTTCCAGCCGGACTCTCTCGACCCATTGCCTTGCACCTCAGTTGGAGGGATGGATTCATACGTCCGTCACTCCCGGACACACTGCCCCCCAGATTCCTACCCACCCCTCATACCTTTTTCCTTCCCAGAACTTTCTATCCTCCCCATTCCTTAAAAAGATCCTCCACACAGCATCCCCTAAGATGACATAGGTCCTGAGAGAAATTATTTTCATCGAGGCCTTCTGTGTGGAGCTTATGTAAAAAAATGCGTATAATTTCAGAGATTTATTATAATTATTGTATTTTTCCTTTGGAGGTGTGCAGACATACGTTCACCATTTGTCTCATTTTCGACTATTGACATTGAGTGAGTAAGAAAGAAGGGCAGCATTATATGATTAAAAACAAATGCACAACAATCAACGCATTGACATTTGACGTTTTTGAATGTTTGGAATTCACGCACATATTATACCCCTCACAATATTGCTGCAGTTATTTCAAAATAGGAGAATTCGTTCCATACAAAATGTATGGGGAAAATAATTTTCTTTATAACTATTTATTTCGTTAACTTTTGTGATGTTTTAATAGTTATTATCCTATCCGGGGCGGAGACAAATCCAACAAATCAAAGATCATCAAAAGCAGCCCAGCCGTTCTCGAGTTATAAATAGTGTAACTAACCCGACTTTGTTTTATATTTATTTAAAATATTATTTTATTATTACAAAAAACGATCTATTTGTGAAATAAAATCTGCTAGCTAATTATTATTACACCATCCGAGGACGAATCAGATCTCACGCGTATTACGAGTAAAATAATTTTTTACCAAGTGTATCTCTTTAATAAATAAATCATTTAAATTATAAAAATAATACCTAATATTATTGAAAAAAACTAGTGTGCTTTAGACCACACGACTGAAGTAAACCTTCACTAATTTATATCTCCCTCTCAACTTCCGTTCGCCTCGCCCGACTGTTCGCCTTACCCGATCACACTTTTCATAACGCTCTCGTCACGCATTCACCAGCTTACTCCCCAAGTCAAGCGTGCGTAAAGAAGTTTTACTTCAAAAATTCTCTCTGTATTTTTTATTACACCGTCAGAGGGCGAAACACCTCTCTCAGGCGTAATTAAATTCGTAAATAAATAATTTAAATTATAATAACGATAAATGATAATATAATTGAAAAAAAACAGTTAAAATTTAAATTAGAGTTCAACAAATTTATAAAGTTCAACGGAATCCAAATAATCTTCTTTTTTATTTCTTTTTTATTGAAATAATAGATAATTAATACATATTATAATCAACAAACAAGTCCTGCTAAGCCAATTGAATTCAAATCCTTGTACCCTGTACATTAGTTTTATTGCCCACTTGTAGAGATGAAATGCCATTTAATGAAGAACCTCAGTAACACTACATCTGTCTATAGTATTTTGAGAATGTGGCTACAATAGATTACTAAATTCTACAGCTTTAACCTGTAATTAAAGGGTTACAAATACACGGTACGGTGCGTTTTCATCCCGCGACAAAATACCCCGACAAAATATCCCCCACCTATATATATATATATCCTACGGACAAAACATCTTCCAAAAAATATCTACTAAAACCTTACCTAACCTAACCTTATTTTACATATTACTATTTTTTAACAATAATTTACTGTCTTTACAGAATGTCTGTATTAATTTTGTGCCATTTTATTATTTTTGAACAATAATTATAAATTATAATTTATCGTCTTTATTGGATGCCTGTATTATTTTTCTCACATTTTTTTGTTAGGTTAGGTTAGGTCTTAGGAGTAATTTTTTTGGGGGCTGTTTTGCCGGTAGGATATTTTGTCAGGGGTTGAAAAGTCGCGGAATCAAAATACACACAACCATTTCAGATTTTTTCCTTTCACGGCCGTGATAAGTTAGGTTTTCTCTAATATAATGTAATAATATGTTTTAGATATCGACCGCAAAAAGGCTGAAAACTGCAAGCCGTATTTTTTCAAAGTTTACTATTTCATGGAGAAGAGACTTTAAGGAAGAACCTGTTTAAATAGAAGCTAACTTGAGTAATTCTAAAACGTATTTTTTTTATCCCAAATCACACATTTTAATTTATATGCATTATGTACATTGATTTGAAGTAGGTATTTTCCATAATTTTCGACGATTAAATATTCTTTTTTTTATTTCATAATAGTATATTAAAATATAAGTGGATAAACAAGACCAGTTATCCACGAATACTTTACGCTACTTTTTTTTATTGGTACACTTTGAAAACATAAATATTGATATTATTATTAAAAATTTGGAAATAAGAACTATTAATGAATTCGTGATGTGACATCACAATATCTTGTTGTCATGGAAATGAAAAACACAAACATTAATTTGCAATCTGTCACATAAGATTAATAGTTGACATCACAGTTTTACTAGTTATTGTGTTTTGTATGAGTTCTAACATTGATAATTTAAATACCAAAGCAGAATCGCGGTTAATACCTGAAAAATCCAAAGACGTTTATAAAAAAGAATATGAAAGGTTCATAACATGGATGGAGGAGCAAAACGTAGTAGATGTAGATGAATGAGTTGTGCTTGCTTACCTTCAGAAAATGTCGGAACAGTACAAAGCATCGACTATGTGGGCCATACATTCGAAATTGCAATGTCTGTTGAGGATAAATAAAGGGGTTGATTTAAAATCATTTGTGAAAGTGCATGCATTCATGAAGGCAATTAGCAAGGATGACGTTGCTAAGAAGGCGTATGTATTCAAAGTGTTTGTTTTATTTGACGTTTAAAATATTCCTGTCAGATTTATAGTTAAAAGTTGACATTTAGACTTCACATTTTGTTGATTTGTTGATGTTGCCATGGTAACTTTAAAAAACGCGCGTTCCATAAAGTGCGATTTAAACACGCTAGAGCGTACTTTAAATGAGTAAAAAAGGGCACCAATAAAAAAAAATACTTTTATTTTATTTTATGAACATTTTAAGTGTTCTTCTATTTTTAGTGTGTAGATCATGGTCCAATGTTTTACGATACCCGTCCTATTACGGGAAAGTTTGTGTGAACGTGGCCTTAGGGTGATTGATGCTTTACCTAGATTGACTCGCGGGGGGCGATAAGGCATACTCCCCTTCCTTATACCTTACTTTTATTAACGTTAAAAATAAAGCTAACCTACATTCATGCAAGACTCGAGAAACTGGCTGCAAAGGAAATTGCTATAAGAAATGTTCGGTATCTGAAACGAGATGGAGAAATATTATGAATAACTAGGAGCGTGGGAGATGTCTAAGTGAACTCAAACGTTGAGAAGGCTTTTCCATTTTAAGGACATTTTATTAAGCTGCTTATTTATTTTTCGTTACTTATTCTACTTATAATAATTATTTTTTATTAAAAAAATAAGTGTTTTGGTTTACTAGCTTAAAGGCAAATGACACCAGGAGGGTTGCGGATTGAGAAATCTTAATACAAACATGTTTTTTGAAGTGGAATGTTAAATATTTTTTATGGAACCTTTTTTTGAAGAAATGCGCAGAAAAGATCTTTTATATTTCAAACACGCCACGTATCGAACAGCAAAATCTAAAAAAAAATAATTTAATCTCAAATGCTGAATAAATATCCAGTTAGAAAACCTAACCAAAAAAATTGAAATAACATACCAGTTAGATATAAAATATTTTATTTAAGGAGAGTATACCGTTTTGCAAAATAACCCGACGTTCATAGTGAGCACTGGCAATAAACATTTCATTACTAAACCGTTCATCCGATTGCGATGAAACTTTGGGGATTTAATGTGTGCATGCCCGCGATGGTTTCTGTATACAAGAGTGAGCAATTAATTTATTAAATAAAAATGAATCGCAGAAATGTACGTACGCACATAACTTTTGATTCTTTTGAACGGCTGCACCAAATTGGATAATTCTTTTTTTTGTGTTCGTTATTGCCAAGACAAGGATTGTATAAAACTACTGGTGAGCCCTGGCATTATGAAATTTGTATCAAAAAATTGCAATAGGTGGCACGCGAGCTGTGAAGACTGAATGTACCGGAACTGAATGTATGGAATGCGGAAGGGGGGAGGGGAACTCGGATAGAGGTTTCGAGGGAGGAGGAAGGGGAACTAGGGATCGGGGAGGGTAACCTGAATTTTTAGGCAATGACAAAGACCCTAACTACATACAAATCGTTGGCATTTCAAGCTTAAGGTAATGAGTTTAAAAGTACACTTTCTTCATTCCCACCTCGACTACGTTCCAGAAAAATTTTAGGATACGTGAGTGAAGAGCAAGGTGAACGATTTCACCAAGATATTAAGGAGGTGGAAAAAAGATACCAGGGAAGATGGAGCATCTCAATGATTGCAGACTACTGTTGGACGCTTCACACAGACCTTTCAGATGATTCCTACAAGCGAAAATGTACCAAAATGAGTCTTACTGGGAAAAAGAAATGTGTTTAGTGCTTACTAATCAATGTATTTTAGATTTAAAAAAAATGTTTTGTTACGCAATTATAAAAATTAATAAAATTTTTTTAGTCTTTTTTTATTTTAAGATGATAACTTGTTTAACGTAGATACCTACATTGTCAGAAAACGTGACGTTCTGTGACAAAATTAAAGTTATTTTCAGATTCAGCACACCCAAAAACTTAAGAATTACGCAAAAAACCAAAAGAAGTTTCAATTTTTTTTTTTGTAGAATTGTGTAATTATTTTTATCCTGACGAAGAAAACGTAGTTTTCGAAACATTTGATAATATTGTTTGGGTAGTGGTGTTAATACAAAGTCATTTGTTTTTAATTAACATAATTTTTTTAAGAATATTGAAAATGAAAATTGTGTAGCCTAGAAATTGAGAAAAAGTGCGTATTGTCTAAAAAAGTAGCAGCAGATAAGTGAACTTCTTCTTCTTCTTCCTTTCACTCTCCCAACTCATGCCTAGGTATTTTTTCGGGTTAGTGAACATATACAAATATTTTTTGGAAAAAAAAATGAAAGCAAAAATTCTTTATATAGTGTTACACAGTGTAGATATAGAATGTAGAGTTTACAATGTCTATACTACGTTTATGATAGGGTAAAAAAATTGTGTTAGATTTATTTATCAGTAGTAAAAACTGATAATATGTGACTTTCAGGTAAAATTTTCGTTTCAGCAATTTTAACTTATTTTTAAGAAATTGTGTTTGTACATGAACACATTTTAACATAATGTGATCTATTTCTGAAATGTTGTATAATAAAATTGCTAATATCTAGTTATTGAACCGCCATCAGATCTTCAAATCAGCACCATTTTGAAATAGATGTTCGACCTTTTCGTCTCCAATAGCACCTTAATCAATCTTCCCCTAGATTTTCGTTTGAATGTTGTCATGTTGTAACAAAGCTTCATATCAGAAAATCAGATTAGACATCGTTGTCATATTAGGGCTATTTTTTTCACATTCGTCAGTTTAAGTTAACGATGTTGGGGATCAGGCGTCAAGCCTAATGGTCATCATAGTTTGAACAAACGCCGACGACATGTGAAGTGGAATTATATTGAAACAATGAAAAACGACGCCGATTGCCGGCTTGGTGTCAAAAGTGACTAGGTTCAATCGATATGTTTTCTGGGTAATTTAAACAGGAAATTTAAAAAATCCAGGTTTTTTCAAGCGCCCATTATGATGCCATTTCACAAAAAAATGTACAAATTATACTAGTGTTTTTGTTACCTGTATAAAGGTATCCCAGCATCATCTCTGAACCAGAACACCATGTGGACCTTGTCCTGATGACCCGAAGAGATGTCACAGGGAAATTCCGCTTTTTTCCCCTCCACAGCCTGGATGTCGATAGTGCGAACTGTAAATAAAAATGGCATTTTATTTTTTACATCCCATACTACGATTGTGTACACATTTTTACCATGTACCAAAAATTTGTTTATTAGTCGCCCCAGGAACTCTAAAGCAAAAATCTCTGACCTCATGCAATATACACATACGTTTAGCTACGCTGTTTCTAGTTAAACGAAACTATTTTTAGTTAACAATATTAATTTTATGACGAGCTACGGAACTTTGTAATATATGTATTTTAGTGACAAAAAAGATAAAACGCCGTTATATTATTTCTTACAAGAATTTCAATTGTTTGGAACAAGTTTTGTGTAAGACAAACTTGGTTTTCAGTTGACGCCAGACAGTACAGATTCACAAACTTGTATAATATTAAAGAAGTCGGTGGCATCGCTACAGCCAATATTGTTGTTAAAATAGAGAAAACTTTGTTGATTTTTTCATTGGTCCTCTTTTAGCAGAAAGATGAGTTTTTTTTAAATCTGTAACTACCGCAGATGCATTCAGCAATAAAAAATCTTTCAAACTATGTAGTTCCAATTTTAAAATACCTTAAAACTTTTATCTACACGTTCATTTAAGTTATGCAATTAATAACTAAAGGATTATTTTATTGAACAACAATAATTAATAAAATTAACCTGCTGAAATATGTTTTCATTTCATTTCATTGAATATAAATATATTATAAACTAAATGGAATTTAAAATATTTGTGCACACATATTACTAAACGATTTATAAAATATTCCATCAATATTGGATCAAAATAATAGTGGTGGTTAAAATATGTGCTTAAACATGGTCAATAAATACAGCTCACAGAAAATAAATTACATTATTGCATATAATATTATTATTTATTTTAGCTACTGTGGAATTAATTAATCTGAATATAATAAATCGTTTCAGAAACTCAACATGATTTTTTGATAATTACGGTTTTAAAACCCTAAAATGAAAATCATATAACTTAAAAAAATTTGCCCTGCAGTATATGTTATAATGGCTTTCTAGACTTTACTTTCACGAGAAATAAAAAAAAAAAAACAAGTATAAACTAGTCCCTCGTACACCACTTCTCATGTCTCTTGTTTAAAAACGAAAATGACACTAGAACTATAACGTCACGTACGATCTCTCGTTGGTTCTGGCATATTAATAAATGAGTTGGTCTATTCTATAGGCCGGCGGTAGAACGAACCACTGGTATTTTTTTGTACATTAGCTCCACACAGGAAAATGTCATCTTAGGGGATTCTGTTTGGAAGGTTGTTTTTATGGAGAGAAAGGAAAGAGATGAAGTTCTGGAAAGGAAAAAGGTACGAGTGGTAGGTAGATATCTGGGGGGCAGTGATAGTGACGTATGAATCCATCCCTCCAACCACAGTGCGTGGCGGTGAGTAGAGAGAGTCCGGATGGAGAGATCAAAAGGCCTTCTTCAACCAGTCTCTCTCGATGCGGCGTGCCACGCAGTAGGTGGGCAGACGTTTCACCCGTGAAAACCCGAACAAACCTCACCCCATTAACCCGGGCACCCCTGCTAAGTTACCAAACGTAGCGAACCACTTAAGATAACCTATGGTAGAGATGTTGGTTATCCAATAAATAGTTCCCGGGGCGGCGGTATACGCCATCTAAATTAGCAATAGGGCGGACTCAAAACTTTGGTTAGGATTCGAATTATTCCTTAATCAGAACAAGTCATGCTCAGTAAGAGTTTTCTTCTTAAAATCATAGGGTTTATATAAGTACACCGCATATAGCTCCATTTAAAAAAAAATATTACTTTATTTGGGTACATCATTGTACTTGCGCACTTGAAGTGAAATAACACTACGTATTTTTTACGACTTTATGACCGGGTTAAATCTTCCCACAGGAAAAACTAAACCCTTCCACACATTTTTCCACACACGATCATCTAATCAATCCACGCTATGCAAGTGCACTATACAAGTATAATAAATACAAAATAATCTATAAAATTCGTTTGACGAAAGTTTGTGAACATACGTTTGGTTGAGATAATTGAAGTGTTTTGCGTGAATAATTTTATTTGACCAGGAATCTAATAATTCCTGGTTAGCATTTATAAGAATGTTAGCATTCTCGTCGTATAAATTTAAATGTGTAATGTTTCTATCTGCCTTGCAAATTATTTTGTGCATTTCTAAGCTATTAGCTTTCCAATGGAAAAAAAAATTCTTAGCATTTCTACCTGATTGTGATAATTATTATTACTATTTGTCCTTGTTATTATTACTATTACATATTATCAGAAAAATATATTACAGAGAAAAAATTCACCTGTAAAAGTGTATTGTGGAGGCATACGTGTGTCTGAAGTAAGGTAAATTTTTCCTTACCCTGTTACATTTATAAAATATCCAAGATATCGAAAATCGTTCTGAAGCATTTTTTTTTCTATAAGACCTATCTGGTATCGAAATATCTCGACCAAATTGACGATACGAGTTTTCTTTCGAATGGATGTACCAACTTACTTCGACCAAGTATAGATACTTCCTTGATCGAAGACCAACTTATGTACTAAATAACACTTCTAAAAATTATTTTTTTAGTCATTATTCATATGGTTCTTATGGAGAGAAAAACTAAGAAAATTGCGCAGAAAATTGGATAATTTCAGAAAACATCGCACGTTTGACAGTTCGCGTGTTTGAGAATGACATTTTGCAAAACAATGATTGTTAAATCAGGATTCTATTTTTGAAAATCTTTAAGTTGATAAATTTATTTTAAGTAGGTACTCCCCTAATAGTTTGAATCGAATCAAGAATTTCAGATATTTTAAATAGGTAGGTACCTATGTGAGGAACCAAATTTAATATACATGAAAAATGGAAATTTGAATAAAAATTGTAAAAGGTGGCACGCGGGCTGTTTAAAAATTTTTCTAGGAACCTGGGAGGGGGGAAAGGGACCTGGGAGGGGGGAGGGGATCTCGGGAGGGGAGTTCGCGGGACGAGGGAAGGGGGGGGAGTGGAGTGGGGAAAGGGAAGGTGGAGGTGACGGAGTGGGAACACGGGAGGGGAAGAGGACGCAGGAGAAGAAGGGGAAGAACGGGACGAATGGGAAAGGATACTCAGGGAGAATCAATTTCTTTTTCGCGGAAGGGGAACGGGCAACGAGCAACGCATGCCGGGACCAGCTGGTATATATATATATAAATATATATATATATATATATATATATATATATATATATATATATATAAATACTGGCTGGTATATATATACTATAGGTATACATATAAGCGAAGGTTTATCAAAAAATCGAAAAAAGTATTATTATTATATTTGTGTGATCTTGTTGAAGAACACTTTCGAAAATAAAGTGATTAATTATTTACTACCACATTAAAATACTAAATATTTCGTAAACCTTATTCGGGACACTCTGTACTAAGCCGGCGGCATTAACTGGCCGTTTTTACATATTTATTGGCAGAGCGGGTAAGTTGGCTATTTGTTAAAGTATTAAGCCCCCGCTGAAATATAGAATTGAAAATAACGTTCCATTTGGATACAAGCCGGACAATTTGAAATAAGGTACCTATTAGAGAATAATAATTTTATTACATACTAGCTTTTTCCCGCGGCTTCGCTCGCATGGTGTAAGGGGGGTTCCCACTCCTCCTCCTCCACCTCCCCCCTTCCCCCCCCTCTCACTGCCCTCCCTCCCCCCCCCTCCCCCAACCCCCTCCCCCCATCTCTCCCTCCATCCCGCTTTCCATATATTCAATCCCATTACATTAAGCTTTTAAACAGCCCGCGTGCCACCTTTTACAATTTTTATTCAAATTTCCATTTTTCATGTATATTAAATTTGGTACCTAACATAGGTACCTATTTAAAATATCTAAAATTCTTGATTCGATTCAAACTATTAGGGGAGTACCTACTTTAAATAAATTTATCAACTTAAAGATTTTCAAAAATAGAATCCTGATTTAAAATGTCATTCTCAAACACGCGAACTGTCAAACGTGCGATAGTCGTTAGGTTTTCTGAAATTATCCAATTTTCTTAATTTTTCTCTCCGTAAGAACCATCCTCGTACTTCAAAAAACAAATGAGCGAAATCGGTTCATCTGTTCTCGAGATTTGCGCTTAGCAACACATTTAGCGATTCATTTTTATATATAAGAAGAAGATTTTCAGAACAAATTGCTTAACTGCAAACATCGCCAGTGTATGTAGCAGATATCCACTTTCAAATTTCACATGTTGAAAATTCGTTTAATTATTATTCTCCAAATAGTTTTTCAACAGTTTGAGGGGGTATTTTACAATCCATACCATAACGAATATTAATAGAATTTAAAAAGACAAGTAAATACTCGCCAAAGGTAAAAAAACTTATCTTATGAACAACCACTATTCATAGGTGATTTTGAGTAGTAAACTCAGACTTTTTAAATAAATAAATCGTGCTTTATTATTTTGAAATAAACGATAACGTATGGATAATCTGGTGACCGGACAACTCAGAATCAACTCAAGTCAACACATTTGAAAATTCAGTAAAAGTGGTGAAAAAATAGAGAATACCCCCTGAGTGGACTTTAAAAAACATTTAAGTTTATTTATCATTCAGTTATGTATTTTTTTTGCCTGGAGCCGGTGAGTCTATCGCATCTCCAATATGTTGTGAGGCTGACGTTAGTGGTGAAGGGTAGGAGATGGGGGGAGAAATACCTGGATTTTTAGCTGATCACCAAAGACGGCTAAAGCCATTTCAAGCAACGTTTCAATTCAGAATGCTGGTCTTACACCAGGGCGATACTAAGAGTATCTTCTACTCTGGAACTTACCGAAAATATAGCATAAATTATTTTTAATTAATAATTTTTAATAACACAAACTTTTCAAGTATTTTTTTTGCCGACGCAATTTTTTTTAGGTTTTTGGTGGGCTGTTGATTTATTTAAAAATTTTTGCTGACTTTTTTTATTATTGTATAAAAATTGCACACAATTGGAATTTACTACCCGCTAAGATACTGAAAGTAGCTTGTCAGCAGGAGATTAGTTCCACAGATTAGTTACAACAACAAATTAAATAATCATAAACGCATTAGCCTAGCAACGACATACACAAATACAGACACATATAACATACCTATCAACATTGTGATTTGGAAAAGGAAAATATTTTAACTTTAAAACCTTTAAAAGAGGACTCTTGAACTATCCAATATTCTGTGATACAATTTTAAAAGTATCGCTAACTGCAGAAACCTTACGGAGATAGTATTTTTCCTTTGACAGACGAGTCCTTTACCGAATTAAAAGTTCCTCTAAACGGAATTGTCCCTTAATGCTTTAATTACCATTCCTTTGAAAACGAAGACTTTGTCGACAAAAGGAATGCACCGGCATAGTTTGCTTTGGGCTTGGTTTAATTACTGTCGTATTCTAAAAATAAACCAATTATTGAGCTACTTACTCCCTGTGAACTTTTCATTCTTTTTACAAGGAATATTTGGAAATTCGTTGCAACTTTCAACAAGTTAAAATCCTCGTAATCTTTCAAAGAATTTATATTTCCTTTCAAATCCTTTTCAAATCACAAATTTTAATTGGCCTCTGACGGGATTTTGTATAAATTTATTTATCTAGTTGCTTCCCTGATTCGCACGAAATTTGTCAAAGTTTAAAAAAAACATTTTTTTAATTGAACAGTTGAAAATTATTAGGGAACATACAAAATAGTGGCACATATGGCACCTTGTCTTATTTAGGATAGTGGATATTTAAAAGATCCATTGCTCATTTTATTGATATATTGAAATCCTATTTTTTTCAAATATTATTTGGAAAACGAGTCATAAGTAGGTACAAACTCTGTTCTGATAGGTGTCCTGATTATCTCCAAGTACCAAACTTTGTACAACCAGATGTGATGGGCGCAGTTTATATCTTTTTTAAATCTTGTCATGTATTTTGTATGCAAACATCTTGTATTAGGTCTGTATATTTTTGAGCCTGTACCTTTTATTGTATTTTCCTAATTTTGTTTTTTTTATGCATTTCTATAATCCATCATGGAGGATACTTTATTTTAACTTTTTGACACCAACAGTACATAAATCAAATGAATGGTTATAATAATTCATAAAATCTTGATGACATGCTTCTGTGAAATATTTCTAAAGTGATTCTTTATATGCTGTGTCTGTACGTTGCTTCTGTGAAATGTTTTGTAATTTTTTTCTTCATATATTATGTCTGGATATTGGGTTGGGTTGGGTTTAACTTTTCAAAAGTACCAATTGGCAATCCCTTAATGAGTTTTGATAACTCTTGGGAGTGCAACTTCGTTGTATGTTTTATTTAATAATAATAATGGAAAAGTTTTGTACATACTATGACAAACATTTTTCATAAATCACAGCAGCGCGCAGCGGTGAAAATTTCTCGTCTAAAGTGTTGATTAGAATAGATTTTTTGCTTTTCTTTTGCTTTTCACAACTTATTTATAATACCCGAGGAAGACACGATACAATCAAGGGTCTCCTCTGATCACCTCAGCCATAGGTGTGAGTCACCCCTATCAGTCACCGGTTGGTGACCTAGAAGGGGTGCCCGGGTTTATGGGGTGAAGTTTGTGTAGGTCTTGGCGGCGGATGCGTCTGGCCACTTACTGCATAGCGGGCCGGATCGGGGGAGACTGGTTAAGAAGGACCTTCTGATCTCTTCCACTGGACTCTATCGATTCATCCCCTTGCACCGCATCGGGCGGGATAGATTTATTCGCTCTTCACTCCTGGACACACCAACTCTCAGATTCCTACCCACCCCTCTTTCCCTTTTCCTTTCTAGTACTTCTTCTCCTTCTTGAAAAACCCTCCACACAGATGATATAGGCCCTGAAGGGAATTATTTTCTTTAGTGCCTCCTGCGAGAAGCTAACGTAAAAAAGGTGTCAAAAACAAAGCTTTATGAGTAAAAATTACAAAATAGTATATTTAATATGCCATGGTGTACGAATGTCAAAAAAGCAAAGAGTTTATGGCGAGACACTTGTGTGGTCGTTCATCCAACTTTAACAATGAATATTGTAAAAGCCAGACTATGTCTATTTACGAAATGAAAATATCCTTGTCTATGTTTCCGCCGTGACGAAAATCTAGCCCACAACCTACTACATACAAGCATGTAAATTACGCAAATAATAATCTTCATTCAAAATGATTTATTACCAATCTCAAATACATTGTAAATTAAGTTTTATGATGCAGTCCCCTATCCAAATGTCTACAACTACAACACCACGAATAAATAAACCGATAAAACCACTGCAAATACTATTTAAAGCGATTGTGTGTTTTTTATAAGTTCCTCCCCATCCTATAATGCCATATTGTTTGATTGGCAGAAAGCAAAGCACGTCAAATCTTTATTTTGTATATGTCTTAGATTTCGAAAGATGTAGATTAGTTTCCTCACTCTGTTTTTAAGTATGTTTGTCTGTGGAATATTTTAGGCATTGGTCTACTGTAATACCTATGTATTTTTTTCCGGCTTACTAAACACGAGATATTTGTTTGTGAATATATCATGAACATCTATATATTTGAAGTGTTTTAGAGATTATATTATTAGCTCCGTATTTTGTATTTCCAGTCCCAATAAAGTCATAATAAAATGTTTAAATATTGTTCATTGCAAATATAAGGAAATATTAAATGAATCTCCAGATGAACAAAACAAGTTAATCGGTTCTTAAACCTATTTTAAAATTCATCATCTGCTTCAACTAATTTATCGCTGATTTCGCCCGTAATGTTTTTCCAAAGTCTGCATTTTTTCCTTGTTTTCCCCTAGAACGATCGTAATCTTCTTAAACCAAGTAATCGTGTTTTCACTCGTATGTTCATGTTTGAACAAGCAAGAAGGTTTAATAAGAGATTTTTTGCTCATCTTGTAATCAATATAAATTTTGCTTAATTTTTGGCTTCAAAAGATAGTTCGTCACTTCATTTGGATAGGGTTCTAACTACGTCTTAACATTTTCTAAGGTTTCTAAGTTTCCAAAGACAAATTTTCGAAATCTATGTAAGAATTTTAATTTATGTATTTTAGTTTATTGTATTTTAATGGAAAATATTTTAATAGAGCTTGGCCCTAGCTAGGAATAGCATTAGGGTAATGTAATTAGAACCTTGTGCAATGAATTATTATTGTTCAGGATCTCAACTTCCGCTCTCCTGACAGAGCAATCCGGCGTGGTAACACCAGATTCCAACGGGAAGTGTGGCTGGAGTAACTCTTCAATAATAACTCCAGCTCTTGAATAATTGGTCTTTATTCACACAATAAAAAGACCCGTAGGGTAGCTCATGTACGGTGAGCCCAATGATGCTATCTCTCTCCGCGGTTTTATAACCCACATGAAGTGAAAACCTGGCAGCAGACGTTTTGCCAAAAACGACCCGCCCAAGATGGATGGTAACAAGAGAAGAAGGAATTAAAATCCGTGGCAAAACGAACTCGCCCTGGCAATTGCCAACACAAAAAAATGTTGCCACAACCATTAGGGTGACAATCACAAATATTAATATTTCATTACCTGAAATCTTAACAATTATGCTCTAGCTGGTTGCACAGGGTTCTATTTGTATGTTTAGGTATGTTCTAAAAGGGTAAGTTTACGTCCTCTTTAAATACTTTCATTTAAAATAAGTTCAATTAAAATACTTTACACAAGGTTCAACATCAAAATCGGAAATTTATAAACAGATTATAAGAAATCATCTTTGCAAACTTTTGACACCTCATATCTCAGAACAAGGTGAGGCGAAGTTAGAACCCTATCCAAATGAAGTGACGAGTTGTTAAAAATACTTTAGCATGTAGACCAGTGACGAGCGACCCACGAGCCCATTTCGTACTGCCCATCTGACTAAATCATAATATATAAAAAAAAATTGGGGTAGAGAATATTCAAAGGTTTCAGTCCTATTTTGCAAAAGGGTTTAGAGGGAAACTTCAGTCTTTCTTCAATGTATCGAATCAGCCGCTCTAAATAAAAACATTTATTTATTTATTTTATTTGTTATAAAATACATTCAGTGCAAGGAAGCTTTGACTGTACAACTAGGAAGGACTCCCGTTCTAGGACAGTCAAATTGACATATTCATATTAGGTTGGTAGGTACATTATCATTCATAAAGTATTCAGTAAAATTAAGCTTCACAATTTGCATTTACATAATTATACAGTGGAGTAATAGGTTCTAGAATCAATTAATTAACAAGAAAAATGTATTCGAAAAACAGTAAGTAAAAGAAAAATAAAAGAAAAGAAAAATTTTGGAAACAAAAAAAAAATTATATAAGGTGCTCGTAATACATAATTATCAAATAACATTTTTTAATAATATTTCTGACTCTGTCCTGCCTAAATCTTGTAACCATTTTGTTATTTTTTTACCGAAGGATGAAACTTCACACAGTTTTAGTTGAGAAGGGATTTTGTTAAATAATTTTGGTCCCAGGTATGAGAATATAATTTGATAAGCTGCTGAGTAGCTTGTTGGAATAGAAAAGTCATTTCTGCCCTTACTTCTGGTTTGATGTTTATGTTCGACTTTTTTCATTTTATATTTATTTTTATGAGCATAAATTATTATCTTTCTAATGTAACTCTGTCGAACATCTAGTACATTAAATTCCCCGAAGAGTGCGTCACTCGAATATCTGAAAGGTTTCTTCATTATAACACGTAAAATAGATTTCTGTGCCTTCAATAACGAGTTTAATATTGTTTTCCCTGCACCCCCCCACCCAATACATCAGTAGGTTATGATCGAGTTGCATAGCCCGTAATATATATTTTTTAAGTAGTGTGTTTTAAAAATTTCCGTCAATGAAATAAATATATGAATAAGTGTACGCACTCTTTTTGCTACATTTTCTATTTGGTATTTCCATTTTAGGTTATTGTCAACTATAACGCCTAGATATTTGATAAATTTAACTCACATGATTTTAAAATTACAAAATTTTATGTTTCGATCCAAAGTTTACAAAAAAGCAGCGCTGAAGCGTTCTATGTTTGGTGTATTTTAAAAGTTTCCACTTTTGAATACATACCATAAGTTTTTTTTCTAAATTTCATATAATTATTTTCTTTAATATTTCTGAATGATAAAAATCGACAGCATTTTTTGTTTTGGCCTTCGAGATATAACATTTTCACCGGCGGCCCTTTATATGAAAGTTTTGTTAGAACATTACGGTTTCACAAATTATAAGTAACTATGTGAGTGGATAATATAGAAAAGTAAAAAAATCTCTATATTTTTCTAAGAAACACTCTCTAGTGGTACCTTCAGACATATTCGAATGTGCATTTAATTTTAGATATAAATAATTAAATAATCTTTATTGTTTTCATTCACTCGCAATGCTGTTTTCATCAGGAGTTACGGAGCCACAAAATATCAATTAATGTGTCATAAAATGAAACATGTTCTATTATTGTTTGCCTATTTTTTTTTAAAAGGCAGTTAAAAAATAGTGATCATACTAAAGTAAACTAAATAGTGAAGCTAGTTACATAATCATATATCTACCTTGCTTGATATATCAAAGTGTTTTTGTTTCTCCGTTATTCGTAAATTTTCCACGAAAAGGGGAGCAAAAACTAGCAATCGTAACTTTCAAAATACCCTCTTGTACCCAATAGAGTTATATTTTTTATTCGTATGTAGGTCGGAATGTAAATTCTAAACAATTGGGTTTTATTCCCATCGGAAAACAAGGTTGTAAGAAGAACAAAACATTATGAACACCAAACGGGAATTGTTTGTGAATAAACAATTCTAACGGGAATCTTTCCTGGCAAACTTGAACGTTATTATGATATTATTAAAAATAAAAACAGAAAATTAAAAAAGTTATATCAAATATTATTACAGCTGGCTTAAAAACTAATTTAACGAAGTAGAGGTCGATAAAATATGATAAATAATTATATAATAACTAGCTGACCCGACAAACGTTGTTCTGCCATATAAATTTTTTCTAGTGAATATTGTGGTTGTTAAATAAAAAATAACGAATGTTTTGTAAGGGTATGGGGGTGGTATTTATGGCAGAAAGAGACGATGACTGCCGATAAAAGCAAAAAAACCCCAACTAAAGTAGGAAAATGAAATAAAGAAAATCAATACTAATTTCGAAGAGCAATTGAGTGTATGATATTTTTTGTCAGTCCGTCTTTAGCTAACACAAATAAGCTCGATGGTTTGCCCGCGTGAGAACATGATGCCGAATGAAATATCAAAATGATCTGTCATTCAACAACATAAATAATTTCGTTCTATTTGAAATACGAAAAACGCTTAAATTTGTTAACACAAAAATACTAAAATCGCGATTTAAAATGGGAGGGTGGGAGCAGGAAGATTAAAATTTGAGGTTGAGTATTTTTTGATGCCAAACAAAAAATATACAAAAAAAAAAATTGTGAAAAAAATTGATTTTTTTTTCTGGGTAGGGACACCCTGATCACCTAGCGGTATGAAATATATTTTTAAACCTATTCTCATACCTACAAAATATACATAAAAAATTTCATACAAATCGGTCAAGCCGTTTCGGAGGAGTGCGACCACAAACACCGTGAGACGAGATTTTTATATAAAAGATGTATCACAAACTCTACAGTTAGTCATTTGATGAGTTGGGTAGTCCCTTCCGGTCTGAAGACAGGAGTTTTACATTCAAAAAAGTTCTTGAATCTGTAGAAATAGTCAATTTTTTATAGATTTTGCATTATTTGCGAACGATTTGAAATCGTTGGAACTCATACAAAAGGTAAGAATGCTGGGTTTGTTTTACTGGAATTGAATTAGAAAGCCTTCTCTTGAACTATCATTGTCAATTATTAGTCTTTTGCTGTGGTTAATCATATTTGCTACATTATAATAGGTTACCTAAACCGCTCGATCAATAAACAAAAATTTTAACAAAACAAAAAAACGACTTAAAAAAATGCACTAAAAAGTATAAAAATAATTTCGTATTCTTCTACAAATTCTCGGTGTCAGCCAAGGTACCCGGCTTGGCGTGTTCACAAGTCGCGCGTGCGATACAAGCACATCTCACCTATAACTATGTTTGTAGTTACAAACCTACCTTGGCTGACACCGACTCCAAAAATAACAATCGTACTTACATATTGATGAGTAGAAAAAGTAAGTTGATTATTAAGTTGTAGTTTTGACGGCCGGCGTAGTGCAGCGGTAAGGCGCTTGGCGAGCATCCCGAAGATTAATTTGTGTATTTCACAATTTATTCATTTAAAATAATAAATAGCATATTTGCGGCACGTTCCAGAGTGGAAGATACTCTCAGTACCGCCCTGGTGTAAGACCACCATTCAGAATTGAAACGTTGCTTGAATTGGCTTTAGCCGTGTTTGGTGACCAGATCTGAATAGCCAGGTACTTCCCCATCTTCCTCTTCCCTATTTCCTTCCCCTCCCCACTACCTTCAGCCTCACAACATACCCCAATTGGGGATGCCATAGTCCCACTGGCTCTATTTTTTGATTTTTAGTGAATCTGAAGTACACTAACTAATTCGATTAAGATTCGGCCGAGTATCGTAAATTTGCTCTTAAGAATTGGAGAGTTCGGTTACTTTGGCATGGATCCCATAATGAGAACCTAACCAAAATCTCATCAAACTACCCTTGAAGTACATCCTTTCCTATAAAAAAACAATGATCAAAATCGGTTGGCGTTATATTGAGTTATTCGTCCATTTGCACATACTTGATGCAAACTTAAGACTTAAATGATTTTCTCATAGATGCTATTGTCAGAACTGGATCAAATTAAAATGGGACCACACGGAAAGCACCAGCTTTCAAATAAAAAACGAATCATCAATATCGGTTCACCCAGTCGAAAGTTCTGAGGTAACAAACATAAAAAAAAATACAAAAAAATAAAGGTCGAATTGAGAACCTCCTCCTTTTCGAAGTCGTTTAAAAAATGCTGATTTAGCTGCCAGCATTTTGGTTCCCCCCAATTAAAGTAAGCCTTTCCAAGAGTCAGTCAGATATTTTGAAAAACCAAACCTCTCAAAGCAACTCTGAGAAAGAAAACCCTTTTAAAACATCTTAACCAAAACTCCCGGCCTTCTTTGTTGAGATGTTTTTTTGAAAGCTTTTTTGAAGCTCTGAATGCTGCACTGAATGTCCCAACTGCTCTCTGCTAACCGATGCCAGTGATATTATGGCATCGACTAAGGCTGGCGGCATGGGGAGGGGAAGGAGTTGGTTGATCAGATCCTGTCACCAAGTAGGCAAAACCATTTCAAGCGACGCACGTCTCGATTCCGAAATTCAACTAAATAACATTAACTTGCGCACGCGGAAATTCAAACCCTCGCCCTCCTGATTCACATAATTATCCCACGACCACGTTAAAAATGTAAATACTGTTGTTACATCTTTCCTGGGTGTGTTTCTAAGTAAAGTTACGCAAGATATCTGATGTATATCTATTACGTAGGATGTAGTTTATCTGGGAAAACTTACACTTGCGAAAATGTATGCAAATATGAGGACGAAGATAGGAGAAGAATGCAAAGTCGAAAGAATAATGTATGAAGATAGAGACTGGGTGAAAAGTTGGCTTATTAGCATAACACTATGTCGCTAGATAAGATACTCGTAGCCAGTAAATCAGAAAGATAGAGACATTTACGAGGATGTAAGCCACAGCTACCTGTCAAACCTTTTGTTGTACGGGTCAGGCATTCACAGAAAAAACAGAAAATATGGATATAATAATATTGCAAGAAAATTTAATACACGAACTTGCGATTCACGTATTTAGAGAGCACGCATCACGCATTTAGAGAGCACGCATCACGCATTTAGAAAGCATCGATATTAAATTTTCACTTCTCGTGAAAATTTATGTTATGTTATCTTCGATTTACTTCAACCTAATAACACCGACTGCCAAAATGATAACACTGCCTAAATTGAATGAGAATTCAACAAAAGTGTTTAATGTGTAGAACTGATAGGTTGGGTGTTGTAAGATATTTATTGAGATCTACATTAAAAAATATAATTTTGCAAAATTCATTTATGTATGGACAAGGTTACAGATTTACACAACTCACCGGTCTCTAGAAAAAAAAAACAAACG
Source organism: Limnephilus rhombicus (assembly GCA_929108145.2). Taxonomy (NCBI): domain Eukaryota; kingdom Metazoa; phylum Arthropoda; class Insecta; order Trichoptera; family Limnephilidae; genus Limnephilus; species Limnephilus rhombicus. Next base: position 19,402,257 of record OV815272.1, on the reverse strand, counting down.
AACTTCGTATAACTGTCAATGGTTCTCAATTCAAATATTTTAATATTATTTTTATATGCTTCTGGAAAGATCACTACTTTTTGAAAACAATCTAAAACATCAGGTAGCAGAGGCTGGCTGCTACAAATGTAATTGAACTTGAAATCATCCACACTAAAGGAGCTAGAGAGGTAGCATAAAGGGTATTATTTATTTATTTGATACTAGCTGGTCCCAGCATGCGTTGCTATGTCACTTAATAAAGAAATTGTTTCTCACTGCGTGTCCCTTCCCATTCCGTCACCTCCACCTTCCCTCTCCCCACTCCACTCCCCCCCCTTCCCCATCCGGCGAACCCCCCTCCCGAGTTCCCCTCCCCCCTCCCAGGTCCCCCTCCCCCCCTCCCAGGTTCCCCTCCCCCTCCGTGGTTCCCCTCCCCCATCTCTCCCTCCCTCTCGCTTTCCATAGCAATAGCTGCTTCCTCGCGTGCCACCAATAGCAATTTTTTATACAAATTTCATAATGCCAGAGCTTACCTGAAGTTTTATAAAAACCTTGACCTGAAAATAACGAACACACAAAAAAAAGGAGTTATCCAATTTGGTGCAGTGGTTCGAAAGTTATGCGCTTAGCAACACATTCAGCGATTCATTTTTATATTATAGATAATATCTTACATTTCAAATACAATTCGGCAATGTCGGCGTAACTGGGTAGCTCACCTGTGCTTGCTGAGGCCTTCATTTTACAAAACAAAAATTTATAAAAATTAAAAAATAATGCTGCATTCAAAAGGTAAGCTATAATTAAACTAAAAAGAAAAAATTATAATTAAGGTAAAATTATAGGTACAATGAATTATTTTATGATGTGTTTTATATTGGTTTTGTGTGTTACGTTTATGTGTTTTATTCTAATTATGTTATGAGATTTTGGTAATATTGTCTTTTTTGTTCTGTAATCCATTTTTTTAATTTTGAGTACGAATATATTTTTGTTTTCTTCTATTTTATTTTCAAGGGTAGAACTGTTGAATGCTTGTATAGCGTGATATTTATAGTGCCTTTGTCAAAAGCTTGTATTCACTGTCGGAGTTTTTATGTTATTTTTATACGATTGTCTTACTGGTCTCTTAGTGATATTTTGAGATTGTTGAAATTTGTTTTTTTGGTCGAAAATGTAGTTTAGTAGAGCTTTAACGTATAATTGGCACATTTCTAGTATATTTTATCTGTATCAGTTAGTCCATGTTTTTTAAGTATTACTTTTAAGATCGTTTTCTGCGCGATTTCTAAGTGATCGATAGATGAGTTTGTTGCTCCTCCCCAGACAATTATTCCATATTCTATTATTGATTGACAAAGTGCAAAATATATTGTTTTCATTTATTTTATTTTATGTATGTTCCTTGTGTTTAGGAAAATGTGTATTGTTTTGAGGAGTTTATTTGTGATTTATTTGATATGGTGTGTCCATCTTGTCGATTCCTAGGTACTTTATTTGTTCTTTTATTTCTGGAGAAGGGCTATTGCAGATGTTGTTATTTAAACATTCGTGTATTTTTATGGTGTTTGTGTTGTTTTTTGGTTGTCCCGTTTATTATGTTTATTTTTTTGTTCAAACAGATTGTGCCCTACAGACTGTAAAACTACTTTGCTCGATTTTGCTAAAAAATTCAAAGTTGGTTCTTATTAGTGCCAGGGCCATTTAGACCATAGATTCTCAACCTTTTTTTGCCCACCGCCCACTTTGAGGATATTTTTATTTCTAGCGCCCCCTAACTCGTGAATCCGAAACAGCAATTATCGTCACGATTATATTTACCACAACGGGAAGGAGGGGGGGGGGGGGTAACGGGATACCATGGGATGGGGCGTAATGGGATAGGGAAAATATTTTTGTAGCAGTCGCATGTGTCGCAGTCGTTTTGTGTATGTGACGTCATATAACTGATGACCCCATACACCTTGTCACAGGATGGCTCCTAATGGGATGGGATGGGGCAAGATATGATTTAGACCATAGATTCTCAACCTTTTTTTGCCCACCGCCCACTTTGAGAATATTTTTATTTCTAGCGCCCCCTAACTCATGAATTTAAAGAATTTAAAACAGCGATTGATCACAACGGGGAAGGGGGAGGCGTAACGGGATACCACGACGAAGGGGGCGTAATGGGATACGGAGTTACATTTGCCACAACGGAGGGGAGGGGGGGGGGGGGCGTAATGTAATAGGAAAATATTTTTGTGTATGGATGGCCCCTAATGGGATGGGGCAAGATAGGATGGGGTGGGTGGGTGGGGGTGGGCTGTGAAGTCGAGGATCCCTAGGAAAACATGGATAATACAACGGTGAAGCCTGTTCCGCTAGTTTTTAATACCTATTAAAGTAAGCCAAAAAATTTGTAGAAATTTAGTTTCTAACATCCACAGGAGAATAGACATATATGGAGCACGTTAAAAAATCAATGTCAAACTATTTTCAACGAAACTTCACCGGCGTGAATTCTCACCGATCAAAACACACATTCAATTATTTAGTATCCGTTGGCTTAAAACAGGAAATTTTACAACCGTCTCGGGTACCGGGGCACCGGGGAGGATTTATGATAGCGAAGGAATCGTTTCGAAAAGCAACTACAAATCAACATTTGTATTCACGCGACGCGGCGGCGGCCCGTTGTTGCAGGACGCAGTCAGCATTTTAAGATTCGCCGCATCTTCACACTGTTTTCCATTAGCTTCCGATCGTCGCAAGACACGTGTGTTTCTGTAGTTGTAGGTACATTCCGCCTTTCAGAATAGAAACGCTGCTTAAAATTACATTAGCTGTGTTTGGTGTTCAGATGTGAATAGCCTATTCTAAACCTTTCTCTTCCCAATTTATTTCCACTCCTACGCTTTCAGCTTTACATCATTCCCCGATTGGGAATGCGATGGTTCCAATGGCATCGGACAGTGGGGACTCTAGTATGATATTCACATTAAAAATAAATCAAAACAATGTCAAATAATGTTAATGTTTGAAATAATTTAGCATAAAACATCAAGCTTTAATTTGTGGCTGTTACGTTACGTTATACGTTAATCATCGTTATATAAAAAAACATGCTCACGAAAATCCTTCCACTTAGACGAAAATACGGTTCGCATTTCATGTTCTCAAGTTATAACTTTCGTGCATATGCTGTTATTCCTTGTTAATATTATATCCATTCATACTTAATGATGCTTGAACTATTGAGTTATTAAGGGAAGTTTTTATTATAAAACTTTGAAAGCTTTTATGGACATCAAATTAATTCGTACTGGATATAGCTTTATGTCAGCGTTTTTAGAGGTTTTGAAAAATATTCAGAAGTGTATTTAGAATTCATTAGCTCAGTTGGTAGAGCACTGACCCGGCAAGTAATTGGTTCTGGGTTCAAGTCCCAGATGTGACCGTATATTTTTCTAATTTTTCTTTTTCAGATGTTCGATTGAGTTTCACTAATATCGTCTTCATTAATTAAATACTACAAATAAAGATTTTACTCATAAAGTTAAAAATAATGAAAACCAATTTAAATCGTCACTTAATAAATTAATGTCACTACGTCTTAAACCAGATGTTTCCAATCTAATCTGCTTCATCGCCCAATTTCGAAGTATATTTTTATTCAACGCCCCTCCCCCTAATTAGCATTGACATAAAAAGCTCCGCAGGCGAATTTTTTGTGACAAAAAATTAAAGTTACATGTTCGGATGACCGGACAACTCAATATGAAATCAACTCAGAACCTCCTTTGAAAACTCATTAAAAGTAATGAAAAAAGGTTAAATAGGTTACATTAGGTTGGGGTAATGAGCTATTTAAAAATTATTTTTTCATTGCTTTTAATGACTTTTCAAAGAGGTGTTGAGTTGACTTGATTCTGAGTTGGCATGGAACCAATGTTTACGAGGGTAGAATCATCATAATATCACTACAGACCGATTAGTAGCGTGATGGTTACAAAAATTAACCAGTGTGTTGCAGGTTCGAACCTTTACTGGATTTTTTTACATTAGCTCCACACAGAAGGCCTTGAGGAAAATAATTTCCCTCAGGGCTTATGTCATCTTAGGGGATGGTGTGTGGAGGGTCTTTTTAAGGAAGGGATGAATAGGAAGTTCTGGAAAGCAAAAAGGTTGGAGGGGTGGTTTGGAATCTGGGGCCAGTGTGCCCAGGAGTGACAGACCTATAAATCAATCCAACCCTCCAACTGCGGTGCAAGGCAATGGGTTGAGAGTCCAGCTGGAAAGGTCAAAATGCCTCCCTCAACCAAACTCTCTCGATCCGGACCGCCACGCAGCAGGTGGGTAAACGCATCCGCCGCCAAGACATGGATAAATCTTATCTCATGAACCAGGGCACTCCTGTTAACTCACCAAACGTAGCGAACGACTTGGGGTGACCTATGGCAGAGTTGTTAGGTGATTAGTGCTCCATCTTGAACTATCCGTATATTCCACTTATAATCATGAAAGTTAATGTATTTTAAATATTCTGAAGGGTTGAATTTCTAAATTTAAAAAAAAAAACTCATTTCATTAGGTATTTGTAATATTTTCGAAAAATAATCAATATAAAAATATCGTTAGTCCATCAATAATATCGAAACACTAATTAACTGATTCATCTGGATTCTTGCAATGGCTAGGACGTAGTTGATTTGATTAAATTTTATATAAATATTTTTAAAATAAATCTTTTGACCCCAATTTCAGCCCCTCACCGCCCCTTGGAGCCTTTCACCGCCCATGATTTACCATTGAGGTCATCACCGCCTCCATTGGGAACCACTTCATTAAAAAAATACTTTACATGAATTAAATTTTGCTTCTTCTTCATCCTCTTTCTGGGTACATTACACACTGTAATAATGTAATATGAACTATACTTATTCTTAACAGGGTAAGTCGAAAGAAGATACATGTACCTACAAAGTACACTTCGTACTTATTTATTTTGTTATTATTTTTAATTGTTAAACTAACGTTACTTAAAAACGTTAGTTTAACAAATAAAAATAATAATTAATATTTGACAAGTTTAAGTATTTCCCCAATAAATGAAGACATAATTTGTCTCGACGCCATCTAGCGAGGGATTTAACACTAACAGTGACTCTCTCGCAAAAATAAAGTTGGTTGTTTTCAGGTGGAAAAAATATAATAAGCAGTAATTGTTGAATGAAACACTTGTATATATTGAATCATTTGGCGGGTATAAGATAAGCCGCCATAGCTCAATTGGGAGAGCAGCTGACCGGCAATCAGAAGGGTTCAAGTCCCGTTGGCGTCATGTATCTTTTCTCGGAAGATTTTTCAATGTGGATGAGTGTTTCGGGCTGATAATTATTGCTTATAATAATTATTTATTTTGGTTTATAAAGGTTTTTTGAATTATTTATGCAATATGTCAGTGAATGATTTATTTTGCGTTACATTGGGAATATGAATAGATATTATTGATTTAAAAAATACAAAGAGATAACCGGTTATAAAAACTTTTCTTCGAAAAATTAAAAATATTGCTTAACTTTGCCAATTGACATTTGAACGCTGCAAATAATAATGCTTTGTTTTGCTACGTTCAATTTTCGAAGAAAATGGAAGGCTGCGGATATGAAACGCAACAAAGAAAAGTCAAGCTATAGAATTCACGCAATTCGAAATTCCGAGCACAAGGAGACTTTCGATGTTGATTTCCGGAGGCTAAAAATGTATTTCGTGTAAGATTCGCAGGGAACAGGTATGGAATTCAAACGGAACCTATTCAATCAATGTTCGAATATTTTTTATGAAAAAACTCCAATTTCAAGCATAAGGTACCTACCCACCTTTCTGACAGGGGGCCAAGCACGGCGTCTCTTTTCTCTAATTTTCAAAACAAAAAGTTTTCGGATGATATTTGTATAGATCCAAAAGCTTAAATTTTTTTTTAAAGTTCTAGTAAGCTTTTACCATACAAAAGTTGAGTTAGAATTAAAGAATTCTTGAAAATTATGGTGTAGATACCAATGCTACCAACCGTCGAAAATACTCTTATCGTTGTCTGTGGTGTGCGTTATTCGTGTGTGAAATTATACACGTTCAATGAACTCAAATTTGCTTTGAATTTAAGTGTCAGTTTCTAAATTGGTATTGCTTGAGTGAAGAATAATTCAGATAAGCGAAAAAGTAGGTACCTACCTGCTATAATGTAATATTTTAACAGAAAAATATTTTAACCTTATTTTGCATAATCGGAATTATAATTCTCCAACTTACCTACAAAGTCCATTTTTTAAGGTATCATTAATGTACGTTGCATATTTCATCGTTCAGTTGCATCATTCTGTTACGGTGTTAAATATTCTAACAATGTAAGTGAACATTCTTAAAACAAAAGAATGTTTGTTTTATGTTTTCTGTCATCGACAGTATTATACTCAATCATTAAAGACAATATAAGCGACTCTCAAACTGAAACAGAACAATCAAAAAGGATTCTTAGCCTTACCGAGGATCTGCTCTAACCACTGAGCTTTTTCGAAACTGTCCCATTTATTCATATATAACTATATCATGCTTCGACCAACATTATTTTTACTTTCTCATCGCATATTTTTATTGGCAAATATTAAATTTGAGGTTTTTCTGTAAATCATTCAAAAAAAAAGTATATATTATAAAGCAGACCTAATAAGAATCACCGGAAAAATGTACTCAATAAATATACATTTATATTTTTTCCTTACTTTTACAAGAAATTTTTTGTTTCATATTATTTTCTTAAATTTCATTATCTCTTACTTTTTGTCAGTCAAAAAGAGAAAATCCACAATTGTTTTTATTTTGGTTATGTTGCACAAGGATAAACTGATTAAATCTAAACCGCCGATTTACCGAAGATGAATAAATAAATAAATATATGGATAAATATTAAAAAATATATATCTTGCCGTGGCCGAGAATCGGAACCCAATCAACTGTTTGGGAAGCAACTGTGCTAGCCATTGCAACACCAACTATTTTAATAACGACGGCATAAAGTCATTATAATGTCACGGTATTTAAAAACAAAAACTGTTTCGTAAAAAAACGAAAATAGAATTAGCAAAAGGAATAAAAATGTGTAAGTTCCTCAAATCAAAACCAAATTAATGCAAACACATCGCAGTTTTATTGGTCCTCGTTCATTTAATCTTCCAAAACACATTCAAATGGCAGATAAAATATCACTTTACATAACAGAATTAAAATTATGGCTAAATGATGCAGATGTTGAAACACTATTGTTATAAACTATGTGTAAACCTTCATGCTTCACTTTTTAAAACAATTCTACTGTAACTTCAAGACTAACTTTATTTATCTTCTTGAAATCATAACAAAAAAATTAACCAAATTGTTTTTGTCACTTTTTACTACAATATTTTCAAATATACATACCTATATTTTTAAACTTTCATTTTGAAATTAACTTTTTTTACTTGTACCACTAACTTTTTGGTGTAATTTAGCACTTTAGTTTATATTACCCACGCACAGGTAGCGCCTTAGTGAGTTCCCATTATCTACTTTTGTCTTATATTTTTTACTTTTTTTCATTATTTCTGTCTTGTGTTATGTTACATATATTTAGAAAATTTGTAAAAAATTATTTTGAAATGTATTAAGATATAATGGAAAAAAAGAAAGGAAGAAAAAGAAAAAAAAAACCTAAATTAAAAAAGAATTATGCTTTTTTTAATTTTAGAATGTCACGAACATAACAATCGAAATTATATTGTTTTCAAGCATCACAGAAGATACTAGAATAATGTCATGTACGATCTCGCTGGGTTTGAATGTATTGTTTACATTTATTTTATTTTATTTTTTTATTTATTTACTATAGATACATACAAAAGAAAGTACAAAACACATATTAGGAAGCTTTGCCTGTCTAACTAGGAAAGTTTCCCGTACCAGGACAGACAAATTTACAGGTTTAGTTCATATTATACATACATAATTACATAACAAAAAAAATAGAAAAAGAACCTGGTAGCATAAAGTATATTCGGATTTGCCGAATTAACCTGATAACATATAATATATTCAGATTTACAGTGTATGAGATAAGTAGGTAATAAAGTTAGTAGCATTGAAAAGTCAAAAAGTGTAAACCAAGTATTTGATAACAAGTTGGAGGAATTACAACAAGATTCGCAATATACAGAGATGAAGTTATGTGTTTAAAAGTGTGAACTTATAATACATAGTTCACTTATACGAGAAATACATAAAAATTTACAATATTAGATATAATTTATGTATGTATTAATATATATTAAGTTGTTTTTTTTATTATTTATTTATGCGCTGTAACTAACATGTAAACAATTATGTGCAAACATGACATTATCTTTGCTGATTTTAAAACATGTTTTCAGTACATTTTATATTATACGACAATACGAATATACACCGCGCTCATGTCTTGTAGTACTCCTGCTAAAATACGAAAACAATAACTATGAATTACTAGTGCTACTTTGGTAAAGGTATAAGTAGTATATATTTGGTAAAGGTATAAGTTATTGGTGCATTATTTCGTATGTCATACAAGTTGTGATAAGTATTGTTTATTTATTATAAATCATCATATTGTTTATTATTATATTGTGTATTATTCCAAAGAAGGTGAAAATTTTACTTTTTCAAAAACTTTCGTGAACATTCTAATATACCGTGCTTTTGCTGTTATGGGAGAATCTTTACCGCGAGGAAGTTAATAAAGTGAAATCAGAATTTTCAGAATAATAAAAGAATCTTTCTCCGAAGGTTCAAACGAGGTTTGTGAAAACAAGAGCTGTCAAAGTGAGTAAATTTACACCATAAACCTTTCTACTTTGTGATTTAAAATATTTTTTTACGAAACCTCCGCTTATAAGACCCTTTTGGTACTTATTTAAAATAACCAAATTAATTATTCAACCTTTTTGTTCCGAAGAAAGCCATTATTATTTTTAACAGCTTCGAAAAATTATCGAATTTCTGGTGGAACAGGTAAATAAAACACCCGTAAAGAATTATTACAATATTTTTTTGGAATAAACTATTATACATCCAAAGTAACAACGTGTAGCTTAAACAGATTAAAAAAACATTTTCCTTTGAAAATTGGGTCAGTGAGGGCAGTGTAGGAAGGATGACTTAGTTGTTAAAACATTGGAAGGCAACGCAAAGTTTCACGTTCACGTCACGTTTTATTATGGATTATATTGATATTGTCGAACAAAATAATGGCTCTAAATTTCACAGCTTGGTACATTGTTAAATGATTGCCCTACAAATGACGTCGTTTCAATGCCTACCATTAAATACTAATAGCACTACTAGTTTATCAATTGTGTACATACGAGTATTTTATACATTTAATAAACCACCGTGCATGAAAAAACCTCACATACGTAAAGCAGATAACACTGTTTATGCAGCAAAATAGGCTTGTTTAACTGTTGAATAAACTTGAAATTCTAAGGTATTTTAAATGTGTTATATTTTAAAAATTTTGAAAGTTGCGTTCAAATAAACATCATTTTATAAACTAGATGAAATAACGTTTCAGATTTTTGAGAAATATGTAGAAATTGGAATATTTTAATTTCAAACATGAAAAAAAGCATGCATTTTCACTCCTAAAGTAAAAAAATGTAGAAAATATGAAATTTAGAAAACACCTTCCCTTAATTTAGAGAAATGAAAGAAAATTATAATTGATTTTTATCCCTTTTATACAATAAACAAATGTAGTATTAATTCTTAGAGAACCACCAATAAAAATAAAAATTACAATCACGCGGTAACATTCAATTAAAAAACACGTCTTTATCTTTTCAAGACGGGAATTTCATGTGTCAGTCCGCCAAAATACAACGTTCCTAGCTCTTTCCGTGCACAGCTAAAGATATTTTGTATTAGTACCAAACCGAATATGAGCTTGTACAGTTTTTATTCAAAATGTAACTAAAACACCGCTTAACCGTTGGGAAGTATTTTTTTATTAGTAAGGCTGTTTAAACTTACTAATTTTCCTTGTTGGTTGTAATCACTTAAAAAGCTTTCACTGGTTTTAGATGACAAACATTTTTTTCGATCATTCTCGACACAAAACTATAGAATAAAGGACACGTTTTACTGTTCATATTTAGATGGCTTGCCCTTTTCAAGCGATAGTAACGCTTTTACGATTGAATCAATAAGGGTTCAAAATAGATAATATGGTTTATATAGTCTTACAGTAAGATTAGGGGTAAATATCTAAAAACGAAATGAGAATTGAAATGGTAGTTAACTATTTACTGATCATTTTTTCAAATATATAGTCAACGGATTCAATTATATTGAAGGAAAGATAAAAGAAATATGAATATATAATTAAAAAATTAAATTACTACAATATGTGGTAAAAGACGAAGAAATCGATAAAGATTCAAATGGACAAATAAGCCAGATAAAGAAATAAAAGGTACTCAGCAAGACATATCACTCAGAGGGTGGAAAACCGATAAAACTCAGTGGTATGCAAGATAAAACAAGATGTCTCGAGGCTGCCTAAAACTGTGAATCCACGAAATAAACAAAATCGTCGAAAATACGTGGCAGCTCAGAGACAGACACTACGAAATGTGGAAGTGGCTTTTTGTACTTAAAATTGCGTAGGTACGACAAAGAGGGTAGGTAATAATTCAAGTACTTACAATATAAACCAATCCATTTTTTCACGTAGGTGTACAATAAAAGGCAGTGATGGAGAATTTATTTTTGACAAATATGACAAAGAATATAAAAAATAAATTTTGTTAAAAACACAAATTAATGTAAATTCGTTTTACATTTTTGGTAGATTCTCCACGAATCGCCCTGGTGCAAATCAAAAACTACCAATCCGAATCGATAAGTTGTTTGAAATGTCTTTAATCGCATTTAGTGATTAGATTTGAATTCCCAATCTTTCATTCTCCCCTCTCCCTTCAGCATCACAACATATCCCAATTGGAGATGTCGTAGTACCACTGGTACATGAGATAAGTTGGAACTCTTAATCTAGGTTCACGTGAGCGGCGACAACTGCGGCGACAGTAGTTGGCGACTATTTCAAATACATATAATTTAAAAAAAAGTCTCACTAGTTGACGCTGCCTCATATGCGCACTTAATTTTTTTTTTTACATTGGCTCCACACAGGAGTAACCGAGGAAAATAACTTTCCTCGGGGCCTATATCGTCTTAGCGGATGCTGTGTGGAGGGTCTTCTTAAGGAAGGGAAGGATAGGAAGTTCTGGGAAGGAAAAAGGTATGAGAGGTGGGTAGCAATCTGGTGGTCAGTGTGTTTAGTAGTGACGGACGTATTAATCCATCCCTCCATCTGCGGTCCAAGTCCGGCTGGCAAAAGGCCTCCCTCAAACAGTCCCTTGATCTGGCCCGCTACGCAGCAGGTGGGCAGACGCATCCACTGCTAAGACCTGGACGAACCCGGTGCTAAGTCACCAAACATAGCGAACCACTTGCGGTGACCTAATACCCCAATTTTGATGCAGCGACAAAACTATTGCCTGCAACTTAATATAATTAAGAAGTGTATAATTAAGTTTGCACTCTCAGACAAGCAGCCATATGGCAGCTTTGTAAAACCTATTTTTTTATCATTCTTGTATTTACTTATGAAGAATTCACTAAAAAATAAAAATATTAGTCATAATATAAGTCAAGCAGTAGCAGATGTTGCGATGCGTCACTTGGTAGCCAAGGCCGGAAAAAAAAATAAAAAAAAAACTTTACTTAAAAAATAAAAGCTTAAAAATAGCAATAAGTAAAATAATGAAAATTTCGCTTACAGTTTCGCTCACCTTGCTTGTCAGGCATGACAGACTTCCCGGGGGTGGCGGGATCTACCGCGAGAAACAGACAGCACATGGTCACCAGCAAAAGTCTTCGACACCTCATTTTCCTAAAATCTTTTTTCTGCCACCACTTTAACTTTTCCTAGGCTCTAACACTTCACATTTTGACAAATACTATCACTTGGCAGCTTTGAACTCTTTTTCATTTTTGATTCACTTTTATTGTTTAATTGAACATGTTTTCATCTGATGGAGAGTCCAATTATGACCTGGAAAGAAGAAAACAATTATTACTAAGACACTTGATTCAGAAATAACGTGTATTACCGTACCAAAGTTTCATCTGTTCGCAAACGGTGGAACTATGTAATACCATTTGAGGAATGTTGTAAGGCTGGGAAGAAGAAAGAAGACGAAGTTTGGAAGGTGTTTGGTCATTCAGAACTGCTCACTAAACATAATGTAGCTGTTTCGAACGACGTTTTAAACAACGAACCCCCTATGTACACAATGCGGAATGTTTGTGAAGTTCTTGCTTGTGTGTAAAAACATTAACATAAAAAATATGATTAATTTTATACCTAAAATAACGTTTTCAATGTTTGAAAATGCGTCGTTATTCATTTTCCGTCGAAATTGCAGTAATCAAAGGAAATCTTCGAAATGGTTTTTTTCTGAAAAACGTAAAAATTTATGTCCATGAAGTAATAACGTACTGCTCGTAGAAATATCTTCGCCAGGAAAAAAATATTTCAGCACCATAAAAGCGGCGGAAAATTCACAAACTGGAATACACAGAACGTAAATAAGATGGTTTAACGGGAGGGCGTGTGAAATAAGTAAGCAATTTAAAGACGTTCTAAGGCCTCCTAATGTTTACTAAAGTGCGGTGGAAATACGTAAAATGATTTCGATTAATCAAGTAATAACATTTTTTCGAAAACAGATAAGTTGTTTCTTTTTACAACGTGTCCGCGGAAAAATAGCGTGAAAAATATTTCCGAAACATCTGGTGGGGTTGGTAAAAAAGCATCGATGTTTTTTTTAAGTAAGTAAAAATGGGGCACCCAGTAAAAAAAGATGAACGATCTGGTCTGTTATTTGAGGAAGTGATGAATCATAATGACATAATCTTACTTAGTTGGCTGGATCTGGGGGTTGAGTGTGCGTGATCGCGGTGGAAGGGTGTGTCCAGGGGAGGCACCCGATCACTGTCTGTTAGCGGGACACGATGGGGGAGGTTCCTTATGAATTATGACACGACTGAGCCGAAAGAGGTGCGTCAAGTGTACGGAACCTCTTATGCTATGTAGGTGTAATGTTTCGACAGGCCTCTCAAGCTAAGCTAGAGCAGCTGTCGGGTCGAATGGTTCACCTGGTGTTCGTCACGTATTGCAATAGAACCTTCTGAGAAAGACAGATTAAACTTGCGGAACTGCGGAATGTCGTTATCAAAGGAATTGATGCTAATGTTATTCTTGAAATAAAGCTAATATTTGCTAGATTGGTAACTACTTTCTTTGTGGGCGTTCATTAAAGTTTATACTACAACTAAAATCACAGAATAATTTTGAGAAGAAACTCAAAACCTTAAGAACAAATAAGAAAGGAAAGGAATTTGGAGGGAAACTAGTAAAAGGAATTATTTTAACATGCCATGGTGTAGTTTTTCTTTATTCATTCGCCGAGTAAAAAGCTTGTCATTGCAATGGAATCTCCTCTGTTAGCTCCTGTTCAAATTTAACTGGCGTTTAACATTGCATTACCATTACTAGCAAAAGTGGATGTTCTCTCTTCCCGTCGCGGATCCGATGTCCTATTTCTTCAAGACATTATACTTTAGAGGATGCCGTAGTGACAGAGAACTGTCCAGGGGATAGAGAACTTTACCAATCTACTGGGCCAACTTTAACTTTTACGTAAATTTTTCATCAGATCCTTAGGATCCCGTCACCCATTCGATGTCCTATTTCTTCAAGACATCATACTTTATAGAATGCCGTAGAAATAAAGAGCTGTCCAGGGGATAGAAAATTCTACCAATCTACTAGTCCAACTTTAACTATTACGTAAATGTTTCATCTGATCCTTAGATTATTAAATTTTTAATCAGATCCTTAGATCCGCAAAGAAAACAAAAAACCTTAAATGTACATTGCCAATATATTCCGAAGCAAATAAAGTAATTTAGTCATCTCTGTTGGCAGGTTTCTCTTTACTGCTTAAATTTTCCTTAATTGAAAGAATCCCATGCTTACGGTTCTGTTCACTTGAGTTTTACGGGAAAAATCAGCATCCAGATTGACACCCAGTTATATGTATTTGGAGTGATGTCGCTTCCTGAAATGGTTATTGGGGATTTATTAATGTTATGCTGACGTCTGCTTGTGGCGGTCCATAGAAACTCAGTCTTTGATGGGTTCAGTTTCAATCTATTTGAGATCATCCAGCGGGTGATTGCTTCTAGACACTCAACTATGCGACTTTATTAACAAGTTTTAGAACCATTGGCTTCTTCATTAGGATGGAAAAAAAATAAATTAAAATGACGCCACGGAGTAAATTTGTGATTATTGAAGAACTACCTAGTTCAAATCGTTCGTTTTCATTTATTGTAAGCTCCAATAACCTCTTCATCAATGGATTTACAAAGAATGTAATGAAAACACATTCACTTTATATTTACTCATAGATTTGAAAACACATTCTCTATATATTTACTCGTAGATTTCGACCTAAAGGCTGATTAGGTTTAAAATTTAAATAATTTTTTTTTTTACTTTGTATTGCTTTGCACCTGGGGAAGATGCTCGGTAAATCCACATTATACAAGGTGGCGCAAAAATAATCACCCTATCAGAAGATGATATAATTTTTGCAAATGGCGTCGTAGGTCAATCATATTTGACATTTGTGAACTAGACAGCTGCAGAATACAAACAGACAAGCAATGGAGCGCTATACTCCGCAAGAGCGTGGAATAATTGTGTCGATTTAAGCTTTAACGCTTTTAGCTATTTTGTATCGAAGGTCCTCATGAGCGACGAGGCGCATTTCCACTTAAACGGTTATGCCAATAAGCAAAATATTCATTTCTGGGGCACTGAAAATTCGCGTACGATGCACGAAGAGCTATTACATTCAATCAAAGCCACTGTGTGGTGCGACGTTCACGCGGGAGGAGTGATTGGGCCGTATTTTTTGAGAACGCCATTGGCATTACGGTCGCTGTTACTGGCGAACGCTACAGGGCCATGATAAACGACTTCTTACTTCCGGAATTGGATGAGCGGGGCTTGGTGAACATGTGGTTTCAACAAGACGGTGCACCCACGTACATAGCACGAGCCACAATGGATATTGTGAAGGAAGCGTTTCCTGGTCGTGTAATCTCTCGTTTTGGTGATTTGGCATGGCCAGCAAGATCGCCCGATTTAACCATCCCAGACTTCTTTATTTAGGGCTATTTGAAGTCGCGGGTTTATGCCAACAAGCCTCAGATAATCGCAGCCCTTAAGTAGAATATTCGACAGGAATGCGAACAGTTATCACCGGAAATCTTGCGGAAAGTCTTGGAAAATGCGATAAAATGGGCACAAATGTGTATCAGTACTGGCGGCAGCCACTTGACGGATATCATCTTTTCCACTTAACGGAAAAAATTTTAAAAGTCCAAATAAAGATTTCTATTACTCAAAATCATATTTTTTATTTAGTCAAATAGTTATTCAAAAACAAAATTGAATGATTAATTTTGCGCCACCCTTTATTTTGTATGTTTGACAGTAAATTCTTTCTACCAGTTCCTTATTTCACATATCGCGAGTGAAAATATATTATCCTTAAAGTAAAGTCCCTTTTGATGGAATTGTAAATAATAGAAGCATTTCAATATTAAAACAGTTTCTCCGAAGTTTAGTTGTGTTTTGGGTTCTTAAATGTTTTTTGTAAGTTGACATTGATTTTTTTCTAAAAATGAAAAAAAAGTGTAACAATCGAACGGTGAAAAGGTTATTTCAGAAAAAGTGAACCAAAATATTTTACCATGGTGCGTGTATGTGAGTACGCGTATTATCCAATTTACCTATTGCATTATGTAAATAATATGTGACATGTTAAAAAAGTTTGTTCACACAAAGAAGCTAATTATACATAATTTCCAAAATAATCATGAATTAACGATTAATTCGAAAAGTTTGGAAATAAGTCAGAGTTGTGAAGGTTTTACAGTAGGTAGGAAAATACTCTTGATTTATGGAAGAGGGCTTTTTGAAAGCTGATTTATATCTCAAGGGAGTGGTTGATAATAAACGAAGACAAATAGTTTTGGTGGAAAAAAACTTTAAAACAATAAATTTACTTCTTCACCAAAAGTAATGTATTTCTTCAATAACTTTAGTCATAGCTTTAGAAATCTCGCTTTTGAAACCGCTAATATATTTGCAATGTAATATGCAATATACGCGACGAAAGCATGTTTCTTTCCTCGTGTCGTATTTCATATAACAAGTACACGTTAAGGAGGCACGTCAGTTTAAACTCAAATAATTCATGACAAGAATTTAGGACCTTTTAGGCAAATTTTAAAACTGGCATGTGAGATCATTCTGAAGCCAAAAATGATGTTGAGAGGCGCAAGTAAACAGCAACCCAGGGAATTCAATATGAAAATTTATGATAGCTTTTTACAGTTTTCTCTAAAATTTAGAAATATATCTATATTTTTTGATAAAAATCAGTTTTATGGAACGGCGGGTTGACGCGACGAGTGGCTACTGAGGGTCAAATTTATAGATTATTTGTCACGCTCAAAATCGTTTTAAACAAAAATAAAGTGTGTTTAAATTTTTTTTAAATATATCATTATTTTATTTTAAAGAAAAGCTGGGCTTAATTCTTGCGAGCATTTTATTTCCAACAAGGTTTGAACCTACATGGGTTTAACCCATGTTAGCAGGGGAAATAAAATTAAGTTGCGTTATTATCCGCATATTGTGCGAAAAAGGCCAAAAGGGGAATTAAAACACGGCCTTGAAGTTGGGAAAGAAAAAAGGGAGATAGGGTTGGCTAAGGGAAAGAGAAAAGTTGTTATTTTTTTATTATTTAAAACGTTTTAAAGCTCTATTTTTACATTTCACGAGTCATATTTGTTTCGCCTTCCGAATATTTAAACCTTATATGTTATCAAAAATATGTTTTCAGGTTATATCCATAAAATGTATAGCAACTATGCAAACGACACCAAACGTAACAAATTAATATTATTTTCATTAAAGAAGAAGATAACACTAATAATCTAAACGAAAATATGAAAGAGAACAAGATACAGAAAAATAAAAAGATAACGGTCGCAACTGGGACACGAACCCAGAACCTTTCATCTAATCGCGACGCGTATTTACAAAACCTATACCGATTCAGTCGCGGTAACGACAATTTACATTTTAAATATACCTCTATATTGGTTACTTTTTATCACATTGCAAAAACAAAAATTGTTTTAAAATCTAGATAAAATAATCTTACTGATGTGTATATTAGAAATTAATTTATATTATATAATTATAATTTTATTTCTAAATATTTAAATTTTAATGTTATTTCCATATATTGTAAATACACCTCTATATTGATAATTTTTTATCACTTTGCAAAAACAAAAATTGTTCTAAGATCTAGATAAAATAATCTTTCCAACGTGTTTATTAGAAATTAATAATTTTATTTCTAAATATTAAAATTTTGATATTGAAAATTAAAGCGACTGAAACGCGGTAGGGATGGTAAATACGCAATCGGGACAGGCGTCTCAATCAATTCGGCTACTGCCACCTCCTATCAAACCCTCATATTTGTCAATATAATGTTAATTTTTTTTTTAGAATTAACAATATTATCATCGACAATTTTTTCCATATTATAAAACTGCCGTTATCTTTTGATTTTTCTGTGTCATGTTCTCTTTCATACATTCATTTAGATTATTTTTCTTCAATGATGTATTACATTGATGGGAATAACCTTCAAAAGTTGTAAAAGGAGAGTTGATTTAATAAAAAATTAATGCTGTATTCACCTATTGAAATAATTTTATTTTTTTTTAAAACCGTAATTAAAAGTTTTTCTGACTAGGCACTCTTTGAAGAAATAAAGCAACAGAGCATATTTCGTTTGGTGAAAACAAACGGAGAAAATTTCCATTTGAGCGACGCAAATCACAGTTAGCTACGGCTACTACGGTACAGCACTACAGTACGGTCCCGGCGCGGCGGACGCGCGCTGCAAATGTTAATAACATCTTATATTCCGCGCCGCCGAGTTCCACCGCACCGAGCTTTATTTGTGCGCAAGAATTAACATATCTCTTTCATTTCATAGTCATAGTATATATACAGGGTATCTCGTTTTACCCATCTGTTAATATTTTTTTTTTAAATACGAAATACACACAATAATATAAATACCGAATAGATGATTTGTCTTTACTTACAGTGATATAGATAATTCATAATACACCTCGCAAAGGCTAACGGATAGCGACTCGGAAAAAATATATTTATCCGAGAAGCTATCAAGTTACAAACTAATTCTTAGAATGATTGATTCCAATAAAAAGGTTAGTTGCCCGTAATATGGAAAAATAATTAGTTAAAGATAATATTGTTAATTCTAAAACTTTGAAATATGAGATTGACAAATAAATATGATGGTTTGACAGAATGTGGCAACAGTGAAATTGGTTAACGCGCACGTCCCGGTTAGACGAGAGATCTGGGTTCGAGTCCCAGTTGCGAGTTGCGACCATTGTCTTTTTCTGTTTTTCAGTGTCTTGATCTCTTTCATATTTTTATTTAGATTATTATTGTAATCTTCTTCTTCGATGATATATAACTTTGATGGGAATAACTTTCAAAAGTTATTAAAAGAGAGCTTTCTTATAAAAAAAAAGATTTATTTATCTATTAACGTACATTTTACAAATGATTAGAGTTGTTTACATAGATAATAAGTTTCAGTAGTTCAAAAAATGTTAATATTCAGTATTTGTTCATTAAAAGGTTAGTAATGGCATGGGAGAACGTGTGCTAAGGTGTTTTCATGTTTTTCATTAAGTTATCTTGTCGAAATCAGTCTAAAGTCATGGTGTTTGAAAGAGAGAGTACGAAAACAGTATGCAACATAGTTGTGAATGATGAATACTTGGAGCAGGTGGATGAGTTTGTGTATCTGGGTAGTATGTTTACGAGAGGTGGGAAGGCTGAAAGAGATATTGAAAGAAGGGTGAATGCCGGTAACTCTATTAATGGTGGACTGAATGCCGTTGGCGCTAATAAAAAACTGTCAAAAAAAGCGAAGCTAGCAGTCCACAATGGAGTCCTGGTACCTACCCTGATGTATGGCAGTGAGGCGTGGAACTGGCAGAGGAAGGATGAAAGTAAACTGAATGCTGTTGAAATGAGATCCCTGAGACGTATGTGTGGTAAAACAATTTATGATCGTGAGAGAAATGTGGATATCCGCAAAGAATGTAAGGCTAATGTAAGCATAATGAGTAAGATTAAGAAAGGGACCCTCAGATGGTTTGGGCATGTAGAGTGAATGAACGAAGGAAGTAGTGTAAGAAGAATATACGACGCGAATGTGAATGGTAAAAGAAGTCGGGGACGCCCGAGGAAGACATGGCACGATCAAGTGAATCAGATACTTGAGTCGGGTCATGTCATCAGAATAATAGAAGAGAATGTATGAGACGATGTATGAATATGAGTGAGGCAAAGAGTGTGTGCCAAGACCGAGTTGTTTGGCGGTCCGTCCTCTCTGCCTACCCCTGCGGGGAAATGGCATGATGGTTAGTTAGTTAGTTAGTCGAAATCAGTAAAAATACTGTTTCCTCCTTGATACTGTCAAAAAGGGCACTGTTGTTCGAGCAATGATGGTGAAAACATAAATTTAAGATTAGTACTAGTTATGATTATGAGGATGTTGTTGACATATTTAACGCATCAATCACTAAATATAAACAAGTCTCAGTAGAATTTATATTGGAAAGCAAGAAAACAAATCCAATTAAACAAATGGAACTCTGCTTCAACTTATTTAATATATATTTTTTTATTGGTGCCCTTTTTTACTCATTTAAAGTACGCTCTAGCGTGTTTAAATCGCACTTTATGGAACGCGCGTTTTTTAAAGTTACCATGGCAACATCAACAAATCAACAAAATGTGAAGTCTAAATGTCAACTTTTAACTATAAATCTGACAGGAATATTTTAAACGTCAAATAAAACAAACACTTTGAATACATACGCCTTCTTAGCAACGTCATCCTTGCTAATTGCCTTCATGAATGCATGCACTTTCACAAATGATTTTAAATCAACCCCTTTATTTATCCTCAACAGACATTGCAATTTCGAATGTTTGTCCTACATAGTCGATGCTTTATACTGTTCCGACATTTTCTGAAGGTAAGCAAGCACAACTCGTTCCTCTACATCTACTACGTTTTGCTCCTCCATCCATGTTATGAACCTTTCATATTCTTTTTTATAAACGTCTTTGGATTTTTCAGGTATTAACCGCGATTCTGCTTTGGCATTTAAATTATCAATGTTAGAACTCATTTTACAACACACAATAACTAGTAAAAACTGTGATATCAACTATTAATCTTATGTGACAGATTGCAAATTAATGTTTGTGTTTTTCATTTCCATGACAACAAGATATTGTGATGTCACATCACGAATTCATTAATAATTCTTATTTCCAAATTTTTAATAATAATATCAATATATTATTTTTATTTTTATTTTATTTATTTTATTTTATTTTATTTTAATTTATTTTTTAGCGTTATAAACAGTCATTACAAGTTCATATATGACAGTGTTAGAGATAGTCATATCATTGACCAATAAAATAACGACATAAAAATTTTTTTTTCAAAGTGTACCAATAAAAAAAAATAGCGTTAAGTATTCGTGGATAACTGGTCTTTAAAACACTTGCTTTATTTCGAGCACTCGGCTACGCCGTCGTGCTCGAAAAATCGCGCGTATTTTAAAGACCTGTTTATCCACTTATATTTTAATATACTATTATACTATTACTGTTTTTCCATCTTGCATGGTGGAGTATTTTGTGTTTGTGATGTTGTGCTTATTTAGATAATCTTTGTTTAATAAAAAATAAACACTCAAAAGCCCAGCTGGGCGTGAAATAAAAATAAATAATTAAGAACAGTTTCCAAATTTTTATTTTTCCTTTTTTACGTGAATACCTAGAGAACCAGAGTAACTAGTCCCATGGTATCCTCATGTGGGAAATATTCTGAGGCTGAAGGGAGTGGGGATGAGAAGGAGACGAGGCAGAAAAAGGTTGTGAACTATCTGGCTATTAATATCAGGTCACCAATCACATTTCTAATAATTGTGGTAGACTTTCCAAGTATTTGAGTTAGTTCGATTTGTAAATCAGCGCAGTTTCTTGGATTCGCAAATGGTTAATCAAAAAGTTAAAAATTTCAAAAAATATACTAATTTTGTTTGAAATCGGTTCAGTTTGTTAATAATACAAAAGTTTTTCAATCAAATTATTGCAGCGGAGTTTCATCACAAACTAACAGTGTTAAAAATAGAAACAATAAAAAGGTAATTCTGCGGTAAAAGCGGGCACACCGCCTACATCAGAGTGGTGTGGAGGAAAAAAATCACTGCATACCATTTTTAATAACAGCCCGAAGAGGAGAAGTGGACGGCCGGTGACCAGGTCTAGAGGGTGCTTTGCATAATCCATTTAGAAGTTATTCATGGCCCGGCCACTTTTAGGAGATTGTTTGTACTGCCGCACACACGGTGTTTTGGATAAAAATACCCAAGAGCCAACATTATTGTACACAATGGCCAAATGTTCACTTTGGCGTATGTTTATATTTACAGCACCAGCACGTCTCTTTTGTAAAAATAAATCGGACATAAATCAGTTGGCGACCTGTGGTATTAATCGTAAAATTAAAATAATTCATAATTTGGTCGTTCATAGATACCGCTAAGGCAATTATTTTAGGAAAAAATCCTTTCTGCAATTTAAGCTGTAAAATATAATGACGATTGTTTTGTTTGCACCCGTTAATACGAAATATGAATATGGTCTGAATAAAAAACTGTTTCGCCTTTCGAATGCATTATCATGACAGTTTGAGAGTGTCTTCGGAAGGTAAAACAGTGTATCTACGTTCGCTAACATTGGCACTGTCGTAAACTCGGCAGCCTTTTTGGTTGACTTTTGATGTGTTTTGGCATAGGTTCTCAACGTTCTTCTCCTTCAGGGGGGGCGGTAGAAGACCAAGAGAAAATTGGGGGGCGTTTCAGACATTCAGGGGGGCGGTAGGAGACCCATACAAAACCCATCCCACGCCATCCTATCTAGCCCCATCCCATCGCATTAAGGGCCATCCATTCACAAAAAAAAATCCCTATCCCATTACGATCCCTCCGTTGTGGGCAAATTTAACCCCATCGTGGTATCCCATTACGCCCCCTTTATTGTGGTATCCCGTTACGCCCCCTCCGCTGTGCCCCCCCCCATCGTGGTATCCCTTTACACCCCTACATCGTGGTATCCCATTACACCCCCTCCGTCGTGGTTACGTTACGCCCACGAAAATTGCTGTTTGCATTCAATTCGAGGATTAGGGGGCGCTAGAAATAAAAATATTCTCCAAGTGGGCGGTGGGCAAAAAAAGGTTGAGAATCTATGTGTTAAGGTGTATTGAACTTTACAGCGGATCACCAACGACGTATTAACACTTAAACGTTACTTTTTGGTACCAGACTGGCTGGCGCTATACGCGTAAGTGTATTCAATTTATTAAACTTCAAATAGTTATGTGTATTTGGGAGAAGATAAGTAAGAGTTGCTCAGTAATAATATCATATTTCTTAATGAAATATATAAAAAAATCCTCATTGATGTACGCGTATTTAAAAAACATCCCTCCAAATATTACGCGATTTATCTCAGCTCACTGGGAAATTAAGTAACTGAAATATATGAAAATACACAGCAATTGAAATAAATATATTAGTTTACACTCCTCTTATCTCATATTTTCTGCGCAGAGGCAAATAAATAATTCTTTCAAATGTACCTATTAAAATACCCTCGTACTTTACTTATATGAATATTTAATGTTTGTAATCAAAAGCTGCCGAAATGAGGTACTTGAGAGGAGTGGCAGGGGTTACGAAATGGGATCATACGAGAAACTCGACGATCCAAGACGATCTAAACATCAAACCACTGCTACTCTTCATAGAAAAATCGCAACTGAGGTGGCTTGGGCATATACTAAGAATGTCTGATGACCGAATTCTGAGAAAAATACTGAGTGCGATTCCAGAGGGTAGACGTCCAGAGGGCCGCCCGCCACGCGGCCACGCTAGCTGACCCGGCCACGCGTTGCTGTAGCTAATAAAACACAACGTCATCTACTGGATGGTTATCCAACCTTCATAACCACCGCCGACTTTGAGTTTACTGCGAAGAGACATACAGATGCCACGGAGGACTTACTTACAACACATCTTTTCACCTAATCATATCCAGAAATAACTCCCATCAATCATTTTTTAACCCCAACCCCCCCCCCCCCGCCACCGAAACCAGAGCTAAAAACTGGCTACACTCGTAAGTTTGTAAAATTTAACAAACTTATTAAATTTATTATAAAAAATAAAACAAACACTTTGTATTTAACCACGAATTTATTATTTTATATATCTTATAATACAGGGTGTCCCAAAAGAAAGTTGATATTTGTTTTGCTTTCTGTGTGAACACAACTTTTCCGAGGGGCGCGAGGCGTATGTCAATCAGTAGTCTGGCTCTTCGGAATTTAGTCGCTATGAAGCATTTCTCGGGAGCGACCGCGAATTTTTACAAAAATGGTGATTCGGCGACTGTAGAAGATTCTGCAATATTTGAGGTTTTCGTCAATTCAATGATGCGCCAAGCATTCCTCTCATTCGAAAATGGGCCAAAAAGTTTGAAGAGATCGGTACAACGCTGGCAAAACCAAAATCCGGGCGACCAAGGTCATCGAGAACGGTAGAAAACGTAGATAGTGTTTATCAGTCTTTTCGTGACGACTCAAACTTTTCGATTCGGAAGCGCGCAAGTGCTTTAAATGTGCATAGATCATCGTTACACAGCATTTTGCACAAATACCTAAGGCTGCACCCCTACAAACTTACTGGCTATTACCAAAGAACATGGTTCCAGCAAGACGGAGCAACATTACATACGTCCAATACGTCTCTGCTATGAGTTCGTAAAATTTTCCCTGCAAAATTGATCTCCAGGAGAGGTGACATAAATTGGCCTCCTCGTGGTCCTGACCTAACCCCTATGGACTTTTCCTGTGGGATTATCTCAAGTCTTCCATCCGACTTCCCTGATGCAATTAAAAGAAAATGTCCGTCACGAAATGGCAGCCATCACGAAGCCTACCTGGCGAGCCGTCATAAGAAATGTTACTCTTCGATTAAATTAATGCCGCGAACATGAGGGTTTACATTTGGACGATATTATTTTCAGAAATAAATTTCCAAATTGTGTATTTTAATATTTAATAAACATTTTTTCGATAGAACCCTCACTTTTTTTTAAATCGATCCACTAAAAATCAACTTTATTTTGGGACACCTTTTATAATGTCTAACCACAAAGTAATTGCTTCTTATGAAAAAAAAAGAAAAAAAAAGATTTAATACGTTTGGCTGTGATAATTTTAATTACTTTTAGGCTCGTCTTAAAATACGACATAAGCTGAAAATGTAAATCGCGGATAAAACCCTCTTAAATAATATCTTCAAATACCTCTTGTCAGAACCCTTAGGTGGGTCCTGTCCTAAAATATTATTAGTTATTTTATTATCCCGCGCTTATTACGGTCGATACTGCCAACGAAAACTTAAACCAGGCTTATCTGCCATGCGGCGTATTATAATTTATCCTAACCAAGCATGTTCCCAACCAAAACACACTGTACACAAATTTAATCTCCTCGGTAATTGAGAAATGATCGAATCGGATAGTTGCCGATACGGCGATGTCGGGTAGTTTACCCTTTTAAAGTTAAATTGATACATAAGTCGACTGTAAGCAGCGTTTCGAAAACCACAATGTTTGTCTTCTTCCTACAACAACGGCCGGGGCTTAGGGTACGGATACGTGGGATACGTTGCACTGGTTCAAGTTATTTAGTGTGTTTGAAGTTTTCAAGATTGTTGCGCAGTTGGGACGATATGTGCTTTATTACAGGGTGGTGTAGTAGCAAATTTAAAGATATATTTAACATCTTCTGATGCATTCATTGATGCAGCGAATTCGCAAGAATACGTAAGATTTGAAACCAATGTAGCGAGTACAAAAGTGTAAAAAAACAGTATGTGGGATTATTCATTATTATTCAAGTTTTAGCTTTTAAATTACGTCAAATTGTCACTGTTCAATTTAGAAGGCGGGTATGGATAATGGATATGTCCGCCCCGGGAACCATTTATTGGATATTACTTGTCAACCTCAGTGGTTCGCTACGTTTAATGACTTAGCAGGGTTCATGGGGTGAGGTTTGTCATGTCTTGGTGGCGGATGCGTCTGTCCACCAAATGCGTCGCTGGCCGGATCAGGAGAGATTGGTTGAGGGAGATGTCTCCAGCGGGACCATCTCGACCCATCGCCTTGCACCGCAATGGAGGGGATGGTTTTATACGTCCTTCAATACTCGACACATTGAACCCCAGATTCCTATCAACTTCTCATACCATTTTCCTTCCCAGAACTTCCTCGCCTTCTTTTCACTTAAAAGAAACCCACACAACATCCCCAAAGGAGACATACGCCTCGAATGATTTTTTTTCCCTCAGGGCCTCCTGCGTGGACCCAATGTAAAAAAGACGACATCTTAATAGTGTAAGGATTTGACCGGTTTCTTTCCACCCGTATCGTCGTCTTATCGAGATGCTATTGACTAACTTAGGGCAACAAATTTTTAAGCAAAAAATAAAGCTGACAAGTATTGAGGGGTTTTCTCATAGGATCAAGTTGTAGCGAGTAGCTACTAGCTGCGTCTTAAAATGTCAACAACGCCCTTATGTTTCCTGATGTTGGTACGCCGTAAGCATCTGGTAATGCTAGTACAAGTTTTAACGCCGCAAGCATCAGGGGTCCTAGCATGGTTGATCTATATAAGTTTTATCGAAAATGTCGGTAACTTGTCATCGCTCCCGAGCACGACTGCAGGCCGCTAACGAACAAACAATAGTTAACAACGACTAAAGGTTCCTAATTTATTTGACGTAAACTGTAGTTTGTTCATTAGTGTCCTGCAGTGGTGCTCGGGAGCAATGACAAGTTACCGACATCTTCGATAAAACCTATATCGATCGACCATGCTAGGGGGCCTGGTAATGCTAGTACAAGTTTTAACCGCAAGCTTCAGTTTGGATTGAGCGAGCCCAACGGAAGGAGCACGTACCTGCGACGGACAAAACCAACATACCATGGCGCATCGAATTTGTAACGTCAATTTTCATCCTAACATTTTTTATAGATTAGATATATATTCAAGGTTACTATTTTGGGTATACCATTTAATACTTGAGTGTTGCAGTTTAAATACTCTGGCGTCCAACTCGTCCTTTTATCTTCCACATAACTTAAATTCATATTACGCATAATAGTTTGATTGTTGTAATTCTCGAACCTCTGCACCCCTTGAGACCAAATAATTTTATAAGAGTCTTTAATATATACTTCGCAATGTTATGATAATCTAAATTCAATAAATCATATAATAATATAATTAATTTCTTCCTTTTATTTCATTTGACTTTATATTTCATGTTTCTACTTTCCAGACTGTGGCTAGCCATACATTAAATTACTTACACAATGCAATTCTAGATATAACCGCACGTAGGTAAAACTCTTTTTAATAACCGTCACAAAGTTAAGTGACTTTTTTTTCTTTTTTTTACAGTGAATACCGCACAAGAATCTCAACTGCTCCCGTCTGGAGCCAGTGAGACTATGGCATCCCCAATTGGGGTATGTTGTGAGGCTGAAGGTAGTGGGGAGGGGAAGGAGGTGGGGAAGAGGAAGGTTGGGAAGTACCTGGCTATTCAGATCTGGTCACTAAACACGGCTAGAGCCATTTTCAAGCAACGTTTCAATTCTGAATGGTGGTCTTACACCAGGGCGATACTGATAGTATCTTCCACTCTGGAATATGCCGCAATTATACTATATATTATTTTAAATGAATTAATTGTGAAATAACACAAATTAATCAAATAAAATTTATTTGCGCATGCCGGGTTCGAACCCGCGACCTCCGGATTGTGAGACAAGAGTCTCACCCACTGGACTACGGAGGTCGTCTACATCAAATATTAAATCATCACTTAGTTTTACAACGGAAAATGAGAGAAACATCATCAGAAACCACTGATCTGTTCTGAAAGATAGTCCCATTTTTAGGTCAATTTAACTGCGTTGTAGTTTAGTGGAGTACCGAGGATACAACGAACTGAGGATTAGACGTGGGCAAAATTGAATGACTGAATTAAATAAATAAATTCAATCTTGTGGTACACTTGATCTGATTCTCAATTTAAAAAGGAATTGATTCTTCATTCCTAATCTTTGGCCTTGCATCCTACGTTTTTTAACGCACCATAAGTTTTTATTTTCCATTTATTTTACTGTTAAATTATTTCAATGAATTATGTGTATCGTAAGCGATTTAAATATTATAATGATTCGTGAATATTTAAATATTATTCTGTGGGCGGCGCGCCCACAGAATAATATTTAAATATTCACGAATAGCGAGAGTTCCGAACGCGTCTCTTTCACAACGCAGGAATTAATACATTGGTTCTATTCAGTACATGATCCAGTCATAGTCCCGCCGCGCCGTCGCAGTCCTTTCCCCGTCATGTCCCGGGTACATAGTCTCTGGTTTATAGTCTGTCCCTAACGAATCTGTTTCACTAATTCAGGAATTAAATCTCTATTCTCGTCATCGTCCCACCTAGTCCCAATCTCAGATCCCAACCAAAACGCAAGAGTACCTGCTAGGTCCACAGTTCGCGAGTTATCAAGTCACTGCGAGGCAAATTCATTCTTCGATGCCCGCCGCGAATCTGTCCGTGCGGTTCACTTATTAATGGATTATAAGTATTGGACGCCACACTATCACAAATATCTGTAAAATAAATCACACATAGACATAAATAACTATTCACATACAACCTAACCCATATAAAACAAATGAAAATAATGGAATCCTGTCAAATTTAACCTATAAATAGACTAGGCAGAATTGATTTCATTACTCCATCTCCAACATTTATCAAATAACTCTCTTTAAAAGATTTATTACCCTTCCAATCACCCTTCTGTTTTAATTCTATTCATAATATGTATTTTACCTGAAATATCTTTGTAATTACTATATTCATTTATATACCTGTACGCCTGTCTCGACACAGGTATACCCTAGTGAGACAGGCATACAAATAAAACCATTGTAAACATATTTTATTATAGATAAATAAATAAATAAATTCCTCTCCTCAGGTCAAGCCGTCAATTTCATTACATAGTTTCATTACCTGAACTTGACTAGAAATTCGGGAAGCAAAAATGATTCCGTGTCGTTATTTTTTTATACGTATCAAAGCTATTGGAGTACAAGTATCTATTTACCTTAAAACGCAAAACTTCGGTAGGATAATACGAGTATGTTAATTTGCAGATGTTATAACGCCGATCAGCTGTCATAAAACAATGTCTTTAAATGTCAAAATGTTTGTTTATATTAGATCATGCCAAGTGGAACAATTTTAAGTTTAATAAATAAAATAAAATTAGTAAAACTTTAGGGGTGAAACAAAACACTGTTTAATTTTAAGTTTTTATTGCTAGTCTATAATGTAAACTTACATTTTTATACTTACATTTTTATTGTCAATTTTTTTTGTTAAAATATTACATTAACCCGTAGAAAAATTTTTCAGAACGACATAATTCGTAATTAAAAAAAAAATGAAATAGGCAATTCACCCTAGAAAGAGTGCTTTGTGTAGTGAAAACTTCATGGATAGGATTTAGTCTGCGATAGAATGAGATAGTATAATCGGTCTCTTCTTTGTGCGGTGCTTCGTAGCCTATCGGTCTCCTCTTCGTAAGGTGCTTCGTAACCTCACCTGTCTACTTTGTTTGCTGAAGGTTTCACTTCTACCGCGTATTACATAATATACATGTACTGTACTTTTTTATTTTTGAATTGATTGAATTAAAGGAATGAATAAAAGGAATCAATTCAAAAGGCCAGGAGAATCAGACTGAATCGATTCACTCCTGGGAATAAATCTGCCCATGTCTACTGAGGATATTTCAAACTGTACAAGAATATGTAAAAATAATATCGTAATATAATAAAAGAAGTTACCACTGTTTGGCTAAAAAACAAATAAAATAAAAACCCGAGTAGATTATTCACTTGCATCTTAAAACTACTATTTTCAACACAGTCGCCATTTAAATTCAATCATTTTACATAGCGTTTTATCAATTACAAATTCCTTCTGCATAGAACTCGGTTGCCTGAGAATGTAGCCAGAATTTTGAATGTAACAGAATTTTGAATGTAACAGAATTTTGAAGATCTTTCTCCTCTTCTCTTTCGTTGTCGGGGCCCCAAACCACTTCTTAATCGGAGTGATAGATGGAAATCAATTGGAGGGCGTATGGGCTGTACTGGACGGTTGATGGTTAAGTGGGTTGGGGGCCAGCACTTCTTTGATGACGAACTTTTTTGAAACTACTGTGACAGGATGGCTGAGTTCTATGTAGAAGAAATTTCAAATTGAAGGCTTATGACAAGTGTACGAATTTAAATGGCGGCTATGTTGAAAAATTGTGGAAACCGTAGTTAAGGCAGTCAGTAAAATATTTGTATTTATGTGGATTTTTTTTTATAATTGTAGTCAAAACGGTAGTTTCATTAATTTCGGGACAAGAAATGGTTGTATATTTTTTTAAAGTCTTTGTAATAAACAATGATCCACAACTTTTTTCTTACCTTTTTATGGAAAATATGCGGCCAAAAAATAGTTTCTGGTTATTCTGCTGCATCCTTTCACAAGGACTCAGAACAGAAGTTGTATCGTCAGTAGGTTAGAGTTGTTTAATAGGATCAACTCGTAGCAGGGCAGAAGGCATCGCCCACACGATGTAGGTTAGGAACCGTCTTAGCGAAATTATATCTTAGAGATCTAACCATTATCTCTATCTAACTTAGGTAGGTACCAGTTTTGAGAACAATCGAGATACCAATTCCGAACCTATCGAGACATTTCGATTCGTATTTATTTGTTTTTAAACATAGAAAATATGTCATTCTCCAAGAATTCCAACTCCGCTGATTTTATTTCATTATATTTGTGGTTTAAATCTATGCATGGTTTTACTGCAGTTATCTTCACTGACTTATATTTTAATGAACTTTTTTAAGACCAAAAAAACCCGTCTTGCTTAGCATTGGACAGATGAACATTTTGCCGGTGATATTTGAAACAATCTTTATCTTTGTCTAAGGATTAAGCAAAATGCTTCATCAATCACTTTGAATAAATAATTAATAAAATATGTAAATGAAACAATTTAATTTAAAATAAAACAATAACTTTGTAAACACCAGTTTTATTTTTATACTTTATGCCGACCGGGTTTCGCTACAACCGTAGCTTCATCAGGGCAGTATAATACTCTACTGATATACTCATAAGTATACACTCAGTATAATACTCATATGAACAAGAAACAATTTAACTTTGTTTGAACCACTTATATAATAAGTAAATCCGATCGGTTTCAGAACAACCGTTCCTTCTTCAGGGAAAGCGTATACTAATTTGACAGTTTCGAAATATGGATGGGAACAATGTTTTATTATGGTAGGGGTGGAGCCGTTGCTAGATATTAATGTAGAGTGGGTGGGTAGGTGGGTAGGTAATCCGAAACCGGTCGGATTTACTCATTATATAAGTGGTTCAAACAAAGTTAAATTGTTTCATTTATCTATAATCGATAACCACAAAGTTATAGCTACATTCAAAAGTAATAAAATATGTATTTTTGAATGTAGCTATTACTTTGTGGTTATCCATTATAATAAAATGAAACAATGCAACTTTGTATAAACCACTCATAAAATGTGCAAATCCAACCGGTTTCGGAACAAACGTTCCTTCGTCAGGGAAAGCTTATACTAATTTGACAGTTTAGAACAATGTTTTATTATGGTAGGGGTGGAGCCGTTGTTAGTTAATAATGTAGATTGGGTGGGTAGGTATTAGTGTAGAGTGGGTGGGTAGGGGAACAAATCCATGATTGGGCTATATGACAATATTTTTTGTTTGTTGATAATAGATTCATTATTTTTAAGGGATTTTTTAATTTCCAAAGCTTCTAAGTTATCTAAACGTTTTCCTTTATGATAAATATGAAGAATATTTATCCCTGTGTTTTTTTCAAAACTATGGTTATTTTCAAGGATATGGTTAGCGAACTCAGAAAAATTATTATTATTAAGACACCTTAAATGTTCTTTGATTCTGATTTCAAAATTACGAGTTGTTTTTCCAATATAAAATGAGGGACAATCATTGCATTTGAGTTTATATATTCCGGAATATATAAACTATAATATACTATAATATAATATACTCTACACTAATACCTACCCACCCAATCTACATTATTAACTAACAACGGTTCCACCCCTACCATAATAAAACATTGTTCTAAACTGTCAAATTAGTATAAGCTTTCCCTGACGAAGGAACGTTTGTTCCGAAACCGGTTGGATTTGCACATTTTATAAGTGGTTTATACAAAGTTGCATTGTTTCATTTTTTTATAATAAAATATGTATTTCTCAATGTTACTAAAATATTAGATTTTTCTTTGTGACAACCATCTCAACCCAGTGGGACTACCAAATCACCAATTATACGACTATTTTTAAATAAACTACATAGTTTTTTGACTCGAACTCAAAATAAAAAAGAACGTAATTGGGACATGGAAACCCGGTGACCTGGCACCTCTTATGTATTACCTTTCCGTTGTAATTACTTTTTGGGTTGCTAAGCAGCGAAACGTTTCATCCTTAGATAGCCAACGTTTTGGACAGCATTAAAGTGCCCACCATCAGGTCAGATGATAGGTAATGGTCACTGTGACGCTGTTCGAAACTTTGGCTAAAATAGGAATAAGCTCAACACGGCATTAGAATTACAAAAAAAATTTACGTAATACGGCCGTGAAAATCTGTTATCGTATGTACCTATTCGTTATTTCGTCTGACTTGATTTTCATATTATAAATAATCAAAAATACCTGGATTCTATGTATTCCTGTATAACTTTTTAAAATTTTTTTTTTAAATTAATTTTATTTTTATTTTTTTATTTTTTTTTTTAAATAAAACATACAACGAAGTTGCATTCCCATGAGTTATCAAAACTCATTAAGGAATCGCCAATTGGTACATTTGAAAAGATAAACCCAACCCAACCCAATATGCAGACACAATAAATAAAGAAAAAATTTACAAAACATTTTACAGAAGCAACATACAGACACAAACATATGAAGAATCACTTTACAAATATTTCACAGAAACATGTCTTATAAGATTTTATGAATAATATTATAACCACTCATTTTATGTACTGTTGGTGTCACAAAGTTAAAATCAAGTATCCTCCATGATGGACTATAGAAATGCATAAAAAACAAATCAAAACAATAACAGCGTTATACATTACATCATTTGATAAAGCAATAAAAATACAACAGGTTCACACGTTTTTACATATATTTTTAAAAAAATGTGAAGACTAATCCAGTTTGCCACAAAAAAGTTTCCCCATAAAATTATTTAAAAAAAAAACATTAAAGCGCACTTTATTTTGATATCATTTTCTCACGGAAAAAAATGATATTAAAATAAAACATATTATTGATGAAATTGGCACTTTTTCTTATATTGGAATAATTTAGTGAATGAAACCTGTAAGATCTGCGCTGTGTGGTGCGCAGATGACGGTATGGTTATTGTAGGTAGTAATTTATAAGAGAATAATGGTACTTTGTTTATTGTATGAAGAGTGAAAATCTAGTCTCTTTCAACGGAAGCAATCTTCCGAACAGGCCCTCCATTGATATGCTTGGTGTAACCCTAAGTGACCAGCTCAGGTATGGGGGCCCCATCGAAGCCAGAGTAAAGTTAACCTCCCAGAAACTGGGCGTATTGTATAGGGCCCGCAGATACTTCAATAGTACACAAATGCTAACCCTGTACAAATCGCAAGTGCGCCCCACGGTTGAATTTGGCAGCCACCTCTGGTCTGGAGCACCAAAATACCTGAAAAATACCCTCGAATCTGTGCAGAAACGGGCGGTCCGTTTGATAGATTCTCCCATCTTAACAGACGGATTGCAATCTTTAGAGCACAGGGGTCGGGTGGGAATGCTATCCTTGTTCTACCGGTATTACAATGGAAGATGCTCCGAGGAACTAGCATCATTGATCCTTTCGGCACCGGTGCATAGTCGGGAAACACGCCAAACGCGTGCCCAACATTTTTACACGGTTGACATTTGTCACATGAGAACGGGTCGTTTCTTCGACTCGTTCTTATGTTTAACAGCTCGGCTGTGGAATGATTTGCCGGCCTCTGTGTTTCCTCCTTCCTAAAACATAGGTCTCTTCAAGACCAATGTTCATTCCTTCCTCTCCTCAAAAAGACCCTCCACATAGCATCCCAGATGACATAGGCCCTGAGGGAAATTATTTTCCTCAAGGCCTCCTGTGTGGAGTTAATGTAAAAAAAAAAAAGTAAATCTGAAGAGGAGCTCTACAGCTCGTACACGCCTTTTATACATCCGCATAGTCGCTGTCTCGCTCTCACGCCGTCACACTCACACAGATACACCACAAAACCTCAAATTGAAATATTTAATCATTGAAGACTATATGAACGACCCTCAATCGCAAAATGACAAATAGAAAACACAGAAAAAGATTCAGTTGCATTTGGAAATTGAACCCAGGACCTCTTCCTTGTCGGGAAAGTACTCTCACCACAGAGCTAAGCCGAGCACATCACGTGCTATCTTAATGTCTTTATAAATCAACGCCAATTAAGAGAACTAGCTTTTGAGTTTGCAAAAGAAGTTATAAAAATAAAATTCAGAGGGTGGTTGTAACATTAGAAAATATTAACATGGATTATTGCTTTTGTTCACGCACGAAATTACGAGTGTTCTTCGGAAAGACTACTAAAATATTTTATTATTTTGTAAATACATTATTAGACGTTTGTTGTGTAAAAGAAATAGGAGTTTGGATGTTATAATAATGTTAATGATGAATGAGAAAAAAAAATGGATTTAATTGTTTCAATGTATGCTCTTTGAATGTTCATAATTTTGGGTCTTTTTTATTGATGTCTTAAATTTTCGGAACTTGGAAATTTTTTAACTATGTATGTTGCCAGAAATGGACAAATAAAAAAAGAGAGTATGAAGGTATTTTTTCAAAGTTACTTTAATAATTAGTTTTTGTATCACCATCACATTTTGTTTGTATTCACCTCCCCTTTCAATAATTCATAAATATGTTTGATATAGTGTTAACAAAATGAATAACTAATTAATGTCATCGTAAATATGTGAAATTAACTCCGTTTCTATGAAGTTCCTTACTTCTCAAGTGATTAAGCGGTAGAATGAGAGCGGAACAAACACCTGCTACGGTATTTGGTTGCGTAGAGGGTAGAGAACAGTAATTTTGCGGTTGGTTGAGGATGCGCACTCAACGTAAGTCAAGAAGGGGCAACGAAAGTTTCACGAACCGAAACTTTTGTCAAAGTTGTATTATAATAAATCAAACATTTATTTGTATTATATACGTTTTGACAAACATGTGCTATAATAATTTCGAAGAACAGAAATCAAGAAATAAATTTTGTATCTTTATCTTTAAGTATCTTTTCTCGGAAGATTTTTCAACGTAGATGAGTGTTTCAGGCTGATAATTATTGCTTATAATAATTGTTACCCTTTGTGCTATGCATAAAAATCTTGTCTAAACGTTAGTTTATAAATTACAAAATAATAATAAATAAATTTTGCTATAAAACTTATAAAATAGGACATACGCAAAGGAATAATTGTACTATTATTATAGTTTATCAGGTAGAATTCGCTGATATGATCATATTTTCTCTTTCACAATAAGTTTAACAATATGATGTTAATAGAGAACATTAATAGAGACGACGGAGCTAAGCTCAATAGTTCTTGGTATCCGGTAATTGACGGCTACACCAAAGCTAAATGCAGAAAACCATCTTCAAGTATACTGTAATTCCAGCTCGCAGTGGAGTGGAGCTGGCAACACGGTATTGCTTCGAAGTACTTAAGCACACATTTTACCACTAACATTTTCACATCTGCCCTGATGATGGACACTGTAACGCTGTCCGAAACGTTGGCTAAAGGAGGAGGTAGCGTAACACGGCATAACACCCCAAAAACAAACAACAAAAATACTTTTGGCCGTGAAAATCTAAAATCATATCTAATTGCTTAGATATTTTTTTGTTGTTGGAATAGTTTGCAAATAAAATCCGCCAACCAATAACAAGAATTAGGACGTTCATAATAACCATGCAAGGTTTTCGTTTATATTTTTGATAACAAAATTTAACAAGTCATCCATCCACAACAATGGTAATGTTATCACACGGATCGCTACGTCCTTTCCAAGCAACCGACCGAGAAATTACCATAGGGGAATCTATTTTTTCCATATTAAAGATTTCTCTCAATAAAATTGTTTTTCACGGCACGAAGGACGGCAGGCTGACTAAGATGGATGCTTTACTTGCGAGCGAGTCGACCTCGAGTGCCCGCTTCTACTTCATCGCGACCTAAAGAACACACTTATGAAAACCTATAATCACGTAGAATATTCTAAACAGCTTTATGTTGATTTTTTTTCTTAAGTACCTTTGTGACTTACTAGGGCTTTCAAACCAGTTGAAACTAATACTTGGTCAATTGAAAAATCTTTTTTTTCAATGCTTCAGTACAAGGCCTTTCAAACCGATTGAAACTGTAACTTGGTGAGTTGAAAAATCGTTTTTTTTTCAATGCTTCAGAACTAGGGCTTTCAAACCAGTTGAAACTGATACTTGGTTATTTGAAAACTCTTTTTTTTCAATGCTTCAGTACTAGGGCTTTCAAACCAGTTGAAACTGATACTTGGTTATTTGAAAACTCTTTTTTTTTCAATGCTTCAGTACTAGAGCTTTCAACCAGTTGAAACTGATACTTGGTCATCTGAAAATTCTTTTTTTTTGCTTCAGTACTAGGGCTTTTAAGCCATTTGAAACTGATGCTTGGTCATTTGAAAAATCTTTTATCTCGATGTTTCAGTACTAGGGCTTTTAAACCAGTTGAAACTGACACTCGGTTATCTGAAAATTCTTTTTTTTAATGCTTCGGTACTAGGGCTTTGAAACCAGTTGAAACTGATACTTGGTCATTTGAAAAATTGTTTTTTTTTTTCATTGTGTATTTTACCCTAAGAACGTTCGTTTAAGTCGTTAAAAAAATTACGTAGAAATGGAAGGTGAATTTATGATTTGGTATCGTTTAATTAGTTTAGGCAACTTTCAAAATAGTGCATAAATTTGGGTTGGGTTTTAATTAGAATTATTATGACAGATGTAATGTTGAATGGAGGGGATGCAATTTTAGATAAGGCTTGATAAAACGGAAAGGTGTTATTTGTTAGGATAATAATACCTCCTTCGATAATCGAAAGCTCACTTTATGACGTCATTTTAGTTTAACGAAAATAAATCATTTTGTATACACCACTATTTAATCAAAATAATAGATATGATTAAAAATCGATAGTAAGACATATTTATGTATAATAATAATTATAATATAATATTTATACTTTTTCAATCTTTGCAAATTCGCTTTGAAGGGTTATTTTTTACAACATCACTTATTTAATGAAAATTATCAACATCGTTCAGAACCAAAGATTCTTCGTCAGGATAAAATTAATTCATAAATTTTAATATTAACGAAGAAACCATTGGTTTTGAAATGTGTTGATTATTTTGAATAAATCTGTGGTGTTTTACAGAAAAATGTGTTTTCTTTCAATTTAAAATTCATACATGAATAAATATTATATTATTATAATTACCTGAAGTGATTTATTTTCATTAAAATAATAAAATCAATTAGGTTTGAAAGCACCTGGATGATTCGAATAGTTAAGAGTCGTTTTAATTATCTGTATGTACCTTCGTTATATTACAGATTTCATCAAATCCAATTCATAATACATACGTACCTTTGCATCTACGTACGGAATTAAAGCATGCTTAAATTGAAACCATCAACAGTTTATTTGTAAATAATCAAAATATTCTGTAACTTGTTAATTGACTTTATCTGGATAACCGAATAAAAAATAGTTATGCTTTTGAATATCACAGTTAGTTATAGTTGTTGAGTTTGTGTTAAGGGACATATAGTTTGAGTGGGCGGTGGCTGAGTTGGCATCGCGTTTGGGTCCCACCCAAACGTCCTGTATTCGATTCCTCGGCTGGCTAAGTCCTCCACCACAACACAAGCAACATTTTCCGCTTTCTGTGATGGTAGTAGGTGATTATCAAATATTGTCAGGTTATTCGTAGCCCGGAATGTTTGTCGTTCTTTTTTAGAAAAAAAAAATTATGTTTGCAAGAATGGGATGAGTTCGATGTTGATTGTTAGCAGCAGCCGCTAATTGAAAGCCTTATGTGTAGCAGTGACACATATAATAGTCATAAAAAGGACGAGATACTGAATTTGATATACTTAATATACGTCAGGCATCTGTATGATAAAAACCACATACGATTAAAAGTATGTATGACATGCAAGGGGATGAAATAAGATGTCAGGAAGTTCCAACAAAGGGGACACCTCGAAGCCGCTCACCGGTCAAAAAACGGTTAACCAGTTTCTGGAATGTAACGAAACGGTTTCCCGTTTATCAAATAATGCATCCATTGACAGCCCTGTGCCTACTCATTGCTTAAAAGATTTTAAGAAAATGTGGCATGTAAAAGGCATTTCAAATAATTGAGGTTTCTTTACGTTACTGAATAAAGACCTTGGAATACTTCCGCCACCTTTTGACCATGGGTAATTTAAACATGATACTTTACGTCCAGGCGGGTGAAAGTGAAATTCACAATACCCACACCGAAATGTTTACATATTTTATGGAGGCCTCCGTCAATAGCTTTTCTTGTTTCGACAGGGGTCAATGGAAGCAAATGATGCGAGAAGTTTCACATGTTTAGCCAAAAATTTTCTCGTGGTCGATTGTTTATTTTGTCCCAGAATTAAACCTTAAAAATAACATCGGCATTTCAATGTCAATTATGAAAACAATTTTTTGAAGCAAATTCGTTAAAATTAAGGTAATCGTACAAAAACACGTCTAATATAAAATTTACATTTACTAAACATAAATTAATTGAAATTGTGTCTAACCTTTTGTTATATTCCAACAACAATCGTTTTGAACAAAGTTTTCATAATGTAAATATGTAATGAAAATTGTACGGGTCATTGCGACAGTGTTGGTTAACCTTCCTGAATTGTAATATGATACCGCTAACCAGTTTTAAATGGTGAAAATCTAGAATTACATTTGGCGTGTTCTGTTTTATACCAAGAAATATGCCATAATAGAATATATTACTTACATACATATATGTAGGGTAAATAATACAGGTATACTAAGCATAGATAATTAGAAACGAGTGTGCTTTAGACCACACGACTTAAGTAAAACTACAAGGCAAACCTCGCTCAATGAAGCCAGGTATCCCTGCTAAGTTACCAAACGTAGCGAACGGGGTGACCTATGACCTAGGGGTGAAATATGACCATGACATTGGGGAGAAATATGACCATGGGGTGACCGACGTCCTCGGGGTGACCTGTGACCTTGGGGTGATCTAAGACCTTGGGGTGACCATCTTATCCTTATCACTCCCCAAGTCAAGCGCGCGTAAAGGCTCGACCAAATTGACAAAAAAATTAACTTACTACCTACCTCACCATTACGTAATTTCCCGCAGGGATACGTAGAGAGCATGAAATGTTTTGTATTTATTTAATCACATTCTCCTTGCTTCATTCGCATTCAAACTTTTTATCATATCAACTGTTGACATGACCTAAGTCAAGAACCATATTTTTTTTTGCAATTTGGGAGGCAGCTAACCATTTATTGGATAACTAACACCTCCGCAGTAGGTCACTCCAATTGCTTCACTACGTTTGGTGACTTAGCAGGGGTGCACAGGTTCATTGATCTGGGTATTGGCTGCGTATGCGTCTGCCCACCAACTACGTGGCAGGCAATATCGGGAGAGACTGGTTGAGGAAGACCTTTCGACTTCACCAGCAGGGCTCTCTTGGAACGTCACCTTGCACCACAGTGGGAGGGATGGAATCATTGGTTTTCGTCCGTCACTCCTGGACACACTGACCCCCAGATTCCCACCCACCCGCATTACCTTTTTCCTTCCCAGAACATCCTATCCTTATTTTTCTAAAATACGCTCAGAGAGCATCCCAAAATATGATATAGGCCCTAAAGGGAATTATTTTCTTCAGAACCACCTATCTGGAGCAATTGTAAAAAAATTAGGTGGCTTTTAAATTTGGGGGCGCTTTAATCATCCCGGACACCTGCAATAATTCTCGCTACCATCCAGAAGTTACTCGCTTCTTTTTAAAATTACACACTGAAAACATTTGTAAAATTAGTTGGTTTGCTGTTATAATCAGACGTATTCTCGGTTGGAATATGAAGCATTTTTTTTTTTCAGATATAAAAAAAAAAATAATGTGTATATTAATTCCCCAACGATTATAATGGTTTCGTGTCTTTTATATTGTAAGGTACTTTAGATGATCGAAATATCTCCGCTTACCTGTCAGAGATATCTCGCATCCAAAGGTCACGGAACTCATTTAAATTATAACACCGATTAGTATAATTAAATTTATTTTAAACAAACTGACTATTAAATTATTACAGGAGTTATATCCGCGACAATTATTATACGCAAGCGATTTAGTTAAATAATGAATAACAGATCACTTTGTACAAACCACTATATTATAAACAATATCTATTATAAACAATTGTAACACCCATTTATATATATGTGACCAGCAATGGGACGGAATTAGCAGCCTAGCAGAAATAGAAGAAGAGGAGGGGTTTCCAGTTGCGATGGGAAGGAGAGTTCGGTTTATGGAGGGAGAGAAAAAGAGAACTGAACCGCTAGTTATGTCAAATTGTGTTGAAATCATCAATAAACCGTGATATACAGATTACAGACTATTATTTGACATTTTCCTGCACACCAAGTTATTTAATGTTACATATCAGAAGTGGGATGGAATCAATGTGCCGCGGAAACAATGATTTTAACATCGCGTCTTGGTCCGCCGTTATGTTGACAAAACAAAAATGAATAAAGTGGTCCGATTCAATTCTGTAAATGTGACGACCACGTGTCGAGTGGGTGTATTCTCCCGTGAACTTCTGGACAATGATAGTAATGGAAATAGTTGGTACAACTCAGTTATCGCAAATTTATCTCAGTTTCGCGTACGGGAATACCAAAATGACAAATACTCGATACGGCCAGATCAATGACAGGCGCAATAGGCTTTGAATGGTGTTAGTTTTAAACAAAAACGGTGTCTCCAAGAAATATTGAGTAAAATCAGCGATTGAGTGACGTTTTGCACCGTAAAGAAATACCTAGCAAAGTGTACCTTTCAAAATAATTCGTACAAACTGAAGTGCCTTTGGATTTCAAGAAAAGTAAAGAATCTGGACGATTTAAAATGAAGAATAACCTTCAAAATGATCGGAAGAAATATAATAATGACCAAATCATCATTAGCAGTGCCAAGTTAATGCTGACTGAGTGTGTTGTCATCCGAGGAAATGTTGCTGGCTTCCCATGGGCATTCAGACACACAATTGAGAGACTTTAGATACACAGAGACGCCTACATAGCCAACACCTAAGGATATCAATTCGGAGAATCAGCTTATTTCTCATTGCGGTATCTGAATGGGTTCTTCGACAAATTTCTCACGGTCTTGGATGGTCTCAGTGATGTTTCAAGGTGTTCATCTGGAAAAAAAACGAGACCTCTTGGCTCGGGATTGCCGCCTCAGACAGCAGCCGTTGGAGAAATGCTCTTGATCTTGAAGCATTATTAAATTATAAATGTTCCACTTACCGATGAGGGTAATTTGGATTAGATAAATACACAAGTGTGTATTGCAAGTGCCGACGAAATTCTAGGAGAATATCATGAACACATAATGAAACAAATGACGATACTCAAATTAGAGCTGAGCATTATGAGGAAGAAAAAATGAAAACCTGCAGCACAAGTACACACGAGACGAGGAAAAGCAATGAAATCAGACTCTTCTTCAGAAAAAAAACAGAGTCAAAAGTCGTTGATTTACGGAGCAATGATTTTTGGCGAATTGCCAAAGGTAAAAGCGATGGAATGCCAAAGACATCGCGATAAATTGAAAAAAAATTATAAGATCTTCCGGGACCTAACAAAATCTTATTCATCCCGACTGGGTGCTTGTAGAGATGGTGACAGGAATTTTCTGACAGGAAATAGGGATATTTTGGAAAGATGGGAGAATTATTTCTGAACATTTCAAACCATACCAATAATGAACACCGTTAATAGGAGGAAATGGCTCACCATTCTCGCTGAGGAGTTCGCGGAGAAGTCCACTGTGCTTGGAGTAAAGCAAGCACCGAGATGACTGAAAAATACTCGTAATAAAACACCAGGAACAGAAGCGATAACCAATGAACTGATCGAAACCGGTGGTCCAACGCTAGAAGTGCATATTCATAGACTATTTAACGAAAACTGGCAAAATCAAATACTGCCTGAGGAATTGAAAATAGAAATTATTGTGACCGTTCATAAAAGGGGAGACAAGACCATGTGCGAGAACTATAGAGGAATAACAATTCACAACATCACATATGAAGTCTTCTCCTATTTACTCTACATCAGGCTATTGATATAATATGGTGAAGATATCAGGTGAGTATTGATGCGGCTTCAGATGCCAAGAGATCCAACATTGATCACACTAACTTCACAAGGGTATATGAATATAATTTGACTCTACCACCTGTCCGTAGACTTCAAACTGCACTAACTAAAGATAAAAATGGGTAATTCCTTAAATAAGGAGACTTGAGGCATTCGAGATGTAGATCTACAGAAGAATATTCAAAATAAGCTGGATGGACTGAGTTACGAATGAAGTTGTTATGGTTCGGATGAATAAAGAAAAATAAGTTATTAAAACAATAAAAATCCGAAAAATTCATTATATAGGAGATGTGATGAGACAGAGAAATACGAGATCTTGCATCTCATAATGCAGGGAAAGATTGCCGGAAGATGGGGCCCTGGAAGAAGGAGAACATCATGGCTGAAAAACTTGAGACCAGTCTAATGTAGGGCTGTTCCGAACCGCAGTAAAGTCCACATAGCCAACATGATAGCCAATGTCAGTTGAACTGACAAGGCAGGAGAGGAAGATGAATTCCTGAAAACTAGTCTGACTAAATCTAATACAGTCATAAATGTATAAAGCGGGTTATCGGACAACATCGAAATCGAATCAGGATGAGATACGCTATCTACGTGATTTTTAATCTGGTGGTGAGACTAACACATGTAAAGTAAATTTTATGGACTGCATTTTCGGCTTTCTGTGGTGGTAGTAGGAGATTTTCAAACATTGTTGGGTTATTCATAACCCGGGAATGTTTG
Organism: Limnephilus rhombicus; assembly: GCA_929108145.2. NCBI lineage: Eukaryota > Metazoa > Arthropoda > Insecta > Trichoptera > Limnephilidae > Limnephilus > Limnephilus rhombicus. Next base: position 19,359,285 of record OV815272.1, on the reverse strand, counting down.
TCTTTCTTTTAAAAAAAAAAATTAAAAAAAATAAACTAAAATACATCAGAGATAATGTGATATAATATGTCAATCACATAGTAATTACCAGCAGATCAAACAGATAAAAATCTAGCGTAGCCCACCTCAAAACCCGAAGCTGAACAATTGAGACCGAAAATAAAAACATCGAAACTAAGTACGTAAATGACAAGCATGTGTGAGTAAGAGACAATCCGGGATTTGTAGGCTAGCAGGTATACGAAATTTAAAATTTTACCTATCTGAGCACTAACTTAAATACACTGAAAAGGACTAATGAGAAGCTAAAAATCCATTTACTTGATGATAGCTCATGCGATGCTAATATAAGGGGACTAGTGGAGTTGAAAATATGTTAAAAAAAGGAATAAGTGCTCGTTTATAAAACGTAAAACAGACCAATTTTCTTACCTAAGATTGTGAGGCATGGTGCCTAGCGCACAATGATGAGACCAAGATAGCAGTCTTGAGAGTAAAATTCTACGACAAATCTTTGGACCTATGCTAGAATGGATATAGATGGATATTACAGAATAAGGATGAATCATGACCTCGAAACCCAATAGATCATGTGACCTTTGTAGGTCTCAAAGACTGCAATGATCTGAAAGGAAAGGATGCCAGATGGTAGGACGCCAAAATATATGACCAAATGGTTGCCCCAGTGGAAGTGACCCAGAGGTGAGTGGCGAGGGACCACAGCCGGTGGAGGATATTTGTTGGAGAAGCCAAATCCCAACAAGGAATGTAGCGTCAAAATGACGATGTTGACACAGAAAAAAAAGGAAGGAAAGCCAGTTCAACAAACTTGGGAGACTTGATTAGAAAAGTCAACTCTCTGAATTAAGGTCCTAAGACAAAACAAAAAAAAGAGAATAGAGAATTCAACAAAATTGGGAGACTTAATTAAAAGAGTCAATTTTCTGTATGGTTGTCCTTATAAAGTGACCGATAGATACAAGATAAAGATATGTCACGTTGGTGGCGATTGTATGTCACCTTAACTCAGGTGTCGAGCAATACTATTTTATTATATTATGTCACGTTGGTGGCGATTGTATGTCACCTTAACTCAGGTGTCGAGCAATAGTATTATATTATGTCACGTTGGTGGCGATTGTATGTCACCTTAACTCAGGTGACGAGCAATACTATTTTATTATATTATGTCACGTTGGTGGCGATTGTATGTCACCTTAACTCAGGTGTCGAGCAATACTATTTTATTATAATATGTCACGTTGGTGGCGATTGTATGTCACCTTAACTCAGGTGTCGAGCAATACTATTATATTATGCCACGTTGGTGGTGATTGTATGTCACCTTAACTCAGGTGTCGAGCAATACTATTTTATTATATTGTGTCACGTTGGTGGCGATTGTATGTCACCTTAATTATGGTGTCGAGAAATATTATTTGATGTTATTATGTCACATTGGTGGCGATAGTATGTCACGTTGGTGGCGAGTAATGTCACATTAGTGGCAAATGGTATTATGTTTGTATGCTTCTAGAATTATTATGGCATAGAGATAGAGCCGTGAGGACACGACTACTAATCAGGATGGACGAGTGTAACACCCATTTATATATATGTGACCAGCAATGGGACGGAATCAGCAGCCTAGCAGAAATAGAAGAAGAGGAGGGGTTTCCGGTTGCGATGGGAAGGAGAGTTCGGTTTATGGAGGGAGAGAAAAAGAGAACTGAACCGCTAGTTATGTCAAATTGCGTTGAAATCATCAATAAACCGTGATATACAGATTACAGACCATTATTTGACATTTTCCTGTACATCAAGTTATTTAATGTTACACAATATCGATTTAGTTAAGTTTACTGGCGGAGAGGAAGGTCGGAGACAGAATGTTCTCGAATATTATCTCAAATCCGAGCTCGCTTCTGTCATCTGCACATTGGCGTAACCATAGAATAAAGAAAAACACAAGAAGCGCCTTATGGGCGTGTTCCGTGATCCAATGTAGGCCCAATTTAGAGAGCTACGATCAAGCGGGTGTAAGTAAGACGAAACACTAGGGGGTTGGGTTAAATGAATCATTTCTTTCCTTTCAAGTAAGTATGGAAGGCACTTCAATGTTAAATTCTTTAGACTTTGAGCTTTGAACTTTGACATTGAAAGCTTATAAAAAATGGAAAATCAAAGTCGCCCACTTCGATCACAAAGTTTTTAAAATATGTTTGGCCTCCCCAAACACATAATATATATATTTTTAAATGTATTTAATTCTATATTTTTAATATGTGAAATAAGTACATATGACATCGATTTTTTGACAAAAAATGTAGTTATCAAAAAGTAATTTAGTTTCAATGTTGAAAACTGGTGAAAGTCACCGAGTTTTACGGTATTGCAACTACAACCGATTCCGTAGAGGTTGATTTTCTAAGAGCTTCCCTAACTTTTGATTGAATTCAAGCGCTTGTCATTAGTGTCCCACCGAAACAGGACTTTCTACCGAAACCGAAACCGAATCTTCGGTAGCTGTCTCAATTTCGGCCGAAACCGAAACCGAACCTTCTTTAGACATGTTAAAAATCTATTGTTTACTGAAATTTGGTTTATTTTTTACACTTATACAAACAGTTAACATGTGTTAAATGAATTAAAAAAATAATAATTGAAGTACGTGAAATAAAAAAAAAATTTGACATAACAAAAATTAAAAAACATGTTAACTACTTTTTGGAACAAAATTTTGTCATAATCAATACTTACATACATTATAAAGAGAGGAACTCATTAATTGAGTATTTTAATTTGAATTGCGTTTACAATCACAACATTCTTTAGACAAAATTTACCATTTATTGAGATTTTTTGCAGACTTTCGGTGCGGCCGAAGATTCGGCAGAAAATCTGCCGAAACCGAAACTGATGCCGAAACTGTTGTTTTTGCCGAAACTTGCCGAAACCGAAACCGAAACTGAACCTTCGGTCGGTCACTACTTATCTTATGTTCTCCTGGTATTGCTTTCTGCATACGTACTCGTACATCCATTTTACACTTTCAAAGCACATCTTTAGTTTAGCACACAGTCCATTGAAAAAATGTAATACGTACCTAAAATACCGACTTAATTATTTTTACAGAAAAATTAAAAATTTCAAATTTCAATTGCTCTCGATCGTAACGATTTATCAACTTTACCTAGAAATTTAAGACAAATAAACCGTTAAAACCTTGATTAATAATAACATGATTTGTAAATTTTATGGTCACCTTGTTAACAAAACGGAATTATAATGATTGTATATTATATGGGTTTAACATTATTATTTGTCCCTTTAAGGTTGAAACAAAGACTTAATCGGTTTAAAATGTAAATAATAAGCGACACTACCTTCGCAAAAATTTCAAAACCCAAAAGGCTTAGTTTGATCCATATTAGCATTGTTTGAAGCTTAGGCCGAACGCTTTAATAATGAATTTGCTAACAAGGCACGTTATTTAAAAATAAATATATTTCTCAGATTTGCGTCAATTATTCCGAGCATTTTTTTGACTTGATTTATGACTTCCGAATTATGCTGAACGTGCGGCTGAAATTTTTTTATTAACGCGATAAATATAACAAAAAATAGAAAACGATTATTTGAATGTTGCCTATCAATGTTTGACAAATGATATTTATTGTAATATGTATACGTAGAATCAATCTTAACTTCAATGATACAACTGATTTTGTCTAGAATTTATAAGTGAACACAGTTATCTTCAAGGTCATTTCCATTGTGAGTTCTGGAACTCTGAAATATCCACTTAACTGAACCAGCAACCTCTCCAGTAACTTACATTTTGAAAGTCTGTATAATGAGAAAAAAAATATTGTCATTGCATCGAAGGATGGGCATCTCAACTTTCGTTATTTTTGGCTGGAAAAGTCAGTTCCATCATGACCAATTAAGTTATGAAATAACAATTGTCCAATAAAATAATTAGGCAAAATAATTATACAAAACACCCCCATACACATAAGCCCTGCTTATTTATGGGGGTACATCGAATACATGTATTATGTAATTAATTATTATGTAAAATTTATTATATTTTATGTATCTTTTTGTGAATAAAAAAATTAAAAAAAAAAAAAAAAACAGTGACCCGGTTGCCCCCTCCCCGAAATTATATTTATCAGAGAATTATAAACTTTTGGGTATTATTTTTTTTTTTTTTACATGAGCTCCACACAGGAGGCGGTAAGGAAAATAATTTCCCTCAGGGCCTATGTCATCTTTGGGGATAATGTGTAGGTGTTTTTTAAGGAAAGGAAGGAGAGGAGAGTTCTGGGAAGAAAAAGGGTTTAAGCGGTGGGTAGGAATCTGGGGTTCAGTATGTCCTGGTTATCCGCCTCCAAGACCTAGACAAACCTCACCCCATGAACCCGGGCACCCCTGCTAAATCACCAAACGTAGCGAACCACTTGGGGTGACCTATGGTAGAGGTGTTGGTTATCCATCAAAAATTCCCGGGGCGGCGGTACCTATTCCCGCCTCCCAAATTTCAATTCACAAATTTCAAACCAAAAATCGACTTAAAAAATACTTACTAATAATAAGTTGGTATGGATATCAAATGCATTTATTTACAGTGTCGATTATTTGTACTTATTTGCTGGTATATACAGTATGGAAAGGTAGTGTTTTCCTTGATGCATTTAAGTACAAATATGTTTCATATTTTTGTTTTTCGGCGGCACATCGTCTCTGCACACCTCTTCGGAGACAATTAGTTATATTTTTTGCAAGTAGGTATACAGTATTTTCTCTAAACTGACTGCATATTTTCGTTATTTGTTTTTGGGGTGTTATGCCGTGTTGCGCTACCTCCTTCTTTTGCCAACGTTTCAGACAGCGTTGCAGTGTCCATCATCAGGGCAAATCTGGCAGATCCGATAGATGTGTTTCTGGATCGTATCTGACTGTATATTGTATATAAATATGCTGGGGGACCAATTGTCAGGGGATCAAATATCATTGAAACAGACAAAACGCATTTGATTTGCTAAAAAATGTTCAGATGTTTAAAAAATAAAACGATAATGGTAAAATAGCGTTGAAACAAATTTTTGAGTAAAAGCTCCCCGCTTCGTATTTTCACTGATGCAAAACTCAATCGACGTTTGTTCGCTTAAAGAACACGTAGTTTAGTTTGTTATTTTATTCGAACTTTATGTTATTTGGTGGGACAGCCCAAACAACCCATCGTCAGGGTCGGTCATCAGTAATTTACACATCCCTGATGGATCAGAGGGGTTGATATATTTCAACCGGGGTGGAAAAAGAACCCCTTATTTGAAGGTTAAGGCTGTAAGGTACCTCCGCTGGTGGAGAGTTCTTTAAGAATTTATTAAACTTAAAAGTTTTCGCAGTCCTTACGAGTTTCATGCCCCTGGGTGTTCCGAATAAAAGGAAACTTTATTTTTTATACCGCTGGGTTGCTTCTTACCAGTTTAACCCTGCGGAAGTGTTATTATTTTGTTTGTATTATTAAATTTCACCCCGGAAAAGTAGTAAAGAAAAATATTTTTAACACATTTTTTTACCATCTTCTATTTTTCGGTTTTACAGAAACACGAGATTAGTTTTTAAAACTAAATTAATTTTTCGTTATTATTTATTTAAGCCAGTTTGTGCATTGCTTTATCATGATAGCTGTTTCGAGATTAGAAGTCATTTTCAAACCGTGCAGTTTCTTTACAATTATATAAACTAGCAGACCCGGCCACACGTTGCTGTGGCTAACGTAACACAACGCCATTACCCGACCTTTATAAAATCCACACTACCCGCCTGTTGAATTAAATATTTGAATTTCTCAGCTTTTCTATACTATAATAAGCATGTTTTATACATATAAACCTTTCCCGTGAATCACTATATCTATTAGTGAAAACAGCATGAAAATCTGAAAATGAACTTTCTATTCCGTTCCGCGGCGATGACGCCACTGCTTGTCACGATTATTTTGTACTGGTGAAAGTTAGTGGTGCTGGCGACACGCTATCGCTTCGAAGTAAATAAGCACACACTTCACGACTAAAAAATTACACATCTACCGGATCTGCCGGATCTGCCCTGATGATGGACACTGCAACGATGTCCGAAACGTTGGCTAAAGAAGGAGGTAGCGCAACACGGCATAACACCCCAAAAACAAATAACGAAAATAATAATTTAATTTTTAAAATCCACCCTTTCATTATCTTCATCACAGCCCATCGTTACAATCCAACTAATGGTTGTTTTCATTGCAGTTTCTATCAATTTGTGGCCTATTAAATATTATATCAGCAACTTATTAAAATTGTGTACACTGAGGCATAAAATATTATCATTGTTTGAGATCATCCGATTCATCATGAAATTTATACAGTCTCAATTTTCTTTTTTATTATTTAGTCAATTCCTTCATGACCTTTTGAGCTCTGGAATATCATTATGAGAACCCTCTACCAAAACTAAATTTCTATTAAAGTCCTGTACGACAGGTTCATAATCAAAAATTCGCTAGAACTCGACGTGTGAATAGGATATTGTTCGTTCGCAATAAATAAAGGGTCTCTAGCGACACAACCTGAAACCGTATTAATAATTAGGTATTCTAATTTGGTATTAGCTATTTACGGAGCCCAAAGTCACCTCGATTGCTTTTAGTGGAAGTTCAAATCTCTGTCATGGAAATAAAATTTAATTCCGTGCGATTTTTCACTACACACGAGAAACCAATGTACTTTGACAATGTATACTGTTTAACTTTAAGAAGAACAAAATTAGGTATTAATGACCGTCAATACGGATTCCGGTGGAACCGCTCGTGCGGTGATCTTCTCGCATATGTGACGCATGTTTGGGGGCGATGCTCACACTCGATAAATGCTGGCGTCCCACAGGGATCGGTTCTGTCTCCGACTTTGTTTTTGTTGCACATCAACGACCTTTTGTCATGTGCACCAATAATTCATTGTTACGCGGATGACAGTACAGTTCATCATAGCTTTGTTCGACAAGCCCCCAAAGGGCTCACAAACTCCAACAGTTCGTAGGGCTTTGAAGCAAAGAATGGACGGTTACCTCGAGAGTGTTTTCTCATGTGGTAAAAATAATCTCGTTGAATTTAATGTTTCAAAGACCCAATCTTGTCTGATTACGTCTAAAAGGGATCGAAATGAAAATCTAGTCTCTTTCAACGAGAGCAATCTTCTGAACAGGCCCTCCATTGATATGCTTGGTGTAACCCTAAGTGACGAGCTCAGGGTATGGGGACTCCATCGAAGCCAGAGTAAATTTAGCCTCCCAAAAACTGGGCGTACTGTACAGGGCCCGCAGATACTTTAATAGTAGACAACTGCTAACCCTGTACAAATCACAAGTGCGCCTCACGGTTGAGTTTGGCAGCCACCTCTGGTCTGGAGCTCTAAAATACCTGAAAAATACTCTCGACTCTGTGCAGAAACGGGCGGTCCGTTTGATAGATTCTCCCATCTTAACAGACGGATTGCAATCTTTAGAGCACAGGCATCGGTTGGGAATGCTATCCTTGTTCTACCGGTATTACAATGGAAGATGCTCCGAGGAACTAGCATCATTGATCCCTTCGGTACCGGTGCATAGTCGGAAAACACGCCAAACGCGTACCCAACATTTGTACACAGTTGACATTTGTCACATGAGAACAGGTCGTTTCTTCGACTCGTTCTTGTGTTCAACACCTCGGCTGTGGAATGATTTGCCGGCCTCTGTGTTTCCTCCTTCCTACAACATGGGTCTCTTCAAGACCAATGTTCATTCCTTCTTCTCTTCAAAAAGACTCTCCACATAGCATCCCAGATGACATAGGCCCTGAGGGAAATTATTTTCCTCAGGGCCTCATGAGTGGAGTTAATGAAAAAAAAAACAGAAAATAAGTTTTTACTAATTAATGAACTTTGTGATATGACATTGTAATTAAAAATGAAACAATAACTTTGTTAACACAACTTTTATTAAATAAAAGTGGTGTTTACAAAGTTATTGTTTTATTTTACACTGTACATTTTATTATTTATGTTCTTTGTTGAATAACGTTAAGATCTTTACTTATTTTTTACATTATTATAATGATTTTCAAAGACTAGAAAGAGAAAAAGACACGGAAAATTAATACATTTATTAGATACATGTTACGAGGACGAAGTTTTCTTTATTACATAATTACAATGGTTTTCAAAGATAGAAAGATAAGACACCGAAAATGAATTTATTATGATTTAAAGTCAAATAGTTTTTTTTACACTCCTTTATTAGATACATATTACGAGGACAAAGTTTTTTTAAAATATACTTCGATTAACATTGCGTTTAATATTTAACCAAAAAAATTAATAAACTTCGTTCTAGTGCAGACATTCAGATTACAACGTTTACTTGAAACAGCTCGAGTTTCATAAAAATAATTCAGGGGTTGGGCAACGCAATGTCGTCCATATTGGTATACCATAATAAATGATTTTTTATTGTTGATTTCCTTCTAATAATAAACGATATGGTATTGAAATGATACTTATCATGGCTTTATGTATATGAATTTAGTCATCGCGTATCAAACGACGGCTACAGCGGACGAACACATCATAATGAGTAAGAATTTAAATCGTACTTTCAGCCCACAGGGGTAGTTCTATGCTTTCAGTATTGCCCTGGTGATAGACCACCCTTTAAAATCGAAAAGAAGCTTAAAATGGAACTCCCAGATAAACAAAATTACAAAAAATCTCACCAAAATTTTTTTCTTGTTTAGAAATAAATTTACTAAACAAAAGTGTGCTACGGTCTTTGCTAATAACGAATAGAATATGAGATTATTGGATGTTGATCTGCCTCAAAAGTGAAGCAGCTCTTTAAACACAACAAAAAATAATGAAAATAAACTCATGAAAAGTCTGAAAATATATATTTTTTAAACTTTAATGTTTTCAGTATTATTAAACCCCATTAAAAATGCTCTACTCATCTTTTCAGGAAAAAATAAGTATTTTACTGATTAACATACCTACACTACAATGTTCATATTCAAATTATACTTCCAAAATTATGTATCTGCTTTCTTTGGACAGAAAAAGCATAAATTCAATGCTTCGTTATTACAATATAACGCACTTCCAAATAGAATTAAAAATACCTTGAAGATTAAAAAGACCAACATGTATGGTTAGGTGAACTTGAAGATGAGGAAATTACTAAAAAAAGCTTAAGACAGCATTAATTAAAAAAAATTAATTTGTTTAAAAACAATGTCAAAATAAAGCTAAGAAGATGAGAAAATTCTTCAATTGATGAATCGATGCCTTAATAATTTTAATAATTATTACACTCCGCATCGGAAAAGGAATCCCCAGTGAGGTGAATAGCCGGATCTCAATCGTCCTCTTTCTTGTCTCCTTCCTTTTTTAATTCAACCTCATAACATACTCCAATTGAAGGTTCCATAGTTACACTGGTTTCGGAGAGTCCGTAACAGTTTGGACTGTTGTGTGGTTTTACATAAAAATAAATAAAATTTGGAATCAAACCATATTGCGAAACACAACATGGTAACGATTACGAAGGTCGACTGGCTGAATTGATTTTTTTGCAATTTTCATTAAAATCACAGATGCCAATTTATCCCACAATGAGAAATAAATCAATTATGGGTAACGCTATATTTGAAAGCTTAGCGAAGGAATAATATCCCAGTACTTAACAAAACTTTGTCACTTTCTTTCACGCCAAAGTCGCATGGACATAGTTGATTCAACTTTAATACTAATGGAAATATATAAACTTTTCGGAAAGGTTCAAGTGGATGTTGAGAAGCAAACCGAGTTGGGCTTTATTTCACAATGCCTTAACTTCAAGCATTTTGTCCTCTGAGGATTACTTATTCCTATAAAGTTGGAAACATTTTATTTTCACGAAACAATTTCGCTTGTATTTTTTAATTTTTTTGTAAAATATAAAAACCCCTTAACAGGTGTATTATTAGCAAATGGTTTCATACAAAAGTTACTAATTCCCAAAAGCTGCGTATTAAAGTTTCTGTTTTGAGAACAATATTTGTAATTACTCTGGTAGAGATTAACGAAATTCAGAGAGTTTGCTGAAAACAATACTGGAAAACAAAATTTGAGGGTAGTTTAAAAGGGCTATTTTTATGGAAAAAAATTCGCTCGCAACGTTATGCATACTATTTCTTACCCCAAGCCAACTGTCTGGAGCCAGTAAGACGATGGCATCCCCAATTTCAGGGATAAATTAGGGCATTACAAAAAAACTCATCAGGTTCGTTTTCCTATATAGAAAAGGTACAAAACTGTGGACCCGAATTAATTATGAAAGAGATAGGTAATGAAGTGCATTTTCTTGTAATCCAAAATCCGAATGGTTGTCATTCACAAGAAAAAAAGTTATAAAAAAATATTTATGAAAAATTTTAATATTATTTAATGTTATGCAAATGCATTTTTTATTTGCTTTCACCGGTATTTATATCATCTCAAGCGGGTCTAACAGTAAAGAAACTGAGTTCAGCGGATATTGGGCTCACTTCATTCTAAAGATTCAAGTAAAGAAAGGGATATATTATAAAGCTTTTAGAATAAATAAGTTTACTTTGGAAAAGTTTTTTATGGGAGTTATATATGTCTTAGCCAAATAGCCCTACAGTGCACCGTCAAAGCATCATTAACTTTACGATGTCATTCTCAATTCACGAGATTCGCCGGTTGAATCTCGCTGGAACCAAAGAAATATTTAATTAATTGTTTGGGCTTAGACCTCAAGTGGGTACTAAAATACCGGCAAATAGGTTCAAACAAATAAGCTTCAAAAGTTTTAAACGGGATACTCATGTGTAGCATCTCTGTAAAATGTTTCAAAATTAAAGAAATTCTGTCGTTTCTAAATCAAATATCCACATCAACTCTTTTTTTTAGATTGAATGTTTGAAAGAGTATACTTTTGAATGTAGCCATAACTTTGTGGTTATCTATTATAGATAAATGAAACAATTTAACTTTGTTTGATCCACTTTTATACTTGAGTAAATCCGACCGGTTTCATAAAAAAATAATATCGGTAATTTTTTGAGAAATGATAAAGATAAAGACCATAAATTGACTAATTCCGGAATAAATAAACTCAAATGTAATGATTGTCCCTCATTTTGTACTGGTAAAACAACTCGATGTATTAAAAATAATAATTTTTCTGAGTTCGCTAACCATATCATTGAAAATAACCATAGTTTTGAAAAAAATACGGGGATAAATATTCTTCATAATAATCATAAAGGAAAACGTTTAGATAACTTAGAAGCCTTGGAAATAAAAAATCCCTTAAAAATAATGAATCTATTATCAACAAACAAAAAATATTGCCTTATAAATTTCTTTTGTTTCCAAAATTTTTCTTTTCTTTTATTTTTCTTTTACTTTTTGTTTTTCGAATACATTTTTAGTTGTTAACTAATTGATTCAAGAACCTATTATTCCACTGTATAATTATGTAAATGCAAATTGTGAAGCTTAACTTTACATAATACTTTATGAATGATAATGTACCTACCAACCTAATATGAATATGTCAATTTGACTGTCCTAGAACGGGAGACCTTCCTAGTTGGACAGTCAAAGCTTCCTTATACTGAATGTATTTTATAACAAATAAAATAAATAATTAAATTTAAAAAATAAATAGCCCAATCACCATATAATCCCCTACCCACCCATTTATTAATACCTAGCAACAGCTCCATCCCTACCATAATAATACATTGTTTCCATCCATATTTAAAAACTGTCAAATCAGTATACATTTGCCCTGAAGAAGGAACGTTCGTTCTAAAACCGGTCGGATTTACTCAAGTATAAAAGTGGTTCAAACAAAGTTAGATTGAAAGAGTATTTGCCAACATTGTTTAAATCTTTTTGTGGTACTTTTTATGGGTTGGTAGAAAAAAAAATCTATAATATTAAAGTAGGAAAGAATCTGATAGTGCGTATTATTTTGCTTAACAATTCGTTAAAAATTAAGTTTATTATAACAATATTTTTTGAGAGTTTGATAGAATTAAATAATGACAAAAACATTTTTCCCGTTTAACAAACGCAGGGTGGAAAAAAGGTTGAAAGTTTAATAGGGACTTTTGGTCACACGCTATTGTTATCAGATTAGATCGTTGTAAATCACAGAGCTAAATCATTGTGTTTTTACTTGTTAGAATGTCAGAATGTTGGAAGAATTTGTATCGTTTTGCGTTAGAGTTTTCCACAAATACTTACTAAAAAACATAAATTCTTGTCGCATTCAATGAAAATTGGTAGTCGATGTATTAAAATATTGCACGAACAGATGTTCAAATATCCAGGATAATATTTGTGTCGTCCTTAAAACGAAAATAGTTTTGTTAGAAGTTTTTAATTTTGCACCCGCAGATCAAATTCTCAAGTATTCTTCACGGTAAACGGATCCAAACATTAACAACAGAACGTGATAAAATAAGAGGTTGTGTTAGGTTTGTTCTTTTTCTTCACTTTTCTTCAATGTCCTGTTTTGTCACTGTTCTGTTTCGTCATGGAATCTTTTTGTATTTCTCTTCATATCTCAAAACCATGGATTAACTTTTCAATACCCCGTTTGCACAATTTTGAAGGTTGCACATAATTATACCTAATGGTAACAAAACTAAACATTTGACATTTTCTACAACGGTCAGAGGACAGCCAGATGATGATTATGGTCTCAAATTACATGAGTTTCAACGAATTAATTAGACGAAATCATGCCACTGCCGCACTACTAGACAACACTCTAAAAAAGTAAAATATTTTGGCATTATAATCAATGAAAATCCATGACTCCCACAATCCAATGACTCCCACATAAATAGCAATAAAAAAAACTCAGAAAGCTCATGTACAACTTTAGTAACATACGCCATTTACAAAGTAAAAATCATCTGTAAAATATAAGATAACTACATTACTGACCAACACACCTACACTGCAAGGACAAACACCTTAAATCTACTGAAAGTTTCAAAAATTAAACAATTACCAATCTACTAAGTTATGTATATAATGCCCTTCCAAATGAAATAAAAAAAACTACGGCAAAAAAAGTTTAAAAACGACATACGACTAAGTAATGGTGAATATGAGGGAGTCATTAAAATTATGAATTTATTTATTTATTTTCGTTATTTGTTTTTGGGGTGTTATGCCGAGTTGCGCAACCTCATTCTTTAGCCAACGTTTCGGACATCGTTGCAGTGTCCATCATCAGGGCAGATCCGGCAGATCCGGCAGATCCGGTAGATGTGTAATTTTTAGTCGTGAAGTGTGTGCTTATTTACTTCGAAGCGATACCGTGCCGCCAGCACCACTAACTTTCACCAGTACAAAATAATCGTGACAAGCAGTGGCGTCATCGCCGCGGAACGGAATAGAAAGTTCATTAAAACGTGGTACGAAAATGCTTTTGGCCGTGAAAATCTTAAAACTATTTATTTATTGTTTCTTTACACTGCAGATAAAAATGTTTACAATACAATTTGTTACCTCACTAGGACAAGCCTGTGTTGAGGTTAGCAATAATTATACAAGTTAACAAAATAACACAAAATTATATAGATTTTGAAAGAACAATATTGTTGTACTTCTTACAGATTGAGATTATGGGTACCTACTGGTACCTACTAAACTGATGGCGCTAGGTAGTACATTAATGTAGACTTTTAGGGTGACCATAGTTTTGAGATCTGATTTAAAATAAAATAAATAAAGTTTTTTTGTTTTGTTTTTAAGGATTAAGTTGGAAATAATAAATATATGTATATAATTTAACATGTTATAGATTTGGCAAGAGGAAGATGAAAAAAACGGTTTAAACAAAAATAATATTATTTTAGCTTATTATTATGAACATACTCATTTAGCTAATAATTTAGAAAGGACAAAGTAGAAAAAAATCAATTAGCAATCCTCGACTAACACAAATAATTTAAGATTCTTTTTAAATTTGAATTGAATTAACACCAAACAAATAGGGAGGTTTTTTTTCTTCTTATTATACAAGTGGTCTGAATGCTGTAGAAATGAGATCCCTGAGGCGTATGTATGGTAAAAAGTATGCAAGGCTGATGTAAGCGTAATGAATAAGATTTAGAAAGGAAAACTCAGATAGTTTGGGCATGTAGAGCGATGAATGAGGAAAGGAATGTAAGGACAATACATGACGCAAAGAAATGGCACGACCAAGTGAATCACATACTTGAGTCGGGCCATATCAAGAGTTAGAATAACATCGGAGCAAGTCTTAAACGATGAGGCAAGGAGTGTGTGCCAAGACCAAGTTCTTTGGCGATCCGTCCTCTCTGCTTACCCCTGCGGATAAATGGCGTGAAGGTTAGTTAGTTAGTATTATTATACGACAACCTACAGTCAGTCTCGGAACAGGTATCCCGAATGAGGATGACTGTGAATAAACTACTTTTGTATTTCGTAAATTGTCATTAATAAAAAAACAAAAATAAAAAATAACTCCTTTCGAAAAGTCTTCCACCTCCAAGGTACCACAACGCTACGGAAATATTCATAGGGGGGACAAGTGCACTCATTCAGAGCACTTTTTATCCACAGCGCCAGCGTGGGAAGCTACGGTGTAGACTGCGCCAATCCACCAACATTATTATCACTGCTTGCTACTGCTATAGAATGTATAGCTTTTACCTTAAAACCCGTTTAATCACAGGAGACCAGATTTGTCCCAACGCACATAGGTCTCACATAAGACGCCGTAACTCCCTTACTATCATAGTTAGAAATATGTTCTAATCGGTGTTAGAAAGGAAAAACATCATGCTTTATATTCCAATCTAAAAAATAGCCACCAAAAAAATAAAATATACACTTTTATGTACACAAAGTTTTGAATCGCAAATTGAAAAAAGAATTTGAAACTTCGGGAATTTTTAAAAAAAAATTTCATAGAGCGACAAAAAATTGAGGTTACAATAATGTGTTAGTTATACATTTGTCTAATAAAATATGCATCTGTTTTAATTTTTTTTTATTATCAGTAACTTTAGTTAGAAAAAACATAAGGTGACCCATTTTGAAAACTTTTTTATGTTTGTATGCAAAAATTTTATAATTTAAAAAAAATATATATTTTTCGAATTCTATAATTTGAAAGCGTATTTCATCACCATTCTAAAACAGTTTTTGGTTTTTGAATGTGTTCAGAAATATTCCAAATATTTGCATTTTATTGTAAAGCGAAAATATTTTGACGATCCGAAAAAAAGCCAAATTTTTGAAGGGTTAAATTACATTACATTCACAAGTACTACAAATAGTATCACAGGTTTACCGTAACCATATCGGTAAATAACTTTTGAAAACGTGGATTTGTATTAGAATTTATGAGATATCTGTTCATTCTTGTTATATCCGCCTACAAAACCAAATAAAATCCAGACTGCTGTCCAGAAACACCACGAGACGTGGGTACTAACTAAGAGGAATGAGCGAACACTGGACGTTTCTGAAAGGAACATTTTGAGGCATATTTTCGGACCGGTTTTAGAAAATGTATTTTGGCGCAGACGTTACAACAATGAGGAATATATTCTGTTAAAATTTATAAAACTGGGAAGACTTCGGTGGCCGGGTCAAGTAGAAAGAATGACCGAGCATCAAGCACCAAAGGCCCTGCTGAACTCAAGACCGATAGGGCGAAGGAGCCTGGGAAGACCAAGATTAAAATGGAGCGACAACGTCCTCAAAGATATATCCACCTTGGAGATTGTAAACTGGAGAGAGCTGGCACAAAACCGAGATGAGTGAAGGAAGACTCTCGAGGAGGCCAAGACCCACCAGGGGTTGTAGAGACAAGAGTGACGATGATGATGGTCATACTTGTATGAGCATTTGGAGCAATGAAATATATGATTTTTTTATAAGAAAAACTCTCTTTTTATAATCTTTGAAGTTTATTCCCATTAATGTAAAGAAAAAGATAAAAGATAAAGATATAAGTTATAGAAAAAGATAACAAAAATAATCTAAACGAAAATATGAAAGAGAACAAGCCACAGAAAACAGAAAAAATATAATGGGCACAACTGGGACTCGAATTCAGAACCTCTCGTCTAACCGGGACGTGTACCAATTCCGCCATTTAGACTTTTATGAAAAGTCAATAGTGCCATATGAATTAAATCGGATATATTTTTCCGTGACGCTATATAAGTTACAAACCAATTCTTAGAATGATTGTTTCCAATTAAAATGGTAGTTGCCTAAAATGTGGAAAAAAATAGTTGGAGATAATATTGTTAATTCTAAAATTTGAAATAAGAGATTGGCTAATATGACGGTTTGACAGAAGGTGGCAATGGCGGAATTGATAAAGGCGCACGTCCCGGCGAGAGGTTCTGGGTTCGAGTCCCAGTCCATCATTATTTTTTCTGTTTTTCTGTGTCTTGTTCTCTTTCATATTTTTCTTTAGATTATTATGTTATCATCTTCTTCAATGAAATATATTAAGGTTGGACACATTTATTTCCATTACCGATCGGTCCAGAAATAATGACTCTCTCATCAAATATATTCATATGTATTTTTGAATGTAGCTATTACTTTGTGGTTATCCATTATAGAAAAATGAAACATTACAACTTTGTATAAACCACTTTTATGATGTGCAAATCCGACCGGTTTCGGAACAAACGTTCCTTCGTCAGGGAAAGCTTATACTAATTTGACAGTTTAGAACAATGTTTTATTGTGGTAGGGGTGGAGCCGTTGTTAGTTAATAATGTAGATTGGGTGGGTAGGTATTAGTGTAGAGTGGGTGGGTAGGGGAACAAATCCATGATTGGGCTATATGACAATATATTTTGTTTGTTGATAATAGATTCATTATTTTTAAGGGATTTTTTAATTTCCAAAGCTTCTAAGTTATCTAAACGTTTTCCTTTATGATTAATATGAAGAATATTTATCCCTGTGTTTTTTTTTTTTTTTTTCAAAACTGTGGTTATTTTTTATGATAATGACACTAAATACATATTCATATGTATTAAGTGCCCAGTAGCTTTTGTATTTTAAGAAGAAATTAAATTTGCTAAAATATTATTCGAAAGTTCTGCTGGTTTACGTAAACCCCTAAATCATTTCTTGGTATTACAGCTGTTTTAATGTTTAATGCCGTTTTAAACAGTGGTTATTTCCCATACATACAATAGGCTTATTCAATTGAATTTAGCTACCTCTACCCCTTTGTAATTGTTAAATATTAATGATTTTGGTTAAACCAATTTAAAATTATAATAAGTTTTTCATAATTTTCAAAACTATATGGAAATCTACGATTAAACGCCAAAAATCATAAATATCATTTTATGCTAGCGGGAAGTAGCACAAGGAGAAGGAAAGGCAGAGCTTTGGTATTGATTATGTCGTGTCAACTTTTATATTAATACTTGCTGACCCGGCCGCATGTTGCTGTCGCTAACGAAACACATCGCCATCTACTGGATGGTAGCCCAACCTGGATAATCAAGTGTTTATTATTATTTACTCACACCGCTATCTGTTAAAAACTTATAAAACTTACAAATAATTACAAACATTGTCCTGTAACAAACATTTAATGAACATTTAATTCGCAACAATAAATATTGAAGTCTCGAGTTCAAGCTGCCGAAATGAGGTACTTGAGAGGAGTGGCAGGGGTTACGAAATGGGATCATATAAGAGACTCGACGATCCGAGAAAATCTAAGCATCGAAACACTGCTACTCTTCATAGAAAAATCGCTAATGAGGTGGCTTGGGCATGTACTAAAAATGACTGACGACCGAATTCCTAGGAAAATACTGAGTGCGATTCCAGAGGGTAGACGTCCAGTGGGCCGCCCCAGACACAGTTGGGCAATGCAACTCCAGAAAATGTGTGAGGTGAGGATGGGACTGCCATGGACGGAGGAGCACAAGACAGGGACGTATGGAGGAGCCTTGTCGATGCTGTGGGTCCCCGACCCGAATAGGAAAAGGGAAAGAATATGATGATGTAATATTGAGGTCAATAATAGAGAAAAAAAACTATCTTATCTTTTAAGTCGGACCAAATGACACACACTAAGATAAATTTCATCAAAATCGGTTTAGTAGTTTCGGAGTTTTTCTCAAATAAACATCGTTACGCGAGATTTTTTTTTTAATATACATATATATAAAGATAATCTGATTATGGCAACTCACCGAGTGACTTATTCTAGAAACATGCAATATTTATTCAACATACAATACAGCAATAAAACACTGTATAAGAATAAATCAACATGACGCTATGTGCCTTCGATCACTTGCACATGAACGGCTGAACTTTTCTCAAGTGTTAAGGCATTATATCCGGAAAGTTCGACATTTGTGATGCTCGTTCGCTTGATACTTACAACCCTAGACAAGTTTCAAGAATATTACGTAAAACTTGCGCGAGACTAGCGCCAATAGTTTTTCCGAGCGGTTTACGATACCATACCTATTATACCTATCGCCGTAGGAACTACTATAAATCTGACGAAATAATGGTTATGCCAGAGTCTTAAAAGTTACTTCTTAGCTTTATCGATCCCACTGTAGATAATAAGCAATAAAGCCTTCTCTTGAAATATGGCAATGCTAGTATATGTTGAATAGTAATAATATGTATTGATGTTACGGCATAATTTATTATGCTGATGTACCTTGTGATGTTTGTCTTTTCTCTACTCTCTTATATTTGTCTGTATTTTATTTACTCCTGGGCACTTGGCACCAGTCGTAATATTCTTCTTTTCTCTTGGCTCTGATCGATATTTAAATTCTTAAGGCTTTGCATATGTGTGGTAGGGATGGAAAATTCCTCCCCTACGTCACACAAGCCTTTATAAAATTGGACCCTTATTTCCTCTGATAACTACAGAAAGCTACTTAAAGCTCCCTTGTACTACATACCTTTAGTGATATATGTACTTAACTAATAAATACGTTATTTACGACTTTGAACGTAAATATTTTCGTATTTAGGTTGTAATTAAACTCCATCAAACGTTGTGTAATTTTTTTGATTTATGATATAGGACTTTAATTACTTTAAATTTTGTGGTAACCCTCTTGATTCTAAACAGAGTGTTGAATTTCAAAACTGTATTGGTCTCTCTCTTGCAAATTTAACCTTAAGTAATTTCTCTAAATGAACTAACTTCCCTTTGACGTTTATTATGATTCCCTACATCCTAATGAATTCATGAATAAGTAATACTAATCGAAACTACACATGACTAATTGAACAGATAATTAAATATAACTCAAATGGTTAAATGTTAGTAAATTTGATTATGATTGTATCTCGTATCTGCTGGGCGCCCCTCCGTTTAGATTCAGCTGCTATAAGGTACATATAAAGATGGATTTAGTAGGTTAATGTAATTAGTTAATTGCATATTTGACGAACTCAGAATAACCCTTTTTCTGGCAAAATTTGGCTCCTGCCTCCATCAAGTAAGCCGGGTGATCAGAAGTCAACCCAAAATTCGCACAGTCTTTTGGCACGGTTCAATTGATTGATACCTAAGTTATCGCGTCCCAATTGACCTTCCTTTCGCCATCATGCACTGCCTTCAGGTCTTCCTCCAAGCCCAGATACCTCCAAATTCCTACTCCTCCAAAGTTTACTATTTACTTAGGGCGAACCGGTTTCGTCCTATATGCAATCATATACTCACGGGTTTGTGTGGAGTTACGGGTCGTGAATCCTCCCTCCACGTTCAAGAAATGAGACGAGAGTGACCCGACAGGCCTAAAGCACTAATTGTAAGTGAGTTCGTTTCATTCAATGAACAGTACATAAAAAGATATATATGTAAACATACGTTTTGGGAAGGTTTATAACTCGCAATGCGAAACTACTTGCAACGCATCCCGAGCTCGGATCTCGCCCATCGGATTCTGCACAATCCTCAGATTGATACCGAATATATACGTAAGAATAGTGTGAAATATAAATATATACTAGTACAATAAGATCTTATCTGGCGATGTGTTCTGGAGATTCGCCATAACTCCAAGCTTTTGTTTGGTTTTGTTGACGGTTTTGTTTGAGAGATCCGCCATCTCTATGGTTTGATTAATGGTCCTTGTTACAGAAGCGAACACTGCCTTCTGTTGGTTGAACTGTATTTTTTTTTCTTTTCTTTCCCTCCCCTCCAATGTTCAACTTTTGATAAATTCTTGCTATCCCGTGATTCTCAATTGAATCATGTAAATCCTCATTACCCCTTATTAAGCTATCCCGTGATTTTTCAACTGCTTCATCTAAGCCTTCATTACCCCTTATTAAGCTATCCCGTGATTTTTCAACTGCTTCATCTAAGCCTTCATTACCCCTTATTAAGCTATCCCGTGATTTATCAAATGTTTCATCTAAGCCTTCAATACCCCTTATTAAGCTATCCCGTGATTTATCAAATGTTTCATCTAAGCCTTCAATACACCTTTTTGAACTATCCCGTGATTTATCAAATGCTTCATGTAAATCTTCAACACACCTTTTTGAACTGCTATAATAAATCTGTTAATTTTCAATTGCTTAGATCTGTAGATACCTCTTTACGTTCAAATTAAAAATAGTGTTTAATTTTTTTTTCTTTTGTTCCTAATAATTGCGCAATATAATAATTTTATCCCGTTCCTAGAAGTTAATACCTAAGTACGATATCCACTAATCAAGGTCATTTTTTTTTTTTCTTTTTACTGTATTCGAACTAGTGCCCCAGTGACCGAATTATTTTGTAAACAATTTGAGCTTTGTAAACATTCTCTACGGCCTCGTGACCTAGATTCCAGCGTATGAGGTATGTTTACTTTAGACATTCCGGAGACGTGTGAGATGACTCTAAAAATTTTTCTTTGTTTGATAATGATGTACTTAGCGCAATTGTCTAGTCTGATACCCGATTACGTATACATATTTATTCATTTATATATACTTTGTCTCAATAAATAATTTATAATATTGATATGTATATACATAAATTTTATGATTGAAATAATTTCTAATATCATAACTTATTTCAAATGCTCTGGATTTTCTGAAATTATATTAATACATACATAAGATTAAATATAAAATATTGATTTGTAAATTTATCACACATAACTACTTTCAATAGTTATTGATGAATTCAGAGGTAGGAATCGATACCCTTTTCCTCTTTTTATATAAGTGTTTTTCTTTTTTTTTTTTTTTTTTTTTGATTATAATTTTTCTTGGGAACAAAATTACATATATATATATACATCCCGCTACAGATTTGGCGTCCTTTCACTTCGCATCCTTTTGGCTACCACTGCTTACGGTAGGTTTTTAAATAAAATTGCTGTGAATGTTCACATGTTTTTAGGTTGACAAAAGAGTGATAGTAAAAGAATTATCCAGAAATTGTGTTTTGAGGGTATTCAAATTTTTGATAGGTACGTATACTTTAGAGTCTTTTGGGCGTCCTTTCATATTGCCGCCGTTTTGGCAACCGCGTATATCGTACGTATATCACACTTCATTCCATATTTAGGGCGTCCGTTCATTACGAACATTTGACGACCTCCGTATATTCCTGCATGCAGTACGTTTAAATTACGATGCTTTCAGAATCCTTTTAATTCGTTCTCGATTTGCCAACGGTCTATCTATCGTAGGTACACAATGATTGGTTACATAAATATTATTTTGAAGGAAACCAAAACAGAATCCCAAGAAGTCAAAACGGTAGACTGTTATTATATCATTTTATATTTGGGAGGAAAAACAACAATCAAATTAAAAATTTGGGAGGCAGGTGTGGGTACCGCCGCCCCGGGAACCATTTACAAGATAACTAACAGCCCTGCCATAGGTCACACCAAGTGGTTAGATATGTTTGGTGTCTTAGCGGGGGTGCCCGGGTTCACGGAGTGAGCTGTGTCTAGGTCTTGGCAGCCTATGGATTTGCCCACCTACTACATGGCGGGCCGGACCAGGAGAGACTGGTTGAGGGAGACCTTTTCATCTCTCCAACCGGACTCTCGATCCACGCCTTATATCACAGTGGGAGGGATGGATTCATATGTCTGTCACTCCTGGACACATTGACCCGCAGATTCCTAACTACCCTTCATACTTTTTTCTTTCCCAAAACTTCCTCTCCTTCCTTTCCCCAAAAATACCCTCCACACAACATCCCCAAAGATGACATAGGCCTTGAGGGAAATTGTTTTCCTCAGGGCCTGCAGTGTGGAGCTAATGAAAAAAAAATATATAGAGTGAACAGGAACAAGGTTATTTTAGTTAGCAATAATTATTCGGGATGCATAAAATTGGCTCCTTATTGCGATAGGTAGCAATTGACAAGTGCAATAAAGGCACAATTTTTTTTAAGAAAGACAATCATTATTGGGTTACGAATAACCAGTCACTAATTTAAAATCTCGTACTTTTTTTTTCTTTTTTTTTACATGAGCTCCACACAGAAGACCCTGAGGGAAATTATTCATCTTTGGGTATGTTGTGCGGAGAGCTTTTGAAGGAAAGGAAGGAGAGGAAAATTATTTTAAGGAAAGGGGTTTAAAGGGTGGGTAGGAATCTGGGGTTCAGTGTGTCCCGGTCATCCGCCTCCAAGACCTAGACAAACCTCACCCCCCATTCTGAAAACGACCTTCGTTCGTCGTTTCCACAAAACTTTAACGTATTGACCAAATCCAAGAAGAAAATTGATAAAGAAATAACAAAAAAAATACAGGGCGCAGTTCACACGCCGTAGAAATGAAACCTTCAGAAAACTAAAGTAGACAAGAGTGGATAGGCTACGAAGCACCGCACAAAGAGAAGCCCGATTATTATCTTATTCTCTTGTAGTCCTATAGATGTATGTTTTAGCCTCTTTTTAGTGTCGCTATTTTTAGTTTCATCGAGTTTCAAATCACAACGGTGCTACAAAAGTTTTCACTTCAAAAGAGGTCGAATGCCGGATTTTTGTTTTTATTTCGAAAAGGACTCGAGGCATATTTTTAGAAACCACGAGATAGAATGTGAAATTCAAAATATCCTGACAATAATGAATGGCAAGGAAAGAAAAGGTCTTCTGCTAAATTGCATAAAACGGGAGATTATGTACAAAATTATCAGGAATACAAAAAACCCATTGCAAGAAAATACCATTCCTCATTTAATGATTATTTGCCATGCCCCAAATGCTTGGGATTTTTTCGATTAAACAATATGAAAACATAGAAAACTATGCTTAGATATTTAATTTAAATGTACCTAGACAGATAATTTAATATGTATGAAGAATGAGTTAATGATGAATGTAAGTAAGTCTAAAATCGTGGTGTTTGATACGAAAACAATGTGAAACTTATTTGTGAATGATGAATACTTGGAGCAGGTGGATAAGTTTTTGAAGTATGTATTGTGAATTATATTTGGGAAGTGTGTTTACGTTAGATGGGAAGGCTGATAGAGATATGTGAAACAAGGTTAAATGTAGGTAACTCCATTAACGGAGGATAGAACGCCAGTGGCGCCAACAAAAAAACTGTCCAAAGAAGCGACGCCAGCTATCCATAATAGAGTGCTGGAACCGACCCCCATGTATGGCTGTGAGGCATGGAACTGGTAGAGGAAGGAAGAGGAAGGAAGCAAAGGAAGGAAAGTAGGCTGAATGCTGTAGAATTGCGATTCCTGAGGCGTGAGTATGGTAAAACCATGTACGATCTTGGGAGAAACGTGGAGATCCGCGAAGAATGCAAGGCCAATGTAAACGTAATGAGTAAAATTACGAAAGGAACGCTCGGATGGATTGTAGAGCGAATGAACGAGAAGACGTGTGGCATTTCAATTTGGGAGGCGGGTATGGGTACCGCCGCCCCGGGAACCATTTATTGGATAACCAACACCTCTGCCATAGGTCACCCCCAAGAGGTTCACTACGTTTGGTGACTTAGCAGGGGTGCCCGAACTCATTGGGTGAGGTCTTGGCAGCGGATGCGCCTGCCCACCTACTGCGTGGCGGAGAGAGACTGGTTGAGGGAGGCCTTTCGACCTTTTCAGCAGGACTCTCTCGACCCATCGCTTTGCACAGCTATTGGAGGGATGGACTCATACGTCCGTCACTCCTGGATACACTAAACCTCTGATTCCTACCAGGCGCGGCCGGTGCCTCAAGTTATAGGTGGTTCACCAAGCCATTCATAAAAAAACGAAAGGTTGATATTATATTTAAAAAAAAATCTAGACATCATGCATAATTTTACATTATTTGCTAAGTATCTAAAAATATCATGTAACTGTAATAGTAAAAATATCGTGCGATGTAAAAACATGCTGATGTCTAGAGTTTAATATAGTCAATTGACCTGCCAGGTAAGTAGGTATGTTTTATGTATCTGTTTGTAAATTCAAATAATAAAAATACATATAGCCTAGGAACTCATAATAAATTGTACAACGCAACATAACTAAAACGGCGCTCTAGTAATTATCCAATTATTATAGAATTATTCTGGTATCAATATTTTTAGAAGCATTTTACACTCCATTACTATTGATATTACATCTATTAGAAGATTAGTGGAAAGGGTGGGTGTGATATCCATTTGAAAATACTCAACCTTCCAAAGATATAATAATAACGCAATAATCCAATAATAATAATTAACACACAAGAATAATAATAATAATAATAACGCAATAATCCAATAATAATAATTAATCGCCATTTACTGTCGTGACAACTTCGATCAATGGGTGACAAACAAATAATAATGTCAAAAAGGTACATCCCAAGGGCTCGAACAAGATAATGTCACACCAGACGCATAGCTGACCCTTTGACTAATGGTTACATTTTAGAAGAGAAATATTATTACTTAATATTATCTTGTTCAAACCTTACTACCGCTGGAACCAAAGCTTCGGAATATTTCCGAAGAATGCCGAAGCTCTTCGGGTCGGCCATGCGGCACGCGGTCAGCCGAGTTTTAGTGACATGTTTCTGACGTTTTGGGATTTTTTACTACGAGCATCATTCAAATAACGGGGCGCTTAGCTCTGGCGCGCGGTTTGGCATTGTACCTACCTCGGTTCCTCGCTCCTGGCGGGTAGCCGCCGTAACTGGCGGGTGGGAACAATGCGTTTATTTGGCCGTAATACATTGTTAATTGTTAGATTGATAATTAATTATAATTTAATATAAAGATTGTGCTCAATTTTATCAATTTAATAAATAAACACATTACGTAGAAATACGATGAGTTGTAAAATGATGTTGAAAGACCCTCCTCACTGCATCCCCTAAGATGACATAGGGCCTGAGGGAAATTATTTTTCTCATGGCCTTCTGAGTGGAGCTAATATAAAAAATGGCAAGACCAAGTGAATCAGATACTTGATTCGGGCTGCATCAAGAGTCAAAATAATAGAAGAGGATGTGTGAGACGATGTATGAATGTGAACGAGGCAAGGAGTGTGTGCCAAGACCGAGTTGCCTACCCCTCTCTGCCTACCCCTGCGGAGAAACGGTGTTATGGTTAATTAGTTAGTGAAGGATGATTTTATACATATTTTTGACGTCGAATTCTGGTGCACCTTTTGCTATACATTGGGTCATCATATTAATAATTATGGTTTCTTCTTGGTGTGGTTCATTTTCATTTTGTGTGGTTTGAAGATTGAATATTAATTTTGCAAAAATTAAAACGTTTTTTATTTTATTTTATAAGACTCGAACCCACGCGGTCTGAATTGTCTGGCCACTAAATTCGTGAGGCGCTTTACGCCGCTGGACTATGGGAGCATTGAGTGAGAGCGAGGATTTACCGTACCTATTATATTAGAACTAATTAACTATTATTTTATTTTATTTATTTTAAATACATAAACGGCTATACTGCCTTTTATAAATAAACATATAATAGAGTACAAAAGTAAGAAAAAATATATCATTACATAATAGTAGTTTTAAACTTTAAAATAACATACAATGATTTTATGTATCACAACAAAAAATAACAAAAAAGAACAATGAGAAATATCACATTTCTTTTCAACATGTCCATATTGCGTATATAAAGTTACATTATGGAAAAATAATTTTTGAGTGCATGTTTATATTGCGCTAATTTTAAGAAATAAATGTCGCCGATGTTAGCATATTCATTTCCCAAAATGTGTAATCGACTGATTGGTGAGTAATAATGTGATAAAATAATAATAAATATAATATAATAATAATAATATATTAAAATAATAATAAATTTTCGTGACGCATTTCTGTTTCATTTGAATTTCAAGTCGCTAGTAAGTAAGTATCTAAAACTTAAAATAATTCACAAAATTTATTATTACACTATGAATGAAAAAATAAAAAAAATGAAAAAAAGTACTTATTTACTTATCACTTCTGAGTGATAAGTATAAGAGATTAGATAGACTAATCGGTCTCCTCATTGTGCGGTGCTTCGTAGCTATTCGATCTCCCCTTCGTGCGGTGCTTCGTAGCTTCTTCGCTCTTGTCTACTTTAGTTTTCTGAGGTTTCACTTCTACCGCGTGAACTGCACACTTGTACTTTGAAGTGTAAACTTCTAGCACCTGCAAATCGCCTAGTACCGTTGTGATTTGAAACTCGATGAAACTAAAAATAGCGACACTAAAAAGAGGCAAAAGCATACATCTATAGGACTGCGAGAGAATGAGATAATAATCGGGCTTCTCTTTGTGCGGTGCTTCGTAGCCAACCCACTCTTGCCTACTTTAGTTTTTTGAAGGTTTCATTTCTACGGCATGTGAACTGCGCACTGTATTTATTTTTCGTTATTTCTATATTAAAGACGTGGTAATATCGTGATAAATTTTTATGTTTTCACCTACCGATAATTGTTTATTCATACTTTAAATCAGTAAAAATAATACAAAAAACCTAAAAATCGTTTTAGAAATTTTATTCTCTACAAAACTGTATTGAAAAAGAGGTACGTACAGAAAACCAAACCAAGTCGTGCAATTTACTTGTTTTTATAAACTTATACACATTTTTACGGCTGTGTATCTCAATACTTATTAGAGGTAGAAGACATTTTTTTAAATAAAAATTGTAGGTAATTTTATATTCTACTAAACTTGTGAAAATACTTAAGCCGAATTTTTTATTGAAAACGAGATATTTGGGAAAAAACTAGATTTTGGCGCGATTTCGGCTGGTTTTTTCAAAATGGCGGCGAAAGCTCAAGTGACCCAAGTTAGAAAACTCAGATTTTACATCAAGAGATGAGTTTGTAAAACATATAAAAAAAATTGGGACTACCGGAATAATACCGATCGCGGATCGCTAATCGCACTGGCCGCATTGTCAATCAACCATGCAAACAATGCCCTTCGTTAAGAGCTATGCCGGTCATTTAAAAATATCGTCGATAGGTATTAAAACGAATGTCTTCTGTTCCACTCCGCACTTCCCTCAGGGGAACTGAGCGAAAGGGACAACTGAATATCGGGCCGAAAATACCTAAATAAAATCGTCAAAATCGATGTTTTGTATTCCCCATTTCTCTTCTCCAAAACTGGGCCGATTTTAATTTTTTTTCCTTAACTGTATTAGAAGAAAATATTCTGTG
The DNA here is from genome assembly GCA_929108145.2 of Limnephilus rhombicus. NCBI lineage: Eukaryota > Metazoa > Arthropoda > Insecta > Trichoptera > Limnephilidae > Limnephilus > Limnephilus rhombicus. Next base: position 19,331,527 of record OV815272.1, on the reverse strand, counting down.
TTGGTACGTTTTGCTTTTTTTTCAAATACATTGTTTAGTTTGTATACTGAACGTCTTTGACGGCATTTAAACCAGGCAATTTTATTCATTTTTGGAAGGTCCTAATTTCTATAAGAAGTAAATTATCAAAAAAAGCAAAACGTACCGATACGCTAGTGGTCGATATCTATATTATGTAAAAAAATTGCTCTAGGGTCAAAATCCAGAGAGATAAACGGGGAATACGTTTGTAAGGAAAAAACGCAGCCCGCATTCAATCTTAATTTTACACAGACGCAGACTTCGCGGTAGTCGCGTGTCGCGTAGAGTAGTCCCGAATGCGACTAGCCCCATCCCTTCCCTTACCCCGCGGGCTCCTGTTCATACAAAAGTCACGTGGAATCTGCGTGCAATCGAAATCAATTTAAAAAAATAGGTTGCCGTTGAAAATTGTGTTGGATCTTTGCAGAAATCATTTTAACAATAGCTATCCTATCAATTTGACTTAAAAAATTGGACGGAGGATTTTTCCGGAGCGATATTTTTGACTGATATCAAAAAAGCATTTTCCAAAAGAAAAAAATGTTGGATCTTTTGATTAAATAAAGCTAACACCAATATAAAGACACTTCGTGATCAAAAATTGGAGGGAGGAATTTTCCCGGCAACAATAGAAATAAAAAACAAATCTCTTATCTATAAACAAAATGTTAGTTTTTTTCGTTATTAGTTTTTGGGGTGTTATGCCGTGTTGCGCTACCTCCTTCTTTAGCCAACGTTTCGGACATCGTTGCAGTGTCCATCATCAGGGCAGATCCGGCAGATCCGGTAGATCCGGCATAACACCCCAAAAACTAATAACGAAAATGCTTTTGGCCGTGAAAATCTTAAAACTTATCCAAAATGTTAGTTGCACTGACAAAATCGACCAGTTGTCTCTGGCTGTTTTCTGCTGAATATGAGTGCCGTGGGCGCTTTCTGCAGATTGTTAAACGGTGTTTTCGTGATCAGCAAATATTTAAGAAGGCGATTACTACGAATTTTTGTATGAAAGCGACCTGGCTGGTTTTAATAGAACATAGAATGGACGTTTCTCCGTCGGATTATCTTATTTTTGCCAAAACTGTCGCCTGGATGCTTTCTGCATAACTACGTTCAATTAATGTTTGGGTTAGCCTCAGTTTGAACCTCTATTGTGTAGTCTATAGGTACCTACCTATATGCACGGCTTACGGCACGCACTTCCGAGTTCCGAACACAAGATGCGCTAGACGCTACTGGCTACACCCACAATGCATAACAGCTGTGTGGGTGAGGTGTAGGGAATTCGGCCGGCAACAGCTAAGTTTGTGTGCGCTTATTGTTTTGAATTTCGTTAGTGTGCGTGAGCTTGGTTTCAACGCGATAAAGTAGATATAATGAAATAACGCTGATGCGCAGGTTAAGCGAAACCGGTCGGTATAAAAAAGGTTAATGGATGAATCGTGGTTACAAACTAAGTGATTGTTTTATTTCAATTAATATCTTTGTCGAACCACAAAGTGACTGCTTTCTACCAAAGTAAAAAAAGGACTTAATTATCACTTATAATGAATGTTCATCTTCTTATGTACATGAAAAGATATAAAACGTTTAAAAAAAATTTTAAAAATATAATAAAAGGTAGCTAAATAGGTATCCGAAACAATTTTAAAAAATCCGAGTACGCAATTAAAAGTGAAACCTTCAGAAAATAAATTAGAATACAGTGGGAGGAGTGGCTACGAAGCACCGCACAAAGAGGAGACCGATTATACTCTTATTCTCTCGTTGGCTAAATTCCATAGATGTACGAGCATTTTTTTATTATGTATATCTTACTAATTTTAAAAATTTAAATATTTAGAGATGATGTAGGTACATAAATTAAACTCGAGTACGTGTAAACTTCTTTAGCACCGTTGTGATTTGAAATTCGATAAAACGAAAAATAGCAACATTAAAAAGAGATAAAGACATACATCCATAGCATTAAGCCTGCAAGAGAATGCGATAGACTAATCGGTCTCTTCTTTGTACGGTGCTTCGTAGCTATTCAGTCTCCTCTTCGCGCGGTGCTTCGTTGTCGTCTCCCCACCCTTGTCTAGAGTTTTCTGAGGTTTCACTTCTACTGCATGTGAACTGCACATTTGTATTTTGAAGTGAAAACTTCTTTAGCACCGTTTTGGATTTGAAACTCGATGAAACGAAAAATAGCGACAATAAAAGGAGTCAAACACATACACCTATAGAATTTAGCCTGCAAGAGAATGAGATAGTATAATCGGTCTCCTCTTTGTGCACTTCTTCGTAGCCTTCCCGCTCTTGTCTACTTTAGTTTTTCTGGAGGTTTCACTTCTACCGCGTGTGAATTGCACACTCTAAAATTTTTTACTGTAGTATGTTTACTCGCGACTGTCTGATAAGGATTTAAGAAACTTTTATATGGTTGTGATGCATTTGATGTGGTGGGTTCTGGTTCATTTCAATATTTTCACCTACGACTTAGTCATCTAATGATTCATGGGGTGTGGTTTGTTCGGGTCTTGGTGGCGAATGCGTCTGCCAACCAGCAGCACGACAGGTCGGATCGGGTGAGAGTGGTTAAGGAAGTCCCATTAACTTCTCCAGCCGCACTCTCTCGGAACATTGCCTTGCACCGCAGTGGGAGGGATGGATTCATACGTCCGTCACTCCTTGACAAACTGAACCCTAGATTCTTACCCACCCCTAAAATCCTTTTCCTTCCCATAGCTTCCTCCCCTTCCTTTCCTATACGCAGCGTCCACAAATATGACATAGGCCCTGAGGTAATTATTTTCTTCAGGGCCTCCTGTGTGAAACTAAAGTAAAAAACAAAAACATTTATATTAAATTTAGTCGCATTGTTTTCGATGTTGTTTCCTCGAATACAATGTTTCTGAAAACACGCCTTGAACAATTAAAATTATAATTAACGGGTTGTTAAAAAAAAATGACAGATTCTTCAAATATTTGAAGTTAATTTTCACAATCTGTGTAAGTTGTATTCAAGTTCATTGTTATAACAACAGAACTTGAATAGAACTTACACAGAACGTGAAAATTAACTTAAAATTTTTAATTTTTGATGACTCCTTCAAATTTTTAAAACCACCTGTCCTAAGTCCTTTTCGAAATAAAAACAAAAATCTGGCAGTACTATTTTGAAGTAAAAACATCTTTAACACCGTTGTGATTTGACACTCGATGAAACGAAAATTAGCGACACTAAAAAGAGGCAAACACATACATCTATAGGATTTAGACTGCGAGAGAATAAGGGGGCATTCATTAATAACGTGAGCAGTTAATTTTCCAATTTAACCCCCCCCCCCTTTGGTGAGATTTGGTGCCCCCCCTATCTCCCCTCACGAGACATCAGTTGTGTATCTGGGGTCCCACCCTATCCCATCCCGCCCAATGCTACCCCGTTACGCCCCCCCCCCCCCCGTTGTGGTAAATATGATCGCGACAATATGCTAAAAAACTGTTCAAGATTTGGTGAGATTTTACTGGACCCCCACCCCCCATTTTAAGCTCAATTAATGTATGCCCCTAAGATAGAATAATCGGTCTCCTCTTTGTGCGGTGCTTCGTAGCCTACCCACTCTTGCCTACTTTAGTTTTCTGAAGGTTTCATTTCTACGGCATGTGATCTGCGCACTGAATTTATTTTTCGTTATTTCTATATCAATTTTCTTCTTCGATTTGGTCAACACGTTGAAGTTTTGTGGAAACAATGTTCGTGGGTCGTTTTGATTAGATGAATCATCCATGCAATATTTTTATTTTTTCGATTAAAATTAATTGGTGAGCTCGCCTTTTGTTTCACACATGGGATTTGGGTCGTATCCCACCATCACCGTCAGAGTAAGTGAACTCCTGTAAAATAAGAATAGGGAATTTTAAAGAAGTAAATTTGACCGTTTAAATGACCGAAAAGAAGAATTATTAATTGAAGGCAAGTACCTCTAAAATGGTCGGTCGCCAAATACCTACACTCCAAATCACATGTACGTTAATGCTCGGTATACGATAATACGATTGATCACGATAAAATTTTAAAAGGCAAAACATTCGAGGCAACCGAGGCTAAATAAGCGCGGCGGCAACGTCGCAAAACACGCCACCGCCACGTGCACCTCACGGGAGTGAGATTACGGGAGTTGAAATTAACCGGCAACGTTGTTTCCCAACACATTTGCAACGCCATCGGTGGCGTGTAAATGCTAGGAATGAAAGGCGGCATGTTATGTCACACCGGTCGCCTAAATGTCGGTAGGATGAAGGGCAGTATACATGGCCGTGTATATCACCTAGCGCCTAGCTGCGTAGCGACAGATGGCGGAACTTTAATATTCGAAATCATCCACCTCACGCCCAATTTGGCTACCAGGACAATTTTTGCCAAAATGCTTGTGACGACATGTACTATGAACTGTGTAAAAATTTCGAAAAATAAAGTGGCGACCGTATATCGGTCGCCAAATGTCGGTGGTCGCCACTTTAGATGCATATTTGCCCATGCTGGTCGCCAAATAGACGGTGTTATGTATATATATATGTTTATATACTTACATATATAAATATATAAAATATACTTATTATACTTATAATATTTTAATATAGTTACATATCACATATTAAGCGAGTAATATCTTGGTCAAATAATTAATCCAAATACCAATGTTTGCTCCATTCCGCTTTCTCCTTGGAATCTGTAAAATTTTATAACGGAAAAGACTTACCCCTACCAAGGTTTTTTCCGACCGGGAAATACACGGTAACCTTGCTGCGATTTTCCTAAATTAATTTTTTATCTTCCTAAATTTAATTAAATCTTTTTGACTTCAATTTTTTTTTTTTCATTTAATCTAATTAATTAAAATGATGTATGAACTCTATCGTTCTAAACTGTATTTTATCTCAAAACTCGTTGGTTAGATAACACTTTAAATGATAGTTACTTCACGATTAATTTAGAGATGGTAAATTGTTGTTAAATTAAATTTTTATCCCTCCGAACTTTTATGTATTAATAAAATATTATTTTGTTTTATTATTATTATTTAAGATAATTAATTTAAATATTTATTATTTGTTAGAACACTTTCACTTAGATTGAACACACGTATTTAATTATAACTTCATCACGCTAAATTATCACATCACTTCAGTTATTTATTGCACTAACATTAAACGCGAAATTTCTAAGTTTAAAAATACGATATTAAGTGATTATAAAATCCGAATTTTCCACTAAAACAAATTGTATTTATCACGAGCACTTTTATTTTTCACAAGTAATTAATGCGTTGTCTTTAATTTTTATTTTCACTGACTCTAACTGCAAAGTATTTTTTTTGTATATCACTGACTAGAATGTGAAATTTTTCTAAGTATCAAAATAATTATCACTTAGAATTTTTTCCACTTTAAGTCACCCACCGTTTCGTCACGTTCCGCGAAGTTACAACCTTTTCGACCACGACGTAGACTGTCCTCAACTGGCATTTGTCTAGACTTTTATACCCCTCTCAGGTCCAAAAGATCGTATCTGAATCTCCTATAATAAACCAATCTAATTACTATCAACTCGTAATTTCTTGAAACCTCTCCATTATTGTCGAATGCGGTCTCTTTGTACGTTTTGCGTTTGATACATTAAATTCTGTCTCGTACCTCCATACTTACAAGATCCGGATTTAGTAAGATCCATGTTTAATGGCCCAACTTCCTTTGTCCTGTTGTTCATACAAAACTAGCTTGAATTTAATAATTTTAAAGTTCTATTTTCATCTATTCCGTAACATGTCCGTGCGTACGGCGTCTACCATATGTTCCAAATCTGTCCCCAAATTCGCCTATCAGAGATATCTTCATGTCGAAGTCTTTCTCGCAAATTGTTCATTTTTATTTTATTATTTTTCCACGAGTTTTTCTGTATTCTATATGAACCTTTCCATTTAAAACCGAATTTTCTCTATTTACGTCGTATATTTGAATTTTCCATTTTTTTCTCGAATTTTCTTTTATTCACGACACTCTTTCCATGAATTTCCTTATTTATTCTTACGCTATTGTTCATATCTCTATAGATTTTTATATTTCAAGCCGTATTTATTTTATTCACTGTTAATCTAAGATTTCCTTTGTTTTTCTCTGTCGTATCTCCTTTCCCCTCACTTCCCCGTACTTCCCTGATATAACCATATCGTTTTTTGATGTTTGCTGCCTCTTGGAAAATTTCATTTTCTATTTGTTATTAATAAATATATCATTTTTTAACATCTTTATAGGGGATACCCCCACTTCGGCCCTTAAATTCCTGTCATTTTTATTGCTTCATAGAGAACGCCTTCCAAATTTTGTCCCGTTCTTACGCAAAATCCCATAAACCATATGTCTTGACAGTTGTATACATTAATCCCTGTACCCACCTGGCAATAAATCCTTTTTTATTTCAGTGTCGTTAACTTTTATGAGAATTCTTTAATATAAATATCTCATAAGACCCATGATAATTTTTATTACCTTTTTAACGGCTAATCGTTCTTATCTAAACAATTTCCATGTTCGAATATTCCTTGTTTATCACAACAAAATACATCTGAAATCGGCAACCATTGTAATGCCTCATCTTTATCTGCAATCGCGTACTATGCTACTCTATAAACTCCATTTTAATTACGTAAAATGACTCCTTTTCCTGAGTTTTTCTATCGCAATGTTTTCAGCATTTTCCACTCCCCTCCGTACTGCACTCTATCTTCTTCTCTAACACTTGTTACTGCTCTAGACATCTGAAATATACCCTCGCCTATTCTTTAAAACTCTCATTTTTTTGACGTTTCCTCCCTAAATCTTTCATCGTAATATCCTAGCTCCGTCTAGAATTGATAACAATAATTTTCCATTGTTTTTTCAACATTTCCATTTCCTTTAGCACGTTTTCCCTCGAATCGATCATCTCCGGTCGTCACAAACAATCGTATTATAGATGGAAATCTCCCTAACATCTTACAATACGTTTTCGTCACTTGCTTTGCAATCTTTCACTTAAACTTTTGCATCGTGTTTACGTGTATCCTTTTTTTCCGCACCTGATATGTTTTAATGCGTTCGAGAACTAGGGTTTCTGATCCCTGGAATGTACCGGTTAATGATAACATTTCTTGGGGTCATCGTTCTTTTGTCCCTGAACAGATTATTTCTTCCCATGGAGTTTATTCACCTCTCGGTTTGGTGGGAACGTCAAACTCATTAATCACATTACTAATTGCTAAGTCCAAAGGTCGTTCCTTTGTTCTAAAAATGGGTTCGGCCCTCTTCCCGTTGATAGGCTGAATTGGTTTTTAATCGCTTTTGCTGCAGTTCAATTGGCTGTCAATATATCTCGGTCTAAAGTATATTGGGGAGTCCCTGTCCCTGATTATTTGTTGATACCATCTGTGATTTTTTTATCAATACTCGTCTCACTTTGTCTAATTATAGATCCCTACCGTAAATATGAATTCACTTTACTCTAATCCGATAGATGTCGTAGACGTGTCCGTTTTATAAGTAATTGATATTTTCTTTTTAAATTAAAGTGGGAAGCTACGATATTTTCTTATTTTTCACTGTTGATCAATGCAATTCATCACAGTTCCCTCCTCTGAACTCAATTTGCTGTGGCTAACGTTGTATTTTATTTTAATGTCCTCTTCTTTTTTTTTTTTTTTTTTTTTTTTTTTTTTTTTTTTTTTTTTTTTTTTTTTTTTTTTTTTTTTCGTTAGACACCGAAATTGTGTTCAAATTTAGACTAGCTATCTTCCCCTCCTCATTTGGTTATCCCCTATCTCTACTCCGTGTCATATTACTTCCTATCTCCCCCTCCTCATTTTGTTATCCCCTATCTTTTCCGTATCCTATTACTTCCTATCTCCCCCTCCTCATTCTGTTATCCCCTATCTTTTTCCGTATCCTATTACTTCCTATCTCCCCCTCCTCATTCTGTTATCCCCTATCTCTTTTCCGTATCCTATTACTTCCTATCTCCCCCTCCTCATTCTGTTATCCCCTATCTCTTTTCCGTATCCTATTACTTCCTATCTCCCCCTCCTCATTCTGTTCGGATTGTTAACAATCTTGAATTTGAATCTCATTGTATTCTTTATTTTCTTTTCGCGTAGATTTTACTTTATGAAATTTTCTTTAATTTTGATAGATTCAAAATTAATTTCTTTTTGCTGGAACACGCCCCTCGACTCGCGTGTTTTGGTGGTCCCCAACCAAATTGGACTAAGACCTCCCTTACAATGATTTAAGTAAAGATTGTTTACAATCTCGCGGCCTTTCGAACAACTGAAAAGCGGGTGGTCTCTTGGTGTGCAGTTAATTGTTTTTTGTTTTGTAAGTATGAATATTTTTTGTGAAATGTGTGTTTTCGCACGACCTCACCCAATCCGACAATCAGTGGTATACATGTTTCATATAAATTTTCCAGCATTTTTTTTTTTTTTTTTTATTTATTTAAACTTTATTTTATAATTCTTAATTTCTAATTGTAATTTCTTAATTCATCCAAAGTTGTTCTAGCTTAAGTGTTGTCCACTCTAATATTTAAATTTTTATAAATGTTCTTTATTATCCTCAAATTGGTTCAGCGTTCCTTTTTTTTTCCCTTTTTTTTTTTTTTTTGAAATCTAAAATATTTATACCTTAATTCAAATGTTACCTTTTTATCTCTATACTTAATGTCTACCCTATATCTATAGATAAACTTTCTTATTTCAATATTTCAAAAAAAAAATTCCTAGGCATTGTTTATTTTTCAAAATGTCCCTTTTGTGTGCCATATAATATCTCTAATTCTCTCCTTCGAGTGTTCTTACTTATCTAACCTTTTTTTTTTTTTTTTTTTTTTTTTTTTTTCATTAACACATAAAAAAAGTCAATTTTTTTTTTTTTCAACTAGAAAATCAAAATTAACGAATTTATTTGCCTTACTCTATTTCAATAATTGAATATGATTGTCGCTTATTAAGAACTTGTCCACTCACCCTCAAAGACTTGACGACGATCCGCCCCTCGCAAGCAATCTGATAATCTAATATTTTAGTAATTTTCTTTCTTCCCCCTCCCCAATTATAATGTATCCTAACATATTTTTATTTGTATTTCTCAATCGTTTATTTATTTATTAACATTTACAAATATTTGTAAACTTCGCACTCTATCCGTTGATTTCCACTAACTGTAAACCTGATTTTTGTTTCTTATTACTTGTGTAATATCTAGCTAAATGTAAAGCGCTATAATCTCCTTTTATCTCCCGAGTTGGCGGCGACCATTAGCTCCTTCCCGGCTGTAGTTATTGTAGAATTTTCTTTTGGTGAACTGTTAACTTCGGTGCACTTGCTGCAACTAGCGTTTTCGCCCACACTTTCAATTGCGTGTATCCTCCTTTTTATGGCGCGGTAACGGTCACGGTATTTGTCCTTCTTGCTGGATTCCTCCCCACTCCTCTTCTTCATGTTCCGTTCTTCTGGTGTACATACCATTGTATCTAGTTTTCGTAGAAACTCAGCGGCGACAATCTCATCTCCTGATTGCCCCGAAAACCATAGCGATTGAATTTCCTTCGGATAATGTCTCATAATCTCGTCAACTATGCCCAACGGTGTGTCAGTAATCTTTAAAGCCTTCGCTAGCTCCCAATAGTTTGCGAAATGAGTAAGCATGGGTATATTTTTCTTGGCATCATATACCCCTTCTGCAAGACGACGGCGAACTTCATTTTTCTTTATGTCTCCCCAATAGGTAGCTAAAAAATCTCGTTCGAAATCTAACATAGTCTCCCATCGTTTATTGTACAATTTTGCCCACGATCTAGCTTCCCCTTTCAAATTTTCCCGTACGACGACTAATGGATCCGTTCGTTTCACTTTTCTAGTGTATTCTTTTAAATCTTCTAGGAAACTAATGGGATTTTGATTTCCACCGGAGAATGATGGTCGTTCCTGCTGTGGTAACATTTCCACTACTTGGAGAACGCTTTTCGGCGCACTATCCTCTCCTATCACCGCCACTGTTGCTGGGCTTTCCAATTGTTTCTCGAGTTCTTGCATCTTATTGACGAGCGGTGCCAAAGCTGCCTGAATTATTGTAGTTATATCTCCTATGTTTATTGTTGAAGTCTCGGTTGTGACATTTTCCCCGATCGCTGTCACTAAAGCCTGGGCTCGCCTACTTTTTCCACGTTTCCCAACCATTTTCTTTATTTTCCGAGTGTCGTCCGGTTAATGTTTATATTTTTATCTCATTAAGCGACAACCTTATAATCTCTATTTTAATTTCCTAAATTACCTTATGTAAATTATGTTGCCTTCCTTATTCTATTTATTTACTTATTTTATTTTTTTTTTCAATTTTCTCGTTTTTCTGTATTTTTTATTTTATTTTTTTATTTTTCCTTTTACTTCGTTAACTTTTCTTGTTCCTTTTCCTCGGGTTTTTTCTGTAACATACCATGTGTGAGTCTCTCTTCACACTCTCGCTTATTTTCGCCCTGTTCCTCCGATTTTGTGTCGGTCTCCCCCTCTGGCTGAACGACTTCTATCATATCCTCGACTCGTAACTTAGACCTCTTTGAACGTCTAAATATCTCCCGTAATTCATCTCCCGACGGTATTTCTTTAGCTTCTAATTCCGTCGCATCCACTTTCCTTTTTTCCGCCATTTTTTGTTTAAAATTTTTAATGAATTTAACTCAATACCAACTATTTATTATAAATATACCTATATATATTTATAATTTATTTTATTTTTTTTTTTTTTTTTGGAACCTGTCCCCCTATAAAACACAATATTTTTAATTATTTATATTTGTTTGCATGATGATTGTAACCCAAATTAGATCAACTCTACCATCACTCTTCATTTCAATTAAATGTAGGTAATTGCAAAAAAACGGAATGAATATTGTTACTCCAATGTTAATGAATATCCCGTGATTTTCGTTCAACCAATAATTACTCATTGTTTAGAATGCCAACCATTCCTTCAAGTTCCGCAATACCTACGATATTTTCGCAAAATCTGTTTAGAGTTCGCAATACCTATCTTGATGTTATTTCGTCAAATCCCCTCCTTTTTTTGGTCCGAATGATCAAATGTTCCCTTAAATAGGTATATACCTATAAAACATTCGTCTGTGATATTAAAGCTCTCAACTCGACACTATCCCCAATCAAATATTTTATGTTATTTTTATTTTATGTTCCTTATCTTTTATGTTATGACTTTTTATGTGATAATCCTCACATACAAACCCACAACATTAACTATAAACAAAGGGTCACTTTATGTAGGTAAGTTCCCCCGTTTTTATCTGTAAAGTCTGTTTATTTTTTCCGTAACCGAGTGTTGATATCATTTTCGAGTTTGTTTATTCTACAATCTCTTAAAGCGATGCGCGTTACCCCCGATGTCACCTACTTCAAAATTTTTCGATGTTTTGTTATCACTTTCGATGCTTAGGTTATCAATCTTTCGATGCTTACAAACACCGCGGTATCTCGTATCAGATTGTTTACATTACGGTCATTAACATTCTGGATTCAGGAATGTCAATACCATTATTCTATCAATTTATGGCCTGCCTTGAATAAACTGTTTACGCTTGTATCTGACCTACATTCTTTGTTACGATATTTATAACCTCATAAGCAATCAACAAATTCATGGTCACTTGATTTAACTTTATATCGACACTTTTATAAATTATTTTAAAACATGTAGAGTTTATTCGTTAACACTTTTTTTTTTTTATATTTAAATGTATTGTTTATATATTTATTTTCGTATATTTATTTATTAATTTATATATTTTTTTCGTGTTTATTTAACGGCGCACTGTTCTGATTTTTATTTTATTTTTATTATCACTTCATTTAACATAACGTCCTACTTATTATTATTATTATTTTTTTTTTTTTTTTTTGCAATAGATTGACCAATAAAAGTTTTTTTTTTTTTTTTTTTTCTAAAACAACTTGTAAAACTCTGATCTCCTGTCACGGCTGTGCAGTTGTGATGTTTGTCTTTTCTCTACTCTCTTATATTTGTCTGTATTTTATTTACTCCTGGGCACTTGGCACCAGTCGTAATATTCTTCTTTTCTCTTGGCTCTGATCGATATTTAAATTCTTAAGGCTTTGCATATGTGTGGTAGGGATGGAAAATTCCTCCCCTACGTCACACAAGCCTTTATAAAATTGGACCCTTATTTCCTCTGATAACTACAGAAAGCTACTTAAAGCTCCCTTGTACTACATACCTTTAGTGATATATGTACTTAACTAATAAATACGTTATTTACGACTTTGAACGTAAATATTTTCGTATTTAGGTTGTAATTAAACTCCATCAAACGTTGTGTAATTTTTTTGATTTATGATATAGGACTTTAATTACTTTAAATTTTGTGGTAACCCTCTTGATTCTAAACAGAGTGTTGAATTTCAAAACTGTATTGGTCTCTCTCTTGCAAATTTAACCTTAAGTAATTTCTCTAAATGAACTAACTTCCCTTTGACGTTTATTATGATTCCCTACATCCTAATGAATTCATGAATAAGTAATACTAATCGAAACTACACATGACTAATTGAACAGATAATTAAATATAACTCAAATGGTTAAATGTTAGTAAATTTGATTATGATTGTATCTCGTATCTGCTGGGCGCCCCTCCGTTTAGATTCAGCTGCTATAAGGTACATATAAAGATGGATTTAGTAGGTTAATGTAATTAGTTAATTGCATATTTGACGAACTCAGAATAACCCTTTTTCTGGCAAAATTTGGCTCCTGCCTCCATCAAGTAAGCCGGGTGATCAGAAGTCAACCCAAAATTCGCACAGTCTTTTGGCACGGTTCAATTGATTGATACCTAAGTTATCGCGTCCCAATTGACCTTCCTTTCGCCATCATGCACTGCCTTCAGGTCTTCCTCCAAGCCCAGATACCTCCAAATTCCTACTCCTCCAAAGTTTACTATTTACTTAGGGCGAACCGGTTTCGTCCTATATGCAATCATATACTCACGGGTTTGTGTGGAGTTACGGGTCGTGAATCCTCCCTCCACGTTCAAGAAATGAGACGAGAGTGACCCGACAGGCCTAAAGCACTAATTGTAAGTGAGTTCGTTTCATTCAATGAACAGTACATAAAAAGATATATATGTAAACATACGTTTTGGGAAGGTTTATAACTCGCAATGCGAAACTACTTGCAACGCATCCCGAGCTCGGATCTCGCCCATCGGATTCTGCACAATCCTCAGATTGATACCGAATATATACGTAAGAATAGTGTGAAATATAAATATATACTAGTACAATAAGATCTTATCTGGCGATGTGTTCTGGAGATTCGCCATAACTCCAAGCTTTTGTTTGGTTTTGTTGACGGTTTTGTTTGAGAGATCCGCCATCTCTATGGTTTGATTAATGGTCCTTGTTACAGAAGCGAACACTGCCTTCTGTTGGTTGAACTGTATTTTTTTTTCTTTTCTTTCCCTCCCCTCCAATGTTCAACTTTTGATAAATTCTTGCTATCCCGTGATTCTCAATTGAATCATGTAAATCCTCATTACCCCTTATTAAGCTATCCCGTGATTTTTCAACTGCTTCATCTAAGCCTTCATTACCCCTTATTAAGCTATCCCGTGATTTTTCAACTGCTTCATCTAAGCCTTCATTACCCCTTATTAAGCTATCCCGTGATTTATCAAATGTTTCATCTAAGCCTTCAATACCCCTTATTAAGCTATCCCGTGATTTATCAAATGTTTCATCTAAGCCTTCAATACACCTTTTTGAACTATCCCGTGATTTATCAAATGCTTCATGTAAATCTTCAACACACCTTTTTGAACTGCTATAATAAATCTGTTAATTTTCAATTGCTTAGATCTGTAGATACCTCTTTACGTTCAAATTAAAAATAGTGTTTAATTTTTTTTTCTTTTGTTCCTAATAATTGCGCAATATAATAATTTTATCCCGTTCCTAGAAGTTAATACCTAAGTACGATATCCACTAATCAAGGTCATTTTTTTTTTTTCTTTTTACTGTATTCGAACTAGTGCCCCAGTGACCGAATTATTTTGTAAACAATTTGAGCTTTGTAAACATTCTCTACGGCCTCGTGACCTAGATTCCAGCGTATGAGGTATGTTTACTTTAGACATTCCGGAGACGTGTGAGATGACTCTAAAAATTTTTCTTTGTTTGATAATGATGTACTTAGCGCAATTGTCTAGTCTGATACCCGATTACGTATACATATTTATTCATTTATATATACTTTGTCTCAATAAATAATTTATAATATTGATATGTATATACATAAATTTTATGATTGAAATAATTTCTAATATCATAACTTATTTCAAATGCTCTGGATTTTCTGAAATTATATTAATACATACATAAGATTAAATATAAAATATTGATTTGTAAATTTATCACACATAACTACTTTCAATAGTTATTGATGAATTCAGAGGTAGGAATCGATACCCTTTTCCTCTTTTTATATAAGTGTTTTTCTTTTTTTTTTTTTTTTTTTTTGATTATAATTTTTCTTGGGAACAAAATTACATATATATATGTTTATATACTTACATATATAAATATATAAAATATACTTATTATACTTATAATATTTTAATATATTTACATATCACATATTAAGCGAGTAATATCTTGGTCAAATAATTAATCCAAATACCAATGTTTGCTCCATTCCGCTTTCTCCTTGGAATCTGTAAAATTTTATAACGGAAAAGACTTACCCCTACCAAGGTTTTTTCCGACCGGGAAATACACGGTAACCTTGCTGCGATTTTCCTAAATTAATTTTTTATCTTCCTAAATTTAATTAAATCTTTTTGACTTCAATTTTTTTTTTTTCATTTAATCTAATTAATTAAAATGATGTATGAACTCTATCGTTCTAAACTGTATTTTATCTCAAAACTCGTTGGTTAGATAACACTTTAAATGATAGTTACTTCACGATTAATTTAGAGATGGTAAATTGTTGTTAAATTAAATTTTTATCCCTCCGAACTTTTATGTATTAATAAAATATTATTTTGTTTTATTATTATTATTTAAGATAATTAATTTAAATATTTATTATTTGTTAGAACACTTTCACTTAGATTGAACACACGTATTTAATTATAACTTCATCACGCTAAATTATCACATCACTTCAGTTATTTATTGCACTAACATTAAACGCGAAATTTCTAAGTTTAAAAATACGATATTAAGTGATTATAAAATCCGAATTTTCCACTAAAACAAATTGTATTTATCACGAGCACTTTTATTTTTCACAAGTAATTAATGCGTTGTCTTTAATTTTTATTTTCACTGACTCTAACTGCAAAGTATTTTTTTTGTATATCACTGACTAGAATGTGAAATTTTTCTAAGTATCAAAATAATTATCACTTAGAATTTTTTCCACTTTAAGTCACCCACCGTTTCGTCACGTTCCGCGAAGTTACAACCTTTTCGACCACGACGTAGACTGTCCTCAACTGGCATTTGTCTAGACTTTTATACCCCTCTCAGGTCCAAAAGATCGTATCTGAATCTCCTATAATAAACCAATCTAATTACTATCAACTCGTAATTTCTTGAAACCTCTCCATTATTGTCGAATGCGGTCTCTTTGTACGTTTTGCGTTTGATACATTAAATTCTGTCTCGTACCTCCATACTTACAAGATCCGGATTTAGTAAGATCCATGTTTAATGGCCCAACTTCCTTTGTCCTGTTGTTCATACAAAACTAGCTTGAATTTAATAATTTTAAAGTTCTATTTTCATCTATTCCGTAACATGTCCGTGCGTACGGCGTCTACCATATGTTCCAAATCTGTCCCCAAATTCGCCTATCAGAGATATCTTCATGTCGAAGTCTTTCTCGCAAATTGTTCATTTTTATTTTATTATTTTTCCACGAGTTTTTCTGTATTCTATATGAACCTTTCCATTTAAAACCGAATTTTCTCTATTTACGTCGTATATTTGAATTTTCCATTTTTTTCTCGAATTTTCTTTTATTCACGACACTCTTTCCATGAATTTCCTTATTTATTCTTACGCTATTGTTCATATCTCTATAGATTTTTATATTTCAAGCCGTATTTATTTTATTCACTGTTAATCTAAGATTTCCTTTGTTTTTCTCTGTCGTATCTCCTTTCCCCTCACTTCCCCGTACTTCCCTGATATAACCATATCGTTTTTTGATGTTTGCTGCCTCTTGGAAAATTTCATTTTCTATTTGTTATTAATAAATATATCATTTTTTAACATCTTTATAGGGGATACCCCCACTTCGGCCCTTAAATTCCTGTCATTTTTATTGCTTCATAGAGAACGCCTTCCAAATTTTGTCCCGTTCTTACGCAAAATCCCATAAACCATATGTCTTGACAGTTGTATACATTAATCCCTGTACCCACCTGGCAATAAATCCTTTTTTATTTCAGTGTCGTTAACTTTTATGAGAATTCTTTAATATAAATATCTCATAAGACCCATGATAATTTTTATTACCTTTTTAACGGCTAATCGTTCTTATCTAAACAATTTCCATGTTCGAATATTCCTTGTTTATCACAACAAAATACATCTGAAATCGGCAACCATTGTAATGCCTCATCTTTATCTGCAATCGCGTACTATGCTACTCTATAAACTCCATTTTAATTACGTAAAATGACTCCTTTTCCTGAGTTTTTCTATCGCAATGTTTTCAGCATTTTCCACTCCCCTCCGTACTGCACTCTATCTTCTTCTCTAACACTTGTTACTGCTCTAGACATCTGAAATATACCCTCGCCTATTCTTTAAAACTCTCATTTTTTTGACGTTTCCTCCCTAAATCTTTCATCGTAATATCCTAGCTCCGTCTAGAATTGATAACAATAATTTTCCATTGTTTTTTCAACATTTCCATTTCCTTTAGCACGTTTTCCCTCGAATCGATCATCTCCGGTCGTCACAAACAATCGTATTATAGATGGAAATCTCCCTAACATCTTACAATACGTTTTCGTCACTTGCTTTGCAATCTTTCACTTAAACTTTTGCATCGTGTTTACGTGTATCCTTTTTTTCCGCACCTGATATGTTTTAATGCGTTCGAGAACTAGGGTTTCTGATCCCTGGAATGTACCGGTTAATGATAACATTTCTTGGGGTCATCGTTCTTTTGTCCCTGAACAGATTATTTCTTCCCATGGAGTTTATTCACCTCTCGGTTTGGTGGGAACGTCAAACTCATTAATCACATTACTAATTGCTAAGTCCAAAGGTCGTTCCTTTGTTCTAAAAATGGGTTCGGCCCTCTTCCCGTTGATAGGCTGAATTGGTTTTTAATCGCTTTTGCTGCAGTTCAATTGGCTGTCAATATATCTCGGTCTAAAGTATATTGGGGAGTCCCTGTCCCTGATTATTTGTTGATACCATCTGTGATTTTTTTATCAATACTCGTCTCACTTTGTCTAATTATAGATCCCTACCGTAAATATGAATTCACTTTACTCTAATCCGATAGATGTCGTAGACGTGTCCGTTTTATAAGTAATTGATATTTTCTTTTTAAATTAAAGTGGGAAGCTACGATATTTTCTTATTTTTCACTGTTGATCAATGCAATTCATCACAACCTATTGTACGTGAAAATTTTTGAGAATTCCTTTAAAGATTGACTGAAACGTTTCTTGAGTAATTTTTGATTTTATCATTCAATTCATTTCATATAATTTATCTTGATATCTACAAACAATTTATATATTAAATTTAGTTTTTTAACAAAATTCTCGGTTTTCTGACCTTGTACATTTTTTTACCAAAAAATAATAAAAGAAATTCTCATTTAAGTGAGTTGACATAAGAAATACGTAACTTTCATTAGATACCTACTTCGTACTTCGTATTTCATTACTTTCAATCCAAATCACTCGACATTGATTTCCAAATATCTATACAAATATTGTTTTGGGTTTAATCATCAAAATGACAAATCGATGTACGAGCATACATTACATGCCATTGACCTTATATAATTAACAACTATGTGACGTCATATAATCCCTGTAGGTCCGATCAAATCTAGGCCATCATTTCCGACGCAAAACACGTAATTCTTTTAAAATTGTTATACTATAAAAATGTTCTTTAAAAAGGATATACGTGTTTAAAGATTATGAGTAGTCTGCCATATTTTATTTCTATGTGTGGCTGAATGTTCGATGAGGCGGACGTAGCGCCATCTTATCTATCATTCAAAAATATAAATAATTTCGTACTGTTCGAAATACGAACAACAGATAAATTTGTTCATACAAAAATACATAAATCGCGATTTAAAAATGGGAGGGCGGGGGTTTTAAAGTGAAAATTTGGGGTTATAGGTACTTTTTGATGCAAAAAAAAAATTATGGTCAAAAATTTTTGTTTTTCTGGATAGGGACATGGGATGAGGTTTGTCTAGGTCTTGGTGGCGGATACGTTTGCCCAAACACTGCGTGGCGGGCTGGATTGGAGGACACTGATTGAGGGAGGCATTTTGACCTCTCCAGCCGGATTCTCCCGACCCTTCGCCTTGCACCGCAGTGTAAGGAATAGATTCATACGTCCATCATTCCTGGCCACACTGATCCCCAGATTCCCACCCAACCCTCATACCTTTTTCCTTCCCATATCTTCTTCTCCTTCCTTTCCCTTAAAAAACCCTCAACACAGCATCCTCAAAGATGACGTAGGCCCCTAGGGAATTTTTTTCCTTGGTGCCTCCTGTGTGGATCTAATGTAAAAAAAAGGGACACCGTAATCATCTAGCGGTATGAAAAATACTTTACGATCTATTCTCATACCTACCAAAAACACATAAAAAAATTCATAAAAATCAGTAGAGCCGTTTCGGAGGAATGCGACCACAAACACCGTAACACGAGACTTTCAAATACAGGGTGTTAAGGGACGTACTTGACTTACTTTAACCAGTGATTCCTGACATTTTTTGGAGTAAAAAATGTAAATGAAATTTTGGTCTCCGGTGACATTTTTGATGTTTTTTTTTTTATTTTTTTTTTTCTACAAAAATATAAAAAAATTGTAGTTGTTGAACAGTTGGAGGCGGGGTAAGGGGTTTGTCAGACACCCGGATGAGTGACCAGTGACGACGTGCAGAAGAATTTTTTTTTGTTTGATTTTGAAGAAAAAAAATTTGAAAAAAAAAAGTCGTCAAAGTCGTTTTTACTCCAAATAATGTCAGGAATCATTGGTTAAAGTAAGTCAAGTACGTCCCTTAACGCGCTGTATATAAACAGAATAAATCAATAAAACCGGAGTTTTCCATTAGTCATTAGTTACGTTATACGGGAATTAATTAATAAAACTGTGTGTGTCCGAACATTGAACTTCGCCGTTATCAGCGTTTTGGGTATGATCTAATAACAATAAAGGCCGTCTTTATGGCGTAATTGCTCAATACCTTTATATTGTAGTACGCAGTTTTTCATTTGCCCGGTAATAATTAAACAGCCATGCTTCAAGTGAATAAATCACAACGGTCGAACCCGTCAAGGGGAGAATAACCCGGCGCACGTGTAATGAAACAATTAAAAACTGAATGAGAATGGACGATTAAATTTATCAGTAGGCCTTTGACGCAGCCTACAATCATGACGCCGGTGGCAAGTCATCGATATGAAAGCTTTCTGGCTATTCTGGCAATGATAAACAGTTTGCGTTATGGTGCGTACAAATATTTTGATCACTTCACAATATTGCCGTTTGAGCAAATGACAAGTGTATTTTTGTACAATAATTACGATCGTGATAAAGTGTTTGACAAACAATAGATCATTTTTGTGAAAACTACTGATAAAAAAATGGTGAACGAGCAGAGAATCTTTTAATGTTTATTAATAAAATATTTTGTTGTAATTTCATTAATAATTTATTTATTTATTTTGTTAGTTTTGTTTGTTGGCTCGCCATCACATATAATTATTACATTAAGCTTACAAATTGAACATGGTTACAGTGACAATTCCAATTAAAGGTGAGCACACCATTCATCTCAACATTATTAATATGTTTACACAATAATAAAATATATGTACCTACGTGCATAAAACAAGAAGGATCAAATATTAGAACATACATACATACACACTTACGTGTACATGTTACACACATGTATATGCATACGTGTGCACACTTCAAACACACAGGCATACACATGCATACGTGCATATAAATATACATTTTTACTCATATTATAGGTCTAAGTGAGGAGAAAATTAGGGATATATACCTAAGTACCAGTTCCATCTGAAGGTAAAAATTGAATTTGAAAATACATCCAAGTCTTCATGTTAGCAATATTTATTGTATTATCGAGTCATTCTTGAGGTTGGTTTGAAACAAGATACATATTCATCCATCACATCGTACCTACATAAAAATTATGCATTAGACTTAAAAAAATGTTATTTGTGGATATGTATATGATTTCAACACCTTCTATTGTCTAAATCCAAAATTTGGGAAACATATATTCCGACGTGAATAAGTTTAGTTTATTAATATTGCAATAAAAGCTGGCTTGAATACTTGGTGATCAAACAGAGCTGATTTATATAATGAAACTAGCTGAACAGGCTAATGTCGTTCTGCCATACAAATTATTTCTAGTGAATACTTTGGGTGATAAATAAAAAATAACGAAAATATTATAAGTGTGTGGGGATGGGATCTATGACAGAAAGAGGAATGGAGCGCTGTAGACGATGACCGCCGATAAAAACAAAACAAAAAACACCAACACAACAATACATAACAATAACAGAGTGATACATAACAAATGCAGAATGATATGTCAAAATGACGCGACGCTTCTCGTGAATGACTTGCGCATGTGTGGATGAGTGTTTGATGAGGCGGGCGTAGCTCCATCTGTCATTCAACAACAGAAATAATTTCGTTCTGTTTGAAATACAAACGACGCAACGGTTAAATTTGTTCGTACAAAAATACTAAATCGCGAGTAAAAAAATGGGAGAGCCACGATTAAAAAATGGGAAGGTAAGGGTAGGAAGGTAAAAAATTGGGGTTACAGGTGTATTTTGAAGCCAAATAAAAAAAAAAATATTTAAAAAATAAATTTACAAAAAAAAAAAAAATTAATAGGGACACCCTAATCATATATTATATATACCATTAGCGATTTACGAGCTGTAACTTCGTCGGCAATTCGTAACAGCATGTTTCCTCTAATTTCGTACCGGCAGTCGGTTACTATTTGAAAATATTGTGGGATCGCTATCGCGACAAGACTCTCGAATATAAATCTGGAGGTCACGGGTTCGAATCCCAGAGGATGCTAGTAAATTTTATTCGAAACCAATCCAGATCCTTTATCGTACCGGGAAAGCACTCTCCCTACAACATTTTTACCGATTTCAAATTTCAATTTAATTATAACAAGTATTATCTCCAGGTGCGAGCGATACCTGCATATTTTTTGTATTTCTTTCTATTTCATATTTCAATGACATTTGTTAATATTATTTTCTTCTTCAATCATTGTAAATTTCAGTGGTTTAGCAAATCAATTACGTATTTGCCCGAATGCGTGTCCAATCCAACAAAGCCAAAGGAGGCGGATATGATGTGTAATATTATAGCTTGCAGGATATGCTAAGCAGTAAGCAGCCATTAGAACACTGGCCGAGTTGCATGTGTTCCTCTGGTGCATGGACTGCAGAATGCAGGCAGCAGCGCCTTGTTGTGGCCGGCGTATATTATAATACGTGTTATTATACTATAAGTTATAGTCTTTAAGCACTGTTCGCAGGGGCACGCCATGCGCCACTGGGAGTGCATAATACTGACCAATTTGCTGGGACATGTGTTCCAGGCTATATGGAATACGGTTATTACTCGAGGTGTGTTACACAGAACAAGTATTTTAGGGAGGAACTGCACTATATTCATGAGATAAAGCATCCCTTTCGCGAAATAAACTTATGTGACTAAATTACTTGTTTTATTACTCAGAGATACTTTCCCACTTCGTCCAAGTTTCAAAACTCCTTTCCTTATTGTATGTTTATAGAGTTTAAATTTCTGAAATAAGCTATTTGAGTCCTGTCTAATTTTCTGAAAGGGACATTTCACAAAATTGTAACGTCAACTTAGAAATCCCTGACAAATAAAGCTTTGCACAATAATTTTATTAAGTCACCATTACCGAGATCGAGATTTTTTGCGGCTTCACACGCAGGGATAATCTATTTTTTCAAAATCCCTCCTTTTAACCAATGTTTTACTATAGAAGAGATATTTGGATGACATTTTCGTCATTTGGATAGGATCGGAACGCCAACTCAACAATTTTCTTAACCTTTTAAATTCCTTTCATAAATGAATAAAATTTACGATAGAAATATGCAATGAAAAATTAATTTAACTTTATCTATTATAAATTATAAAATCGATTTTAGTACATATATTAAGCCCACATCCACTGACAGTAATTCATAAGACCTCCAACCACCCTGTCTCACAAAAACACTCCACCTTCCATTCCACTATACGCTGCTTAGTAAATGTCCCAATGTCCAATAATAATTTCATTTCTGAACTTTCTATAATAAAAGAAATTGCTGTAAATAACGGATATGAACCAAGTTTAATTGATAACATCTTAAATAAAAAATTTAGGAAAATTTCAAAAAATAAGTATTTATACAATTCTAATAATATTAATGATAAAGAATGGCGTAAAATTTGTATATTAATAATTTTTCAGTTCAATGTTGCAAAAATCTTCCTTCTAATATTAAACCAGCTTTTTATACAAGAAATAATATCGGTAATTTTTTTAGGAAATGCTAAAGATAAAGACCATAAATTGACTAATTCCGGAAAGCTCAAATGTAATGATTGTCTCTCATTTTATATTGGAAAAACAACTGAGTTCGCTAACCATATCATTGAAAATAACCATAGTTTAGAAAAAAATACGGAGATAAATATTTTTCACATTAATCATAAAGGAAAACGTTTAGATAACTTAGAAGCCTTAGAAATAAAAAAAATCCCTTAAAAATAATGAATCTATTATCAACAAACAAAAAATATTGTCTTATAGCCCAATCATGGATATATTCCCCTACCCACCATAATACATAATAATACATACCATAATAATACATTGTTCCCATCCATATTTCAAAACTGTCAAATCAGTATACATTTGCCATGAAGAAGGAACGTTCATTCTGAAACCGGTCGGATTTACTCAAGTATAAAAGTGGTTCAAACAAAGTTAAATTGTTTAATTTATTTTTTATCGTTTTCGTTTCAAAACTAAATAAAGGTCCGTTAAACAAGCTACATTAAGGAAGAAGTCTGGTTCAGCCGATCTAAAAACCACCTTTTTGGTTGCCTAAAAATCTTCCTATACATGTGATGAATACATTCCCAAAGTTATAGTATCAAATTGGACCTTGAAATATAGTTAGGAACGGTGCGCGCCAAGCAGTTTAAACGGAAAACGGAGCGGGCCAGTTACAAGCGAAAACTTTAAACGCGTTTTTCTCAAAACCACGTTTTTCTCAAAGCCACGTTTTTCAAGTTGGCTGGAATTGTATCCGACTCACTTTATGCAAAGTTTAAATTTAATAAAATGAAATTTATATACGGATGAACCTCCACATATGAAAAATCATTATATCATGTCAAAGTTATTGCAAAATTAAGGCCATTTTTTCATCAATTTTTTATTTCATGTCCGCCATTTTTGAAATCAAAAACTTGTTCAAACTGTTCATACTCTAACGATTTTTTTTTTGTTCATATTCATATGATTTCCAAGGAATCCAGAATTCCAGCCAATTTGGTCGGACCCTTCGCATGCGGCCGCTATATCTATATTTTCAATAGTGTTTTTTTTTTTTTTCGTTATTTGTTTTTGGGGTGTTATGCCGTGTTGCGCTACCTCCTTCTTTAGCCAACCTGTCACACATCTACCGGATCTGCCGGATCTGACTTGATTATGGACACGCAACGCTGTCCGAAACGTTGGCTAAAGAAGGATGTAGCGCAACACGGCATAACACCCCAAAAAGAAACATCGATAATATTTTTGACCGTGAAAATCTCAAAACGTGATTTTTCTTGTTCAAATGCATCTGAAAGTCTGTAACAAAAGTCTCCTGAATTAAAAAAAATTGTATCTTGAAAAAACAACGCATTGAAAGTAACACTCGGCTGTACCAGCCTCCCCCTTTAACTAACCTATTAAAAGTGCACAATTTTCAAAAACCCTTCGATGAAAAATTTCTTCTGATTTTTTACGTCAAAATAACGTCAGCATTACGCATTATTATTAAGAACTTAATTTTATCCCATTAACATACCTTTTATGGAAATTCTTTCTTGTTGTCGCTATATTTAGAACATCGCATTTTTTCCTTGAAAATCATATGAGCCACCTTTCCGGAATTCTAAATTGATCAGAATGTCTCCTCAAATCTCACATGCCCCACTTTGAAAAAATGTAATATAACGCAATAAGCGCTCCCAGCTCGGTACACGGCAGTCAACAGCGAGAAACGAACCGCGGGTTAAGGTGGGCGGCGAGGCAGTCTTGGCGCTTGCCTTAAAAGATAAAATGAAAATTATGAGTTGCGGCCGCCCCTCGACGGCGGCAAATATTTACCTTTCCACTGCAGCCCGAGATATGGATCCGTATGGGAATAAATTGAAAGTTTGCCCCGGGACGGGCGATGTTATCGGTAAGGGCAATCAGCGCTCAGGGCTGTCACGAGAAAGGAGAAAAATAAGAAAATTTTAAAATCCAAATAAGACGCACGTAAAATTCACTCTAATTGATAAAAAAAATTCCAAATATATCTCAGGTGATGCGCGATCAAAACGAGGATATATTTGGGATATAATGAAAAAGAAAGGAGAGGCTATTTATTATCTTCATAATCGGCCATCCTTTTTGGCTTGCCCTAGTCCTTTAACAGTTAAAAAACGTGAAAATCCTAAACTGGTCAATTTTGAAGCACCTTATAAATCAACGATTACAACAATTGAACATTTCTGCAACTATACCAACGGGTTCAATTTAACGGACCTGAGAGAGATCTGTTACACATCAAATTCTAAATTAAATTAGTTGGTAATGGTGATGCTATTTTCTGCATCTCATTCATTCACAATAGATATCTCCAATTCAATTTCAATTGCCTCCGTAATCAGGCGTGCTCTATGAGTTTTCGGTCTTCCCAGGACTTCAGGAACAAATCCAAAGAAATGGCCGGTTTCAATTAAATGCTCGGCGATTGCTGATTTGTCAGGGAGGCCAAGTTTACATGCTCGAAAGTGTCGGAGCAGAACTTACAAAACTGACCGATGTTCTGGAGCGTAACGGTTACCCAGCAAGGCAGACAAGGCAAATCATAAGAGCCAAATCTGCACCAAACGAAGACAGAATTGAACAAGAGTCAAAGGGCTGCGCTTTCCTGCCTTACGTTCACAATGTGACAGACAGAATTGCCAGGCTTTTGAAAAAAGAAAGCATCAAGATTGTCTTCGGAACCACGACAAAAATACGAGACTTTTTGAGGCCTGCAAAGACCAAGTTTCCTCAGGAAACAGATGGAGTATATAAACTCAGCTGTTCCGGATGTGATAAGATCTATGTGGGCCAGACAGAGCGGACGATCTCCAAAAGGATATCGGAACACTTTCGAGCATGTAAACTTGGCCACCCTGACAAATCGGCAATCGCCGAGCATGTAATTGAAACCGGACATTACTTTGGATTTGTTCCTGAAGTCCTGGGAAGACCGAAAACTCATAGAGCACGCCTGATTACGGAGGCAATTGAAATTCACAAAAATCCTATAAATATTAATAGAGACGACGGAGCTAAACTCAATAGTTCTTGGTATCCGGTAATTGACGGTTACATCAAGGCTAAACGCAATAAAACATGTTGAAGTATATTGTAGCGCCAGCTCGTAGAGGAGTGGAGCTGGCGACACTGTATCGCTCCTAAGTAGATAAGTACTAGCATCACTACAACGCTGTCCGAAACGTTGGCTAAAGAAGGAGGTAGCGCAATACGGCATAATACCCCAAAAACTAATAACAAAATCAGCATACTATTTTTGTCTAAACCTCTCACAAAGATCAATTTACATTTATCAATGATTATTCACACATACGAAAAAAAACAGCCAAAGACGGTACAGTATAATATGTACGTAGTGATTTGTACTTTATATTATACTAAATAGATTGAACCTTCGTAAACGTCGCACTGGTTGCATGTTTCGACGTGGGGTTCTACAATTATAAATATTTCTACCATGTTATAGGTATCTTCGCAGGTATTTCTATTATTTTTCAAAATATTGAATTCCCATGTTGAGGCAACAATACCCCGCGCTTTGTTGGAGCAGCTTATTCCGTGATTGAAACAAATCGCCTGAACCGACTAAGTGCTCTCTGTTTATGTAAAGTACCACACTTCGAGTAACGTGCCATTTAACAGCGTTATGCAAATTATTAATTGTGGACTATTATTTCTCGTTGTTGCAATTGAATCAATTCACAGTGCGTTCTGTAGATCCTGGGTCACGCCAACTACTACAATATAGAAAATCAAGTTAACTTCAGTCAAGCTCGTCTTTAGATTCAAACAAATCTCCAATGCACACTAAATTCTGTTTCCGCAAAGTACGTCGATTTAGGTAACGTATCATAAAATTGCATCATGGTAATTATTAATTAACATGACGCAATAAACGGTTGGCTAATACAAAATTTATTAACAATAAATGTTAATAAAATTAGTAACATGATACTAAGCTCACCTAAAATAATAATACCGTCGCATAAACCATTACAAATAGAAGAAAGAGACCTATATATTTTAGATAGCGAAAAATACCTGGGATTATACAGGGTGGGGCTGAGTGGAGTTACTAGTTTAAAAAAATCACTGAAGGCTCCCCAGACCGAGCAGAGGGGCGGGGGGGGGGGGGGTGCCATTAGGTCGGGGAAATGATGCCGTTTATATTAGTGACTATGCCGTGGTCAGGTAAGTACCGGAGCTTTATTGTGGAGATTTTCTTTAAAAGCGGGGAAAGCGTTGTGGCTACTCATGGAGCTTTCTGGGTCCGGTTCGAGTTAAATCGTGATGACAATGTTCCTGATCCTAAAAACCATTCGGAAATGGATCAGTAATGTAAGGTGGACAGGAACTGCAGATCCTAAAATACCAGTTGGGCGACCTAAAAGAGTGCAAACACCTGAAAACATTGCGGTAGTAAGAGCGTCAATTGAAGAGTCTCCAACCCGAGCAACGCGGAATTATGCCGGTGCGCATCGTCCAGAATTATAAGGCAAACCTTACACTCAGACCTTCATCTGTACCCCCACAAGATGATGCGTACATGGGAATTGAGCCCACAAGATTTTGTGAAACGTAGAGATGCTTGCTTTGCAATCGTAACTGCTGTATCCCTCGGCGCTGTTTTTTGCACCGGCGACGAAGGATTAACTATTAGCGTTATTGAGTTATTCATCTCACTATTGTGAGATGTTGGAGAACCTTAGGCGTCCCAAAATGAAAGAGTATGGCGAGGAACATGATACAGAAGCCTTTTGGTGTCAACATGATAAAGCCATGGCCCATGCTATCCATCGTTCATGTGAAATTTTGCAAAAGCTCTTTTCAGGTCACCTGATTTCTTTGAGGGTGATATTCCATGGCCCCTCGCTCTCCCAATTTGACCCCGAGTGATTTTTTTCTGTCAGGATACGTCAAAACTGAGGTAAACAAACTTCGACCTCAAACCCTTGAACCTCTAAACGAGGCGATTGAGGACGTCATCGTTGGAATTCCACAAGATGTGCTGGGAAGAGTGGCCGAAAACTTCTTTGATAAGTTCAATATGCGTATTGCTTGCCAAGGCCGCCACGCCAGACGATATAATTTTCAAAACATCATGAAAAAAACGGCATCATTTTCCCGACCTAACGGCACTCACCTCGCCCCTCTGCTCGGTCTGAGGGGCCTTCAGTGATTTTTTGAAACTAGTAACTCCACTCTGCCCCACCCTGTATATTAATAAACATTTGTCATTTAAAAAACATGAAGAAAAACTAAAAGAAAAAATCATCCCATTAATTGGTGTATTCGGTAGTATTGCTCATCTTTTACCAAGAGAGGTAAAAAGTAGCTTATACTTTAGCTTAATCCAGTCTCACCTAAATTATTTAATAGAAATATGGGGTAACACATGCATTACGTACTTCAAAGACAAACAAATAATACAGAACGAAGTTGTAAAAAAACTCTTAATTTATAATCCAAACACTCCCACAAAAAAAACAATACCAGGAAATGAACCTTCTGAAAATAAGAATATTGTACGAATATAACATATGCCTTTTAATGTACAAAATACAAAATGGACTTATACACACAAATACAACATTTATAAAAACGTCACAAGTACACGAACACTATGTTGTACACAAATACTGTCAAGACTGAAAGTGGCAAGAGAAGCATTGGCCACGAGGGCGTACACATGTATAATCTCCTCCCAGATAACCTAAAAATGGAGTAGAATATAAATACCATTAAAAAAACTATGTAAACTTAAATTATTAGAACAAAATAAAAATATTATTTCCATGCTACTATAACTCTGTACTTAAGTTAAGAAAGCGAAATATTATATTTCTTTTTACTTAACAATTTTTTTTTATTATTATGGTATATTATTTTTAGTGGTGCAATTGAATTAATTCACAATCCGTTCCGTATTGCCCACATCACGCCAACGTACAAGAAAAAATAAGTAATTTTAACACCTACATAAAGAACATACCCGTTATGTTAATATTATTGATCCACATGTAAAGTTTATACGCTGTATTCGGATGCGCGAGGTCAGTAAAATCGCACGCATATAATATTAACTTCTCATAAGAAAGGTGCAGAAGAAAACTTCAGAGCTTATATTGTATTATTTGGATTATATTTTGGAGAAAAAATCGCAGTATTTAATTTTAATAAAACCCACAGTGCAGGGGAGAGGGGAAATATAACACTGCAGTCAGCTTCAATTTAATTTTGAAATCACTCAGAAGAGGAATTATTATTGTAGTAAGAAAATATACTTTACATGGGAAACTGTTCGAAGTACTATCTACCTACAAATAACTACACAATGCGACTAAATATCCCCGACAAAATATCCTACGAACAAAACATCTTTACCAAATTTTTGAACAATAATTTATTGTCCCAATTTTTAAGGTTAGTTTAGGTTTTGGTAGATATTTGGTTAGGGGAGGTTTTGTCCGTAGGATATTTTGTCGGGGATATTTTGTGAGGGATATTTTTTCGCGGGATGAAAAGCCGCATACATTGTCCATCTAGTTTCCATATCGTGTTAATTGCAGTTTTTTTTTTTTTATATCAAATAACACGTGTAAAGTTTAACCGCTGTATTCAGATGCGTGCGGCAGTAAAATCGCTCAAATTTAATATTAACTTCGCACAAGAAAGGTGCAGAAGACACTTCTGAGTTTATGTTGTATTATTTAGATAATATCGTAGGTTAACAATACGATAAGAAAAAATTTATGTGTAAAAAGTGTTGATTGATGGCTGCCTCCGTTGGATGAATAATTTCTCCAACCCTGCTTGGTTGAGTGAAGGTGAGGGGTGTTTAGGTTGTAGTGTAGTGCATGGAGTAACGATGCTCAGTTGATGGTGAAAGAAGCCTTTCACGGTTGACCCTCGGCTGTTGAAAGCCTCCGCGGAAAAGGCGGACTGACACTACCGTTGGGGAGGAAAGCAATTTAAAATAGTTTAAAATTTTAAACAGGGAAGATAGAAGAACCTCTTTGGCCGCGCATACAGAGCCCGCCTTCTACACGCGTTTGGTATTACCATTCAATTTTAAATTTGTGATTGAACAAGGCGATGGATGGAATTTTATGAACGTTTTGCTCTTCGAAAAAATGCAGCGTAAGTTGATTTTGTTGAGATTTTCTTCAACAAAAAATCTTTCAATCATTTCGTGAGTTTGTAAATATACCCGTAATAGGTTCACGACGAGTTCATCGAAAACGAATTCATCGAAAATCAATTCATCGAAAGCAAATTCATCGAAAACGAGTTCATCGAAAACCAATTCATCGAAAATCAATTCATCGAAAATCAATTCACCGAAAACCAATTCATCGAATGATCAATTCATCGAATCGCGAATTCATCGAAAAAATATATTTATTTGATATTTGAGAGAAATGCCGAGCGGAGTGAGAAGTTAAAAAAAACATTGGTCAACCTAAACTAACCTAACCTAACCTAACCTAACCTAACCTGAACTAACCTAACCTAAACTAAACTAAACTAAACTAACCTAACCTAGCCTAACCTAACCTAACCTAACTTAACCTATTTAAGCAATTTTTAAATATTTTTTTATCATCACTCTTAATGACATTTCTGAGTTGTTTATGAGTTGGTTTCATTATGAGTTGTCTGATCACCGTTCCTTAGATATCCCTTTTTTGCAGTATCAGACAATCAGGAATCGAAGAGATAACATATAAATTTTACATTGTCACTACGAAACTGAAAGTTGCTAAACACATTTAACTCAGTTAAACAGACCTTTTTGGGTATTTAATTTTGACAGCTCTAATATCTACAAAAAAAATGTGTTTCGATGAATTGGCGATTCGATGAATTGATAATTCGATGAATTGGCGATTCGATGAATTGATAATTCGATGAATTGATTTTCGATGAATTGATTTTCGATGAATTCGTTTTCGATGAATTTGCTTTCGATGAAATGATTTTCGATGAACTCGTTTTCGATGAATTTGCTTTCGATGAATTGATTTTCGATGAACTCGTCGGTTACCCCCGTAATATGTTACAAGTATATATATATTTTTTGAGAGTTCTTTAATCCCAATACGTGTCGTGTGGATACGCTAGTAGTCATCTAATTGGCATTCTTTTTTGCCTTACAAACATTTATGTTTTCGCAATGTTTTAACTTCTTCTTCTAGCGGGGGATCAGAGGGGACATAATATGTCTGCGAGCCAGTCTAGGGCCTCAGGCGTCGTCCTGTGGACCTCATCAATTCCGCTGGGGAATGAATATGGCGGCATTCGTTGACCACATTTTCAGTGGTCTACACCGAACCGCATTCACACATCGCTGACTCTTTAAGGGCCCATCTATGCATCATATTATGGGCACAACGGCTACAAGAGCACCTTATCCTATTGATGGCTGACCAGAGTTTGCGAGGCAATGAGAATCCAGGCTATCTCTCAGTGGGGTCTTGTACAAGATGGGCATTTTCCTTGTTGGCCGAATGCCACTCAAGTTTTCACCTATCCCCTGTGGTGAGAGGTGATCGGAGGAGTCTCTCACCTTTCGTCCAAGAGGGTCTACAACCTCAAATTATGCCGCTGCATAAGGAGCCGAAGACCAATAGTTCCCTCAGCCAAGGGTAATCACTAAAATATTATCTCTGAGTATTGAAGGAACATCTCACTCAAAAGTGGATTTTTTTTTATTTAAAATGTTTTAACAAGAAATAAATATTAAAAAAATATATAACAATTTGACCATTGCCATCAAAAACATTTAAGGGCATGCGTCCAATGCTGAGAAGCATGGATACATAAAAATAATTCTTCTTGATTAATTGATTCAACGATAATTTACGTTTCGTGAAAAAATTTGTATAATTACCTGAAAGAACCGGGTTTTTGTGGCGTATTTCCAAAATCTGCTCGCATACCGGTTCAGTCGCGGTAGCGACAATTTACATGTTTAATATTGAAATTGAAATATTTAGAAATCAAATTTTTAATTAAGATTTAAGAACAATTTTAGTTTTGCAAAGTGATAAAAAATAACCAATATACAGGTGTATTTAAAATATAAATTGTCGCTACCGCGACTGAAGCGGTATAGGTTTTGGAAATACGCGACCCGGTGCCGGGTCGCAACCCGTGATTTGGGAAACACTGATCTACAGGTGGATAAACTTTATGAAAGTTCAAACAAATTATTTTAATATAAATATAAATTAGACTTGTTAGTAAAGAAGTCAAATTACGGTTTCTCAGTGCGATATTAAGAGTACCCTCCCATGTACATAACAAAGTGCATAAACCTAACTATGGACTTTTTGAAAACAGTTAAAGTTATTTCCATACTGGTTTGTATGAAATCTGCCAGGAGTTGGTACACACATGAGTGTCATTGCTTAGCGATTCTACTGGGAGATTTTTGGATATTTGTAAACTAAAAGCTAGAAGTTTGACTGAGCCACGGAGAGTATGCAACCAATTTCAACTCTAACACTGTTACTATTCAAATTTCACCTTAATAAACGGTTTGCAATTAAGAGTACATTTCGTTTTTCACGTTGGGAAATGATAATTTCCCCGAACTCTACGTTTGCTCATGAATTCCAGAAAAAAACATCGGTGCCGTGTGTAAATGTCAAACTGTAGTATGAACAAAATAACACAAGATACCCACCCCCGTCTTGGCGCATTACATTTGTCTTCCCAACTGAACAACGGATTAAATAAAGTAATTATTTTTTTATGACGAAGAGGTAATTGTATTGTTATTGTAGGTACATTTAAAATCTACGAAATATTTTAATGAAGGTAGTTTTGAGATACGCAAATTCAATTGTTAACCCGTTGTGTTAAAAGATTTATTTTAGTCAAACTTTAAATAAGTATTCTTTAAATTTTGGCATCATTTCACTAAAATAACAGGAAAATTTAAGTACTACTTAAAAAACGAACATAATAGAGGTACCTATATATATATATTTATATTGTTTAATTTTCTAATGCTCACAGAGAGGATATTGATCGTTTCAAATTAAATCAAGTATGTGGGTAGATAGCTTCAAAAAAATCTACCAGATGGCATTAATAGCCCTTTTTCGCCCTGGCAGTGGCGTAGATTTTCCTTTGCGCTTACCCTTAGTATATCTTGACAGATAATTTATTTATCTAATTCTTGTTAGATACCGAAACACCAACGACTATCGAACAATGTCTGACATCAATAAATTTGAACGTCTTTTAATTTAGATTCAGTGTTTTCAGCTCACATCAAGAATTTGAAATATCAAACTAATTGTCAAAAAATAAAATAAAAATATAATCGTACATAAATCGTACATATAATCGTACGTAATAAACATGATTTTATTCGCATTGTATTCCAGAACCACGAAAAATGGGAGATTTTGAAAACACAATAGTTTCCCTCACGTTTGATTTTTAATAATAAGTTTCCCTAACACACTCCATTAATATTTTCCTCACCAAATTTGCCTTGTCACAGACCTAAACTAATGGTTGATTCTGGTTGCAGAGGTCAAAAGACCTCCTCAACCAGTCTCTCTCGATTTTACATACCATATTGCATGGCTAGAAAAACCGCAAGTTATTATTTATTAATTATTGTATTATCCTAAACGGACCTCCATCAGCAATTTATTTAAAGTTAAACTTTCAATATTAAGTTACAGAAAATAATCTTAATTGATTTATTTTTTACAAACATCATGATGAATTCCAAAAATAATGGTCTAATCGATACCGGATTATAATTTGATTTGATCGTTATCATAATTAATAGCTACGTCCAGACAATGTCCGCTGAACGCATCAAGCCGCTTCCAACTAACAAATAAATAACTTATTTAAGCAGTTGAAAGGGCAAAATGAAGTGTGTGATGTCAATTGAGACTATAATGTTGTTTTCAAGTCTTCCCATAAAAAAATTAGCGCTTTTGAAGGCAACAATCAATTTCCAAAACATAATCATATTTTTAATTCCGTTTGAAAATCCCAGTCGAGTCAATAAAGCAAAATTTTCCATGCGCCAAGCAATTTGTGCATTTCTAAAAAAAAAAAAACTGTGTTACTATCGGTCACGAATAATTTTATACAATCTTTATTATTAAAGAAACTGAAACTCTTCTCTTTTCGCGGCGCCCGCCGCAAGCCGTTCTCTCTATAAGCAGAATTATTGACGAAAAAAAAACTTCTTGACGAAATTTTGTGCACTTGATGTTCAACATAAGGGGAAAATTATCCAATTAATAATTATGTGTAAAAGCCAGGTAAGGCCAGAGACTAGTATAATATCATAAAAGATATAATGGGCTGACAACTATAATATCATGAAACCACAGAGCGATATCACGCAGCCACACAAACGATCTGTTTAATTAGATAACTAATGATTCGCAAAAACACAGTCATATCTTTAAAGTTAACAAAATTGTATCATACAACACATAAAATATATCATGAACTCACACCTCACACAACCACCTATATCATGAAACAACAGGGCGCTATCACGGAGCCACACAAGCAGCATCTCTTTAACAAACCCCACACTCTCATGTTGGTTTATTTTTCGTAGATGGAACACCCCCCATACGACTCCTCCATTGTGCTTGTTTTCGTAATTGTCATTCGGGCAGCGCATAGCGGCGGGCTTACAAATGGCGCCCGACCCGGCGGCCACATCTGGGAACAAATAAAGGCACGTCCACGGGCATCAACACCATTCGGGCATCCGTCGGAACGGCACAATATTTTGTTTGCCTCAAGAACACCATCGGCGGTCGTTGGTATTCTGACCGCGGAGGAAAAAAATTGAGTCGTTCTCCCGGATGGATCACGCCGCATAAATTTGCAACGAGCCCAAACGGCGCTACCGCTTCGTTATTCCAAAGAGGCCGCCGAGGAATCCGGCTACAGACTTACAGCCGAACGACTTTTCTCAGATCGTACGTCATTATTATTAGAAGTGAGGTGAACAAAATGTCAAGTTTTTCAGAATGGAACTCGGTTCAAGGATAAACCTTTTGAGATCACACATAATATTATGTAATTCTTTACTTTTATAGTTGCTGTACAGAATGACAAGTTGTACTGAATGAACTTTTCCCTTTAGAATGTATTACATTATTGGTTGAAAAGGTATTGCAGTTCTCTAGTTGAACAAAATTGACCCTTATTTTTTCAAAATTTACTTCGTACAAATTATAATTTTGAAGGAGGTTATAGGTGCCGCCGCCCCGGAAATCCTTCATTGGTTAACCATCACCTCTGCCATGGGTCACCCCAAGTGGTTTCCTACGTTTTGTGACTTAGTAGGGGTGCCGGATTCATAGGGTGAGGTGTGTCTATGTCTCAGTCCAGATGATGGGTCGGGTCAAGAGTCACTGGTTGAGGGAGACCTTTTGGACTTTACAGCAGAACTAACACTACCCCATGACCTAGCACCACAGTGGGAGGGATGAATTCTTGGATTCCTACCCTCAAGCCTTTTTCTTTCCAGAAATTGTTTTCCTTCCTTTCCGTAAATGGACCCCCTGCACAGTGTCACCAATGATGATATGAAATTATTTTCCTGATAGACTCCCGTGTGTAGTAAATAAATAAAAAGTTTTTATTATTCTTAATGCTGTACATAATTATATAGGTAGATATGTATACTGCCAAATTTTTCTAATATTGTTCGTAAGTCAATTTTATTAGAACTGCCCTATAAAATGATAAGTTTGACAGAATTGATGATATGGATAATTATATTCCATTTTCTAGGGAGCAAACAATATAATAGGTACGTTATAATGAGAGATGTATAAACTAAATTTTCCTAAATAAGATTGACCGTTACAGTCAAAAATGGCTTAAAAAATCGTACGAATCTGCTCACAGTTTGAGGAATGAGTTTTCTTCCACCTAACTCTTAGTTAGGAGGGTGTATCAATATACCAAGTAGAGGGTAAATGTACCGAGTTTCATCATCAAGAGTCAAATTTATATTATGTGTAATATTACAAGATTTACTGTTGCGAAATAAATTGCTTCAAATTTTCACCTGTGGCCCAACGCCGGGATCACAATAATTTACACATCTGCCCCCTTTGCCACCGAAAAGGTTTGCATTTTTTTCTCCAAGACTTAAATAGAAATACACATTGTGAAAAAATACCATAAGCCTTGGAAGCGGTAGATAGTTTCAGTGTCGCACTGGTGAGGGACCACCATTCTTAATCGAGGCGTGCGTTGCTTTAAAATGGTTATGGTCGTGTTTGTCAAGATCAGAATAGCCAGATAGGTACTTACCCATTTTCCTTTGCACCCCCTTCTCCTTCCCTCTATATTCAACCTCACAACATACACCATTTGGGATGCCATAGTGTCACTGCCTCCAAACGGTTGGGAACAGTTGGACTCTTGTGCGGCACATAATATATGCGTTAAAGAAAATGAAGATAATGTAGGTGGTTCTTAGTCGAAGTATGGTACATTTAAACATGACTGAATTTCATATCGACACCGTGGCGCAGTGGGTAGCGCGTTTGCCCGGAAAGCAAGAGGTCCTGGGTTCGAGTCCCAGAGGTGTCAATATGTTTTTCTGATTTTTCTGTTTCCAGATTTTCGGTTGAGTTTCGCTTATATTGTCTTCATTTATTTAAATATTACAATTTGAGGTTTTACTCATAAAGTTAAAAATTAAAAATAAAATATTCATCCTAGACTTGCAGAAAAGTCGATAGATGTCGCATATTAAATAAAATGGATAAAGATTTATCCAGAGACTATCTAGAGAGCATTTAGTTCGGGTTTGAATCTTGCAATCATACATAAAGATAGTTGCTAATAATATATGCGTTAAAGAAAATGAAGATAATGTAGGTGGTTTTTAGTCGAAGTATGGTACAGTTAAACATGACCGAATTTCAAATCGACACCGTGGCGCAGTGGTTAGCGCGTTTGCCCGGAAAGCAAGAGGTCCTGGGTTCGAGTCCCAGAGGTGTCAATATGTTTTTCTGATTTTTCTGTTTCCAGATTTTCGGTTGAGTTTCGCTTATATTGTCTTTATTTATTTAGACATATTTATGTATTGTGCTTTGTAGTAAGGGAGCTACATAACCATTAATTGGCCACCTGCGTGGTTGGTAGTTGAGGGGAAAAAGATACAAAAAAAAATTTAGAAACTCTTGGGGAAAATATAATATTGCATTTATTGGAATAATAAATGGAAGCTTATAAACCTTATTTTAATATTTAATCATTAATATAAATGACGAAAAAGAATAAGGTGTCAATAGCTCAAATGATAGAGAATAGTTCCAATAAATCACAGGATCTGTGTTCGATTCCCGGTTGCCACTGTTACCTATCTTATTTTCTGCTTCACATTTATTGAATATTATCGTCTAACTACGTCTAATTCTACCGTTTCCCAAACTGTGTTCCGCGGAACACCAAAGTTCCGCTGAACCTGAATAGGGGTTCCGCGACAATTTGTCTGAAGAATTTAATTTAATAATTTGTACACATATTAGTATTTCAACAATACTGATATTATTAACAAGAAATTGATATTTCTACAAAATATTTCATAATAGTTCTTCTAGGTTAAGTTAGACCCTGCTAGGTAAAGAGACTAAGCTTTATGGATGTTGAAAGAGCCGTTTACGCTGTTATCGTAGTAAATATTCATTTTACATACTAAAAAAATTCTCTGAAATTTATTACTGTGCCGTATAAAACTGTAATAAGATTCAATAATACGATCATCTGTGTAATGTGGAAACAATAACAATGGGATAATGGATCTGCATGTATTTCATCATCATCTGTTCCCAAGGAACCCAACCATGTTTTTTTCGAAATCGACTTTACCTGAAAGTAAAAATATCACAGGTCTACAACAAAAATGCTGTCTGGATGTTTTCAACTGATTTCTATGTATTTAGGTGTTCTAAAAACTAGAAAAATACTCAAAAAATTCCAGAACGTCAGGTTATTGTGCAAAACGGTATACATAATATATATATATATATATATATATAGATATAGATGGATATACAATAGTGAGCTCTGGCAATAAACATTTCATTGCTAAACCGTTCATCCGATTGTGATGAAACTTTGGGAATTTGATGTGTGCATGCCCGCAATGGTTTCTGTATACAAAAGTGGGTTCTGGCATCATGAAATTACGAAAAATTAATTAATTAAATAAAAATTAATCACAGAAATGTATGTACGCGCATAGCTTTTGAACGACTGCACCAAATTGGATAATTTTTTTTTGTGTTCGTTATTGTCAAGAAAAGGTTTATATAAAACTACTGGTGAGGTCTGGCATTATGAAATTTGTATAAAAAAAATGCACGCGAGCTGTGAAGACTGAATGTACTGGGACTTAATGTATGGAATGCGGGAGGGGAGGGGGGAACTCGGGTAGGGGGTTCGAGGGAGGGGGGGAGGGGAACTAGGGATCGGGGAGAGTAACCTGAATTTTTAGGCAATAACAAAGACTCTAACTACAAACAAATCGTTAAAAGCATTTCAAGCTTTAGGTTGACTGGTGAGTTTAAAAGAACATTTTCTTCATTCCCACCTCGACTTCTTTCCAGAAAATTTAGGATATGTGATTGAAGAGCAAAGTGAACGATTTCACCGTGATATTAAGGAAATGAAAAAAAGATACCAGGGAAGATGGAACATCTCAATGATTGTAAACTACTTTTGGACGCTTCAGAGAGACCTTCCAGATGCTTCCTACAAGCGAAAATGTACCAAAAGGAGTCTCACTGGGAAACCAAAATGTGTTTAGTGCATACTGAACAATGTATTTCAGATAAAAAAATAAGTTTTGTTACGCAATTTAAAAAAAAAGACATTTTTTTTAGTCTTTTATCTTTTATTTTAAGATGATAACTTGTTTAACATAGATACCTACATTGTCAAAAAACGTGACGTTCTATGACAAAATGAAAGTCATTTTCGGATTCAGCACACCCAAAAACATAAGAATTACGCAAAAAACCAAAACAGCTCTCAATTTTTCTTTTGTAGACTTGTGTAATCAATCTTACCACATACTTGTTAGCAATTAGTAAAAGATGGTGCCGTAAATGTTGGTGAAAAAGTGAAAAAAATTGCAATTGTGAATTACATCAGTTCAATCGACCACCATAACACGGGCGTCAGCCTAGCATGGTGGTCAAAAAATCCACTAATTAATATAATCATAAAAATTTTTGCAATGATTAAAGAAAAATTAAAAAAAAAAAATTACGTTTTAATTGTTTTCTTGTCTTACATGAATGTTTGAATGAATTAAATTTTAAGTTAGAAGAAGAGATTCCCAAAGAATTTTTAGATCACCTACATAACTTGAAAACAATTCTTTTGCAATATTTTCCGAAAACTAGTAAGGACGATTCCTGGGTTCGAAATCCATTTTCCATGACGGCTAAATCGGTAGACTTAAGCGTAAGTGAGTATGAAAATATATAATTGTTTAATTAGTGACTCTGAATAGAAACAAAAATACAAACCTCAGACTTTAAATGATTTCTGGGCAAGTTTGTCAGAAGAGTACCACAATTTATCAAAACAAGCTATTATTGTTTTACTTCCGTTTTCTAAAACCTATTTATAAGGGATTTTATAATTTTGTTGCAAGGAAGTCAATGTGTAGGAACAGGCTTGACGCCACACCAGATATAAGAACCTCACATCCCACATAACCAATATTGTGCCTGATATCAAGAAGATATGTAATTCACAGATTCATAATCGTCAAAATCATTAGGTGCTTTATTTTTTTTTGTTCTTTTATATTATACATAAATTTTGCGTATATACTAAATAAATAATGGGTTCAATAACTTTTGTTAAAATTTTTACTATTAGGAACATAATATAATCCCAACCTAAAAAATAACTCAAGGGTTTCGTTAAAATTTACGGGTTTGCAAAGTGTTCCATTGCAAAAAAAGTTTGGGAAACCCTGCTACAACATAGGTTCTCAACCTTATTTTGCCCACCGCCCAATTTGAGAATATTTTTTTTCTAGCGCCCCCCAATTGTTTTTAATTACCATCTGTTGCGAATCTGAAACACAGCTATTGTCACGATTACATTTACCATAAGAGGCCAGAGGTGGGGGGGGGGGGGGGTACCGGGTTGCTACCTCCTTCCTTCTCGTATTCATGATATAGTGTCAATTCTTAATTATAATAATACAAGTAAGATAATCGTGTTTTTTTTTGTCTTTTTTAGACCATATATTTTTACCTGCTCACGCCCTCATTATGCCATCTCAACGTCCCCTAGTTTTCCTCAACGCCCCTAGTGTGCTCTGGGTTTTCTACCGCCCCCTGAACGTCTCAAACGCGCACAAGTGGGCGTTATCGCCCACGTTGTGAACCTATGATCTACAACGATTAAAAATACGAGTAAATAACGTAATTCTGTTCTCATTTTCATAAAAGCATTGGATACTTTCAGGATTATGGTCGAGGGGCAAGGCTCTCGACTGGCGATTCGGAGGTCGTTAGTTCAAATCCCGACGCGCGCAATTAAATTTTATTTGATTGATTTGTGTTTTCATCATTTAAAATAATATAAGGTGTATCTGCGGCACGTTCCAGAATGGAAGATGCTCTCGGTATCGCCATCATGTAAGACTACCATTTAGAATCGAAATATTTCTTGAAATGACGTTAGCCGTGTTTGGCGACTAGATTTTAATAGCCAGGGGCTTCCCAGCCTTTACTCTTTCCTTTTTCCTTTTCCTCCCCACCTACCTTCAGCGTCGCAACACACCCTGATTGGGGATGCATAGTCTCACTGACTCCTGGCGGTTGGGAATGGGACTGTGCGATATTCGGTATTGTTATTAAGAAGAGACAAGACACATTTTGTGGAATTCTAGAAAACTAGCTGTATTCATTCAAAACAATACGACGGCGGCTAGTTCTCCTATTAGCTTTTCTTTCTCGCCCTCTTTTTTTCAAGAGCTTCCAACAATGGTCAATAGGCAAGTGATGTCAGCCTTTTTGCTCTAGTTCTTCAGTGGATCTATTCTCCGGTTGGAAAATATAGGAAACAATACGATACGATGCGATTAAGTACGACAAAGAAATGTTCGGAACCCACAGACAATACTATTTAACTGTGACAACATCAAACATACTCCATTCAAGAAACAGACAATATGACATGATGAGAAACAATTAATATTTTATTGAGCATAATATAGATACAATATTATTGTGGTACCTGTAACTTCTGAATTGATAATTACCACGATCGATTTTTTGTTGAAATTTCAAGGTTTCGTTAAAAATAACATTTAATTAGCCCTAGAATATCTTTCTTTGTTTTTAATGCTTCAGCTGAGAAAATAGGATGAAATCATCTCAATAAAAATATTATTTAATTAAATAAATTAAAATTTAATTAAAAAAATCTTCACATCTGTATATTGATCAATATTGTTATATTAATATTGTTGTATTAAATCAATATCAATATTGATCAACTTAAGCATTAAGTTTTTTTTATATCATACATCGTTTCATCTAAATTACATTTTTAAAATCTCCTGCAAGGCGTAAAGGCTATTACGCACAACGTTACAAATGGCTGATTTCATTTAAATAAAAATGAACTTATATTAGCAAATAAAACATGACGATTAACACATAAAAAATAAATAAAACCTAATGTAGGTGAATAGTTAATTATTGTTTTATCTTTTATCTATATTGAATATGGTTAAAAAAACTTTTAAATTACCTTCAATCAAATCCAAGTTGAAAACATGTCCACAAATTTCCGCAAAAAAATCACAGTAAAGTTTCACCCGCAGATAAACATCGTTCGTTTTATTATCACTGATGCGGTCGTAAGGCCCAGAATCACGTGGGACGTTATCTCACTACGGGACGCAAGCGGGAGTATCGCGAAGCCGCGAAAGCACGCGATTCCCGCCCGTAACGGTGCAGGACACACAGGACGTTCCGCGAGGGGAGGTGGTATGGCACTACCCGTGAGCATCCCCTTCGCAGGACGCCCGGGTGGGGAGGGCCAGTGCGCATGAGCGCTGAAGAAATTAAAAGTTCTTAATAGAGGAAGTGCGGGATTATTTCGAAACATCAATGCAGATTGTGAAGGAGGTAGACATTATGCGGTCTGCCACATCAGTTGATGTAGATAAAGCAAAGATTAATTTCGAGATGCGGTACATTTATCATTATAAAAGTAATGTAGACTAAACCATCATAATTTTTTTTTTTTTTATAAAAAAAGGTTTTTGTAATAAGTTGATGTAATATTTCTTATGTCCTCTCCAGAGACTTTCGTTACATATAAGTATTCGTACCAGTATTCTCCAGTATTAAAGAATGCTTATTGAAAAACTTCGGTTATTTGAATCACAGTGATTGTTTATTATTTATTTATTTATTAATTTACGGACAACAGTTCATTAAAAACATAATAATAACACGAATAAAAAAAAAAAAACAGAGATGACAGTGAAGGGAGAGCACATAAAAATTAATAGCAATGACAATATAAAATATAAAAAGTACATATAGAGACACTACAAGTCAAAGCATGAAGAAGAATTTAAATAATGCGTAACGACTGCCGAAAGTCATTTAGTTTTACACCAAAAAAATCAATGCTTTGACTTGCGTTGACAAGTCTCGACATTCTGGATAAGGGAGAATGGTATCCGTAATTAGTAGAATGTTGATTGAGGAACAGCAATTCATTATTTCGAAGCCTACGGGAAGGGATGTTAAACTGGATGAGTTGTAACAATGCAGGTGTATCTGTAATACTGTTGATAATTTTAAATATGCAAATTAGATCAGAGTCCTTTCTACGTTTTTCTAAAGAAGGCATGTTTAAAATGTGTTCAATTTCATCATATGAG
The DNA here is from genome assembly GCA_929108145.2 of Limnephilus rhombicus. Lineage (NCBI taxonomy): Eukaryota > Metazoa > Arthropoda > Insecta > Trichoptera > Limnephilidae > Limnephilus > Limnephilus rhombicus. The sequence continues at coordinate 19,288,530 of OV815272.1, read as the reverse complement.
TACTTGCCTCTTTCAAGACCCAACCTCCAAGCAATTCCTCTTAGGAAACGATGTTGTACGGATTTGATGTCACAAATGTGGACAGCGTAGAAAGGAGACCAAATGACACTAGCATATTCAAGGTGAGGGCGAACCAGCGAACAGTAAAGAGTTTTAAGTGTACTTATATGTTTGAAGTCAGAGGTAATTCTATGAATGAAGCCGAGTAGTTTAAGTGATTTATTTACGATATTATTTATGTGATCACGGAAAGAAAGTTTGCAGTCTAGAGTGACCCCAAGGTCCTTGATAGATGTGACAGTAGATAGACAAACACTATTTATCGTACCATATGTAATTTATAATTATAGTTTGAAGAACTTTAACATGGACGCCAGGTTTTGTATGCGGAGCTCTGGGATTATAATGACTACACATCTACCTTCGGTTACTCATGGCTCTTCTCGGGAACGAGACCATATGACCCGAAGAGAACTAAAGACAAAGACCCATTGACAACTAAAGCAATGTGAGAACTAATCATAGATTAATAATTATACATTACACTTAATTTTAAGAGGGTATAACCAGAGAAAACCGAAAATATTTCATTTTTAAATAAAATTTTGGACATATTGACTCTTTTCCAAAAATATTATAAATTGATTTCAAAGGTTTTTCTTTTATCTGGTAAACGCATTTAAATTTTGAGACAAAATGTTTATTTTTTATTATAGTAAGATCAGGTATGATCAACAAATCTGCCGACGACCTATGGTATAGGTCGTCGGCAGATTTGTTATATTTTCAAACAAAAAATCTTATTTTACAAGACACATTTCATATCATGTAATCATACATTATTGTGAATCAATGCGTTATCTAGTAAACGCATGTTTCAAAATTTTAATTTTAGTTCAAATAAAATCATTAAAAAATATATCCGAACACTTATTTATGACGAAAATTTCTCTATTTTGTCTATCTATTTTCGGTCTTACAAATGAATATATTTCAGATTTTTTTGCACATTTATTTTGCTTAAACATTATTGAAAAATTATAAATACTTATGATAAAAAATAATTACCAAAAATACATAATTTTAATAGTTTTATCATCACTCCTTTCAGCATTCTTGGTTGTAGGTATAAATTAAAGCAAATTTGGAATGAAATAAATTCGATATTGAGTTATAATTTAAAAAAAGCTGGTACGGAGAATAATTAATCTTTTTCATTGGAACCGCCCTGCACGATTGTAAGAACAACTTTCGACGAAATGTGGATTTTCGGCCGCTAGTTGGTGTTCCTTGTTTAATTTACACCACGTCAGTATTGTACCTACATACATACCGGAATAAATGAAATACCCATGGACCCACGAGAGATAACTGAACATTATTTTGAAATGTAGATTAATATTATGTTTTTAACATTTAATATTATAATACATGCAGTTTTAATTTTTTTTTATAAAAACCCTACTGAGTTAAATAAAGGTACCAACATATATTTTTTCAAATATTTCCAATTTTAAACTTTATTGTATTTGACATGTTTTTATAGAGTGTAAAGTGATAAATTAAATATCAAATAACGTTTTTATTAAAAGTAACTTCTTTTCAAACAACAAAGAAAATGCCAAAGACAGCTACCGGTTGACATTAAGGTAAAATAAAGTAGAAAGTACTACGGTTCTACACTAAGCGTGTTGTTTAAAGAAATAATATCACCTACCGAAATAATTCCCCCAGAAAATTTTGAGCTTTTATCTGATAGTTATAAGGATCCTATATTTCATAAAAATGAAAGATTCGATGCAGTGGGTTAATTAATTAATGCTTTAGTTATAATTCAAAAAATTGGATGTACGTGTTCCCAAACCAAATAAGTTGGTTTAATTTATTGTAATGCAAAACCACAAAGTTAGCTCTTCTAAAACGTTTCCATAATATTTCTCTTATGGTAAAATGGAGCAACGACAAGGTAAACCTGATAGGGTAGAAAGAGCGCAAGGCACGATCCTTGTACACTTCTAATTTAATAAATTGTTTTTATTATATAAATTGCTTCTGAAAATAATATTTGACTTTAATCAAGGTTGGTACGGAGAATAATTAATCTTTTTCATTGGAACCGCCCTGCACGATTGTAAGAACAACTTTCGACGAAATGTGGATTTTCGGCCGCTAGTTGGTGTTCCTTGTTTAATTTACACCACGTCAGTATTGTACCTACATACATACCGGAATAAATGAAATACCCATGGACCCACGAGAGATAACTGAACATTATTTTGAAATGTAGATTAATATTATGTTTTAACATTTAATATTATAATACATGCAGTTTTAATTTTTTTTTATAAAAAACCTTACTGAGTTAAATAAAGGTACCAACATATATTTTTTCAAATATTTCCAATTTTAAACTTTATTGTATTTGACATGTTTTTATAGAGTGTAAAGTGATAAATTAAATATCAAATAACGTTTTTATTAAAAGTAACTTCTTTTCAAACAACAAAGAAAATGCCAAAGACAGCTACCTGTTGACATTAAGGTAAAATAAAGTAGAAAGTACTACGGTTCTACACTAAGCGTGTTGTTTAAAGAAATAATATCACCTACCGAAATAATTCCCCCAGAAAATTTTGAGCTTTTATCTGATAGTTCAAAAACATAGGGTGGATAATCTGATATCGAACGTATTATCACTTTTTATAGGTTTGATACAGCCATCAATGAGCCATCAAAATATATAATTTGAAATGAAAACAGATAAATGTTCTCTAATGTCTTTAAAAAATCACGTTGGTTGTATAAACAATCGTATCAATAATTTCATACATTTTTAAATCAATTTGGCTTATGGATAATTCTGGAAAATTCTGAAAAACGTTTGTATGATAAAATATAACCATGAATTTATGGATAAAATTTGGTTTCCATATTGCCCTTATAGGCATATTATTTGTTATTACTTGAAATAAAATCAATGTTTTCATGCGACTTGTGTAAACTTTGCAGTAGTAGCGGTCCGCTTATCCCAGTTAAATATTATTTGACGTAGGTAATCGAAATCACAAATTCGGGATTATTTGTAAACAAAGATCTTCGTAATTTATTCTAATATTAAATTGTAACTTGTGTAGCCTTCTGGGTCATGCGAGGCAACGAAATAGTCAACAGCCTGAATGGAGTGTGTATCAAATAATATAGCCTTCATTATAATAAAGTCTACTCGCTTTATGGCCTTGTCAAGGAAAACTGACAAGCAAGAATAATTATAATCCTACATATAAACGTGTTCATTGTTTAATGTTCGTAGCTCAAAAGGAACCAGTTTCTGTACAGGTGGATTGTAATATTCGTTTTGTTTTATTTTCCGTTAGCGAAAGCCATGATAAGTTTAGTGACTAAATGAAAAAAAAAATAATAAAGAGAAGTGTGCATCATACAGAGGCAAGTCCAACACACAACCTAGATATAACTCGAATTTTTCATAAAAGTAACCTAAAAAGGGTTATAAAACTGTTAATAGATAATAAAAGAAATCCGTAAAATTCTGATAAAAGGACCGATTTCATTAACATTTCTTTTTCTATTGCTCATCTCTTAAATTGTGTCTTTTACTTTACAGTCCATATAAAACAATTTTTTATTTGTTTTTGTCAATAAGTGCCACTTTGAAAAAAAAAAGAACATAATGCACACTTTGGTTACTTTTTTAGACTTTGACGGCCAAAAGTATTTTCGTTATTTGTTTTTGGGGTGTTATGTCGTGTTGCACTACCTCCTTTTCGGACAGTGTGACGCTGTCCGAAACGTCGTCGGCTAAAAAAGGAGGTAGTGCAACACGACATAACACCCCAAAAACAACTAACGATAATTTACACTTTTTCTATTATATTTTTTCTTTTATTTTATTTCGTTGTTACATATATTTTTTATACAATTTTCTACATTTTTTTACAATAACCCCACAAAATGGGCTCCGTGGCAAAGAATTTCCGCCAGGGCAAAGGCCATCTTTGGGGATGCTCTGTGAAGGGTATTTTTAGGAAGGAAAAAGGTATGAGGGAATCAGTGCGTCCAAGAGTGAAGGACGTATGAATCCAACCCACCCGCTGCGACGCAAGACGATTCCAGCTGGTGTTTACAATTTATACAAAATAACTATATTCTATTGGTCACCATGAAACCGGTAACCGCCTTTTATGTTAATTTGATGTATCGTTCCTGTGTAAATGTCCTAATTAAATACAATGCATTTTATAAAAAAAAGAAAACAATTATTATAACCAATAATTATCAGCCTTAATAAAAATTTTAACTAATCAAAAAAACAATTTTTCTCATAATTTCTTTTGTGATTCATAAATACACGAGTAATATTTTCTCTTTCCATATTATGTTTTGTTCATTATGCATTAATTTATTGTTAAATATGCTATTACAACTCTCCAAAAACTTTTAATGAATACTGTTATTTCACGCCATTAACCCTATAATCACCTCTGAAAACATTCATGCCACACAGAAACATCAAGGCTTGCCACGTGGAGTGGTAGCAAACCACAAATTACTTGTGTCTTAACAATAAGTTAATATAACCTGAAGGCCCAAGTGCTAATCAATATTCGCCCTCGAAACATCCTTAAAACAACGATAAGATTGGTCGGATAACACACAATTCCAATTATTTGTTAAAAAGGTTGAAAATTTTTGTTTGTTCATTCAATTTTTATTCTGCAATATATATGGTTCTGTAATGTGTTTTCAATATCACATAGTACATATTATGTATGGTACAGATTTTTGCAATTAATTTAAAAATAAACCACCTTATTCATTCTTTGATTGTTTAAATGAAGTAGGTAATTAGTAATTAAATATTTTTTTTGTGCTTTATGGTTACGAGATACTCACTATTATATGTTTAAATTTCTTTACATTCACACTTTTATAATCTGAATTTTCTGTGACTTTGCGGGTCACTTTTAGTAGCTGTCAGTGGTAAAAATAACATTATTTAACGTTTTCAAAAGAGTATCAATATCTTTATTTCTTAGAAAACACATTTGAATTTTTTTTATGTAAGGTGTATATTCAGGTTTGTGTAGAATTAATAAAACCAGTTTATATTCGTACAAATATGTATATTATTTTGATATTTGTTTGCTGAATGGGAGATTTTTTTTAGTTAAAGTTAGCTATTCTAGGAAAAAATCTAACGATATTATCATGTAATATATATCAATAATAAGATATATTATCTGGTTAAAAGAAAACGCAAAAAAATAATCGTCTTGTTTTATATCCATATAGAGGTGTATATATTGTTTACATGTGTGAGGAAGAAGAATATATGTGTGTTTGATTATATATATATATATATATATATATTTATTTAATACAAACGGCATTAGTATGCCATAAACATTAATTACATGTCACAAATTCATATTCAAAATATTAGTAATGGTAAAACAGTGTATGTATAACAGTTAATTGTGACGATACATTGGGAAGTGACACCAGAGATACATTGACATGCAAAAATCTATAATACAAATAAAATTAATAGCGATTAAAAAAATATGATAGCATAGCCGTCTTGTACCTATATTCCGTGCAGTTAAATAGATGTATTCATGTACGTAGGGGCATATGTGTGTTTATGTGTGCACCTATATACACATGCACGTACGCACGCACACATATAATTTTTTTAATACTGATATGTATATTTCCATAATCTTATCCTTATGCACTTCTTTTTCTCTTTTCTATTCTTTATTATAACTTTAACAATTTTCAACATCACTACATACCAGTACCATAAGTTTACAGGTTTATTTTATTTACATATTTATTTTACGCACTTCTTTTTCTCTTTTCTATTTTTATTATAACTTTAGCAATTTACATACTAGTACCATGTGTTTACACTAGACTTCACTAAAAAGATACTATCTTTAATTGATCACCATGAAACAGGCAGCCGCCTAGTATGGTGATTTAATAAATCTAATCTAATTAATTGTCTAATATATGTAACATGTATTTTATAAATAAATAAATACATTTTTGACCAGAACTCATCAAGGTAATTTTCGCGTGGTTTTTCTAAATACCATCCAACATTCAACAGGTTAAACATAACATATAACCACTGGAATGCTTTTTTTCCATAATATGGCACTATTTAAAACACCTCGGATTGCTTTGCTGCCAATTTTGGCAAATTGTTACTTATTTGTAGGTAGAAGTTTATGATTTAATTATATTTTTTTATAAATCCTACGAATATGTGATAATCGACAAAAGATAGGTAAATTCATCGGCTATATAGAACAATAATCAGTTTGCATGTCTCCATATAAAAATCCGGAGTTATGATTTTTTTTTAATGTGGGCGGAAAATATTCAAAATGATTACCAAAAAATCACGAGCAATCGGAGAAAAAAGTTTTAAATTGCGCTGTCGCTCCAGTGGTTAAATAAGAAATGTAAAAGGTCTAACTGACTGTTAATTAGTACACGTAAAAATAAAAATAAATAAATCGTATGCATTCGAGCACACTACAAAGAGATTAAAAATAAAAATTCCATATTGACTAAACAACAAATTTACTTGATTTATAATCACTTTACTTTTTCATAACCGAGTGGTTTAGGAACCACCGATCTATCTTCAGAGCAAAATAGATACACGATGAAGGGACGGCGGTTCCGAAACCGGTCGGTGATTTGAAAAATTAGATAAGGATCCTATATTTCATAAAAATGAAAGATTTGATGCAGTGGGTTAATTAATTAATGCTTTAGTTATAATTCAAAAAATTGGATGTACGTGTTCCCAAACCAAATAAGTTGGTTTAATTTATTGTAATGCAAAACCACAAAGTTAGCTCTTCTAAAACGTTTCCATAATATTTCTCTTATGGTAAAATGGAGCAACGACAAGGTAAACCTGATAGGGTAGAAAGAGCGCAAGGCACGATCCTTGTACACTTCTAATTTAATAAATTGTTTTTATTATATAAATTGCTTCTGAAAATAATATTTGACTTTAATCAAGGTTCTTGATCAAAAAAATATCGCCCTTCAACAAGTGAAAATTATTCAAAATACACATTTCAGCGGCTTCAAAGGATTAAGTTTTTCTATTTGCCTGGATAGAAAATTGGTCTTAACCGCTCTGCGAACTTGTTCCAACTGAAACGTGCTTATATTAAATTCAAACGCTTCAAAGATATTGTAATGAAAAAATTAAGAGTCTTTTGTGTGGATAACGGTACGTTTCTGATTGTCAGGTTTATAAATACGTTAGGTAAAAGGGCCGAAAGAATAAGTTTTTCGGTTTGCGATGGTATGTTTTTTTATAACGTCGAATTAAACCTATAAAATATCTTTGGTAAAAAATATTTGACAATTATTCAACCCCTTGGGCAATTTTCGGGGATATTATTCAGACAATAAACAACCGTAAGAGTTTTAGGTTTAAGTAATTGTGATTAACACTAAGTATTCTATTAATTTTGAATGAAAATGATGCCACAAAATGTGAAGAAAAAACATTTTCATAATTATTGTCTAAATGTGTTACGTAATATTTTTTTAATTAACTCCACGCGCGAGGCCCTGAGGAAAAAAATTTCCCTCAGGGCCTATGTCATCTTTGAAGATGCTGTGTGAAGAGTCTGTTTGAGTAGAGGAAAGAGTGAACATGGGTGTTGAAGAGACCCATGTTGTAGAAAGGAGGAAACAGAGAGGCCGGAATTGTTGAAAATTTAGGACTACATTAATTAATTGGACGATTGGATGACTAATATCGACTTTATAAAATAACATTTAAAGAAGGAACAAACTAAAACTTACAATTAATTTTTATTTTTAACTTAACGATTAAAACGTCAAATTTTAATTAATGAAGACAATGTTAGCGAAACTCAATCGAAATTCTTATGATTTTTCTATTTCAGATTTTCGATTGAGTTTCGCTATGTTATCTTCATTAATTAAGATGAAGCCATAGTAAATAATGCAAAATCATACAAAATCATATGTTTTTGTTTTGAAAATTTGATCGCTTAGAAGCATCATAGATGCTTCAATTAAATACTGCGTGTAGAACATACCTTGGCGCTTAAAAACATCGGTCATTTTTTTTATAAGTCATTTAATAAGCCTATAAAAAAATAAAGTATAAGGTCGAAAAAACACACTTTTAAGTCCAAACTCTCCTATTTATAAACCCCTTTTCGGATATGGTTTTATTGTATAATGTGGTATATTCAGTTTATTTTATAATAATCGCAAAAAAAGTTGATATTTACTCCTGATCTTCCCAAAATAAAATAAAATATGCATTTTCACGCTGTTACTTTACAATACGGCCGCTAGTCGACGAATTCGGTTTTTCAAAATGAATCCTATGGCGTCCACCGAATTACTATTGTACACGCCACAGTCACGCCCCGAACGGAGCTGGAGATGGACGCGTCACTCCGCGCCGCTTGATTTCGTGAAATCAATTTTGAATTTCCGTTTTATTACATTCAAGGGAGTTAATATTTTTTACAGGTTTTTACGAAATCAACCTGTAATTTTTTTTCTCAAATACCTTTTCCAACCTTTCCAAAAGCTTTTTCTTTAGTATTTTCAAACTCCTCCCATAAAAGGGCGTGAATTCCGATTTCAATTTTTTCCTGGACTATTGGATCGCCTTAAAATAAAACTTACAATTTTTTTATTGTGAATAAAAAAACCTTTTAATTTGTCAAGTAATCTAAAATAAATAAAATTTAATCATGCTGTTATTAAGTTCTGATAATATATTTTTAAATTTTTTTATTTGTGTATCGTTTCGGCAGATTCAAAGGCAGCTAGATAATTTAATAATTGCTTTGAGCGCCAAAACACCGGTCATAACAATACAGAACTAAAATACTTGCAGAACTTATAATAATACGATTTTTATTTAAAACAAAAACAAAAAAATACTAATTAGATACGATTTGAGATTTTCACGGCAAAAAGTAGATATTATCATTATGGTTTTTCAAGGTCGGCGTATTGCGATAAAAATACAAACTAATATGAAAAAATGATAAATAATAATTCTGTAAGGATTTCTTATATGCTAACTTATATTTTCATTACATCTACCTGTTGTGTATTGTGTTGTCCCACATCTCATATTTAAATTCATTTGCACTGAGCACTTCTCATTTTATCATTTTGCTTAATCTTGATGTGTAGAGTCCTTTACGCATAAATTTCGCGTCTATGTCACCCTTTACGAAACATTTCAATGCATTTTTTGTCTATTAGCACTATTTGTCTGTGGATTTGTAAACATTCACTTTTCGTCCATAAATAAGCTTGTTGCTCTTGCGATGTTATTCTTTCTACAATTCTTTTCTATATTCTACAATTTTAAACTCCAGTTCTCAGAATAGAATCGAAACTTTCTTCAACTTAATATTCATCTGAATAATCTAAAGTTGTACAACAATATTCCCAGTACGAAACAAAATGTTTTTACTTAAACAAGGGATAACCTTGCAAACGTAACCTCTGACTGTACGTTTCCTGGGTTTGGAAACGAAAGAAGTCAACAAAGCTGCTCACTTTACACCTGACGGTAGACTGTCCGGAGGCCAGACCCTGGGACCCTACGCACTGCCTACATACCGCTTGATTAATTGGTTCGCTATATCTTTAGATTTAAGCTAACGTGATATTATCTATCAACCGTTTTTCGTACAATTAAGAATCCAACGAAGAAACAAATTTCTACGAAAACTTTGTTCAGAAATCCGCGTTTTTAAATAGTTAGGTACTGTTTCCGAAATATTGCTAGGATTATTAAAAAGTCTAGCACTAGAAAGAAATACATATCCACCTTATGAAGTGGAAGGTGTATTAAAATACAGCGTTGAGAACGAGAGCATTGTAAGAAGATGCGGGTAGAAACAGGTTAGATACGGGGTAGAGTTCCGTGCAATGCCGACATGACTGGCGCACGCTGCATGCTGACGGCATTCCGTATGAGATGCAATGCGTTACATTCGCAGTATGTGCATGACATAGGTACAAGGTCACGTCGCGGAGATCTGTCCTTATGGAAATACAGCATCACACTTAGACTACATAATGGAGTTCTTCGAAGATCGGTTCCCACAAATATTCCGATGCGATATTTGAAAGGACGCTGAAAACTTTGACAAAACTGAAAAATATTTGGATTTCAAAAACGAATAAGAAATTGGTTCAAGTTTAGAAAAGAAATAAATAAATTTTTTATTTGTAATCCAAGATTTTATACTATATAATAATATGCTTCTTTTAAGAATGCTTTACAAGAATATTGCGATTTGATATTTTTGAAAGGATCTTGAAGCTTTTCGCTGGAAGGTCCATTGATCTAGGATTTAGATTTGAATATGCGTTGTGTAAATATGGGTTAATGTTGGGTTGTATGAGATTAAGTTATGCAAATGTTATAGTCTATATGTCGTAATGGAAATTGTTGGGTTACATCGTACTTATAGCTTACTTGTCGACATACAATATTATTCCTCAATTTTACTCTTGAGGAATTTAGTAAGAACCACAGGCATCAAATTGATAGACTTCTATTTCGATGAGCTGGAGGCAAACCACGTGACCGTATTTTGGCACCAGGAGGGTTCGAGAATGCTTTGAATAAACCAAGACATCATTAGAACGTACATTGAAATAACCAGAACATTTGCAGAAAAATAAAGTTTACCAAAGTTAGGTTTGCAGCGTTGTCCATTGTGGGACTTTTATTCGAAGGATCTGAATGTTCGTTCTTAAACGAATTGCCTGGCGTAGCGATGCTAAAATTGAGTGAGGTGGGTAAATAATACAACTTTTGTACAAGTGTCTAACCAAATAGTGTAACAAAATATTAAAATTTGAAAATAAGTCTGAACTTTTGTTTAATCGATTTGGGATTTGTCGTTTAGTTGTTTAAGCAGAACCCAATTTGCGCACTATTGTAAAAAGTATTTGGAAAAGGAATTCGTAAACAGATTTTTTATGAAGACCTAATGGTGATATTAGAGTGCAAGTTGCCTGTATACTATTCAGATTCATTTATTGACAAATCACAGAACGGGGTATGATCACGCGCCGCCTCTTTAATTTGTTTTCTTTTCCCTGATTGGCTCATCAATTAATTTGAATATCTATGGTAAGAATACTAAAATAACTATAAGAATATGACGTGATTATTTATAAAAAAAGAGATGTGTATGTGGTATGATTTCACACACCTCGAACACGGATGGTTTGAAGTTCAACTCAGTCCACTTGCAATATAATGGTACAATGAAAATGGACTTGATGCCGAAACAGCTGACATAATAAGACAAAAACTAAAATACTTGCAGAACTTAAAAATAACATTGTTAAATTTGATTCACATTAAATTAAAAAATTGAGTTTTATGAATTAACACAAGAGTGCACGCGTGGGCTACACATGTAGCCCAGGGTATTATTTTTGTTCATAATTTCGTGAAATCGCGTGATTTAACTTCGAGTCTCTAGCTAAGCTCCGATTGGTTGTTGCTCGACGCATTCAGTGTGGCGTGAGCGATATGCGCTGGTGCACGTGCGAAAAATAACTATTTAAAGTTGTTGGGCTACGTATGTAGCCCATGCGTGCACTGGCGGAACACAAAGAAAGCTTGCTCGAAATGCTACAGGCGTATATGTAATGATCACCCAATTTTAATTAGTCCTTCGCCTAATGAAATTTAAAAAAAAATGTAACATTTAAACCAAAAGTTGATAGATCTCAAATAAGTAAAAATTATGTGATTTTTTTGAGAAGTCTGAAGTTTTGTTAATATTTTAAGTTTAAGAAAGAAAATATCGATATATTTTTTTTATTTCGGTTTACTTAATAAATGTCGTTTATAATAAATAATTGTTTTATTTAAAAAATAAAGGATTATATTTCAGTATATTTCAATTTAAAATGGGCTACAAGTGAAGCCCACGCGAGCACTCATGAACGTTTTATAGGCGCTTGTACCATAGTGTTAAACCCAAAAACCATTAATAATTAATAAATTATATTTTTTTAATATTAATTATTGAGTAAGTTATACTACATGAATATAAACAATGTGACATTTCATTTGATGAAGTTAAATATTTTTACAGTAGGTATAACATTTCTTTTTAAATAATTCATTCTTTCTTCATTCTTCATACTCTCAGGCATTTCATCATACATCTTTAGTCCTCTGTACATTAGGCAGTGATTTTGATTTCTTCATTTTTTGGCAATCGAACTCTGTTTATATTTCTTGTTTCGTAATTATGAACGTCTCTATTAAAAATAATTTCATCCTTAAAGTATTTTGGCATTTGGTTTTTGATAATTGTATGCACAAAAATTAACACATTAAATAGTAGTCTCTTTTTTATTGGAATCCAATTTAGCTCTTCTCATTTGATTAATCCTTGCGTATTTGTCTTTCTCCAGTATACATCTCATAGCTTTGTTCTGTATAACTTCTAGTTTGTTCAAATTTCCTTCTTTGGCCAAATATAATATCGTAGAGCAGTAGTCCAAATGTGGAGCAACAATAGTTTTATAAATGAGCTCCGTAGTTCTATTTAATTTATTTCTTAGTCTTCTAAGAAAATTTACCTTTTTTGATTCCTTTTTTACGTTGTGAAACCCTGTGTTACGCGTTTTATTGCATATTTCCATACATTTTGTTTTTTTACGTTCAGTTTCAACTTGTTTATTTTCAGCCATTTTGCTATATTTTGTAGTTTTTCATTAATTTTATTAATTGCATCTATGTAACCTTCACACGAAGTATAGATTTAGGTATCGTCTGCAAATAGTCCAATTTTGCAATGTTTAATAGTTTTAATAATATCATTTATGTAAATTATAAATAGAATTGGACAGAATACCGACCCTTGAGGAGCACCAGGGTTGTTTTCTATCAATTCTGATTCTGAACTTTCAACTTTCGTTACCTGTTTTCTTTTCTGGAGATATTCTTTGAATAGATTCAGAGCTACGTCAGAAAGACCTATGTCTTCTAGGTACAAGTCAAAATCAATTTCCTAACCACTTGCACCACTCCGCTCATCAGTATACTTTCATATATTAGTCGCATCAAAAGTATAGAAAAAAACTAATAGAAAAATAATTTAGCCACAAAAGAAAAACTCTCGGGAAACTCAATAAAAAAATTTTCCAAGTATAAAATAAGACTAATAGGTCTCAACTCCGAGAATGTGCCTTGGTAAAAAACGGCGGATTTACGAGAATAAATAACGTCGAATCTTTTTTATACGCTTGTGCCCGCGAAAAGTCTGTATGTATGAAGCCTTTCATTAAAATTACACACTTCAGTTAACATCGTGAGTGAATAATAAATCTTCAGTTAGTATAAATTATAAAAGAATATAACCACGGAGCTCGGTATTTACATTTACGAGTTCGTATATAATCAACCTTTCCATTGGTACATGTTAGACTTTGGTGTTCAGCAAAAACTTTCGAACGAGAGCTAAATTTACAGATTGAAATTACAATGTTTTTTATCCTAAAACATTTCCACCGTGAGCTTTGAGGTATGCATGCATGTGTTTTAATAGAAAAGTAGTCAAGACACCATGTTATGTATAGTTCAATGTGCCATAAGAAAAAATACGTATATATTATTGATAATATATCTAAATACATATATATATATATATATATAACTTTGCATTAAAAAAATAAAAATTTAATAAGTATTTTTGAATCCAATGGACTCTTAGTCATTATAAACCCTTGTATTTTTTTGTTATTAGCTTCACACAGGACGCCTCGAGGAAAAAAATCAATCAGGGCCTATATAAACTTAAGGGATGCTCTGTGGAGGGTTTTTTTAAGAGAAAGGAGGAGAGCAGGCCCTGGGAAGGAAAAAAGTATGAGGGGTGGATAAGAATCTGGGGTCAATGTGTCTAGGAATGTCGGAGGTACGAATTCATCTCTCCCACTGCGGTGCAATGCGATTGCTTTAGAGAGTCCGGCTGGAGAGGTCTAGGTTAGGTCTCTCTCTCCAATCTCTCCCGTAGTAGGTGGGCAAACGCATTGGCCGCCAAGACCTATACAAACTTCACCCCATAAAACCGGGCACCCCCGCTAGGTCACCGAACGCAGAAAACCACTTGGGGTGACCTACGGTAGGAGTGTCGGTTATCTAACAAATGGTTCCCGGGGTGGCAATACCCATACCCGTCTCCCAAATTAATGAAAATTTACCAAAATAAGAATAGGTAAATAAGTATATTATAATTAATAAGAATACTAAATTATAAACTAATAATGTAGAATTTTAACTTCCTGCGAAAGAAATTATATAAAAATACTTGATTTTTCAAATTGATCTAAATGAAACTTAAGATTAAAAAAAAACTTTTATCGGAATTATTTGGGGCTTACAAAATTAAAGCCTTGTATATTTATTTAAGATCAGACCTTTTGTACTGGGAATCCGGAATTTTCTACTTTTATGATCTCCTCTCGACTAACTGTACGGCTGTACGCACTTAGTCGGGTACGTAACCGAATTACACACACTTGGTAGAGTTCAGACTTTAAACTTCAGCAATTTATTAAGCATCCCAGGGCGAAGCGGGGGATGTTAACTTATATTCCAATTAACTTCTCAGGACTATTAAATTTTATTTATTGCGTTACAACAGGCTCGCAAGAATTTAAACGGGCGCTGGAGTTACTTGTTTTACTCCCAATCCTCCAACAGATGTTAACTATCTGACTAAACATCACGTTGTTCACTGTAAGGGTGGGAAGGGGCAGTGAGGTCAGTAGGTTTTCAACAACAAACATCTATGTAAAATGTAGGTACTCGTGGTAATATAACTTTTGTTACGTTCCACCGAGTTATTGCAAGCTAGCAGGTTGCATTGATGATTTTCAACCTCCGATGGGACGTGCAAATAAGATAAACAAATCGTTTGAATTAGTGATGCAACGAAAGTGTCTTAACGGAAGCAGAAGCGGAAACGGATGTCAAAAGTAAATCTTAGCGGAAACGGAAGCAGAAGTGGAACCGAAGGCGGAAGTGTTAATACTATGAAGAAAATGCACAATCTTATTTTTTAAGATTTTTTTAATTAAATTTGTATTTAGTACTTTAATTTTAGTACTCGAAATTAAACAGAGGTAAATTATATTTAATAAAAAGTAATTTGGCTGATTTTACACCTTTGGTCTATTTCGGTGTTCTTCATATATTAAACCAGCTCCACTAAATAATTGCTCAGTGGCTACACTGCTGGGGGGAGCTGATAAGTATTGGCGAACTATTGGCAACAGATGGGGGTATTTGTGCGCATTTACTTTCAACCACATAAGGGGATCCTCATGGAGAGGTAGTCTTTTCTCTTTCTTGTACTCCCGAAGGTGTGACTGTATCTCTAAAAATAAATTGTCACCATCGTCAGTTGTAGAAGTGTTTTCCTCCTGGTTTTCGTTTACACTTAACCACTGGAACGATTTCGGTCGAAAAATCGACCACTTTTATTTTTCTGCGATTGAAATCGGTCGAAAAATAGACCGATTTTTCTACCATTCGTAAAATATTTATTGCAATTATTTAAAACCTTTCCATGGCCAGCTATTTGTTTTATCGAATAGCTGATAAAATATTCTTTATGTCTACGACCTTATCGGTTGTCTTTGAAGTGTTATTTAATGAGTTTTCGCGGTTTTCTAAGGCGTCCTGTCAAAAAACAAAATCAAACTTTCGACTATTTCGACGAATTTTGGTCTCTACCTAAAATGCCGTAAGTAATTTATTTATTGGGTTTTTAACGCATAATTATATATCTGTGTTATCATGATTGAATTATCTATCTTTAAAATGTGTTTTTAATTCGTTTGTTCCTAATATATTGTTTTGCTGGATGTTTTTGTTGAAAAATGCGTCGACTGAAGACGTCATCTGTTTTTGATTTACAATAATTTCATAAATACTGCACTCGCGCATTTGAAATATAGTTATTTAATCAAAGTGATTCATAACAAAGAGATATATATAAGTTTTATTTGAATTGGTTCATTATTAATACAGATATTTGCTGTCCAATTATTTAAAGTCATATGTCAAAAAGTCTGACTTTTTTTAGATGTAAAATGGTGTAAAGCCTTTGTCGCACAATAAAAATTTGGTGTTTACTTTTACCAAATTTGTGCAGAAACAGCTATCGTCCAGGGAGAGGGAGCATTCCACGACCCAGGTTTAAATAATTATTTTAAAATTTTATATTTGTGCAATATTTAACAAAAGTGAATGAGAACAATTCATATGATTTATGTATATGTTTTCAGAATTACTTCTCCGGACAGAATAACGTGTCCCTTTTCACAAGGGACACCTTCACCATTGCCAAGACCCGTTTCACCACCGTGGATGTCCACTCCCGCACAGACCCAATCAACGGCTCCCAATGCACCAATTACGCCAATCCGGGCAGCATCTCCGGAGCCGTTAACTGGGACATCGCGGAGTGGGGAACTCCAGTGTGGGGAACTCCAGTGTGGGGAACTCTTCTCTCCGGAGGCCGGCTACCACAGCGAGCTGTGGTGGACGTGCCGTTCTACCAAGAATTGTCGGCGTTTGGAAACAGTGAGTTTATTTTTTGAAATGTCATACCAGGGGCTCAATATAAAATCAATTATCTATATTTTATATTGATATCCCTAGCACAGTTTCACTGTTGGTATATTGGCAGGAAATAAGCATAGTACTTAAAAATTCCACATAACAAACATACAAAATGTACTGTTATCCAAAAAGATACTATGTACCTACAGTCTATGCAAGTAAATATGTAGTTACTAACGTAAAAAGTCTGAAATTTGAGTTTGTTTTTGACTATTTTTTGTTCGATAGTAAGAACTTCGCACAGCATTGTGAATACCGACATCATAGTTTCACACATGACAATGCATGATATATTTGTTCTTGAGTTAATGTCCTGAAACGTTAAGTGCCTCCATACATGACGCTACTTACAAGCTACTCGATCCTCGTGAGCGTATCATACGCACCGATCGTAAGTACCCCCCGTACGATTTTGCTGGTAGCACCGTGTACAAGGCGCTACGCGACGTCTGTCGGTTTCAAATCAGTTTCACGCAACCGGCGCGGCGGTGCTGATCGCACACGACGCGTTGCATCATTTGTGTCTGATACTTTTCGTTTGACGTTTGACAGAAATGGCATCGGAACATGAAAGTTTAATGTTAGATTTGTTCTGGAAGTAGAAAAAATGCATGTTTATGTAACGATACTTTACCAGAATACGTAAGAAAGGATTTAGTGGAGAAGGCATGGATTGATGTTGGAAAAAGTCATATGATATCGCTTGACATCGTGTAAACTCCACAGCTGCACGTAAAAAATGATCAAGTTCAGTATATTACGGATAGCGCCATGTACGGAAACCAGCATTAAAGAGTGGTATATATGCAGAGTACTTGTGGTTTCGTCACAATCATTGTTTGTAGAATATTGTAGAATGAGAAATGAGACATGCCGAACTCCTTTGCGAGGGTTACATGTGATTCACTGGCTTCGAAACGGTGTAATACAGCACTTTTTTCATCAATTGAAAAAACACTTTCGCTTCACGGGACTCATTGTGTCGAGCTTCCTAGTCAAAAACGAGGCTGTATTGGTAGTTGGGTTTTGTAACCGGACAAATTATCATTAAAATAGGTCGCTTTAAGTAGTTGGTCACTTTAAACGGATACGTTAAAACTATGATACTAAAAGCTATGAAACCTTACTAGAGTTTCCATTATCGTCGCTTAAAACGGTAAACCGTTAAATGCAAAGTCATTATATCCGAATTCTACTGTAAATTTGTGTTTTCTATTATTTCAGAGTCAGACATGGGCAGAACCGACAACGTGGACGAGGCAGCCCTCTATCAAGAAGATTCGGTACTTGGAAACCGTGAGTTATAAAACTAACTAACTTACCTGCACGCCATTTTCCTGTAGGGGAAGGCAGAGAGGATGGACCCCCATGCAACTCGATCTTGGCACTCACACTCTTTTCTTCATTCCATACCTACCTGACTGTGCTATTCCGACTCCTGACATTGCCCGCCTCAAGTATTTGATTAACTTTTTATTTTATTATTTATATGAATACCTCACAAGAGCCTCAGCTGGAGCCAGTGAGACTATGGCATCCCCAATCGGGATATGTTGTGAGGCTACAGGTAGCGGGGAGGGGAAGGAGGTGTGGAAGAGGGAGGTGGGAAAGTACCTGGCTATTCAGAACTGGTAACCAAACAAGGTAAAGCCATTTGAAGCAACTTTTCAATTCTCAATGGTGTCTTACACCAGGGCGATACTGAGGGTATCTTCCACTCTGGAACGTGCCGCAAATATACTATATGTTATTTTAAATTAATTTTGTGTGAAAATAACACTAATTATTCAAATAAAATTTATTTGCCCACGCCGGTATTCGATCCCACGACCACCGTATTGCGAGTCAAAAGCCGTACGAGAGGCAGTGGGTAATAGTAATATAGACACGTTCAATTAATTTGGTTTTCTGTTGTTTCAGAAATGGATATGGATAGAATGAGCGACGTCGACCACAAAGAGAGCGATGAGGATACCTTCTGCATGCCACCAATACCTTATCATAATATTATCAACGTTTCATCTAATTCCGCTATGGCCATAGACTTTAGTAGACAAGACCAGGTAGATAGTGAGGCAATTCGTTCGATTCTGCCGCCTGAAGGTTACTCTTTCGATTGGTCCAAAGATATCTCACGTTTTACTGGGATAAGGGAGACATTCACAGGCACGCCAGGACCAACTTTCAATACCGACGAAATGGGCAAACCTGTGGATGCCTTTCTTAAAATCTTTCATGCAGATGTCGTTGAACTGATTGCGAGAGAGACCAACAAGTATGCAGATCAATGGATTGCGAAAAAACAATTTAAGCGCCATGCGCGTACCAATAAATGGGCTCCCACGAATAAAGAGGAAATGTATGTATTCTTGGCAATTTTAATGTATCAAGGTATTAGTCCCCTTCCTGTTGAAAAATACTACTTCTATTAAAAAAAAAACTCACCGCCATGCCTTATTTCAGCCGAGCCATGGATTATAATCGTTTTCTTCTAATTAAAAAATTCCTTCACTTCACCAACAATGAAAGTCTTTCTTCTGATGTACCGTACCGAAGATTACAAAAGATTCAGCCCGTCTTGGACCATCTCTCAAATAAGTTTGAGACTTTATACCTGCCCGAGCAAGACATCTCTCTGAATGAATCCTTACTCTGCTATAAAGGCCGTTTAGGATTCGTCCAGATGATCAAAACCAAAGCGGCCAGCGCGGGTATAAAGTCTTACGAGCTTTGCGAGTCCAAGTCTGGCTATCTTTGGAAATTCCAAATTTATACGGGGAAGACCATTTCCAGACAGGCTGAATCGACAAATCCAGACCAGGAAGACATGACGGAAGACATAACAGAAGATATGACGGACGACACAACACTGATACTGAGAGTCTCACTCTATAGCGAGGCACAATGATATTATGTATTGATTTTCTTAAATTATGAATAAACCAATATAAATTGAATACATTTTTATTGTGATAAAGTGTGTAAACAATGTTTAAATCAAAATCATACAACTGTAATATTAATTTAATTGATTTAAAATAATATTAGGGCTTAATAAATAAATAAATCAATTATTGGTTCCATCAATTATTTTCCCCTCTACCATTTTTTTTCGATACCTTTGCTTTTAGATATAAAATTATCACTATGATATTATTTGCCATTCGACGCTCATACAAAGGTTTGATATATATACAATTTTTTCATCATCATCATTTACATGTTCTGATTTACCCTATGTAGATTGACCTTAAGGTAGCTGTCAGAAGTGATTTTTCGTCAAATATTGGTGGATTTCATCAACTTGCAAAGTATCCCCCTGAAATATTGGCAATGTTTTTATCTACGATATATATTTCATTTTAAGCCTTATTTCCTTGTTTTGCACGTTATATAAAAACATGGTTACAAATCTCCAGTTCTAATTTACAATTATTTAAAAAGTATCACCATGCTTTTGACATCGTGAAATAGGGCTTTCTGTATAATTCATCAAATGAATAAAATAAAGCCAACACGGCGACTATTCTTATAAATAATTGTAGGCAGTTAATGTATCTTACTAATGTTATACCAGTTTTTGTGGTAAATTTATTAAATAGTATAATACAGTGATTTCAATTTTGCACGTCACGCACTCAAATTTTACAAAATCATTTTCTGACCAAACTTTTGAAGTGATCATAAACATACAAAAAATTATTTTTCTATTATATTCTTGCATCTGTGGTTATCAAACAGGCCATAGAGAACATAAAAACGTAGAAAATATTCAATAAAGATATTTAAAACTGCTACTGGCGGCAATTTCAAATCACAAAAACACAAATTTCGCGCATTTATAAAGTTTAAGATTTTTTAATTATTTATCTATGAATTCTAAAAATATAGGATAATTAGTAAAATGTAGGTGAATTCATTGGCTGTAAAGCACTTTAATCAGTTTTATGTTTCCATATTAAAATTCGGAGGTATGATTTTTTTAATTTTGGCGGAAAATATTCAAAATCGTCGCCAAAAAACCGCGAGCAATCGGAGAAAAAAGATTTTTGACGCGCGATCGTTCGAGTGGTTAACATCGATTCCAATATTTGTAATGATTATGATGATTTTGAAGTAGAAAGCTGCACTTCGATATCTACAAACGCAAATTATTCTTCATTTAGAGTTCTGTTATAAAGTTTGCGGAACCAGAAACGGAAACGGAAGAGAAAAAACTTGCGGAACTTCTGCAGAAGCGGAAACGGAAGCAGAGTTCTGTTGCAACACTAGTTTGAATGGAGTTCTAACCTCACTTTACCTTGTTCTGAGAAATGAGGTGTCAAATATAATTTCTCATTATCTATTTACCAATTTCTGATTTGGAGGTTGAATCGAGTGTAAAGTATTTTAAAATAACATTTTTTTTTAAAAGAAAGAAAAACATTCCCGGGTTAAGGATAACCCAACAATGTTTGAAAATCTCCTGCTACCACCACACAAAGCGGAAAATGTTGTCTGTGTCGTGAAGGAGGACCTAACCAGCCTAGTAATCGAATACGCGATGCCCCTCAGTGACTGAAATTTGTGCGCTGGCGCGGCGTTGTCCCAAGATCGGCATGTTTCCCAAATGATTTTTTTTACTAATGTATTCTCAATTAGCTACTGACATTAAAAAAAATCATTGATGATGACATCCGAAGCTTACTTACTCGGTAATTAGTCACAGAACTGATATCTTGTTATGAAAATATTTAACTTTCACATTGGAAGCTAAAATGTTAGGAATATAATACATGGAGAGCAAGAGACAAGTGTAATTATTATTACTGGAGAATTTGTATCTCAGGCGTGGACCTTTAGCAGGCGGCTATAAAATACTTAGTATTAGGATAGGTTATTTAATAAAAGAGTTTAGTGCTTTGAGACAGTTAAATAAATTTATTAATTAAGTACAAATAATAATCAGGGCTAGACTAAATTCTGAATGGGCATATTATGGAGCGTTAGTACCGTTTAATCTTGAGGAGTTGATGAATGGGTGAATGCCATATGTAGGCGATCCATGATGCTGCTTGCTGCCTTCGGAGATGAGCGGTCAGCTCCCTCCGCTGCTGACATGAGCTGAACGGCAGGCTGGAGCGACGAACAGGCCTCCAGTCCCGCGGTTTCCCAGTGACGTCCCGTTCCAGGGCGGTTGCCAGCCAGCCGACTATGTTGATGACGGCCAAGGTGGGAGATCTTCGGCCGCATCTCTGCGAGCACCTCTGGCTCCAGGTATAGTCGGAAGGTCTTGTGATGTCTGCGTCTGCAGATGCTGGATGTGGTTTTAATCCAGCAGAAATAATGTGCTCCCATGGTACTCCGCTGCTGATCCAGGATTTTAATGATTGTCCTGATGGTCTTCAATAATGGAAGCCGCTGATGGGCGCGGATTTAACAATCTTCACTTGTTGTTAAAATAATGGTGAACTACGACTATTTGATTACGTCAACCCGCCACAGGGACGGTGGCCGTGGTCACCTGTGGCTGCTCAAAGAATGAAGAGCTCAAGGCCAGTCCTGCTTAGTGAACCCCTCTGTGCAGATCCTCAGTATCACCAACTGATCAAAGGTAAACATTTCAATGCTACCAATATAAAGATAATGTTAACAAACTTCACACCAAAAGTACCCATACACAGATAATTCACTTGTTACATTATTTTTTATGTAACAATCTGCTGTATCTAGGCGAGTTTGAAGGCGTGCGAAATCAGGTGGTTTGTGTACTTATTATACGAAAAAAGTATTTTTAAAAATCACTTAACATATTCTTTAAGAGACGTGCTTTATTTAAATAACTTAAAAAATGTATATTTTTTTTAACTGTTGCCTTGGTTCAACGTTTTTTTTTCTAAACTTTTTTTTCAATTTTTTGTCTTTAATGGAGTAGGAATAAAAAACTTCACGAGTCTTCACTCCAATTTCAATAGGATAATATTGCTGTGTTCTTTTTGTACACGGAAAACAAATCATCACCAATTAAAGCCAGCCACTCGAGTAATTGCATTTTTAAGAAATGATTGTAATTTTCTACAATTTTTTTTCAGAATCCAATCTTTGACTCTGTGATTTTAAAGGTACGCTGAATCAAGTTTTTTGTGTATTTATCATTGGATTTTTATTTTTTTTAAATACTTAAAATTATGTTTTTTTTTTAATATCTGTTTTTTAAAAGAATTATAATCCATAAAATACAATACTTAGCGCCTAAGTGACATGCTACTTTTTATAAAAGCATTAAAAATCATTATTAACATTTCAACTAATAAGAATTAACAAAAAATGAGTGGTATTTCTTATAAAAACATCATTAAACTGCCAAATGGTCGAACGCCGAGAGCGATGTCACTGAACGGAAAATATTTAGGCATGCCGCAAACACAAGTTTTTCCCATCCAATTGTCTGATCAGAGAAAATTAAATTGGATGGCCAACACGGAAAGGCGTAGCCTATTTTCATTACCGTCATTTTTCATCGGCCGTCCAATCCGGTCTGACAATGGGTGTGGCCCCGGTATTATAACCAATCGGGTTTCGAATCGATTTTGGTCTGATCAGAAAATTGGATGGAAAAATCTGATGTGTGCGGTATGCCTTGAACCCGACCTATTCTTATCATTTTAGAACACGTCTAAACATGCAAATAGCACCATAATTTTTCAACCAGCTAGGGCATAATAATTCATTGCATAAAATTATAATTACATTTGCCAAATACAATTCCGAGCTAGGGCCATGTCCTATTAAAATGTTCCATTACAATATATGATAAACTAAAATAAGATATAATAATAACTTTACATAAGATTGAACCTCAAAATAAATAAATAAATAGTTAAATAGATTACAAAAATTCGTCTTTGGAAACTTTGAAACTTCAGAGCATGGTAAGGTGAAGTTAGAACCTATCCAACCAAAGTGACGAACTATAATGCGCCACGTAACAACGATCAACTGTCAGATACAAACAAAATAGAGAGTGTAAATGGTGTTAGAACATTGTAAAACAATTTGAGCATGATTTTAGTATTCCTTCTTATAAAGTAACTACGGAATTACAAAATATATGGTTCTGAAAATTATTTTGGTTATAGAAATGAGCAAAAGAAATGATTTTGCATTCAAAGGTCATTTAAAAAAAAGCAGTTAGAACCTTGTCCAACTGAAATGACGAAATGTTGATTTCATTTTATTTTAGTTATTTGTACATTTATGCTCATAACTATTATTATTATAACTAGCAGACCCGGCCACACGTTGCTGTGGCTAACGAAACTCAACGCCATTACCCAATCTTTATAAAATCCACACCACTCGCTTGCCAGCTGCCCGCTGCCCGCTGCCTGAATTGAATATTTGAATTTATCGGCTTTTCTCTACTATAATAAGCATGTATTATACATTAAAACTAATTAACTCGCCACTAATTATACAACGCTTGCAATGCAACACTCGATATTTGAAAAGGGAAAATCAAATACCTACTTACTCTAGGACATCTATTTTCCAATTTCTTCCGTAGAACGAATTTCAAAAGTGACTATAGTATGGCCCGCCAGCCGTTTTAAATCGCACAAAAATATGTTTTCTTTGAATTTCTCGGCTTTTCTCTAATATAATTTACATATATTATACATATAAACATTTCTCTTCGATCACTCTATCTATTGGTGAAAACCGTATGAAAATCCGTTGCGTAGTTTAAAAGATTAACGCGCACATACATTTTGAGCGACTTCATTTTACAAAGTGTAAAATGAAGTCGCTCAAAATGTATGTGCGCGTTAGGTATTATTATATTATTATTTTTTTTTTTAAAAATTATTTATTAACCACGATAAGCACAAATACAATTTTTGTATTTTTTTTTTTTACAGTTTGCAGTATAGCACATATTTTTTGTTTTCTTTTTGTTTTTTGGTAAACCCACCTCACTAGGCTGAGCCTATTCTGAGGTGGCAGATTTATGCTTTTTACTTAAATTACTAATCATAAGTTATATTGTTTTGTTTTTCTTGGTGTAGTTTCCTGCAACGCATTAAGAGGGTATTACCAGAGAAAACCAGAAATATGTCATTTTCAAATCAGATTTTAGACGTATTGACTCTTTTCCACAAAAAATTATAAATGGAATTCGAAAGATTGTTCTTTTATCTAGCATTCGCATGTAATAAATTTTGAGATTTTTTTTAAATTTTTAGTTTAAATAATAATGTTATTCAATAGGTCGTTGGCAGATTTGTTAAATTTTCAAAAAAAAATTTGTATTATACCACACCCATTTCAAATAATTTAACCATGCAATAAAATAAATCAATACATTATATAGCAAACGCATTTTTTAGAATTTTTATTTTAGTTTCAATAAAATCATTAAAAAATATGTAGGTACATGTGTTTCTTGACGAAAATTGGTCCGTTTGTGTATTTATTTGCGCACTTACAAACTAATATATTTCCGATTTTTATTAAATGTAGACATTATTGAAAAATGATAAATACTTATAATCAAAAAATAACTACAAAAAGTACATTATTTTAATAGTTTTATCATTACGCCTTTCAGCATTTTTGGATGAAAGTATAAATTAAAGCTAATTTGGATTGAAATAAATTCGATATTGAGTTAAAATTTAAAAAAGCTGGTACGGAGAATAATTAATCTTTCTTATTATAACCGCCCTGCACGATCGTAAGAACAACTTTCGACGTAATGTGGATTTTTGTCGGCTGGCTGGTTAAACGCTCTTAACATATTTCATCCTTTTGTATATAGAATAAACTTGATTTTTGACAAATAAACGAACGTCCTTGTTGAAGTGAAAACTTCTTTAGCACCGTGATGATTTGAAACCCGATGAAACGAAACATAGCGGCAGTAAAATGAGACAAACATATACATCTAAATGGTTTTAATGGTTTTAGACTGCGAGAGACTGAGATAGTATAATCGGTCTCCTCTTAATGCGGTGCTTCGTAGCCTATCGGTCTCCTCTTTTTGCAGTGCTTCGTAGCCTCTCCACTCTTGTTTACTTTAGTTTTCTGAAGGTTTCACTGCTACCGCGTGTGAATTGCACATTCTACATTTTTGTACATTTTTTGTTTGAGAAGTATTTTGGAAACAGCTTTTTTATTGTTTATAAAAAAGCTGTACCAAATATTACCGCGTTCAAGGTCAACATCTATTTCAAAAACTAACTAACTAACTATCACGCCATTTCCCCGCAGGAGTAGGCAGAGAGGACGGACTGCCAAACAACTCGATCTTGGCACACACTCCTTGCCTCGTTCACATTCATACATCGTCTCATACATGCTCTTCTATTATTCCGACTCTTCACATGGCTCGACTCAATTATCTGATTCACTTGGTCGTACCATGTCTTCCTCGGGCGTCCCCGACTTCTTCTTCCATTCACATTTGCGTCATATATATTCGCCTTACACTCCTTTCCTCGTTCATTTGCTCTACATGCTCAAACCATCTGAGCGTCCCTTTCTTAATCTTACTCATCACGCTTACATCAGCCTTGCATTCTTCGCAGATCTCCACATTTCTCACACGATCGTACATGGTTTTACCACACATACGCCTCAGGGATCGCATTTCTACAGCATTCAGTCTACTTTCATTCAGTTTCTTTCTACAGCATTCAGTCTACTGCCAGTTCCATGCCACACTGCCATACATCAGGATGACTCTAGACTTACTTACATTCATCATTAACTCATTCTTCATACATACTTCGTTCATCCTAGACACGAGAGACTGCAGATCTTCCATACTGTTAGAAATCAGCACCGCATCATCAGCATTCAACAGGCTTCATTCTTCCAGATTACTCAATTTCGCGCCCAATCCCATCTTTTTCAATTCTTGCATACAATTATCCATGTATAGATTGAATAACCACGGTGACATTACGCATGCGATGTCAAACCATCCCGTAAAATCGCCGTTCACTCAAATACATGCAACGCTTCCCTCATACAGTGACACAATTGCCTGTATGAGATTCGTACTCACTCCATACTTGGACAACACCTTCCATAGCTTTTTCCTGTCAACTCGGTCGTATGCTTTTTGTACATCTACAAAGGCACAGAAAAATTTCTGGTTTTTTGCAAGAAACTTCTCGGTAAGCAATGAGAAGATCTGGTCCATGCACACCCTTCCACTCATAAAAGCTCCTTGCACATCACATATTTTATCCTTTGTTACCATGCGTATCCTTTCAATCAATATTCTGCCATACAGCTTGCCGACCGAACTAAGCAGGCTAAAAGCCCTATGATTCTCACAATCCATACGTGACCCTTTACCTTTGTATAATGGCATGATTACAGCCCTTCTCCAATCTAATGGCGTGTAACCCTCCTCTAAACACTGGTTAAAAAGTCTGCACAACCATGTGAGAATAATATGGCTTTTTCCTTTAAAGTATTCGGCAGCAATACTGTCAAAGCCTTACCATTCTTCATACATTTAATTGATCTTTTTAGTTCATCCATGCTGGTTTTGCTAACATTCACTCCATCATCGTTCATAACCGATTCACCGCTGGAATCACTGTCACCCGGGTTACTTTCAAAGACTTCCTCGAAGTATTTCATCCATCTCTTTTTAATTTCTTCCTCATTCGTCAACATTTGTCCATCTTTTGATTTTATCACTTTCATGCTTCCGTTCTCTGGACCACTCTGGGACTTTTTGACTTCCTTCCAAAACAGTTTGATGTTTTCTTGAAAGTGGTTTGTCATTTTTTTCATCTATTTCAATGTTAGCCAAAATAGCTCTTTTAACATATTAGTTAGTATTGAAAAGCTACATATTTCATCCAAATATTTTTCTCACGTATTTATAATATATGAGTATAATTATCAAAACTCGTTCATTAATTTGAGGAAACTAATTAGGAAGTACCCGGGGTAAATGAAATATAATTTACTTACTTTGAATCAACGATAGTACAAGCATAAAAGAAAAAATAATATTCTTTGTTAGAAATTCTAACGTTGATTTGAAGGCGCAATAAAGTAACTCAAAAAAGTTTACGCAGTAAATTTAATAAAGTTTACAAAAATGTTACAAAGTTCTTACTATACTGGTACTAGGTAAAATTCAACATACTCATATGAAAAACATTCTAGACTGAAAATTTGTTGTAGTTTGCAGTTAGATTTTTTTATTAAGGCATTTAACAGGTTTTCGGAAACCCGTTAGATGACAGAATGCAGCACTGAGAAGATAGAATGGCACACATTCCTTCTCCTTGATGCATCTATATTGAAACATACACGTCTATTGGTATGACTTGACTCAAGAATTCAATTCACTTGATAACCCCGCGCTTTCTCGGAACTTCCCTTTCCACATCCACATGAACTTCACTATAGTATCTAAATGTAAGCATTCCGTTCTTTATCTTATTTAATACGTTTTTCCATCCATACTATCTATACTAATATTATAAATACGAAAGTGCGCGAGTTTGTTTGTAAAGTGTCGATGACACGTGGCGAGTTTACAAGATACTATCTGGGAAATTCACCATCTGTTAGTAAACTCGCCTAGTGTCATCGCGTTACTTGCTAACTACCAATGACTAGCAGATTGTTGACAATCTACGAAAAAAAGTTGAAAGGTTGTCAACTTTACTCGCCTACAGGCTTGCTCGTGATTGGTTTATTTATGTTTCCAACATGGCTTCCGATAAACAGCTGATTTCGACCGTCAAACATCTGAAGAATTAGTTCACGCAGGCGTCGTTATTCTTGTTACTGGCGCTAGCCTCAGTTTTCTACGCTTCTGAGCGAGTGGACAGTTTTGTGTATCATCATGACAATCTCACTCGCCGATGTACCCGCTTTTAAACTTAGTAGATAGTAGCTTGTAAACTCGCCACGTGTCATCGACGCTTTACGCAATCACGCCTAAATCAATAAACCGATTTTAAAAATTCTTTCACCAATAGAAAAGCTACACTATATGCTAGTAAAATAGGCTATATATAATGGTAAGCTCTGGCGTTATGAAATTATAAATATTAACATGTTATATTTATTATAAGTTTTTTGAGAGGAGAAGGGGACGGGGGAGAGGAAGGGGAGGCGGAAAAGGAACGGGACGGATGGGAAAGAACACGCAGGGAGAAACAATTTATTTATTAAATGGCATAGCAACGCATGCCGGGTACCAGCTGGTAATATTATAAATACGAAAGGACAATTTTATAGATCCAATACGAACTGATTCCAAAAACAGCCCGTTCCTCGGATCCACTGTAGCTGGTCGCTGGGACCAAGTAACCGAGACAGAGCAAGACGTCATATGTAATATATAGCCACTTGATACAAAATGTATTACCGTCAATATTTTCATATCCGGAGAGACACCACATATTCACAAATTTGTAGCAGTTATACCTAGAGGGGAGACGTCCCCTTCTGACCTGCTGACGGAAGTAGCAGTCTTGTGTCGAATTCTTGAATTCGAAACCGAATTATAACAGTAGGTTTGTGAGAAATTCCACGTACACAGATGTTATATATAGCGTGGCGCGTATGACGTGGCGTCCGACACGTACTCGTGGCTCGTAGCTGGGTTCTGAAATTCAACCACGTAGGCGCTACAGTATTAATACTGTTCTATGTTTGACAAATACACCAATGAGCAACGCGCCGTTCAGAGAGACCTAAATAGTACCAGCTAGTTAAACCTAAATTAAATTAAATACTTTATCAACACTTACAACGTACATACATCATTTTATCGCTTTTCAGGTACGTAAAAAGACATAGGTAAATTTTAAAAGGTAGTGTGGCAATACCGCATCTTACTCCCAATAAATTCATTACTACCCAATGTCATCTACCACTTAATCAATTCAGGTCAATCACAGATCAAGCGCACCGGGATCATTGCACTTTCGTTCCCCGATCCACTCCTCATATATACGTTTTGCTCCTTTGTTTAATACCTTAATATTATATCGATCTATTTTAAAATCAATTTACGAAAAAAAAAAGTTCTCTTCGGGGGTGAGTGGTATTTCATTTCGTACTACCTCTTTCATACAAATATTCAAAACTGTCATCGAACTACGAGAGCCAAATCCAGATTAAATACTTCATTTTATCATATAAAGTAGATAAAAAACTAAAGCCAGTAAATATACCGAGCTAAAGTAGGAGTAGCATAAAAAATAGTTTTTTTTCCACAATTGTAACATATTATTATATACTTTTTTTTTTTTCAAATATAGATGTAGCCACCCATTTTTTTTTTACATGAATACCGCACAAGAGTCCCAACTACTCCCGTCTGGAGCCAGTGAGACTATGGCATCCCCAATTGGGGTATGTTGTGAGGCTGAAGGTAGTAGGGAGGGAAGGAGATAGGGAAGAGGAAGGTAGGGAAGTACCTGTCCATGTACCTGGCATGTCCTCACGTTTTCCTTATTTGTTAAGGTACTTCTTACAGGAGTTAGGATCCTTTAAAAATCCTTAAATTTGCCTAATTTGAACGCCATCAACAGACGTTCGGTATACAAATTTGATAATGTATTTAAAAAAAAAACAAATAAAAAAAATAAAAAATTAAAGTGGTCCAGGCCTATAAAGTAATTTTTTTATCAAATATACATGTAGCCACCCATTTTATTAGTTACACCTATAATTCCTATTATGTGTAAAAAATTTCAGCCCCCTATCTTATATAAAAGGGGGTGCTCATCGAATTAGAAGTTTCTGACAAAAGTTCTGGATTTTAAGTAAAACACGTAAATTAAGGTTTATTAATATTACAAGTATTTTAGTCAAATAAGTATAAAACGTATTTAATTGAATAAAATTTGGTAACAAAGCCATAATTAACAAATTATTAGTTGAATCTTTCAAAACTATGTTTGTTAACTCCTTTTTGAATGTTTCAGTAGAAACGATTTTCCTGTTTTGTTCATCGATATGAAGTAAACATTGCTTTTCTTTCTCATTATTAGTGAGTATCGTGTTGTAATCTTCAAATAGTTTAATAACCCTCTCCGCTGTATCATTAACAATACGCAAATTTTTGACTCAGCTTTTGCCTTGAAAGTAATCAACATTGTTATTCCAAGTCTCAGGAGGTAATTGCAAGAAAGAGTCCTTGATATCAATAACTAAGAGCGTTTTCAACGTTCTTTGTATTGCAAAAGGTTCTAATGTAACCTATGAGGCAAGCTTAGCAGAATCACCTCGTACTGAACGATTACTGCCATCAGAATTTATTTTTTGAACAATGGCAGGTTTCTCAGCATCAGATAGTTTCTCAGAAAACAAGGTAATACAACTAGTTCATCTGACAAATACCATAATTGACGCTCTAAGACACCTCTAGCTGCTATACTGATTTCGGTATCAATGGCTTCGTACAATTTTAAGCTCTTACAAAGTATTAAGTCATTTACTGGTGCATCTGCTGCCAAAGACGCTTCGATTCAAACTTTGGTGTAGATGATAACTAACAAATCGAACAATTTGTTTTTCTTCTCTCTTGGTTAGTTTAAATCTTGTTACGATCAAGCGCACTGGTAACGTATTGTGTAAATATGTCACTTATAGACAGCTCAACGCACTACAAAATTCATCTTTGGACTTATCCACTAATATGCTAGCATTACTAGAAGTGCTACTGAAGCTGAAGATGAAGCGTTACTTTTAGCAGCCATTTCTTTCAATTCTTCAGATCTTTGTTTCCGTTTTAGAGAACTTTCTTTGACCTTTTCTAGTTTCTTGTCGATTGAGGTTATAATCATCTTATGTTCTCATCTTTGATCGATGAGAATCGCTCTGTATTCCGCAATTTTTATCAAATTCAAAGCGCTTGCATGGGCAATATCAAAAAAAAGTTTGTCTAGTTCTTTTTTAAACAAATACTCTCCTTTTTTGCGCTTCAGAATTTCATCCTCTATTTTTATTCAATAACAGCCAGTTCTTAAGAAATTTAATCAGTTTTTCAATGCATTGATTTTGTTGTCTGGTCGGAATACTAGATTTATTCCATACTTTTATAAGTTCTTGAATAAGTACATGCGCGGAATCTTTCACATTTTTGGAATCATTTAATATGTAGTGATAACGGAGTAAAACTTGCCGAAGAGTAGGATGTTGGTTAAGCCCCATCAATGGCTCAATATCTCGAACCCCAAGTAGAAAAATTTCGTATTTTTTTCGAGTTGATGAACACATTTTACTACACTGATTCATTTCACAGTCTACTAAATAAGTATCAAATACTGTTAAAAATTTTCTATAAAACTCTTCAGTAGTTTATTTTAATATTTATTTAATAGTTTAACACACGAAACTGGCCTGTAGGAAAAAGTAAAAATTAAGCATTTTAAACAAAATTTTTTAAAACAACACTCGATTGAGCACCCCTTTTTACTTGAGCTATCTCGCTGAAATTTTACTATGTTATTTCTATGAATACGTGTAACAAATTCACGGGGTGGCCAAATGAAAAATAATAATAAAAAAAAATTGGACCACCTGTTTTATAATTGTTTGCGGAATGTGAAATTCACTATTACTTCACTACTATTGTTCACTAGAGGACTCCATTTTTTCTGGTGATTCGGTCGTAAAATGATTTTACCACTGGTATGGCACTGGTGATTGGGTCATATTATGATTTCACCACATGTGTCAGTAGTGATTCAGTCGCATTATGATTTTTCCACGTATGTCATTGGTGATCGTTCGTATTATGATTTTTCCACGTCCTCTCGCATGCGTGTTCCCGTCCTCGTTCCCCTCCCGCGAACCGCCCTCCCTCCCGAGTTCCCAACCCCCATCTTGCTTTCTTCTTCCACCATTCTTGCCTTCCTCCGCCCCTCATCCCCCTTCCCGCAAATCCTCCTCCTTTGTTCCCCTCCTACCCTCCCGGATTCATCTCCCTCTTCCCGCTAAACTTTATGATATACACATATTTTTCAAACAACTCGCGCGCCACCTATTGTAAAATTTTAAACGAATTTCATGACGCCAGAGCTCGCCATTATACATAGAAAACTTTGCGGGCGTGAACATAAACACTTACCAAAGTTTCATAGCAATTGGATTGTTGGAAATTGGTGTATAAAATAATTAGGGACTAACAGAGAAACAATCATATTTACACACAAATAAATAAGGCAACCCAATCAATTATTGAAGGTGGGCTTCTTTTCAGCACAATAATTATAAACTAGCAAATAAAAACCCGCTCCGCAGGTTTTTGCTGCTAGGCTTTAGTCTTTTATTTTTATTTTTATTTTAACTTTATGAGTAAAACCTAAAATTGTAATATTTAATTAAATGAAGACAATATAAGCGAAACTCAATCGAAAATCTGAAAACAGAAAAATCAGAAAAAGATATTGACACATCTGGGACAATTTAGTCTTTTAGTTCGACTTCGCCCAGTTTCAGTGTTGGTGACCATTTTATAAATCCGATAGGAGCTGGTTCCAAAAAAAATAACGTCGGATTAATATATGAACATGACAATTGCAATTACAAAAAAAAGAATAATAAACACTTATTGTTACGAAAACCGAAAACACCTAAAAATATAATAAGAATTTTTCAGAAGTAATCCACAGAATCAGGCATTTTAATAAGGGGAGGCGACCTTTTGCTAAAAGCATAATTTATTCATTTTTTGAGGTCAATCATTATAAGTGACCTCTTGCTGAATTCTTTACGAGTTTCATCAACCCGTTAACTCGAGATCTGAGTGTTTATTCCGGTCATTAGCTAAACAACAGCAAAAATCTTCCATAGAAAAATCTCTCTCTTTTCAATTGAGGTCTGCATTTATAGTTCAAACAAATAGGTGAACTATTATTAAAACGTCCATAAAAAATATAAATAAAATATTAAATTTATTCTTAGGCAGGTACCCACGTTTAGCAATTTTACTAATTTTACAATTTTGCAACAACGAAAAAAGGGATGCGTCAACAAAACGCATTAATGGTACATTTCACATATAATAAATACTAGATGAGTTTATTTTTTAATTCACATGAGTAGAACCGTTACAATAGAACGGTTCTACTCGTGTGAATTAAAAAACAAACTCATCTAGTATTTATTACCTCTCCAGCTGGTTTCTATTGACTCATCTCCTTGCACCGCAGTGGGAAGGGTGGATTCACACGTCCGTCACTGCTGGATGCATTAATTTACACACCGATCATAATAAAAAATAATTTAAATTTGTGAGTGCAGTTTTCGGCAATCATTAATGTAGGTAATTTTTTTTGTCTTCGGCAAAGAGTGCAAATTGGAAATTGTTGAAATAAGTATATTGAAGTATTTCAATAAAGAAGGATCAAAATTGCTCCCTTGAGGTAAACCTCTAGACAGTGAGATTGTCTGAAAAGAAATGAAAATAAAATACAGAAACGGGAACGCAATATTTAATAAATTTTGAGGACAAACATAGCATATGTAGAACACGTCATTTAAATAACATTTATGTTATTATCACCGGAAAAAAATCAATATCAAATTAAATCAACCCATGACTGAAGTGAAAAACTTTTTGTGGTGGAACTAAATAAAAACTTTTTTCAATAACATAGTTGATTCAGTGGCGCTGCAAGTGGTTTCATACTAATTTAACAAAGTAGTGTAATTTAGAGCGAGTTTGACCACCGCGACTGTAACACTGAAATTCAGAAGTAGGTAAGTAGCTATTTAATACGGGAACGGTAGGAAATGAAATGTGAAAAGGCAGAATTATTACATATTTGCCAGCTGGGTCGCAATTGTATGTCGCTCTAATGTAAAGGTTATACAACTGAATCAGTACAAGTCACGTTTCGTTAAATAATCTAACTTTTTGTTATTTCGATAAGCAAATTGATCTGGTCGAAAAACTGAAAATACTTAAAAAAATGTAGGTTATTTAACCGAAGAGAAAAATCATTATTTTTGCTCTTGGCTCTTGAATCGCAATCTGAGGGTCGCGGGATCGAATCCCGGTGTGGGCAAATGAATTTTATTTGTTTAATTTGTGTTATTTTACAATTAATTAATTTGAAATACTTTAAATATTATTTGCGGCATGTTCTCAGTATCACCCTGGTGTAAAATCATCATTAACAATTGAAACGTTGCTTGAAATGGCTTAAGCCGTGCTCGGTGACCTGTACTAGCTAGGTACTTCCCCTACTTCCTGTTTTACATCTCCTTCCCCTTCTCACTACCTTCAGCCTCACAACACACTCCAATTGGGGATGCCAAAGTCTCACTGGCTCCAGACGGTAGCAGCTGTGAGGCTTGTGAGGTATTCACTTAAAAAAACATGTTTACTTTTTCAATTTATTATATCGAAAAGATATGCACAGGTATTCCTAAATCAAGAGAGTTTAAAGTTAACGTCGTATCACTTCGTATATCATTATGTAATCTATGTATTTTGTACAAGCCACAGTATAACCTTCCTGTCTGATTTCACTCGCTTACCCGAACATGAAATACCATTCGAAGTATGTAATTAACCCAATTTAAAACCCCTCGTATCACTTTCGACTGAAACCCTAGATGTCGCTTTTATATCACCAAATCCTTACAATGCCATCAATCAAATTCGTTCACTTTTAAAAGGCAGACCAAACGGCTGTAGTTAGATAATAACACGTTTCCACCATTTCTACGTCTACTTTCCCACTGAACATATTATGATTCCTAGAAACGAGATAGGTATATACACTAAGGCGGGTCACGATTGTATGGGGGAAAAAAAAAACTTGTTTTGGTTTGTCTGTTAGTGATAAAAGGGTGTTAAATGAAGATGTAAAATCACGTAATTTTTTTAATAATATTTGGATATCATCTTCTTCCTCCGGATTGAGTTTGAAATTTCACAAAATAGAGAAAAACCCACCCTTGTTAAATCACTAAAAAAATATTAGATAAACAATTAAAATTGATTTTTTTTTCAATAAAACACAAATTAGAGAGAATATTCTGACTTATTTATTAAAAAAATATATGACTATTATTAACATTATCTCAAGACAGTGTATTCAAATACCAGCAAAATCCTTCTTACTCTCAAATTTCGGCATTATTTTGCGAGACTCAATCTTTGCCTTAATAAGACCTTCTCTTGCAGACTTCGTACATAAAGTAGTCGAGGCTTCAGTAACAGTCTTTACAGCTCTTTCAACTGCTTGAGTATGACATGGCAGACGCAGAAGAGGCAATTTACCTTCTCCCCCCTGTGCTACAAATAATTGAAGATCTTCATCCGATATATTCTTCAGTATTGGGGGTTCGGTTACATTTTGCTGCCAATTAATAAGGTCGTAGTAATATGATGCATCGAGGTTTATGTTTGGAAGTTGGAACAGCCTTGTTTTACTTAGTTTCTTACTGCGTGCTTTTAGAACACGACGCGCAGCTAATTCCCGGATATGTTTGTGAGGGTCAGTTAACATTGCAAGTAGTAAATTTTCGGGGTGTGCGAAGTAACTGTTTCTTTCTATGACTGGATCAATTATAGTTTTTAGTTCAGGGGATAAGTAACTAGACGCTGAAATTAGCTGCCATAGGTGACGTGCTCCATCTTTACAGGTGGGATGAGTTTTAATACTGAACCAAGTCGGAGCATAAACTTTAACAACGTACGTTGGTAAAATAATAAGATTCTCTGTAGGAGCTTCCGTTGCAACATAAAGACGAAGAATTCGGTTAGCACGCGTAAGTCATCTGGCATGAGACATTTTTCCAGGAGATTTGTGGCCTAAATCTTCAGGTAATTCCCCCACCATAACTGCAGATACGATTTTATACAAATATAACTGATCTGTACTTAGGTCTTTAGTTAATAATTCAGGCAACTCTCCGTCAATTTTCTGAAAATGAACAATAGGCTTTTTTTCATAGTTTTCTAAAGCTAGTCCTATTGTCCCTGAATATGTTTGAGGTCCAGATGTCTTACCGTCAAGATGTGTGAACAAATGACGAAATGGTAACTCGTTCATGTGAAGCAAGCAAATTATCCATTGCAATGGTTTATCCAAACGTTTTTCAAGCAAACGTATTATACCTCCATGTTTTCCAACGTTCACGTTCGTTCCGTCACATCCAATAGCCATAAATGGTTCAAATGGTATTTCTTCCTTTAAAAAATAATCGACAATTGTTCTTTCTATAACTTTCGACGTGCCAGAGTTTGGTGCAATATAACCCAAATATATTGAGTCTGGCTCTTTTATCATTGAAATATGCTCTTCAATGATTAGTTCTCTGTAATGCCTCCCCCCTTTTTCCCTGATAATTAATGTTTTATCTTTCCGGCCATCAAAATATAATGCGGGTATTTGTAAAACTATGTGTTGTGCCTTAATATTTTCCCTTGTTTTTTTTTCGTTCTCTGCGAAGTTTACTTTTGTCAATAACTGGAATATTAGACTTGATGTCATACAGAACTGCTGAGGCAATGGCTGCCGCTGCTCTATCCGAAACTCCATATCTATCACAAGTTTTCGACAGTGTAGAATAATCAATAGTGACCGCAGCCTGCATCTGAGGCATTTGAGATACAACATTTGGTTTGAAAACATCATTGCAATCGGATTCATTTGATGAAGAAGACGTGGAAATATCGATTAGAGAGGTAGTTGGCTTACCTGTGCTTTCCTTTTTAGACGTACGCAAGGATTTTTGCTTCAGAAGTTTTCTTTTCAACGCAGTTTTCATTCGTTTTGTTGTAGCGGTATCCACATTTCCTATTATTATTTTTCGTGTAGTACGTTGGTCACTAATGAAACTCTGTTCATTTACAGGTATTTTTTTATCTTTAGGACAGTCACATTTACTGAAATCTTTGCATTTGCAAGACGAAATATCAAACAGCACTTTACTTCTGCGACGGAATTCCTCCATTTTTTCTCCGGTATTTTAGGATGTGACTTAAGAAGGTTTTTGCATTTAAAATGATATGACCTCAACAAGCGTGCTACTTGCGAGTGTGTAACGATGGGAATAGAAGCCTTTCTCCATATTTCTTCAATTCGTGCTGTCACAGTACACTCTATTTGCTGAAATTTGGGTTCTAGTGTGGTCTCTTGATTTAATTTTATTTGATGCCTGGTCCACTCAAAAAACTTCATTACATCACAATAAGTTGGTAAAACGTTGTCTTTAACGTCGCAAATTTCACCAAATATGGGACTTTTTAACGCATTCCGAGTACGTTCCATTGCGAAAACTTGTGCAACGCGACCTACCGCTTAAAGAGTCGTAGCGATACTGACTCCAAACTCCGACGTCGGTTGCGCAGAGTCGCTGCGCTTAGTGCAATCGGTGCTTCCCCCGCCCTCACTTCGAGCCACTAATACTCAAAACTTGGATTTTTTGTAAATGAATTCGTAAATACGTACCATATTTGCCATAGAATATTACAAAAAATATAGTATAAAGGATTCGTAGTAACTTTTATACACACTAGAAAATACCTCTAAAAATGAAAATTTTCAAAACTTTGAAGTGAATCCGGAGGAAGAAGATCGTATCAGAAATTTAAAAAATTTTAAACACGTCGGTTTGAACCCATTTGGCACCCTTTTATCGCTAACAGAATCTAAAATTATCATTTTTTTTTAAATGACCCACCTTAATATACACTGTCTAGGAAAAATACTAATTATTTATTAAATTATTTTAAAATGAAAACATATAACTTTGTAAAAACCTCTGCATAATTAATATTATCAACATGTTTCGAAAACAGTTTCCATCGTCAGGATACGATTAATATTAAAAATAACAAAAGGCAAACAAAGTAACATTATTTTTTTCATTTACTTAAAAATGAAGCCACATAGTACATTTGCAAAGTTTGACGAAGTAAATTATTTTACCTACCCATTTGTATATATCCGCCCACGCGACGTAGATTCAATACTTCTCATAGCTAAGTTCTCCATCATTGCAATTGCATTATTTTACGCTTATTTCGATGGTAGTAGGAATTGTCCAAATGTTGTTAGGTTATTTTAAAAACTATTTTATAATTTACCAATTTTAACCACCGTTATTTTTTTAAATAGGTAGGGATATTAATATTTTTACAGCCTAATTAAATTGCGTAGAAATTTATCTAACCTTCGCTGTTCTAATGTTGTATTGATATTGTTCCTATTGCGGGACGTTTTCGAAGTCCGCGGCAGACTGTGAACTAAATTTTATAAAAATAATTGTTATTATTATCATGTCTTCTTTTCTGCGGTAAATTCCTAGTCTGCGGTCTGCCGCTGCGATTTGTGCTCTGCCGCTGACTTTGGAATCGTGCGAAAAAAAGTCGCAAATTTACATAATATCTTTCGGTTCTCAGGCCAAAGAAAATTATCGTCTGTTCTAAAAAGAATTTCGATATCTAAAAAAAACATCAATTCAGCAGAGGTGGGCGAAATTGAGCTTGCTTCGAACACACGGACACGCCGACAACACTGTTGTATCGGTTTATCCATTCAGTGTACTTTCCACTTCAACCTTCTGTTACCCTGATACACGCTACGCTGGTCCCTAGCAATTAACTCAGCACTCAGACCCCGCTAATAACAATTATTGTACGTTGGATACTCGAAAAATCATCTGGGAAATTATTTATTGACGTGTGGCAAAGGGCAATACTAATTACCTTAATTATTTTCGTCTAAAGAAAATTAAATTTTTAACACATTTACAGAGTAAAATTAATACAATGATATTTAATAATTGATTTTATTTTAAGTCCCTCCATAAATACTGTGGATGCGGCGCTTCCCTTCCTTTTGAGGCGTATAATAAATATAATGATAACAATTATTTATTTATTCAGCATTAAAAAAAGCTTTGAGCTTATTTTTTTCTAGCCATAAACAGCAATAAATACTGCAATTTAACGACACCATCCCAACCTCAGCGTCCAAAAAAAACAAAATGCCACGAGCGGACCGGATCGAAATACATAATAACTACACCATTCTCGATACTAGTGTGTCGAATGTCGCGTAAACGCACCAATACCAGCAACAGTGGATTCTCTGCTCCATCCCGCATTCACGATGTCAGAAAAAGTTTGATATTTACGCATGTGCGTTTAGTACTGCCTGCCAAGTTTTGGCTGATGCAGTATACGCATTCGATGGAAGCATCCAACGCGCAGAAAACTACTTTAAGTTACGTAGGCAAAGTGCACAGAATAGCAAAACAAAGTGCGTGGATTAATTTAGTACGTTTCAGAGAATTTGCTCGCGCCACCATTTTGACAATTTGGCTTGGATAACTGATGCCGTTAAATATCTTTCGAATATCTGTTTAATTAATTTCTTTTAGAACCGTAATAACTGACGTGTAGCATAAGGGATTTGTAGAGCTATTTGACATACTATTTTTATCAGTAATCGCATCTTGTTCGTGGGCTAGTCTGTAGGTATTTATATTTGATATCAGGTAAGTATATATTTTAGCATCCCTTAAACAAAAAGTCACCGACCGCCACTGCTATGTACATAACTCGATGTTTTTAATAAGAAATGTGCTTTAGATTTGATTAATAATTCAAACAAAATATACTATATTAAATATGAATCCACTAGAATCGACCAAGAATTAATAAGTTTTCCAATAAATAATAATTATTTAAGTGGAATTACTAACGACTTCTTGGAAAATTAGTAATTCAACAAATTATCTGAGCTCTATGACTTTGACCAGACGATTTTTGGCGTCATTGATTCCTACGACACTAAATACGCTATTAATGCTGAATTAAATACATACAAACCCATTAACCGGGCGACTTAATGCTTTAATTTGAGCCGTTTTGATGGACTGTAAAATATTTTAAAATTTCATTTAAATTATAAAAATAGAAGCAGTTGCAAATGTTGGTGTTGATATCCGTTTCGGTCATTTTTAACTGTATCATACTTCGACTAAGAACCACCTACATTATCTTAAATTTTTAACGCATATATTATTGGCTGCTATCTTTATGTGTGATTGCAAGATTAAAAACTCGAACTAAATGCTATCTAGATAGTGTCTGGATAAATCTTTATCCATTTTATTTAATATGCGATACCTATTGACTTTTCTGCAAGTCGTAATGTTTTCTTTACTTCGCGAAACTTGAGTTTAGCTAATATAGCCTTCATTTAATTAAATAGTACAATTTGAGATTTTACTCATAAAGTTAAAATAATATATATATATATATATTATTTACTGTTTCCCGGCATGCCTTGCAAGGCCATATTCCAAGAAATAAATTATTTCTACCTGCATGTCCTTTCCCGTGCGTCCCCGTTCCTCGTTCCCCTCCCACATCCCCTACCCCTCCCTTGTTCCCCTTCCGCCTTCCCCGCCTACCCTCTCACCTCTCACGCTCCCCTGTCCCGCCAACCCTCTCCCACGTTCATATATTCAGTCCCAGTACATTCCGTTTTCAAACCGCTCGCGTGCCTATTACAATTTTTTATTCAAATTTTCATTTTTCATTTCGTATAGTATAAAAACAATCAATAAAAATCTGGTGCCCAACGAAGGTTCCTATTAAAAATATCTATAATTTAAAAAAATCCGTAGACAATTATTCTGTTACAAAAAAAAACAGGTGCCTGCTAAATTAAAATTCATCAAACGCGTGAACTGTCAAACGTGCGAAGATAAAATAGTCGTAATTGTTTTCTGAAATTATCCAATTTTCTGCGCTATTTTCTTATTTTTTCTTTCCGTAACAAAATTCTATAAAGTATTAGAAAACTTTAAAAAAAATATGAATAAAATAGGTAAAGTTGTTCTGAAGTTATTGCGTGACCAAGGGAAACAGGGATTCATTTATATACATGTAGATTTAGTTGAATTGTTCCTATGGATAATACCCAGTTGGACGTAAAAACATGTTTTACCAAAACAAAAACCATTGGCAAATATTATTTATTTGGCATTAGTTAACTCAATGAACAGAATTTTAGTTTTTCACGGTAATGTTTGAATTTTCAAAAATAGGTCATTTTGTGAAAATATCGCAACCACACCTGCAATCTACCCATGAACAGTAATTATTATAGCCGTAGATTGTAGTACTGTAGACTGGTTTGTCCCTCGTTCAATGTAAATTATACAAATGTTAAGAGGAAATCCCTGTCGCCGAGAAATTTGAACATTAGGTATTTTATCAAACTGTTGCTATCACTGCCGCTCCTATTCCTCCGAATACTGAAAGAAAGAGACAACTGCACCTAAATAAAATCAACAAAATTGAGGTTTTGTATTCCACATTTTTGTAGATCGATTTTTAAGATTTTTGTTACTCATTGTAATAGAAGAAAATACTCTATGTCGGTAGGTTTTGCTTTTAAAAAAAATACATGACCTAGTTTGTATATTGATTGATTATTATTATTGATGGCGTCCAAACCAGGCAATTTTAACAATTTTTGGAGGGTCCTAACTCACATAAGAAGTAACTTATCAAAAAAATCAAAACCTCCCAACATGCTAGTGTTCGATACCTACATTATGTTAAAAAATATTTGCAGTGGTGTCAAAATCGGGAAAAACGTTTGAATGGACAAAACTTAATTAAATTTATCTTAAAAAAATCTCAAGTAATTTCAGGAATTTCTTAATATATTATATTCAGTCGTAATAGTTAGAAATACTTCAGTCATACTGGGTACTAGTGCATAGACATGCGTTTAAATAATAAAATTATTCTTCTGGTTCTGGTTATTAGAGATTGTCTATCATTAGGAGAACCCCCACTCTATAGGCTGCAACCTTGCCGGAACAACATTCTTACCAGTTTCAAATATTTCTATCCAGTGTCAGTTTTCTTAAAATACGTTCTTTGAATTTTTTCGCTTTGATCGTAATCCTTTCTTCACGTCTTATTTTGAACTTGTTTACTTGACCTTTTACTCTTGGAGTTTGTCCCACGGCGCGGCAATGTGACGCGGCGTTCGTGTCTCTGAGACCGCTTGACCGGCTAGAGGACAGAAGGGGTAAAAAGGTGATCAGGTGTGACGTCACAATTACACAAGCAAGCCCCGGGTCGTGCTGCGGTTCAGCTACACTGCTTGTAATCCGTTTTTATAATAGTATTTATTACATGTCCAGGTTATACAATAATATTGTATTAACAATGCGGTTTTACTTAGAATGTGTAGATTCATTTACCGACAAATCCCATGAAGTGTTATTTCACAATTAATTCATTTAAATACAATATATAGTATATTTGCGGCACGTTCCAGAGTGGAAGACAGTCTCAGTATCGCACTGGTATAAGACAACCATTCTGAATTGAAACGTTGCTTGAAATGGCTTTAACCGTGCTTGGTGACCAGATCTGAATAGCCAGGTACTTCCCCACCTTCCGTCTCCTTCGCTATCTTCTTCTCCTCCCAACCTCCTATCTCCTTCCCCTACCAACAACCTTCAACCTCACAGCATACCCCAATTGGGGATGCCGTAGTCTCACTGGCTCCAGACGGAAGCAGCTGGGACTCTTGTGAGATATTAATACAAAAAAGTGAACCATAATCTTTTGAAAGAAAACTGATGTCGCCAATTTGCTTAAGGCCCTTCTCCCACAGGGATACGCAAGTACTCGACGATTCAAGTATCTTGGAGGCAACCGACATAAATCTGCAAGAAGGTTCATACCCAGGCACACATTGCCAATATTGTGTAAACTCGTAATCGACTCTAGAAAGTACAGCAATTTTTGCATTCGATTCTATTTTTCCAAGTCCCGATCGGCGCTTTTGAGATGATGATTTTAAATTTCCGATAAAAATTAGTTTCGTAATATGTACTCGTACATTATTTTGTATTATTATTACACTTTGCATTAGTCAGAAGTACACTGGAATATGCCTCGCCAATTTGGAACCCGCAGTACAAAGTAAACATAGATAGCATAGAACATAATATTCAAAACAAAGTTGTAAAATATCTTACCTTGAAATTCAACAATAACTTTGAATGCACTCTTTAAACTTTGCAACAAAGGCGAGCCAGTGCTGATTTTAGATTTATACACAGAATTTTAAATAATAACATTGAATTTTAACATACCCTCAAGTCGTCCACACCATACAGAACTATTCCATACGCTTAATTACAAAAAAAATGTAGTTATGCCGAATAACCGCTCAAACCATCACTTTGGCACTCACTACCTGTCGAATACCTGAGACATTTTTAGGTTTTCTGTTGAAAAACAAACAAAAAAAAAACATAAAAAATGTTACATCCATTTATTTTAAACCTTTAAAATTGTTATTTCTGACTTTTACTTACCAATCAGTTCGTGTTTTTAAATAGATATTGCGTGGGCATAAAATTTTGAAGAAGGGGAAAATCTTAAAATAAGGCAATACATTTTTCAAAAGAACACTAAGTAAGAAATGATTAATTTATGAAAGCAAGATCACAATGATCACTTTGGTATTATGTTACGTAACTTTGCAATTTAAATAACGATTGTAAAATATAGACAATAGATAAAAGATCCAAAGATAACAAATAGATCCTTAGTAATTCGGTGACTTACAAGACCGCGGCAAGTAAAAACGTGAAAAGATAAATTGTTTTCAACGATGATAAAGTATGCGGTGTTATTAATCATGCGTATTTTATAGATTACAAAATGACATAATTAAGAATGACTTGCGTAATGAAGATGAATGACAGAATCGTTAAATTAAATCTGTCGGAGGATTTTCTTTCAGGAAAAAGGTTGGTGTTTAATAAATAGTCTCTCTTTGGCTTTGGATGACCTAACAAGGAATTAAAAAGGCTAGCGGAGT
Organism: Limnephilus rhombicus; assembly: GCA_929108145.2. Lineage (NCBI taxonomy): Eukaryota > Metazoa > Arthropoda > Insecta > Trichoptera > Limnephilidae > Limnephilus > Limnephilus rhombicus. The sequence goes on along the minus strand of OV815272.1, from coordinate 19,243,929 downwards.
ACCTACGTAGATAATGATTTAAATAATTTGTAGAACTAAGAACTAGAACTTATTGCAATCTATTAACCTTCATTTGTACGGTAGCGGTCGTGCGTAACTTAAAAGATCAATTGGATATTTAAGGAATTTAAAACACCAAATAATTATATATTCATTGAAGATGAAGATAATAATAATAATCTAAACGAAAATATGAATGAGAACAAGACACCGAAAAACAGAAAAAGATAATGGTCGCAACTGGGACGCGAACCCAGAACCTCTCGTCTATCCGGGACGTGCGTTTACCAATTCCGCCATTGCGCCCTAATGTCAAAACATCACAATAGACAATTTCGTATTTCAAATTTTAGAATAATTAATAATATTATCTTCAACTAATTTATTTTCCATATCAAAGGCACCCTTGTATTGGAAACAATCATTGTAAGATTTGGTTTGTAACCTGGATAGCGTCACGGATAAATATATACAATCTTATGTATATGGAACTATTGACATTTTATAAAAGTCTAAATGAATAATATTATTATTATTGAATTATAGAATCGTTTATTTTTAACATTAAAAAAGTCATCTTAATTTTGTGATGAAATTAAAATAATTAACATTACAATTAGAAAGTCTCTTTTTCTTTGGACTAGTTTACAATTTGACAACATAACATAAACTTAAATAATCATTATGAAATAATCAAAATTTAAAAAAATTGGAAACATAAACATATATCTTTGGATTATGAAGCAATTTGGCAACAGACATCTTTATAATTTAAATATCTAGTATTCATAAAGTAACCACCTATAGTCTAATTTGTTTCATCACCAGTCACTTCGTCAAGATAACATTGATTACAAATAAATGTAGTGTGGTCCCTGCAAATATTTTTTCGACAAGATGTGCATTGTGTTTTTGATTGCCTCCGGATTTTAGCCGGACATATTTTGCAGCTTCTTCTACACGCAGTGGAACTTGAACTTGGTTCATTGCTCCTGTCGTCCTGCAAGTGATCTAATATATTTCTTTTCAGTTTTCTTGGAATATTGACCATTGCAGCTCTTCCACGTAGATACTCTTTTGTAAATTCTATCCCTAACGCTCGTATCCGTAACGCTCGTACCCACAGTATACAAATAAAATAGTAACATAACACCAACTAGATTCAAAATAGTAGAAACATATTTCTACCCACCGGGTCGCGCGTAAAATTTTCGACGACGGGTGCACGTAGTCCTTTCAACGCCTACGCCGCGACTATAACAGAGGCTATTTGTACAGCACGGGGCAGGCGGAGAGGTGGGCTATATAGCTTGTTTGGTTTGTAGTGAACTTAGAAGAGGCTACTTGAGACGAGAAAAAGTTGCGATGAAAATATTAGAAGCTATAAACAACAACGTTTTATATTTGGATAGAAAGCAGTCACTTTGTGGTTTAACATGTTGAATGAAATAAAACAATTACTTTGTTTTTTAACCACGATTTATTTAATTTTTATAAAACCGACCGGTTTCACTTTACTCAAGCATCTTCAGGGTATAAAATTAAACACTTTAATTTTATACCCTGAAGACGATTGAGTAAAGCAAAACCGGTCGATATTATAAAAATTAAGTAAGTCGTGATTAAAACACAAATTTATTGTTTTATTTCATTCAAAAACGTTTTAAGTGCGGTCGATTTGGCGCCGCGTGCCTTTTTAAAGGTTAAATTAATCTACCACAGCAGAATGATCAACTTTTAGAGCTTTGGATACATTTATTTCCTTTAATTTAATTAATTTAAGTAGATGTGTACCTTTATTTTTTTTTGTTTTCCACCACCATTTCAATTTTTGTTTGTTAATATGATATAATGACCGGTCAGCGGCTGAGTTGGCATCGCGTTTCGGTTCCACCCGGGTGATTTCGATACTATGCTGGCTAAGTCCTTCGTCACGATACCAGAAACATTTACCGCTTAGTGTGGTGGTGGTTTTTCGTAACGCGGGAATGTTTGTCTATATTTAAAAAAAAAACCATACTGGCATTAGACAATAATGCATATCTTCTTTTAACGATATACAGTTTTAAGCTTATATGTAAATGATAACTTATATTTTTACACGAAAATCAGATTGGAAAATAAAAAATAAAAAAAATGAATTCGTAGCATTAAATAAGTTTTTTTGTGTTTCTTCGGCAATGTGCATTTGTTAATTTATAATATTTTTAAATTTTTGCTTCCAAAATGAAAGAAAAAGATTCTGCAGAAAATTAAGTTCTCCGAAATGATGCAAATTTTCTGAAACCAGTTAGTCAAAATATTCCTTTAATTACTAAAATATTCCTTCAAAAGATTATTTTTAAACGTCAGACCGGGACCTAATGAGAAAATCATTTCTACAAATCATAAATTGCGCATTCTAATATTAAAAATGGTTATAATGATAATGAATGAGAATTTATAATAATGTGATGTGTTTATAAGTAGACAGCCACTATCCTCCTTTTGGGATGTCCATTTAAAATAGCAAAACCAAACGGCAATAAATAAAAGGTAACCTAAACAATTTTTCATTCGTCCGGGAATTCTGGACGAGTTATGACTTTGTTTTTGGGATCCATCCCTTTTCGGTTATATTTCTATTTGAGGTCCACCCAGTATAAAAACAAATGTTCGCCCCGGGATTTGAGCCCGAGCCTCCTCTGATTTATACCCTTCTATTAAAGGGTGGAAGCTGAAAGGGATCACTTGCAGATTTCAAGGATGGGGTGAAATCTGTGATTATTATTTTGGGAAAACAGATTCCACTGTTTGAATTTCATCCTGTTTTCCTGGAAACGGCTGAAACTTCGTTAAGTTGGTATTTATTTACTTGGTGTTTTTACTGCTGTAAATAAACCATTGTTAGGTACGAAACCAGTTAATTACTGACATGAAGAACTCGATAAATAAATATAAAACAAATTTATGTTTAATAATTTAGTTAAAGGATCTTGATTGCGATATGATTAAACTGTGTTTTAACGGTATGTTAGCAGTAACTGTGAATCTGTACATATATTATGTGAAACACTTGACTGTATAAATTGTACATTTTTAAAATGTAAACTCTTCCTCCATCCACAAGCAAATGCAATTAATGGAGGAAAAGTAACATTGTAACATGTTCCATTTTTTAAGATAAGTACTAAAATAAATAAAAATAAATATTAACTGAAAATTACACCCCTCTAGCAATTTTTTCCAAATTACTTGACGTAATACTACAAAAATGTGTTAATTTACATTTTCTTTGGAAGGTGGAAGGGGGAAGGGCTAAAAAAACCATTTTGTTCGATTTTACATACCAAATTTATTCAGTATTCTGTTAACATTGAAAAGAATCGCTTGAAATCTTACAGCAAGATCGTGAAGAATCTTCGAACCACACGTCTTGAAGACTTTTTCGAACTTGCCCGTTAATTGGTTGCTTACAATGAGAGTTTAATTTGCACACTAGACAAATATCTAGTTATTAGATATTAAACCGCCCCGGTCTCAAGAACTTAAAGTTTTTCTATTAAAAAATTGATTATTCATTTAGACTTTTATAAAAAGTCAATAGTTCCATATGAATAAATCCGGATACTTTTATCCGAGACGCTAACCAGGATACAAACCAATTCATAAAATGATTGTTTCCAAAAAAGGGTAGTTGCCCGTAGTATGGAAAAATAATTAGTTGAAGATAATATTATTAATTCTAAAATTTGAAATATGAGATTGACTATTATGACGGCTTGACAGAAGGGAGCAATAGCGAAATTGGTTAACGCGCACGTCCCGGTTAGATGAGCGGTCTGGGTTCGTGCCCCACTTGCAACCATTGTCTTTTTTCTGTTTTCTGGGTCTTGTTCTCTTTCATATTTTCGTTTAGATTATTATTGTTATCTTCTTCTTCAACGATAACTTAAAAGCTTTCACAAAATGCACTCACAATAATATATTTTTTAAAGCACTTACGTGCAATCTGAGGTAACTAAATGCTCGTCAAGTGTAATTAAAAATATGTTTAATCACACAAAACACATTAAAAAAACATTTCGTAAGCACGGTAATATCTCATTTCCGACATTTAGTGTCTCGCTTGAGACTTCTTGACAGTTTAATTAAAATAATTCAAAGTATTTTCTAGTTTAGTCGTAATGTGGTAATAATCTACGACGCGAAGAATACTTCTGATGCCCTCTTACCTGCGCCCCGTACAGCGCAGCCCGTGATGCTAAGTTATTAATAAAGCAGCCTCGAAGGAATGAACGAGAAATTTGCATTTTATTTTAAAACATTTCGCCCAACTTTCTTCCGTGGATTAAGTCGACGCTTCAATTTTCAATTCAGGAACGCCCTATATTAAAGATTGAATCTGCGGCTTAATGAAAATATTTTCAGATGAGACTTAATAAGATGATGTTAAAACGCTAACTCAATAAAGACAAGGAAAATTTTGAATATTTTTTACACAGTTTCAAAACCAATTCTTCTTCTTGTGCTCTCTCCTAATGAGATTTTGTCATTGCAGATTACAGACTGAAAAAACTCAAGTAAAATATGTAAGTTTCGAAGCAGAGTTACGTGGCGTTTTACTCCACAACGATTTCCCCGATCTTCTCCTGAATTATGAGATGGGTTCACATCATCACATGTATTTCGACGGTCCCGAAGATCAACGTCGGATGTGCGATTTTGTAGTTTTGCAGTACAGCTGTTTATAGTTTCGTTTCTGCATTTTTACCGTTTTCGATATCAAGAAAAATGATGATTTATTTATTTATTATTTTTTTCAGTACATAAGTCAGGCATGATGCCAAATATTTACATACAATTTTTAGATAGTGGAAGGAGATGGAGAATGGAGAGGAGAATGAGAAAAAGGAAGGTAGGGAAGTATCTGGCTATTCAGATTTGGTCACCAAACACGGCTAAAGCCAATTCAAGCAACGCTTCAATTCTGAATGGTGGTCCTTACACCAGGGCGATACGAGATGATCTTCCACTCTTAGTGTGCCGCATATTTTATATATAAAAATCTCGTGTCACGGTGTTTGTGGTCGCATTTCTTCGAAACGGCTCGACCGATTTTTATGATATTTTTACATGTATATTTGGTTGGTGTGAGAATAGCTTTTAAAGTATATATCATACCGTTTGGTGATTAGGTGTCACTATCCAAAAAAAAAAAAAATTTTTTTTTGGATTGTTTTTTTTTTAATTTGGCATCACAAAATGCCTATAACCTCAAATTTTAACTCTCCTACCCCCACCTTCCTATTTTTAAATCGCGATTTTAGTATTTTTGTATGAACAAATTTAAGCGTAACAATTAATACAAGCAATAATTGTCAGCCTGAAACACTCATTTACATTGAAAAATCTTCCGAGAAAAGATACTTGCCGCCAAAGAGACTTGAACCCGTGTCCTTCCGATTGCCGGTCGAATGCTCTGACCACTGAGCTATGGCGGCTTATCAAATACCCGCCAAATAATTCAATATATACTAGTGTTTCATTCAACAATTACTGCTTGTTATATTTTTTAAATAAAAAAAAAAAATAATTAATATTTAACAAGTTTAAGTATTTCCCCAATAAATGCAGACATAATTTGTCTCGACGCCACCTAGCGAGGGATTTAACACTAACAATGTCTTCCTCGCAAAAATAAAGTTGGTTGTTTTCAGGTGGAAAAAATATAACAAGCAGTAATTGTTGAATGAAACACTAGTATATATTGAATTATTTGGCGGGTATTTGATAAGCCGCCATAGCTCAGTGGTCAGAGCATTCGACCGGCAATCGGAAGGACACGGGTTCAAGTCCCGTTGGCGGCAAGTATCTTTTCTCGGAAGATTTTTCAATGTAAATGAGTGTTTCAGGCTGACAATTATTGCTTGTAATAATTGTTACCCTTTGTGCTATGCATAAAAATCTTGTCTAAACGTTAGTTTATAAATTAAAAAAAATAATAATTAAATTTAACCGTCTTTCGTATTTCAAACAGAACGAAATTATTTATGTTGTTGAATGGCAGATGGCGCTACGTCCGCCTAATCGAACATTCATCCACACATGCGCAAGACATTCACGAGAAGCGTCGCGTGATTTTGATATTTCATTTGACATCATGTTCTCGCGTGGGCAAACCATCGAGCTTATTTGTGTTGGCTAAAGACATTCATATTGATTTTCTTTATTTTCCTTCTTTAGGTTGTGCTTTTTGTTTTTATCGGCTTTCATCGTCTACAGCGCTCCATTCCTCTCTCTGTCATAGATCCATCCTCACACACTTTTATTTAACAAATCAAAATATACACTAGAAATAATTTAAATGGCAGAGCAACGTTTGTTGGGTCAACTGGCATACTATACATATATTATTTTCAAATGAATGAATTGTGAAACAACACAACTTAATCAAATAAAAATTATTTGCGCACGCCGGGATTCGGTCCCGTGACCTTCGGATTGTGAGTCAAGAGCCTTACCCCTAGAACACGGCGGCCGTCACATTCGTTGTTGTTTTGATATTTGGCAATTCATTAACTTAAATTCAGAAAATTCAGACTATAAAATCAACTAATTAAGTCAATAAATATGTCAAAAGAATAAATTAAAATTTTTAGCAGATCCGGCATTGTTCTTCGCGACCATCGATTTGTAAATAAGGTATTGCAGTTTTGTTTGAAAAACGTTCTCTGATCCAAATTTCAAGTGTATTCTATTCAGTTAGAACGTTTGGTTTGGTTATCTTGGTTTGATGCTGTTGCATAAAAAACATAAGAACAAAACATTCACATTCTTAAATTGTATTTCAGATCAAAGTTAGAAAAGAGTTTCTACATATTAATGAAGGCGCTCTTAGCCATCTGAAGGAGGACTACTTATTACTTAGATGAATCCAATTTGTCATAATCCCAAGTAAAGTTCCGAAGTATTTATACTGTACAACTTGAAATCCAAAGCATCTTAATTCCAACAAAATTCGTCAAACGTCAAAAAATTAATTCCTACTACAAAAGGCAAATTTACTTGAATTTTTCGAGAATAATAAAAAAATGTCCTAAAACACTCTCCGTAAGAATAAAACATTTTGGGAGTCGAAAAATTGGTCTTGTCTTGGAGAATTAATTAAACATAGGACGACTTAGTCAAGGAAGGAGAGGAAGGATGCGAACTTAAATGAACCCATTGTCAAATTTAATATTTTAAACCATTTTACCTTGATCTTTTGTTAAGTCTTAACAATCTTCCTCCCTGGAGATTATTCTTGTCTTGCCAGTTTCTAGAGAAACATTTCAGGCAACTTAATTAATCATTGGGTAATTATTATTATATTTTACATTGCCAATTTAAGAAGAAAATGTTTTCGAACGTCATAGAATTTTTATGTACGAATTACATTTGTAAACAAAAGTTATTATTTATATTTTCTATTTGATGGCTCATGTAAGGGCCTTTAACCAGCCAACGGCCGAGAATACAAATTTCGTCGAAAGATGTTCTTACGTACAGGGCGGTTCCAATGAGAAAGATTAATTATTCTCTGTACCAGCTTTTTAAAATTATAACTCAATACCGATTTTATTTCATTCAAAATTTGTTTTTTTTTTATACCGACACCCAAAAATGCTGAAGGGCGTTATCATAAAACTATTAAAATTATGTACTTTTTGATCATAAGTATTTATAATTTTTCAATAATGTCTAAACAAAATAAAAATGTTAAAAAAAATCTATAATATATTAGTTTGTAAGACCGTAAATAAATTGACGAACTGAAGTATTTTCGTCACAAAACACGTGCGCGGATCATTTTTTTAATCATTTTATTTAAACTAATATAAAAATTCTGAAACATTGCTTTCACGATAATTTATTGATTTATTTTACTGCATGATATGATTTTAAATGTGTGTTGTACAATACGAAATTTTGTTTGAAAATTTAACCAATCTGCCAACGACCAATGGTATAATCTTATTATACTAAAAATTATCATTTTTTCTCAAAATTTAAAACATATTTCTATTAGATAAAAAAACAATCTTTCGAAAACAATTTATAAATTTTTTGTGGAAAAAACTAAATAAGTCTAAAATTTGATTTAAAAATGACATATTTCCGGTTTTCTCTGGTTATTCCCTCGTAATATCGAATTTATTAAGCAAATAAAATATTAATTTAAGAACAAAGCTTTATTTCTTACACGGTTAAACTTTGCTTCAATTAAGTCAAATTTAGTATTTTGATGCTTTTAATAGCAAATTATGAATGTATCATTTTTGTAAATAATTGAAATACATGTATTTATGGATCTATGACAACTCATAATCATGCAACTTCAACGCCCTTTTGGAAAGTAGTTTAAAGTTATGAATTTTATTTTTGAATAGTAGTACATAACCTAACCTAACGTAACCTATTTACCCAAATAAAAAAAAAATCATCACTTTTAATAACTTTTCAAAGGAGGTGTTGAAGTTGCATGTTGCAGTTGTATTTATAACATTATACTTTTGAATTAAGAAATCTTTGGTTTTGAAAAGGATTGATAATTTTTTATTGAAAACTAGCTTTTTCCCGCGGCTTCGCTCGCATGGTGTAAGGGGGGTTCCCCTCTTCCCCCTTTCCCCCCTATCACCACCCTCCCTCTACCCAACCCCTTCCCCCCTCCAATTTCATAGTTTTTATAGGCACATAACATTTTATTTTATGAAGTCTACCTACAATAGATCGAAGGCGCTTAAAAAGTTTGGCTATGTGTGTATCCCACTTCATGTTACAATCTACTGTCAATGGTACATTCTACGTGTTACAATCTAATGAACAAATGATAGGTGACGGTTTAACAAAGTAGTAGTCAGTAACTAAATAATGAGATGCATAACATCATTGTGACCGCAGCATTGCGCCAAGTGCGCCGGTTCATCCCGGTACGTCATAGTCCCACCACACTTGCAAGGATTGCTGACGAAAATTGAATTTTCAGACTGGAATCGCTCCTTGAAACATTCCAACTTTATTCGGATATTATTTGTATGGCAACTCCGTCAGAGGCACGCAGATGGCATAATGAAATAATCCACGCGGAGTTTATAAGGGGCCCGACTTAGGGGCTTTAAATTCGATGAAAGCCTCTTAATCACTGAATATATATAAACTTACCGTGGAATTAGGGCAGAATTGAATATGTTCGAAAACAGTATAAATTACCATGTCTCTTATACAATTTTCCAAATAATTGGGGAATTTGTTACTTATACGCATTTTGAGCTTAAATTTCTACCTTCCCTTTTGTTACTACCCTTAATACTGAAAGGCCTCCAGAAAACGGGATAACCTTACTTATTTACTAGAATAGGCCACTTGTATGGTTTTCATAATGAATTGGAAAAATTCGTGTGGATAGATTTACTAAGGTAACGAAAATGTTACAAATTTTTTTAGAAATTTAAAGCTTTAAAAAAAAAATCATTTTTTTTGGACTCGTGACTTCACTATGTGAAAATGTTCCGTCTCCGATTATATTCAATTAATTTTTAAATTTTTCACTCATTTTTTTACATGGCAAAACTTTTTTCCGGCGAATTTTTGAATTTGACACTTAGGATGGGAAAATTTTTAATGAATTCATCAAATATTTTAAGTTAATTTTCACGTTCTGTGTAAGTTCTATTCAAGTTCTGTAATTATTTCAGTTTAATGCAGCAACTGGCCTATAATGATAAAATAACAGATCTTGAATTGAAACCTCCACAGAACGTGAAAATTAACTTAAAATATTTTAATGAATTCATTAAATTTTTTTAAACCACCCGTCCTTAAAATTCGCTAGTTTATTGTTTGTTACCTGCGAACTTATGTTTGGTTTGACGTTTTGACAGATGTTGTAAAGTGAACATCGTACAGATGCTTTCCGCAGCGACTGTCTCAGAAGCTTAATGGTAATGGCGGTGATTTTAACAAAATCAAATTTTATAATATATTATTATTAATATAATTTACAAGTACAAGTTTATTACGTTGGATTTTGTCATATATAGACGTTGAACATTATAATGATTAATGATCAACAAAGATGGATCAAGAAAAAAAAATTAATGAGATGTAATATTTTTGATTTGTCTCGTTATTCTCCTGTGCCATTCGTGTGGAATAGGTCGTTTTTTTTAAATGATTTTCGGGTATGTAATAATTGTTTTTTCCCACCCATAAAATTATGTCCCGTCTTTCCGGTTTATAAAAGATGGTCCGATTTTTCATATTGAAAGTTTAAAAAAATCGCCAGGATTTCAAAAATACGATAAAAAAACTGAATGTCTTAGAATATAATATAATATAATATAAAAAAAATAATAAATTAAAAAAATATTATTTTATTGATTAACCTATGTACTCATGTCACTTTGGTGACGGGACAACTCAGAATGAAATTAAATCCTCTCTGAAGAACCTCTTCAGAAAAGTCATTGAAAGTGATGATAAAAAAATATTGGTTAAATAGGTTACGTTAGGTAAGGGTTATGGCTATTTTAAAATTATTTTTTTCATAGCTTTTAATGACTCATCAAAGAGGTGTTGGGTTGACTTTGTTCTAAGTTGGCATGAAACCGTCTCTTCATGAAAAAGTCATAAATTCAAATACATTTTTTGACATCTATTTGAATTTTGCTTTCGTTTTTTTTAGTTTTTTTATTTATTTATTTAACTCCCAAAGGGATTTTAAATGTTTGGTAGTACAATTAATTCATGACAGATGATTTTTAAACGGATAAAGAAATAATAAAAATAAAATTAGATAAAAAAGCACAAAAGTCATAAAAATACAAAAATACAGCGATTTCGTAGGTTTTATAAATACTACAGTAGAATAGTGTATTTTGTCGTAATTCGGAGTCATAATTCGTAAGTCGCAATGCCGTCGGTATTCATAAGTTAATGAGTTTTCTTAATTGAATGGATGTATGAATGACGCGGAATTTTGGAAGCGGAAATGAACTTTGAACTTTGAACTTTGAACCTGACCTCCGATCGAGCTGACACTCGGTAGATAGAATCATTGTCAATGAAAATGCATTCTGTCTACTTTCAGTGGCAATCACACTGCCATTGAAAGTAGACAGTCACACTTTAACACACGCGAACAATTAGACTTTTTTTTTGTTTTCGAAAAATTAAAGTACTTAATTTACGAAATGAATGTCGGCCTTACCGACTTCGGATTTGGCCACAGATTTTCAATCATTGGGTAGGAAGTTTCAAACCTCAATCAAATCAAAAAAATAAAGTTTTAAAAGATACTTGAAAGGATCCGCATTAGTAACAAAAAAATTACCGGTTGATTTTTTTTCAATATAATATGTATTCGTAGGCCCAAGAACGTAACGTACCCAAAAGCGGATAAAAATTCTCATTTAGCTTTATTGATTAAAAGTAAGCTGATTTGACTTGTAAAAAGAAAAAAAACCTTTATATTGATGGGTCAGTCAACTTCGGAATCAAAATCAATTATTTATTAAATGTTATCAGGTTGAAGAAATTGCATGTTATTCTTCCGTTTACAAGGCAAATAAATAAAATTTTAAATTTTCCATTTATCTACGTAGTAGTTTTTTTAAGAAAAAATGTATTGACTTATTCATCAAATATTATTGGTGATGGTCATTTTATTTATAGAACTATTTTGTAGGATTCTGCGTAGTTGTCAAAAGCTTTTAGCTTGTCGATAATTCGAACTGAAATAGAGAGATAGACTCGACCAAGAATTAATGATTCAATGAGGTACATGTTTGGGGTTAGTACTTACTCTCCTTGAGATATTATTTCCTCTTTTTTATGTCACACCCAGTTCTGCAAATAACCCAAATAAATTGAATCATGCATGACACCTGTCTTAATGAAATGTAAGAAAATAATATTTAAAAAACCCAGCAAACAATGAAACAAAACCAGTCAGTTTCGCAAATGACAATGAAAACGCAAAGCTGTCCAAACATCACGCCGGCTGACACCTGATACCGAAGATGGACCTCCGGGGTGGCGTGAAAGGAAAATTAAATTACCGTGGAACATTCCGAACAAACGAGCATTACCATTAAATAATGAAAAGCTGGAAATAAATACACTGATTCGATGATATGCCAAATTGCTACCTCGGCCCAGGAATCAAATTTTAATGATAAGGTGGTTTTTTGCCTACCTACTCACACAAGAAGGAAATGGTGTTTCGTGGGTCCGCTCAGAACAAAAAGGGTAGCAAAAGGCTGTATTTAAAAGGCTCAAAAGAAATAACGAGGTCAATGGTTCAATACCAGCACAAATCAAAATAGCTTTGAATGAAAGTACCATGAACACGTTTTTTTAAATAAAAATATCTATATTTTATTTTTAATTTTTAACTTTATGAGTAAAACCTCAAATTGTAATATTTAAATAAATGAAGACAATATAAGCGAAACTCAATCGAAAATCTGGAAACAGAAAAATCAGAAAAACATATTGACACCTCTGGGACTCGAACCCAGGACCTCTAGTAAGAGTCAATATGTAAGTCAATATGTTTTTCTGATTTTTCTGTTTCCAGATTTTCGATTGAGTTTCGCTTATATTGTCTTCATTTATTTAAAAAATATCTATTTTCGTTATTTGTTTTTGGAGTGTTATGCCGTGTTGCGCTACCTCCTTCTTTAGCCAACGTTTCGGACATCGTTGCAGTGTCCATCATCAGGGCAGATCCGGCAGATCCGGTAGATGTATAGGCATAACACCCCAAAAACATAACGAAATAACGAAAATGCTTTTGGCCGTGAAAATCTTAAAACTAATCAAAAATATCTATGCTAGTTATACGCTTTATTTGCAAAAGTTCTTCAAGAAAAGCTTAAAAGCTATACGTTTTAGTATTTAAGCATTCATTTTATGGACTGGAAAGAGATTAACAAAGAGGTTGTTAATTCTTCCAAAAATAACTTTTGGCTTACAAAACTAAGGCACAAAACGCAAATGTGCCTAGCTCAACAACATATTTTCTTTTGTTTTGTAAAATAGGAACGCAATTACTGCGTTAAAAAAAATATATATATTTTGAAGAAAAAATATTCTTTTTAGTTATTGTTATTCGTCTTAAAATAATTTAATTAGTAAATGAGTAAAAATAGTTTTTCATAGGCATTCACTAAAAATGGTGTTCAATAGAGCAAGGAAAGAAATTTCGATGGTGTTATTTTTTTGTTTTCAATAGAAAGGCTATTAAATAAATTGTGATGATAAACAAACAAATGCATCTTTTGGGAACTTATAACATTCAAATAAAATATTAATTAATAACAATATTGCATATCTTACTCAATGTTTTCCTGCCTCCGACTGAGTTCTCGCAATAATGTAATCACGTTTAATGTTTACACTTGAAATAAAATAATCACACTGCAAGTACGTACGTATACAACGCGTATAAACGTACACAACTTTTAAAGTACCGTAACAAAACTTCACTCGGACGTAAAAAGTTTTCAAATCAACGGATAATTCGCTGTTCGAACGGAAGCTAACTGCTCACTTTATATTTTATTTTAGGCCCAGTTCATTGGTTTGTGTGTTGGATTGATGTATCGGGTGGTGTTTCAGGTTAATAGGGGTGGAAGCGGCGACTACCCCTGGAGGTGCCTTCGACGGCGATTCGCACAGAACTGAGTGGAAAACTTGCCGATGGAATGGAGAGTAAAGCGCATGCTCGCTGTACGCTCAGAAGCTTCGGAAATAAACCGTAGATTATTTTTCTTCGTAACTGCGGTGATGGAGAACAGTAGGTAGTTTTACGGTTTGGTATCTGATTTGTAGTTATTGATTGATGATTTTAATCGAGTTGTGACGTGAGTTTGTTTTTATTTGTTTGTAATTTCTAAGATTTGTATCTAACAATTTATGATAAAAGTCGTACCTATGCATTTTCAACACTTAATTATGTTGTTCTTGTGTAAATTAATAAAATTAACAATATTTGAAGTAGGAAAAACAATACTGTGAGTAAGTTTCAAGTTTTTTAAAATATTATTTTGGTTGTGCAAGGCACTTACTTTCTTTATTATTTTTTTTTCCAAGTTGAAAACACCATTCCAATAACGAGGCGGGTAATATTGCAATATTCACTTTACTGGTAGAAATAAGATAAAATGATATTCACCGTTATTTCCCGTTTCTAAATATTTCAAAATATTCTCAATATGAATCTCAAACAAAGTCGTGCAGAAACTACAAGTAAATAATAAGTACGATAAAATAAATGGGAATGAAATGAAAAACCGATTACGAATAAACAAGGTGTGTTTATTCGAATTCAGGGAATCGTACATATCTTTTAAAGATTAAAGGTACCTGAAATGCTTAGAATGTAAGCCTTGCTAAATAATATGCTAAGAAAACTTTGACACAAGTTAGCAGAAATGTAGGATATATTTTTTGTTTTTATTGAATTCAAGGCAACAAGATGTATCACCATCGTTACTTCGGACAAAAAATATTGCCTTCAGCACATCTGCTGACATATTTAATATTATTTGGAGCAATAAGAATACATTTATATTTGAAGTCTTTTCCCGAAATGCTTCAATCTCCGAGATATCTTTTGCAGAACAAAGAAAGATTTGGGAGCGTCAAACGGCAGAAGAGATGTTTTTCTTGAGTGAAAAGTTTTCTTTTACTTTGTTTTGTCATATATTTGTACATCAACTGGCACTATACATTTCAAGTTGACGGTCAAAATTAACAACCGATTTGTGAAAAGGGATATATTTGTGGATACAATGTGGTAATTTGGTTTTGTATTGACTTCGCGCTTTTTTTATTTTTTTTTTATGATCTTGATTCGTGGGGATGTAAAATATAGGTGGTATAGTGACAGAACGTCTAGGGAAAGGTAACTTGAGGGGTGTTTTGTACAATGTACATGCTGTAAACTTTACTTAAAGACATACGATACAAGGGGGAGATGGTATCTAAAGATGACAAAAACTTAGCGATAATCGTTTGTGCCGTGAGAGCGTTACATAAAATGATACCGGTGAAAGTTTTCCTGCTCTGTACGAGGTATGCTTACATTTTTCTTCCTCAGTTTGTATTTGTAGGAATTTTCAGATGCTAAGATATAATCGCGAATTTTGTATTTTAATACTTCAGCGTTATTTCTCTTCTATCTAGATCATAATACGAACTTAATGATATTTACATTGTACATGCAATAATAGGGGAGAATCTTTGATGAAAATATCGTGAATCTATAAATACATATACTATCAAACTATGTGGCTGCAAAATTTAACGGTGTTTGTATAACAGATTGGATAAAAAGGTTATTTAAATTCATATTTAAAAAAAAAAGATAGATTTTATTTTTAAAATACTGTTCACCTGTTCTGTTGGAGTTTTTTTGACATTTTTATGACCGAATGAATCTTTGAACTAAGACATCAAAAGTGAGTAAATATGAAAAGCGGGATGGAAAAAATGAGAAATCCACCTTCATATTCGACAATGTGCTACCTTTGTTTGATGACATCCGTTCATAAGGTTTTTCACAAGTTGTATATCTGGATTTCGAAGCCGTTATTCTTTTATGTGTGATAAAATTGGCACCATATTTTCACCGTAAGTAGCTGAAATGATGAATATTAAATCAGTAAACACTAGTACCTAGAGGAGTGTCACACCTCGGAACATCGGCGTTACAGGGGAGGAATAGACAACATATATATTGTGTAAAAAATACTATTTCGTGAACCTTGTATCGAAGTATTACCAAAGTTTACATTTAAAAAGATTATTATTTTAAAGACATAACTTTTTTAATTGTAAATACTTACACGTATTATATTGTAACAGTTTGAAATTATTATGTTAAGTAAACAACCAATCATAAAGTTGGTTGTTAAGCATTTAATTCCTATTTAGAAAGCCAACATTAAAAAAAGGAATCTGCATTCTTTTGTTGATTAAAACGTACTATCTGCAAGCTAATTTTTCAAAGAGTTCCGAATAGATAATCAGAGAGGCTGGACGTTTGTTTTGACGAGGTGAATACATCGGTGAATCTCCGTCGACCTGTGAGCTAATATACCGTTTAATTTTGAGTTTAAAATATTAATATTTTTTGATTTACCATTTAATATTCTGTTCAATTTCTTGAACTGGCGCCCTACAATAATTTTCACAACGAGACGATCTTTATTTAAAACATTTGTTTAGATTATTCGATTTTATTTTAAAGACTTCAAGCTATCGATATATTTTATTGGTTTCAAATAATTTTAACTATTTAGTTTCTTTTAGGCTAAACACAACCCTGAGTTTAAAATATTAGAATAATGTTATTTTATTTAAGATATTAGAGGCTATCTTCCGTTTTTCTTTTAATTGAAAAATACAATTTAATTGTTTTGTCACAATTCTTTTATTTTAACTTTTAGAGATTTTGTAAACATAGAAGTAATAAATAAAACTTTCGTTTTACGATACGTATAAGTGTTTTTTTTTCTTATTAAAGTATTATACCTTTACTAAGCATCATAACATATATTATTATTAAAAAACAATTAAAAATAATGTTGTAAAAATTTTGAAAAACTCAATTTTTTTACGTTCCGCTAAAATTTCCGTTATTGTGAAATTTGTATAGCTTTATGCGCCAGGAATTTTTAAATTTCTATTTCCATCATAAACCAAAGTGTTTAGAAATACACTAATACGATATTTTCTGATAAATAATAAAAAAATACACCATATTGATTGGCATTTTTTAACTTTAACTTGAAACGAAGACGGTTACCTACTAAATTAGTCCTGAAAGTGCATGAAAAATCTCTCAGTCCGAAATGCAGCAATGTTTGCAAATGAAATGCAATTCTGTAGTACAATTCCAGCATATTCAAATATTATGTTCCAATGAAAAGAAGACGAAAAGTTAAAAATTTGTTCATGGCATTACATACTATTGGAGTTTAACAAGCTTGCATACTAAAATTTTAAGTTTGTTAATTGCATCACATACTATTGTAGTTTAACAAGTTTACATATTAATTTTTTAAATAATAATAATAAAAATATATCTTTATTGAACAAAAATTTTAAGATTTATAATTACAAGAAAAAAGTACATCTTACAATATTTTAAAAGTAACATTAGTACAAAAGTTAATAACAAAAAACAATATACATATAAACAGTAGGTACTTAGAGAGTAGAGATTTATAATTATAAATTTAGGTTTCTCGTAACCTGCCTCACTAGGCTAGCCTGTGTTGAGGCAGTTATTTTACATCAATTTATAATGCTGTGAACATACCTACACTTGTATTAGAATGTAATCACACAATAGATTGGTTGCATTAATAATGACAATAACATCGGTACAATAATAACAGTATTGGTTCATTACTAA
Source organism: Limnephilus rhombicus (assembly GCA_929108145.2). NCBI lineage: Eukaryota > Metazoa > Arthropoda > Insecta > Trichoptera > Limnephilidae > Limnephilus > Limnephilus rhombicus. Next base: position 19,226,480 of record OV815272.1, on the reverse strand, counting down.
TTTCGAATTTTGGTGAGTGCACCGGTAAATGCTCTATCATTATTTTTTATCCAAATTTTTATGTTTTTTTTTAAATTTTTTGTGAATCAAATTTTTTTCATACAAATTGGAAGAATGTTGTAAAGTCTTGTTGCAAGGTAGGTATCTGAAGCTTCGTTGACCAAAAGTATTATGAGTTATGGGAATTTGTAGTAAATCTTTGTTAATCTTTTTTCATAGTATTTATGTATGTTTGTGTATAAATAAGTGAGGATTGTTTTTGCATATATCTGACGAAAGTCAAACACATTTATAATATTAAAGATAAAGTTCGAGTCCGTAATAAGGGGTAGTCTAAGAATTATTTTTATAATCGTTTTTTGTGCCTTTATGATTGGATCTAGTGCTGATACAGTACCGCCTCCCAATGCTATGATACCATACTCAATAATAGATTGACAGACTGCAAAATAAATCATTTTCAAGTTTTGCAAGTCGAGAAAGTTTCATATCGTTCTGAAAAAGTGCATGGCTTTTCTTATTTTGTTTACAATTATTTGAGTGTAAAAATTCCATTTGAGAAATGGATCAATTGTGAGGCCGAAATACTTCATCTGTGTAGTGCGCTCAATGTAGGGACACTGACAAGATTCATCGAAATTCATACATGTGTGTATTCTAATAGAGGCATCATCATGAGGTTGACCTGTTATATTTATGCTCGATGTGACGTATTTAGTTTTCTCGGTGTTCAATGTGAGTGTATTTGTATCTAACCTCTTTTTACAATGTTTATTTCCGTTTCTGATTTATTGTAGACAGCTAGCCAAGTGTCAGCTTCAAACAATAAAACAGTATCATCGGCAAAACTAACTATTTTTCCCTGAATGTTTATGTTACATAAGTCGTTGATATATAAAAGGAACAAAGACGGTCCTAATATGCTACCTTGTGGTATACCATAGTTAGTTGAGCGCTGATTGCTAAGTGTGTTCATTATTTTCACTTGCTGCTTGCGTTCATCAAGGTTACTCTTAAAATAGTTAAGTTCGTTGCCTCTAATACCGATTATTATTTGAAGTTAGTTTATTTATTTATCAAGGTTTTTTACTATAAAGTCAGTTACGGTGGCCATAGCGTCTGAGATACTCTTGCTTTCTTGAAACCCGTATTGATTTGTTGAGAGTAGTTTATGGCTGTCTAGAAATTTTACTAACTGAGCATTGATAATTTTTTCAAATACTTTGGATAGACTGGTCAGTAGAGTTATTGGTCTGTAATTGTTTATGTCTGTCTTGTTACCTGTTTTATATATGGGAATAACAATACCTTGTTTAAGGTTTGAAGGGAAGTGTCCTTGACTGATACTACGGTTAATTATGTGTTCTAGGGGCAATGTAATTTCCGTAGACAACGTTTTCAAAATCTTGGTTGTTATTCCATCAACCCCGGCAGAAGAGGTGTTTTTAAGGGAATTGATTATTTTTAGAATCTCTTCCCCTGAAACAGTTTGAAAATCGAATCTTCTTTTGGGAAATTGAAGTTCTGTTTCAGCAGGTAGAGCATTTCCACAATTTGGTAGATGAGAAGCAAGATTTGAACCAATATTTATGAAAAAATTATTGATGTAATCTGCAACGAGCTTGGGGTTTTTTGAGGTGTCAATAATTTTTCCGTCAATACAAAGTTTACTTATGTCCTGTTTGTCTCTGGTGTTTTGTGTATTTGTGGCTTCTCTTAGGTTTGCCATATTTTTTGGGAACGTTGTTACTTTCTTGGATTTTGTCTCTGTAAAAGATTTCTTTCGCCTTCCTAATGACTTCGCCGCATGTATTTCTATATCTTTTGTAGATGTTATAAATATGTTGTTCTTCCATACTATTTCATCATGTCACTAGGCAACGCGGTTATAATTATGGTTCAGGCATGAATTGATAGTAAATATCAACATTTTGATCAAATCTTCTTGGTTGACTAGAATGTTTGCCCATAAGCCACTTGCATGGATTTCATAACGACTTGGAAGAAATGGTGTGGATAGATTTTTTTTACTATTATTACGAAAATGTTAGTAAAAATGTTTAGAAATGCACAGTTTTTTTTTTAAATAAATAAATTCATTATTTGGGCTCGTGACGTCACTACATGAAAATGTCCCGTCTCCGATAATGTTCTATTAATTAAAAAAAAATCCACACTGATTTCTTTTTTTATATATGGCAACATTTTGATTTCAGGCGAATTTTATAATTTTATTTATTGTTTGTTCTTTGCGAACTTATCATTTGGTTTGACGTTTTGACAGATGTTACGTAGAGAACCCCGTACATTCTATGCCTTCTGTACCTGTTTTAGAAGTGTAATGGTAATGGTTGTGATTTTAACAAAATCAAATAATATTCTTATTATTATTATAATTTACAAGTACAAGTATATTACATTATATTTAGTCGTATACAGACAATGAACATTAAAATGATTAATGATCAATAAGATGGATCAAGGAAAAAAATATTTATGAGATGTAATATTTTTTGTATGCCTCGTTATTCTCCTGTGCCATTCGAGTGGAAAACGTTATTTTTTTAAAATGATTTTCGGCTAGGTAATTATCGTTTTTCGCACCCATAAAATTATATCCCGTCTTTCCGGTTTATCAAAAATGGTCTGATTTTTCAGATTGAATTTTTCAAAAAATCTCCAGGGTTTCGAAAATTCGATTAAAAAAAATATACGGAATGTTTAAGAATATTTTCCTAAGCCGGAAAAAAAAATATAATGCTAGAGGCCTATTCAAGCATAGTCTAGTTTAGTGATTTTCACGTTTTAAAGTTTCATAAGGGTTGCTGGCAAAACCCAATCCAGCCCTTTCAGTATTCCCCGATTTATAGGCAGATTTTGTCTCCACCTCGCGCCCTCCTGTTTACATTTCCCTCCCCTTCGCTTACAAAATTTATACCTGTTTAACATTATCCTTACAGAGATGTTCTGATATACTTTTGACATTTTTTTGGTTTTATATATTGTTATTTGGGTATCGCCAGTTCGGTAACCATTTATTGGATAACCAACATCTCTGCCATGGGTTACCTCATGTGGTTCGCTACCTTTGGTGACTTAGCGGAGGTGCTCGGGTTCATGGGGTGAGTTTTATCGGATTTTGGGCGGGATCGGGAGGCTTTTTGAGGAGACATTTTTTGACCTCTCCAGCAAGACTCTCTTAACCCGTCACCTTGTACCGCAGTTGAAGGGATGGATTCATATGCCCGTCACTTCGAGACACACTGAACCCCAGATTCCCATCCACCCCTCATATCCTTTTCCTTCCCAGAATTTCGTCTCCCTCCTTTCCTTAAAAAGATCCTCCACATAGCATTCCCTAAGATGAGATAGGCCTCGAGGGAATTTACTTTCCATGGAGTCGGACAGACATCGACATCGTAACACACTAACTAACTAACTAAGCACTTCGCTTGTTTTTACATATTACTTCCTTTTTTTTAAATTAGCTCCACACAGAAGGCTTTGAGGAAATCCACTTTCCTCGGGCCTATGTCATCTTTGGGGATCCTGTGTGGAGGGTCTTTTTGGGGAAAGGAAGGAGAGCAAGTTCTGGGAAGGAAAAAGTTATGAGGGGTGTGTGTGAATCCTTCCCTCCCACTGTGGTTTAACCCGAGGGATCAAGAGAGTCCGGCTGGATTGGTCTAGGTTAGGTCTCCCTCAACCAGTCTCTCCCGATCCGGCCTGCCATGTAGAGATGTGCAAACGCATTGGCCACCAAGACGTAGACAAACCTTACCCCACGAACCCGGGCACCCCTGCTAAATCTCCAAACGTAGCAAACCACTTAGGGTGACTTATGGCAGGGGTGTAGCCTGAGATTTAACGCTCTAAACAAATAGATACATTTTTGGCGATTTAACGCAATTATTCAAAAAGTTTTCTCGGACAAATGCCTCGTGCATTTTTTGGTGAATTTAAAAAAAAAATAATTGGTTATCATGAAGCAAGAAATCTTTAATTAACCTGGCAACTCAGTCAATTTCATAGATTCCACAAACCATATAAAAAGAAGAAAATTTTATTTTATTTTAATACATATTTTTAAAAATTATTATTAATATTTTATTAGATTCGTTAACAGTGATTCATATTAGCGATGTGTAGGTTCAGCTGGAATGGGCTTTTGAACTCGGGTTCTTTGCGGGAAACGGATCCTACTCCGACTTCTTTTTTAAACCGACCAATCCCAGAGAACCCGGTCTAGTACTCGGACCCAAACCCGGAACTCGGCGGTCCGTGCCTCTCGCGAGTCGGGAGCAGGTTCCGAGTTTATCGGCTTCGGTCGAACCACTCGCGAGTCGGGAGCAGGCCTCGCGTTCGCTTTCTTTGGCGGGCTCCGGGTCCAAGGTCCGGATCAGAGGTTCGGCTCCGGTTGAACCCGTGCGTCTCGGTCCGAGCCATTCGCGAGTCGAGATTGGTTTCCGGGACCTGCTTCAAGAACTCGAGTACTTTTAAAAGAAGCACGTCTGGAGACCTCCGGCAAAATTCAAAACCTGCCCATCTCTAATTCGTATCAAAGCGCTCACAAATACAATTATATTGTACATGGTTGCATCACCAATTAAAGATAAACACAATATTGATAACATTATGGAGTATAATACGTTTCACAATACTAAGAAAATATTCTGTAGAGTTTATTTTACTCAACAAGATACCGTCTCAATTTGTGAGCGTAGAACATTATGTATATAATGTACATGTACACGTACACACACATTGGCATACGTATACATGTATATACATACACAGAACTGTATATGTTATTGCGCGGTTTTAGGTGAAGGTAATAATATATTATTACCTTCGTTATATTATAATATCATGATTCCATAAGAACCACGCCTTCACATTGTAAAATTTTTATTAAAATTCAAACAGAGACAAAAATGCCATCAAGTTGTTATTTTTGCTTGTCTTTTTCCCGCGCGGGCGGAGAGCAGGGCTGTCCCGTAAGCCGAGTGATCTCTTGAGACAACAGGCCATTTGTGAATTTACACTCCAGTAAATTCCCTCCGTTCTCCACAAATGATCAAGCTGTAACATTTTCTTGGACATCCTTAGCGTACGTGAATGAAACAGTGGTGTGACTGAGTTTTGATTTTTGTAATTTTACGAAAAATAAAAATTATTACCAACAACTTTTGCAGTGAAATAAAATCTGTGATTTTTTTTGATGATTTAAAGTATTAAGGTCGATAAAAATTTCGAAGTCATGCACACATTCATACTTAACTATTTTTAACCCCCCTATCCTAATATACCTACTCACGGTTTGTTTTTTATTTCAATAACAATGTTTGAATTATTTCTCTAGCGACGTTTAACCTTCAAGCAGGAACGCGGTTATTTGTAACGGTAGCGGTCGTGCGTAACCTAAAAGACCAATTGGACATTTAAGGCAGGGGTTCCCAAACTTTTCAAAGTCGCGGCACCCTTAGAAAATTTGAATTTTTCTCACGGCACCCCGGTCATATAATGTCTATCTGTGGTAGCCCCGGGACCGAGTGTCACCCCTAAGAACACAATTCTCTAGCCCCCCCCCCCCCTCCCAGGACGGACAAATTTTTTACCTACTCGACTGAATAATACAACTCTTATTTAAAATGAATAAACTAAATTAATATATTTTGTTCCTTTGATTGTTTCACTTTGTTCGATTAATTTGTAGATAGAGTTCTGACGTTATAGGTTACTATGAAAAGCTCATCTTTTGTTTTGTTCGTAGGGTTTAGAATTTTTTTGTGTTTGTGTCACTTCTTGTATTTTTGAGGAAGTTTGGAATTTCTTCTTTAGAGGGTTTTGGTCTTGATCTTCCACGGTGACCAGCCGGTTTGGAAGATGAGGTTTGGTTTTTATTGTTGTTTTTGTTTTTTGCATGTTGCCTGTGTCGGAGGGGGGCGGTAGTTGCTACAAGTTGTCGGCTTTGTTACACTAAATTAAATTAATAAATTAACTAAACTAAATTAAATAAACTAAAATTGGTAGGAAAACTTACAAAGAAAATGCAAATATAATTACAAAACCCGTTTAGTGCGACGGGTGAGCCTGCAACTCGCTGCACAATTTTTCAAACCGGGGAATAAGGCTTGATACAACTACTCTAATTTCTTTTTCCACATTTATTTTCGAGCGATATTTGCTCTTTATAACTGCAACCGCTGAAAATTCAGCTTCGCACAGATATGAAGTAGCAAAGGGAATGAGGACCTTTATAGCTTTTGCATTTAGAATCGGATACTGATTTTTGACTGATATCTAAAACTCAGTCAAATCCGAACAAGCGTATTTTGTTTTTAGGCTGCTGTCGCTCGAGAGGCCAATTAGATTTTCTTCTTCCTGCGTAGTAAAATCTTGGGAGCTTGAGCCCGGCCACGCGGGTGTTTTTCCATTCCATAAAATGTTTGTAATCGTTCATGTCAATTTTGATTTTTAGTAGAGACATCAGGGGCGCCTCGCGGCACCCCTGATCTCTGTCCGCGGCACCCCAGGGTGCTGCGGCACCCACTTTGGGAACCTCTGATTTAAGGAATTTAAAACACCGAATAATTATAGATCTTTAAGATTAAAAAAATCATCTTAATATTAGGAAAATATTTAGTAACGAAAAAGAATTTTGATTCAAATAATTAACATTATTATTAGAAAGTCTCTTTTTCTTTGGACTGGTTTACAATTTGACACCATAAAATTACATAATCATTATAAAAAAATCAGAATTAAAAAGTTGGAAACTTTGGATCATGAAACAACTTGACAAAATAAATCTTTATTATTAGAAAACAAAATTATAAAATAAAAGATCTAGTAAACATAAAGTACCCACTTATAGTCTATTTTTTATCGCTGGTCTTTTCGTCATGATTACTTTGATTACAAATATATGTATGTAGTGTGGTCCCTGCAAATATTTTTTCGACAAGATGTACATTGTGTTTTTGATTACCTCCTATTTTTAGCCGGACATATTTTTCAGCTTCTTCTATACGCAGTGGAACTTGTACTTGGTTCATTGATCCTGTCGTCAATACTTATCTGCAAGTAATCTAATATATTTCTTTTCAGCTTTATTGGAATATTGACCATTGTATCTCGATATGTAGATGTCGAGTCTCTACCCCTTACTCTACCCCTGATGCTCGTAGGAACACCAACAGTATATAAAATAGTAACAAAACATCAACTTGATTCAAAATAGTATAAAAATATTTCTACCCACAGGGTCACGCATAAACTTTTCGACGACGGGCGCACGTAATCCTTTCAACGCCTGTGCTGCGACTATAACAGCGGCTATTTGTACGTCACGGGGCAGACAGAGAGGGGGGCTTGTTTTACTTATAGTGAACTTAGAAGAGTCTACTCGAGACGAGAAAAGTTTTGACGAAAATATTAGAAGTTATAAACAAAAACGTTTTAAGTGCGGTCGATTCGACGCAACGCGCCTTCTTGGAGGTTAAGTGAGAAAATCACCCCAAGGGTGCTTCATTACATTAAGTTGGGAAAAAACAACCACACATCAGGCTGTATATCTCTCTCTGGTTTCAATCCTGGGATTGGTTTGCAGCAATTTCATCTATTCGTTTCTTCCACTCTTCCCTGTCTTGTGCGGCTCTTTTGAATTCTGCATATGATAAGCAGCGCACGTCCACCAGCAGGTCCTCCAGGTACTCTCGGCGTGGGCGTCCCCTAGCGTTTGCCCCCTCGGTCATACCCTCCATTATGGCATGCAAGAGGCCTTCTTGTCTTATTGCATGGCCGATCCATCTTGCGCGCCTTTCGGAAAAGGTCCTGAGCAGGTGCCTTTCTCCTTCGATTCTTTGGAGAACCTCCTCATTTGTGATGTGGTCTCTCCAGGAAATTCCTAGTAGTCTTCTATAGGACCACATCTCAAAAGCCTCTAGTCTCCGTTTATCTCTTTCGGATAAGCACCATGTTTCGCAGCCGTACATCAAGATACTCCATACATAGGTCTTGATGAGGAGTATTCTCAGTTTCAGGTCTATATTATTCGATTCTATTATTTTCGACCTTTTATTGAATGCAAGCCTAGCCTGGTGTATACGGCTGTCGACCTCGCTCTTAGACCGACCGTCCCATGTTATTTTGCTCCCGAGGTAGACAATATATAGCTGTATATAGGAGTCCGAAAATCAATAGAATGTTCGGAAAACAATAAAATTTGTAGGTATATGCGTTTAACGTCAGGACTTATATAAAATAGTTGGAAAAACTTTCAAACGGCCAAACAAAAATAAACTGTGATGGGGTAGAATTAACGAGTTTTTGAGGTTTTAGATAACAATATTCAAGCGATTTATAAAAATAGCAAGTATATAAAAAATTGATGTTACTTTGTTTGCCCATTATGCGTTCCTAAACCATTCATCCAATTTCGATGAAACTTTGGGGATTTGATGGTTTGTATATATTTTATTGTGAGCTCTGGCGTTATGAAATTTGTAAAAAAAAAAAATGGCGCGCGAGTCGTTTGAAAAATGAGTGAATTTTATATATAGAAGGGGAACGGGAACGGGGACGATTGGGAAAGGACACTCAGGAGGACACCATTTCTTTATATAAGTGACATTGCAAGGCATATCGGAAACTTGATAGTGTAAAATAAAAAATAAAAATTACAGAAAGTACTTAGATGGGTGTAAAATTAAATTACAATGACCGAAACACAAATTTGTCGTCTTTAAATTTAAATTTTTTCGCTTTCTTAACGATGCTTTATTTTTTATTTCATTATTTTAACGCAGTAGACAGGGCTAGTTTATTTAATAATTATAATTAACTTATAAAATATGTTAAAACTCAGTAATTCCTCTAATACAGATTGGGACGCTAACACTAACTTGCCTTATATGTAGATTGCAATACGGTTAAAAATCCCGCTTTACACGGACCGCCTATTTTAGGTTTATGCATGAAAAAAAGGTTGTCAAAGAGCTTGCTTTATTTTATTTTTCGCAAGTATTTAAAAAATTTGCTATCATTTTCTAAATAACTTAATTTGCCACATTATAGAATAAAACCATTACCTAAAAGCGGTTCGCAATGAGAATATTTTTGACTTTAAAGTCAAAAATTTATATATATAGATATCAGGCCCAATAGTTTTTTTTTTCTGAACTTAAAAAGATGAAAAAACATGATTATTTCAGAAGCCAATATGTGCTCTGCCCGCAGTATTTAATTGGACATCAAATTTTCGACTAAAAACGTATATTTTGCATTACTTAAAATCTTCACCTTTATAATATATTCTTAGTACCTATATATAAATAATAAAAAGTAAAAAAAATATCCTAAGGCGGCTGCTGAACGGCGCTCTGGGTCGGGTAAACAAGTTTATTAATTTTCGTTTTTGGGGTGTTTTGCCGTGTTGCGCTACCTCCTTCTTCAGCCACGTAGATGATACATCTACCGGATCTGCTCCGATGATGGACACTGCAACGCTGTCCGAAACGTTGGTTGAAAGGGGGTAGCGCAACACGGCATAACACCCCAAAAACAAATAACGAAAATACTTTTGGCTGTGAAAATCTTAAAACGTATCCAAGTTTATTAATGTATATGTTTTTTTTAATTATGAATACCACAAGAGTCCCAACTGCTCCCGTCTAGAGCCAGTGAGACTATGGCATCCCCAATATTGTGAGGCCGAAGGTAGTAGGGAGGGGAAGGAGATGGAGAGAGGAAGGTAGGAAAGTACCTGGTCACAAAACACAGCCAAAGCCATTCAAGCATCGTTTCAATTCTGAATGGTGGTCTTATACACCAGGGCGAAACTGAGGGTATCTTCCACTTTTAAACGCGCCGCAAATACACTATACATATTATTTTTAATTAATCAATTATGAAATAATACGAATTCATCAAATACAATTTATTTGTGCACGCCGGGTTCGAACCCGTGACCTTCGGAATACAAATTGAGAGTCTTATCCCTCAACCACAGATGCTATCAATATGTAGATAATTTAATGCGTGTCAGTTGTTTCGCTTTCCATTTTCTAAAGAATTTTGGAAAATGAATATTCCTGTCTGTGCTATCACCTTGGAAAGCAATTTGGTTTCGGAGGGTAGGAGTAATTCTTTGTTAAAAAATAAAGTGAAAACAAAATAATTCCTACACTTTTCACCAAAAAATAATTCTCTCAACGAGATAATTTTGAACTTCATAACATCAGAAGGCGAGAGTCAACTAAAGTCAACGAGAGTCAACTAGAGATTCTAACTCGACTCTCGTTGACTTCAGTCTTGAATTTGTGTTCATCTTCCTCCATGGTGAACTTTTCTAGTTACATTTAAATTCACGTGAATAGTTAGCAAAAGTATGATTAAAGACGCTTTTCATTACGTATGGTGCTTTGACATTTTTTAATGAATGAGAAAATCTTTGTAAGGGAGAATACTACTGCAAAAAACTGGTTATATTAAAAAATATATAGGAACATAATATATTATTAAATTTTCTGTTCTCTACCTGCTTTCATTAGAATAGTTACTGCCGTGTTGATGGCCTTTGTCCGAAACTAGAATTCTCAAACTAAATCTTTTAAACGTATACCTATATTGAATGTAATATGTCGGAGATTGTTTTTTTACGCAGAAAGAGTCAGTCGTCTAAACTTGAATGGTTCTCTACGTTTGGTGTCATAGCAGGGGTGCCCGACTATCTCGATCCATCGCCTTGCATCTCAATGGGAAGGATGGATTTCCACGATCGTCATTCCTGGACACATTGGCTCCCAGTTTCCAACCCCTCGTAATTTTTCCTTTCCAGAACTTCCTCTCCATCCTTTCCTTAAAAATACCGTCCATACAGCATCCCCAAAGATGACATAGGCCCTGAGGGAATTTTTTGTCCTCGTTGCTTCCTATATAAGGCTATTGTAAAAAAAAACCTTTTCTTCAAATTGTTATTGTAACAATGGATTTAAAAAAATCTAATGTTATCGGGAGACAGGCAAAGACCCTGGCCAGTTTTGAATGTTACATATTACGTATGCATAATAAAATACAGTGGAGGCACGAAATTTTGCATAATCTGGAAATGTGATCTGGGTTGAATTTGTTTTGTTTGTAAATTGTTGACACTCACGATGACGTGAGCTAACTGAAAACAAAACAATGCTCTATTTACAACTACTTTTTAATTATACCTTTAAAATAACTTATATCTATACTCAATATATAATGGTTGTTTCAAAGCAAAACCAGTCGGCATCAAGTGTATTTAGAAAAGCATTCAATAAAAGACATGTGTTGGAAAAATAGAGAAGTTAAATTTTTGAGTTATTGACGTGACTTTTCTATAATATAATGATATAATATTTTAATATTAGGTCCTTACATATGAAATTGGCGTTTTGCCGTACTGGCAACTTTGATCTCAAATATCTTCTCTTTGGTTAGGAATTCCTAATTCAAATTTATACAGCTATTTACTCATGTATTTGTGTTTCGAAAATTATAATTTATTTGTTTTTTCCTTAATTGTTTTTTTCTTTGCATCACTTAGTTTACAAAATGGAAAACTTGAAATACAGCGTTATTTACGAGTACGAGTTCCACCGTGGCACCAATGCTGCAGAAACGGTCGAAGGATTAATGATGTGTATGACGACATTGGAGGGGACCCACCACTTTCCCAACGGCGTTATAAGGAAACATATGGTTTCCTCCTTCACCGCACACGTCAAGACTCTACTTTTTTTGAACGAAGCTACATTTATTTGAACGACTCTAGACCCTCCAATGTCCATGCATATGGGGTTAGTAAGCAGTATGCAAGTACTCACATTAACATTATACAAAAGATAAATAGAAGTAGCAGCCCGTGGAATAATTCTTCTGAAATAGGTAACATCAAAAAGAGATAATAGTGTTAGTAAAAGAAAAAGAAAAATAAAAATAACGGCTATGACCAGTCGAAGAAACCTTCTGTGAATAAAATAAGTGTTAGGATCACTTCAATCTCATCAAGGGTGGTGGACTTTTCATTTGTAAAACACTTTTTTATTGAAGAGTCGTTTTATTTACAAACACTTTTTGAGCAATAATGAAATCAACACTTTTAGAACTAAATTCAGCCCGGACCCCGCCTCAAGCGGTACGGCGTCTATACTCTAGGTAAGGGTTAATGGAAGAGAACAAATTTCTTGAGCAAAGCCCTTTTTATACTACTAAAAACTATAAAAATACCGTCTTTCAGACTGTTTTAAAATACAATAATAACAATACAAGTAGCAAATATCCACTGAGGTCACGTGCCCTAAATTTGTTGGCTGATAACACTAGCTTCTATAAAATTCCCACAGAGGTCTCTAATATGCACACTTTTCTAATAAACTAAGAATAATTAACCAAATGGAATTAATTACAATATTTATCTCATAGATGTCACTAACTATTCTTAACAGACCCCCGGGAAAGGGGTTAATTTTAAATAAAATTAAACCATTTCTAAATCTAACCCTAATGGTAAATTTAAACATAATATTCAGACAGATTAATAAACAAAATATATGAACTGAAAAAATATAGAACTAATCTAAAAGCTAAATAATTCATTATGTATAATGTAGAGCATTACTTAAGTATTCCACATTTACCTTAACATTTACATTGACATTTAACATTTTCTACGTTTTTTTTTAATCTACTAAATAAATGCTAATACTGACACTATAATTAAAGAATACTCCACATTATCAAGAAAAAAAACAACAAAAATAAATTCATTGATAAAAATATCGTAGAATTGATAACCTGCACCTAAAATAAACTTATTAATAAAATTGAACCCTTATAAATTATTCAACAAAAATAACATACAAATAATAATTTCATAATAACGACTCTTAACAACACAAACACTCAAGTCTTGAGGTCCTAGATTAGTCATCTGCTTGATCCATTCATGAGATGCTGCACCGTGGGCTTCCCATTTTCCCTTTCATCATTGGGGAGAGGGGAGAATCATCTAGCTGGTCAAAGGTAGAGACCAAGGAGAGCATCACAAATCCCAAGGTTGCCGTGTCGAGTCATTATGTTTCTTCCTTTTTGTAGTGATTCTTTTTCATCTTCTTCTGGGAATTTCTTTCTTCCTTGGAATTTTTTTTTTACTTTTATTTCGGAGATCTTCCTTCATCTTCTGGGGGCGGGGTCCGGGCTCGTTCTAGGTTGTCCTCCAGGGGCATTAAACAGATTTTGGTTATGGGACGTACGAACGTCCCTTGTGATGTCCGGAGGGTGACCACCCTGATCACGCCATCAGAACCGGGATGACAGGATAGAACGCGTGCCATCCGCCACATTGCAGGCGGCAGATTGTCTTCTTTTAAGATTACTAAGTCATCCTTCTGTAAAGATCGCTGATTGCTGGTTTGCCATTTGTATCTTCTCTGAAGCTCACCGAGATAGTCTTTTTTCCACCTGGACCAAAAACACTGAATTAGTTCTATCATTTTTTGATATTGGTCCAGTCGGTTGTACGGTATTTTCTGAACATCCAGTTCAGGAATAATAGAAGCGCTAGTGCCCATAAGGAAATGATTAGAAGTTAAAGGATTTAGGTCGTTTGGATCATTAGATAGCGGAGTCAAAGGTCTGGAATTCAAACAAGTCTCAATTTGACATATTATAGTGTACAATGATTCAAATGTTAAAACTGAACGATCGGTGATCCTATATAAATGATATTTGGCAGATTTAACAGCAGCCTCCCACAACCCGCCCTGGTTAGGGGCTTGTGGAGGTATGAAACTCCAATCAATACCTATATTTGCTAAATATTTTTGAATCTGGTCACCATTTTCCTTCAAACTTGTTATGTATAAAACATAGGTTAATTGTCGTTTTAAGTAAGAACTGGAATCTATGAGGCGGCACGATAGCATTGTCTATTGTTTTTCATCCTGGCAACACCAGAGAGGAGCGGAAATGTGATGGTGGCACTTCCCCCGGCGGGCGTAAGGCCCGCCGGAGGTGGAGAGAGTTTTTTTTGGAGATAATCGGGCAAGATGGAGTGCATGGGTGCCTAATCAGAGATTCGAGAAGTTCCCGTAAAGTTCGGGCGGTTATTATAGTGCCGTTACAAGTTTATTTGAGTTCCCGTTATGGTTTCGACCCCGCGAGTCGCGCTCCGGAAATAAATGTTGTGTTCACACAATGGCCGAATTGTATTTTGTTTAGGAATAGGAAATTTCAAACTGGACAGTAAACGCCCCTGCCTTTAGTCCCAGAAACACCGTGGGCTAGTATGATTTCCGGCCAATATAATGTTCTACCCGATCTCCGCCAGGAAATCTCCTGGTGTATCAATTCACGATACACGTGCGTGACTCTGTCTATTTGCCATCCGCGCCAGCTTACTCCACCGTGGGACGTGGAGTAGCCTTATTTGCTCGCGCCAGAGTATTTGCTCATGCTGCAGAGGACATCGTTTGCCATCCGCGCCAGCTTACTCCACCGTGGGACGTGGAGTAGCCTTATTTGCTCGCGCCAGAGTATTTGCTCATGCTGCAGAGGACATCGTTTGCCATCCGCGCCAGCTTACTCCACCGTGGGACGTGGAGTAGCCTTATTTGCTCGCGCCAGAGTATTTGCTCATGCTGCAGAGGCCAGAGGATTCCTGCCACCAATATAGTCAGCTCGCATCACCGTGGGACGTGGGCAGTTGCACCAACCTTAGTCACCGGGAGGATCCCTCATCGTCTAAACGACCGCGTTAATAGTCAGATTACTTTAGCTTTAGTTATCGGTTATGGTCTGTGGGGGTAAGTTCTTTCCTATCTGTATTATTATTTGCAATATTTGAAATAAACCTATACGGTTAGTCCAATTATAATTAACCTTATTTTATTTACAAAACCTGGTAATTCCTGCCTATGCCTGACAACTTAGAACATAATTCCCCGCTCTGGGAGGGGGGTACTCTGCTCTACCGCTGTGCTGGTCGATTTGGCGGGTCTGATGCTGAGGATTCCTCGGGATCAGATCCTGGCGCGTCCGGTACTAACCGGCAAAGCCATTTCGACCACTCACCTTAATTAAATCCCTTTAATAAATAGCCAACTATTGGCCATTCATTTGACCCTAACAAACTGTCATATAATTCCTTCAATCTATTACAAGTTCCCCTGAAATTAGTTGCATTATCAGAGTATATTTTCCTTGGCTGACCCCTGCGAGCTATAAAACGTTTTAAACAATTTAAAAATCCATCACTGGACAAATCTGATACCAGTTCTAGATGGACCGCCTTCGTGGCTAGACAAACAAAGATGCATAAATACGCCTTAGTGATCGGAGCCGTTTTTTGGACTCCAACCTTGATTGACAGTGGTCCGGAATAGTCGACCCCGACTATGCTGAATGGTCGATTTGGATGGATCCGATCAGCTGGTAAATTGCCCATCAGCTGTTGGCCAATGACTGGGCGTAATCTAAAACATATAATACATTTATGTAATACTTGTTTAATTGTATTTTTTCCATAGATGGGCCAGAATTTCAATCTTATTTCAGCGAGCAAGGCCTGGGTTCCTGCATGTAAATTTATATAATGATAATGTCGTATTATTAATTCGGTCAATCTATGCCTTGCAGGTAATATTATTGGGTGTTTTTGCTGAAATGTTAAATCCCCTGAGTGAGATAACCTACCTCCCACACATAACAAACCCTCATGCAAAAACGGGTTAAGTGATTTTAAAGGGCTGTTTTTGTTTACATTTTTATTTTTTAATAAAGCTTCCCTTTCTAGAAAAAAGCAGTTATTTTGAGCCGATTCAATCAATCGTTTTAACGCTAATTCTAATTCTTCAGCCTTCAAATTACCAGTACGCTTGAGTTGTGGCTTACTACAGTTATGTTTAAACCTAAGTAGGTAAGCAATTACACGCTTTAATTTAGTTAGAGATGAGAATTTTTCAAATATGTCCCAATCACTTGCGCTAATTACCAACATAACGTTTTTTGCCTTTGCCTCAGGTGGGTTTAAGCACTCCATTTTGGGTATTGGCCAGTTGCTAGGCTCTTCAATCAGCCACCCTGGTCCATGCCACCAAGTGGTGGTGCTCAATAACTTCTCTGCCGGGGAACCCCTAGATAATATATCGGCGGCGTTGTCACTTGAGTTCACGTGACGCCAATCTTGATGGTTACTAAGTTCTTGTATCTCTGCTACTCGGTTAGCAACGAAGGTGTTCCAACGGGCAGGCTGGCCTTTCAACCAGCACAAGGCGATAGTTGAATCACTCCAGTAGTAGGTGTCCGCTTCCATTATATCTAATGCTTGTTTGACAGTCCTCATTAACTTGGCTAGTAATACTGCGCTACAAAGTTCTAGTTTTGGCAATGATATGCATTTCAGGGGCGCTACCCTAGATTTGGAAGTGATTAATTGAGAATGTCTCTCACCATTTGGGTCCATTGTTACGGCGTAGATACAAGCTCTATATGCTCTCTCTGAAGCGTCGCAAAATCCATGTATTTTGAGGCCATTATAGTCTCTGCACATTACGTTTCGATCGATTTTTAATTCGTTTAAATTGGATAAATCCTCTAAGTAATTCCTCCATGGTACTAGTATTTCATTAGGCAATGCTTCATCCCATGATGCTTTTGATTGCCATAAGTTTTGCATTATCAACTTTGCTACTTTAATAATCGGGCCAAGTAGCCCTAATGGATCGAACGTAGATGATATGCATGACAATATATTACGTTTACTTGCAGTTTGGTTCGTTGGTTTTGTTATTTTATATGAGAAGCAATCCGAGGAGCTGTTCCAAATTAGTCCCAAAATTTTCTCATTGTTGGATTTGTCAGAGGTCGTTTTCTCAAAATTGCCTATTTCGGCAATTCTAGCTTGGCCCGCCTCGGATGACAAATCCTGCACATTCGACCTCCACTTTCGCAAGGTCATACCGGCAGATTGCAGCAAGCTTATCAGCTGAAGCTTTAAGTTTTTACAAGCTTGGATGTCATCGTCTCCCGTCAACAGGTCGTCCATGTAGAAATCCTCCTGTATGACTTGACTAGCCTTAGGAAATATATTTTGATTATCCATACCAATCTGACGCAGACACCTTGTAGCCAGGAAAGATGAAGGTCCCAAACCATAGGTGACAGTCTTCAGCTGGTAGTGACGCAGTTCATCTTCCGGCTCCTCCCGCCATACTATTTTTTGCAGCTTGCGGTCGGTTGCACTCAAATTTATCTGTCGATACATCTTTTCAATATCCGCCGTGATAACGTAGCGATGTTTCCTGAAACGTAATAGTTGTGTGTATAAATCTCTTTGAATGACTGGTCTTACCATCAAGGCATTATTCAAAGATATTCCACTTGAAGTTTTCGCCGACCCATCGAAAACAACCCTTAGTTTGGTCGTCGTGCTAGACTCCTTCCGGACGGCATGATGAGGTAAAAAATAAGAGTTAAGGTCTCCTTCTAGCTTATCGCATTCCTCCATGTGACCTAGTTCCTTATACTCTTTCATAAATTGAACATATTGTGATTTCAACTCTTTATCGGAAGACAATTTTCTCTCCAAGTTTTTAAATCTTTTCTCCGCCATGGCCAACGAATTTCCTAATTGATTGATACATGGGCGGGTAGGTAGAGTCACCAAGAATCTACCCCTTTCATCTCTAGTATGGGTTGCCAGGAAGCTAGCTTCACAGGCCTTTTCCTCATGATTTTGAAATTTGGATGTACCTATTTCCTCTATTTTCCAAAATTTTTCCATTTGATTGCTTATTTTATTCAAGGACAAATTACAAGTTTCTAATACTGGCCTTTTCCTGTGGTTCGTAGCGGTGGGTCCAGCTATAATCCACCCTAGCTGAGTGTGTTGTAACGTGGGTCCGGTATCCAACTTTATCCTATCATTTGTCAGGATGCTCCAGAATTCCTCCGCCCCGAGTAGTATGTCAATAGGAGCGGCGATGTTAAACTTAGAATCGGCTAGTTCCAACCCTGCAGGTAGCCTGAACTCGCTCCTAGGTATATTGGTTTGCGGTATATTTGAGGTTATGTCCTGTAAGATTAAGCAAGAAATATTTTTTTTATAATCAGATTTCAAAGAATTCAATTTTACACACACTCTATTTTTTATATGGGTAACATTCTTGTGAATTCCTGATACTGGCTTGTTTATTTTCTCAAATTCCAACTTCAATCCTTCGGCGAAATCTTTCCGGATAAAGTTGGACTGGGATCCCGAATCTAGCAGGACTCGGGCTTTATGTATCCTGTTATCCACCCCAGCAATGCCAACCATTGCCGTGGACAACAATACTATTTTTTCGGTTCTGCCTATTGCAGAGTGATTGTTGACGGACACCTCTCCAGCATCCGTCCCCATGTTTGAGGATTCCGCCTCAATCTCCTTTTTATGTAACAGCGTATTATGCCTTTCACTGTTACACAATCTGCATTTAAAGGTTACCTTGCAATCATCAGCTAGATGGCCCGGTTTTAAACATTTAAAGCATGCTTGGCGCTCTTTTATTGCATTAACTCGACCCTGTACCTTTAAATTTAAGAAATTTTTACAATAATATACTAAGTGATCTTTATCGCAAAAAATACATTTTCCGTTTTTTACTGTTAAAAATGCTACAGATTCCCTTTTTGGGTTATTAAATCCTATCTGAGGTTTGATCCCAACAGAAGACCTTTTCTCCGTTGTTTGCATTAATTCCAAAGTTTGTGCTCGCAACGATAAACATTTTAGAAATTCCTTTAGAGTAGGTAGTTTTCCCTCAATGGGCGATTGCTTCCAAAATTTTCTCGTATTGGAATCTAATTTATTAGAAATCACGTAAATTATTATCGCGTCCCATTGTTCTACCGGAACTGCAAGATTTTGTAATGCCTTCAGATTGACGTTGGTAGCGTCGATTAATTTTCGTAATCCGACCTGATCTTCCATCTTCATTTCTTTTAACTGAAACAATGTTTGGATATGTTTGTGTACCGTCGTTCTGAGATTAGTAAAGCGTTCATGCAACAATTCCCAAGACGTTTGATAGCTTAACTCTGATATTTCCAAATTAGCTATTATCCTGGCCGCGTCACCCTTTAAGCACGATTGCAAATAATAGTATTTCTGAATGTTATTCAGCGACTGGTTATTGTGAACTAATGCCTTGAAAGTTTCTACAAAGTTATTCCAACCCCTAGGGTCCCCGTGGAACTCCTGAAGCTTCAAATTGGGCAATTTAATGTCACATTTAGTTTGCTCCACAGAATCCATCGCCCCCCCGGCCGTTGCCAGGATTGTGAAGAACTGGTTCTCGAAAGTTTCACGTTGAATTTCATTCTCCGCTTCATTTGAGTCATCAATGCCTTCTATCTGGGACTGGATTATTTCAAATTCGTCTAATAAATCTTTAATTCTGTCGTATCTCAAATTAATCTCGTTTGCTGACAACGTATTTAGAGCCTGACTAAACCTTGTTAATTTCCCCTTTAAAACCGACCGTTTATTAATTAAGCCTTTTAATTTCTCCATCTTAAATTCTTATCTGCCGCGACAATAATTCCAAAAACAAGAGATTAAAAAACAAACTATACCGTAGTTTATAAGTAATGGCGACAATACTATAAAAAACAAACAACAATGCAAAAAAAATACGATGGTTACCTTGTTGTTCAGAGGAAATGACAGAATAAATGTCTAGTAATGCTATGCGCTGGCGATAATTATTATAGAAACATCAAGAACGTATATACTCCGATTTTGCTTTACTGCTATTGTTTTTTACTTGCAACGGGATTAAAAAATGACATATGCGATATGACGACAGTTGAGAATACAACTGTGATTTATTTTAATTATACTATGACTTGCATTTTTTGATTGTATTGAATATGAATGATAACAATAAACATATTCTGATAATAAACTGATTTTAGAAACTAATTATTGAGATTGTTCTTTAGGATTTAAAATCAGGAAATGGTAAGACATAAGGATTATGGGCACTTAGCTCTGTTTCTTGTTGACTGGATCGCTCTGGAGTTGTTCTTCGGTTTTTTGGCCGCTGGTTTTTTTATATTTGGTGTTATTTTTTTAGTCTTAGGACCATGTTAGGATCACTTCAATCTCATCAAGGGTGGTGGACTTTTTATTTGTAAAACACTTTTTTATTGAAGAGTCGTTTTATTTACAAACACTTTTTGAGCAATAATGAAATCAACACTTTTAGAACTAAATTCAGCCCGGACCCCGCCTCAAGCGGTACGGCGTCTGTACTCTAGGTAAGGGTTAATGGAAGAGAACAAATTTCTTGAGCAAAGCCCTTTTTATACTACTAAAAACTATAAAAATACCGTCTTTCAGACTGTTTTAAAATACAATAATAACAATACAAGTAGCAAATATCCACTGAGGTCACGTGCCCTAAATTTGTTGGCTGATAACACTAGCTTCTATAAAATTCCCACAGAGGTCTCTAATATGCACACTTTTCTAATAAACTAAGAATAATTAACCAAATGGAATTAATTACAATATTTATCTCATAGATGTCACTAACTATTCTTAACAATAAGTAATGAGGAAAAAACAGTTATATGATTATGTTATAATGTAAGTAATTACTATAGTAGCGGAAATAAAATAAAATATATTTAAAAAAAAGCCAGAGAAAGTTTTCCATAGACCACCGGGCAGTCCCAATGAGAATGCGTATAGCTATCGGCCCAACCGCAGACGATGCTCGAAGTCCGCGTCCTTTAGCCGGTTCCCCAATTTTGCCTCGAAGAAATGTACTTGGGAGAGAAGGGGAAGTTTTTGAAGACCTTGAGGAAAGATGAGCGTCGGGTTACCGGAGGGGGGACGGAAGGACATCGAGACCGCACGGTTACGCCTCAGGCCAACGCATGTTGATGGGGGAGGCGCGGGCGGATCGCGGGAAGACCGCTCTGTTGTATGTTCGCCTGGCAATGTGCATGGACAGGGTCTATCCCACCCCTTTTCTATGGGGGAATGACGATACATAACATGCACAGTTCAGTTGCGCCACCAAAGAATGGAAACCAAAACTAATCAAGAAAAATAGAAAATAATAAGAGCATTTATACATGTAAAACATAATTTCAGAATCAGTACAGAGTGATAATGTATCAAGCGATACTGTCATCACTACCATCGCTCACCAAGATGACCTATCGAGGTAAAAACATAAATCATTGTTAGCAGAGACCAGAGAAGAAAAAAAAATAGTCAAACGTAATCAGTAATTTATAGGTCACATAAGTTATATTATAGATAGTTCAAAGCATATTCACTAAATAAAGAGTAATAGAGGAGGACCGAAGAAGACGCGAGCAATACGTGTAGCACCTGAAACAAAGATGAATTTAGTCTAGGTCGGCGACTCTAAGTACAGGCCATCTCTCTACCCAGGACTTGACAAACTTTTTCAAGCATTCGAAATTCTCTTTGTTCGACACAAGGTCAGCATTCCACGCTGTTCCCTACTGTTTCTACTGTTCCCAGAGACCAAAAACAATTTGTCATCTACGTAGTCGACCGATATACAACCTTCAGGCAAGGGCAACCTGGAGGAGTCGTCAAACAAGATTTTCCACAGGTCGGGTCCGAGGACCGACCCCTGCGGACATCCCATGTCGACTGTTAGAGTGATTAAAACGTCCCCGTGCCCTATTATAACTGTCCTACCACTTAGGTAGTCACTAATAATCTCAAACAGTTTACGCGGGCAATTCCTGCTTTTCAGCTTGGTAAGTATCATCGGCCAACACGCGTGATCAAAGGCACCCGAGATATCCAAGAAGATGCCTATGACGTACCTCTTTTGGCATACCCTCACCCATTCAAGCGCATATTTAATGGCGTGCTCCGTGGATTTGCCGGGGACAAAGCCGAATTGAAGATCGCTAGGCGGCGTTAGGGTGAGGTGTAGACGGTGCTTGATGATGTTTTCCAATATTTTACCTAGAATTGGCAATAATGTTATAGGTCTATAAGCTCCTATGTCCATCTTCGGCTTACCGTTGCCCTTTAGTATAATCCGGAGCACAACCTTCTTCCATTCCGTAGGGAATTTTCCCCTACGCAAGCACGTCTCCAACACCTGGTAGAACTCCTCTTTGGCGTGGATCCAGACATTCTTCGCAATTATTCCATTCAATCTATCATATCCCGGTACCTTTTTTGGACCCAAACCCTTAATTATTATCTCCACTTCGATTCGACTTAGCGGTGGCACGCCGTTCCCCTGGGCGGGCTCACTAGGTGGTAGCCGTGACAGATTTCTAATCTGTTTATGGTGAACACTTTCCCCTATTACTGAGTCTAACGGAACTAACTTGCCCAGAAGTGTCTCAAGAGTGGAGGTAACATCGACACTCTCAACGTTCCCGAGCACCACGCTCGACAAGTAACTTTCAGATCCTTTTCCCGTTTTTCCAACGACGCTGTGGATTTCCCACGGGTTGGCGTTACCCACTTCATTAACCCAATTATGCCAGGCAGCTCGTTTTAACGAAAGGACACCCGAGCGATAGGCACCTCGTGCGGCCCTAAAGCGGGCTTGGAGGACAATAGCCTCTTCGGGCAAGCATAAACTCTGCCTGACCACACTGAGATTCCTGTAAGCGCTTTTAAATGTACCCTTCAGCAAAGTCAGCTCTTGTGTCCACCACGGCGTCCTAATAGCCTTTTTAGGGTTAGTTCTTCCCAAAGAGGCTTCTGCGGCCGATACCACCGCCGCGTTGAAAAAATTCCCCAAATTGTCCGGTTCCCTAGCTGCTACGTCGTGAAAGCCCCTTAATGATTGACGTAGTGTGTATGACGACAGTGCCGCAAAAGAAAATACAGTGCGTTTTTGGTTCCAACGTTTTCGTTCTGGAAATTTCGACCTGCAGAACAAGCCCCGTGGACGGCCGGAGATCAAAGTTGATAATGAAGAATTGAAGGCTATTGTGGAAGCGGATCCATCGCAAACCACGTCCGAGTTAGCTGCAGGCTGCGGTGTTAGTGATAAAACTGTTTTCACTGAAGCAAATTGGGAAGGTAAAAAAGCTTGAAAGGTGAGTGAAGCTAATCAACAAACTTGCAAATAAACAGCACACGAATTGAGTGAAGCAAATCAACAAACGCGCGTTGACCGCTAGACCACACACTGCACAACAGACGGCTACCAAATTAGAGGAGCTTCAATTGGAATATCTAAGACATCCACCGTACTCTCCGGACCTTGCCCCAACAGATTACCATTTTTTTCGAAATTTGGATAACTTCTTGCAAGGGAAAAAAATCAACTCCGATGGGGCAGTCCAAACCGCCTTCAAAGATTTTATTGATTCCCGTCCGAATGGTTTTTTTTAGTAAAGGGATCGATGAACTACCTATGAGATGGCAAAAGTGCATAGATAGCAATGGTACATACTTTGATTAAATAAATATATTATATTTAAAAAAATCCAATTTCATATGTAAGGACCTAATATATTGATATGGTATTTTGACTGTCCTAGAACGGGAGACCTTCCTTATTGGATAGTCAAAGATTCAATTTTTATAAGAAAAACTCTCTTTTTATAACTTTTGAGGGTTATCCCATAAATGAAATATATCATTGAAGAGGAAGATAATAATGATAATCTAAACGAAAATATGAAAGAGAACAAGTCACAGAAAAACAGAAAAAGATAATGGTCGCAACTGGGACTCGAACCCAGAACCTCTCGTCTATCCGGGACGTGCGTTTACCAATTCTGCCATTGCGCCCTACTGTCAAACCGTCATAATAGCCAATCTCATATTTCAAATTTTAGAATTAACAATATTATCTTCAACTAATTTATTTTCCATATCATAGGCAACTACCCTTTTTATTGGAAACAATCATTTTAAGAATTGGTTTGTAACCTGGATAGCTTATTAATATATCTGATTATATTTATATGGAATTATTGACTTTTTATAAAAGTCTATATGAAGAAAAACTCTCTTTTTATAGCTTTTGATGGTTATTCCCATCAACGTAATATATCATTGAAGAAGAAGATAATAATAATAATCTAAATGAAAATATGAAAGAGAACAAGACACAGAAAAACAGAAAAAGATAATGGTCACAACTGGGACTCGAACCCAGAACCTTTTATCCATTGACCAATATCTTTTTCTGTTTTTCTGTGTCTTATTCTCTTTCATATCTTCATTTTTATTATTATTATTATCTTCTTCTTCAATGAGTCAAAGATTCTTTATACTGTTGTATTATTTACAAGAAAAAAAATATATACATATATATATATATACATTACGTTGGATGATTTTAAAAAATCACCAGGAATGGCTTCGCGTTTTTACATATTTTCCTTAAAACATAAAAACCTAATTTTTGTGTTTTTAGTTGTGTCTTTCCACGAAAATAGAATCATTTCACCTTAGGCATAACCTTGTACACAAGTGTTGTCTTTATATATTCAATTCTATGATTGCCAAGATGAGCAAATTTCTCGAAGGAGCCAATGGAAACCATCGAAGTTATCTAACAAAACAAAATCATTTCAAATTAGTGCGGCAGGTGGAAATCAACCGGAAAGCCGAGTATCTTGTGTACACACTAAGTAGGCAGCACAACCCACTGGGGGTTCTATTCAGAGATACCAATACAGCCTTAAAAGGCAGAGAGAACCATAATTAATGCTCTCAACTGCTTATCGAAAATTCCAAATGTTTGATTAGAGTCAAAGGAAATATTAAAATACATAAATTCATATCGTTGGAATATCTTATGGGAATATTTATGACTTTCTAATAAAATGTATTTTTCATTAAAAAGAAGAGTTTGTGCAGAAGCAAATGAATGTATTTCAGTCTTCTTTCATCATAGTTTTATACTTATATACTCAATTTTCGTATTAATAATAACAATATACGATTGAAATTGCGGGTTGGGTAGATGTCGTTTTAAGCAATGTCTTCGTTGTGTTGGTTTAGCGGTAAGAATGGATGTCGTAATCAGAAGTAGACGATTAATATTTCGCGCTGTTTTGCCCTTCACGCTGTTTCGCCCTTCACGCTGTTCCACCCTTCACGCTGCACATTATCTTATTTATTTAGGTGTTTTAGAACAAATCGAACGTTATTAATACCGTAGCATCTGCGTGGTTGAATTTCAGAACCCGGTTTCGATTGCATGTCCGACGTCACGCCTTACACGCCGCGCCACAAATAACATCTGTGTACGTGGATTTTCAGACAAAGCTACCGTTTTAATTGGTTTCTAATTCAAGAATTCGTCACAAGATGTCGCCACTTTCGTCGGCACATAGAGACGTGTCCTTCCTAGGTACCTATAAGTTCTACGAATTTGTGAACCTGGAGTTGGAGTATCTCCTGGATTTCGAAAGATTGACGGTAATATTCAGTTGTATCAAGCCGCTGTATATTACAAACGATGTCATCGCCCGACCCGGTGACTTTGTCGCGGTGTCTAGCCATCACTGGTTGACACGTTGACAGTGGATACGAGGAACGGCTAATTTTGGAACCAGATTCTATTGGATTTATAAAATGATCACCAACACTAACTGGGCAAAGCCGCAGGGCCTAGCAGTAAAAACCTGTGGAGCGGGTTTTCAACTGGTAGTTATATTACCAGTGTTGTATGTCCTCTATAGTGTTAACTGTACCTAAATTTCTCTAAATAAATAATTAACAGTAAGACCTCCCAGGTAAGTATGGTCCTGAATGTTTTCTGCCAGTATAATATATTTTTAAACAGCATCGCGTTCATTGGTCAAATCAATGTACATAATATAGTTTCGTATCAGTGATCCGTTGAACCGGTGGGTGCAATATACATAAGTTGTTATAATGGTTTGTATATTTGAGGTGATTTTTTTACAAAATGCGCTCTACAATTCATTCAAATGTATTATTACTCTCAGTACCCAGAGCGGTAGAAAATATGAGCATCGCCCTGAAGAAACACCGCCATTCAGATTTACAACACTGCTAGAAATGGGCTTTTACTCATATTTGGTGATCAAATGTGAATAGTTAGATATTTTCCCGCCTTCGTCTTTCCTATCTCCTTCGTATCCCCTCTCACTTCAGCCCTACAACATCAAACAGTATTAATAGGTGTGCGTATGCGTGGTTGAATTTAAGAATTCGACTTCTAACGCATGTCTGCCGCCGCGCCTTACCCGTGGCACCATATGAACATCCCTATACGTGGATTTTCAGACAAAGCTACCATTGTAGTTCGGTTTCTATTTCAAGAATTCGTCACAAGATGTATCAAGCGGCTGTATATTACATATGAAGTCATAGTCCGTCCCGGTTACTTTTTCGCGGTGACGTGTCTTCACTGCCATCAGTGGTTGACACGTTGACAGTGGATACGAGGAACTTGGCGAAGCCGAACTAAAAGCCGCCCGCAGGGTCTAGTAGTAAAAACCTGCGGCCATAATAGGCCACAGTTCCACTGGTTCTTGCATTGTTATAAGCGATAAATTTTTTGTTTACACAGGCACTGGTTCTTGCCTAGTTATTCTTCAGAAGCCTGACTGTAGCTCCACACTACTCGCGAAGTTGAACGAGGTTAGCCGAATACGATAGTGCGGAGAGGCACTTCGTCTTACTTCGTCCAACCTTGGCTCGCCTCGGGCGACCTCCATTTTTTGTCGGTTTTTGCGCCCGAGTCAAAGGACTCGAAGTTGCACGAAGTGCCTACACAAAGTGCCTCTCTACACTACTCGGACTTCAGTTCGCTTCAATACGTCGTCGCGAGCGCACGTCCGTGCTAGTAATTATTTTTTAGCTGTAAAAAATACAATAAATAAAAAAAACACAATCCTTTTGTACCAATTTATTTATTTATTCCCGGTAGTTCTCTTTTTATAGTTTAATTGACTTAACTAACCTAAATCTGTTCCGGTGCATTGCAACTGCAATCATCCACCATCTTCTTTTCCTCATTTTTTTATAAATATGCACATAGTTATTTATTTATTTATTAATTTGTTGTAAGAATATTGTACATTATTTAGTTTTTTGTGTTATTTCATCCGCCATGCTAGGGATGTCCCTGTGTTATGCGGGTGAAGTTTACAGATTGGAAATTATACATTTGTAATGGTTGATAAATTAAATTATAAGTTGTACAAATTAAATTGAATTGCAAAATTTTATAATAATAGTATATTTATATTTTTAGCATATATTTTAGGAGCAAGGTATATGAAATGTCTTCGAGCTGACGTGGTATGCAGTGTAGGTAAATTATAATACGCGAGCGTGCACATTGCAACGGCAGCAGACTTGAACGTCCATGACGTGCGAGTCGTGACGGCACCACCGCGCGAATGAGTTTCTCGCGAAGTTGAACGAGTGTGTAGTGACGTACTTCGAACTTCGGTCAACTTTCCCGAATATTTCGTCGAGGAACTTCGCGAGCAGTGTGGAGCTAGGGTTACAACATATTACAATAACAGGTCATAGTTCCACTGATTCTTGTATAGATATACGCGATAACATTTTTGTTTACACTGGTCCTTGCCTAGTTATTCTTCAGAATCCTAACAACAAACTACAATAATAGGCCCTAGTTCCACTGGTTCTTGCCTAGTTATATGCGATAACATTTGTGTTTACACTGGTTCTTGCCTAGTTATTCTTCAGAAGCCTAACAACATACTACCCTTCAAAAATTTGGATTTTTTTTCGGATGGTCAAAATATTTTCGCTTTACAATAAAATGCAAATATTTGAAATATTTCTGAACACATTAAAAAACCAAAAACTGTTTTAGAAAGGTGATGAAATACGCTTTCAAATTATAGAATTCGAAAAATATACATATTTTTTAAATTTTAAAATTTTTGCATACAAATATAAAAAAGTTTTCAAAATGGCTCACCTTATGTTTTTTCTAACTAAAGTTACTGATAATAAAAAATAATAAAAAACCATGCATATTTTATTAGACAAATGCATAAAAAATACATATTGTAACCTCACTTTTTTGTCACTCTATGAATTTTTTTTTTTTTAAATTCCAGAAGTTTCAAATTATTTTTTCAATTTGCGATTCAAAACTTTGTGTACATAAAAGTGTACATTTTACTTTTTTAGGGGGTATTTTTTAGATTTGAATATAAAGCAAGATGTTTTTCCTTTCTAACACCGATTAAAACATATTTCTAACTATGATAGTAAGGGAGTTACGGCGTCTTATGTGAGACCTATGTGCGTTGTGACAAATATGATCTCCTGTGATTAAACGGGATAATAGGCCACAGTTCCACTGGTTCTTGCCTAGTTATTCTTCAGAAGCCTTACAACATACTACAATAATAGGCCATAGTTCCACCGGTTCTTGCCTAGTTATACGCGATAACATTTGTGTTTACACTGGTTCTTGCCTAGTTATTCTTCAGAAGCCTAACAACATACTACAATAATAGGCCATAGTTCCACTGGTTATTGCCTACTTATACGCGATAGCATTTGTGTTTACACTGGTTCATGCCTAGTTATTCTTCAGCCTTACAACATACTACAATAATAGGCCGTAGTTCCACTAGTTATTGCCTAGTTATACGCGATAACATTTGTATTTACACTGGTTCTTGCCTAGTTATTCTCCAGTCTTACAACATACTCCAATAATACATCACAGTTCCACTAGTTCAGGTTAGTAGGGAGTAGAGAGCCTTGGATCTCGTGCGGGATTCACAAAACAAATTGTTTTTTTTTTTAATGCATTGATGGCGCACACACATTAAATGATGGTTTTGGGGATCCGGAATATTATTATGTCAGTGAAGTAGAAATATTACGCGAAAACACCAAGTAGACCCATGGAGTAGAATACACCAATACGTGCAATTTCACATCATGACCACCATGCCCTTTCGTGGAAATTGTGGGATGGTTATTTTTTTGTAATCAGGTTCCTTCAAGCTTAAGCACATTTCAAAAAGGTACAGTTCTTCGTAAAGTGGAAAACACCCAGGAAACCAACATTCTTTATAGTATCAACATAATAGGGTTTCTTGGAAGGGAAAAGCCCCTAAAGGTACCGAATTTTTATTCAAGCTCTGAGCAAATTCAAAGTCTCATAAAGTATCAAATGTAAATAAAACATATTTTTGGGAATAAGTCTTTTCCAGAAAAAGTTAACATATTTTATTATCGAAAATTTTATTGCAATATTTTATTAGTTAATGTTTTATTTATTATTATTTATTCAATATTTTATTTGGATTTCATTATTTGAATACTCTTTTGTATTAATTTTGGTGAAATTTAATATTTTTGCTACAAAATTCAATCTGAAAAAATAAAAACTCACAATGCGAAGTAAATCCTTCTTGTCGAGTGCAGCCACTTCTGCATTTAGTAAGCAGGTATTTCTCATAAAAAAATACGGAATTCCAGTTCATTTTCAATAATATTTTCTTAATAATTTATTCTAACTTCAATAACAACAGCTTATTTTTATTGTTAGTTTATTTTAAGTTTTCAATGCCCGCTAAATAGGAATCTTGTGACGTCTCAACAAGCTTACTTTTTATATAAACAGTATTCTAAATTGGAACCTTGTGACGTCACAACAAGCTTAGTTTTTATATAAACAGTATTCTAAATAAGAACCTTGTGACGTCACGAGAAGCTAACTTTTTTTATATAAACAGTATTCTAAATAGGAACCTTGTGACGTCACAAGAAGCTTATTTTTTTATATAAACAGTACTAAATTGAGACGCACAATAATTCTAGTCATTCTCTTTCCTTTTGCATTGCGGTGAGATATATGATTTAAGAGGGAATAACCATAGAAAACCGGAAATATGTCATTTTTAAATGAAATTTTAGACGCATTGACTCATTTCCATAAAATATCATAAATTGATTTCGAAAGATTGTTCTTTTATCAAGTAAAGGCATGTTTGAAATTTTGAGAAAAAATGTTTATTTTTAGTATAATAAGGTTATACCATAGATCGTTGGCAGATTTGTTAATTTTCAAACAAAATTTTGTATTATGCAATACAAACTTCAAATCATACATATAATCACTTAGTAAAATAAATAAATACATTATCTCGGAAAGTTATAATTGGCTTGGAATTTTAATTTTAGTTTAAATATTAGGGACCACTTGATCGAAACTGACCATAAATTTGATAAAACCTAAGGAGTCACCCTAATTCATAAAATCACCCTAGGTATCATGCTGGATAACCAAGAGGCACTTGAACCAAGGAAAGCTAACAACACTAATAGTAAAGTAATTTATAACCAAATAAATCTAAATAAAAGTCCAATACTAAGGTTGTTCACTATTGACAAAGAACACTCCCGTTCCTTTCCCGATTATCCATCTACACTTATGCCTTCTTCTTCCTTCACTTGATGAGTCCAGCCCATTTTGTTAAATCATATATTATCTGTAACACACATGCAACTTAATGTTAGTAGAGTTGTATGAGACCACTTATTTGTTCCATACAAATACTATAAACAATAGGGCGCTGGACTCCAATCGTAACTTCGGTTTCGGGAGATAGTTTATAAAATAACAACTCAGAGACCTTTTGGGTAATGATTGAAATATTTATTTTCAGACGGTTTTTATACTAAATTCTGCGCACACCTGTTTGTTTTGAATAATAAACTGGTTCGGACACGCGCAGTGTTTTTTTGCATGAGTCTTCCTGATTACTCCAGGTGCCCGGGTGCACCTGCTGTTTACCTCGATTATCCCAGGTGGTCGAGGCAGGTGTCCGGTATCAATATTAGTTGCTAAAAGCGTTTATTTTGAATAACAAACTGGTTCGGACAAGCGCAGTGTTTTCTTGCATGAGTTGACCAGATTTCTCCAGGTGACCGTGCACCTGTTGTTTATGTCGTAAAATGCAGAATTTGTCATCAATAATAATGCAAGACGAGCTGATTGCTGAGTGCTTTGTTTTGAATAACACGTGCAGTCTTTTACGTAACATTTCGCAAGAATCGTCTTGTACAAAGGTGATCAACATGTTGTTTACTCTTCTCTGAACAGGTGGTCGTTAATAATATTTTGAAGGAACACATGCGGTGACCAACTGCAATTTTTCAAGTAAACAAGATCTGGCAAGTGTATCAAGAGACGTCTGTTACAAGAGTATTATACTGCACCGAAGAAGCTACGGTTGTAGCGAAACTTGGTCGGCAGAGAGTATAAAAATTAAAGTGGTATTTACAAAGTTATTGTTTTATTTTTAATTATAATAATGTTTAAGATTTTTTTAACATCCTTATTTTGCTTAGACATTATTGAAAAATTAAATATACTTATGATCAAAAAATAATTACAAAAAGTACATAATCTTAATCGTTTTATCATCACGCCTTTCATCATTTTCGGATGTGGGTATAAATTAAAGCAAATTTTGAATGAAATAAAATCGATATGGAGTTATAATTTTAAAAGCTAATATAAGCTATAATTATGTAATATATAATTCATTAATTAAAAAGCTATAATTAATCTTTCTCATTGGTACCGCCCTGAAGGAACATATTTTGACGAAATTTGATAAAATAAATAAAGTAAAATTTTGCATTTTCGCGAAATATTTGTCAAAGGTTGTGATTTTTTTTTTACTTTAAAGAAAAAAAAAGGATTACAAATAGTTTTAAAGAGCAGGAAACCTTTTCATAGTTTAACTAACCTTAATTGTAGTTTTCTGTTTTTTATGTTCATTGATCAACAGAGAATAATAAATACAATCTTTGGATTTCGCATTATACTAGATTTGTCCAGTGTAATGGGAAATGGGACATAAAAGCATACACATTTTATTGATTTGATAAAGTCATTTCACTGAGAGATAAATAGAAATACAGAAGGCCGCATTATCTCCTAGATTATTATTTTTTTACTGATTAACTAATGCTTAAGACAAGATTTTTAGGCATAGCACAAAGGGTAACAATTTTATTATACGTAAAAATTATCAACCTGAAACACTCATCTACATAGAAAAAAATCTCCCGAGAAAAGATACATCCGCCGACGGGACGGGATACGGGATGTATCTTTTCTTGGGAGATTTTTTCAATGTAGATGAGTGTTTCAGGCTAATAACTATTACTTCTTCAATCTTAGCAAACATACTTTGTGGCATCATTATAATAAAATGAAAATAAAATCACTTTGTTTAAACACTATTTAATTATCACTGTCAACATGTTTCAATAACAACGGTTTTCAAGTTTTCATTATCTTTTGCTATTTTATTTAGTGTAAAGCTCATAAATCTCAGCAATATCACATCATGATCTGTTATGTCAGTAGTGAAGACAGCTCCCTGTGGTTCAAATTTAGATTTTACCATAATATGATCGATGCAGCTTGAAATGGTAGAAGAAACTCTGGTAGGTGAAATAATGATTGGCTTCAAGCCATGAAACGCCAAAAGAGAGAGGTATTTTTGAGTTTTCATATCGCTCAAATCCAAAGTATTAATATTTATGTCACCACATAAAATGATCTCCATATTTTGTATAGATGTAGAGTCAAGCAGTGCACTCAGTGATTCAAGGAAATTATCTATATGAGCCAGGGACGGAGATCTATAAACAGCTATTACACACAAGGTACTCGATATCTGCATTTTTAAGCAGTTTGCTCCAGGGAAAACAACTTCCTCAACAGACACGTGAACATTTTGTTTTACATAGACAACTACACCATCATTTTCCCCAAAAAATGTAGACATAATTTGTCTCGACGCCACCTAGCAAAAGATTTAGCACTAACAATGTCTTTCTCACAAAAATAAAGTTGGTTGTTTTCAGGTGGAAAAAATGTAATAAACAGTAATTGTTCAATGAAACACTAGTATGTATTGAATTATTTGGCGGGTATTAGATAAGCCGCCATAGCTCAGTGGTCAAGAGCAGCTGACCGGAAATCAGAAGGACACGGGTTCAAGTCCCGTTGGCGGCAAGTATCTCTTCTCGGAAGATTTTTTCAATGTAGATGAGTGTTTCAAGCTGATAATTATTGCTTATAATAATTGTCACCCTTTGTGCTATGCATAAAAATTTTGTCTTAAACGTTAGTTTATCAAATAAAAATAATAATAAATATTATGTTCTTACGCATCTTGATATGACCTGACTCAAATACGAGTATTTACTTCACTTGCTCGCATTCTATCTCTCTGAGACGGCCTCGACTCATTTATTCATCTGTATTCGAAATATAATATAATGTACATCTACCAATTATGTGAACGAAACATTATTAAAAAATACAATATGATAGTTAAAATCTTAATGTTACCTCTGAAATTTCATTTCGCCCGAAAGCGCCAAGTAGAATTGATAATTTTATGGCCCAACATCCCATCTGTCAAGATCGTGAACATCTTCTCTCCCCCTCCTCGCCTTTAATGTCTTCAGTTCACACAGCGTCAAACAGTAAACCTTTTGATGGGCTGTAAATGCAAATTCAACAAAGCAACCCTTCTATAATGGCACGCCTGATTAGACTCCACTGAGCCGCCGCAAAAGCCTTCAAATAAGCACAGTTCCACGAATCAAACATCGATACATCATCATAATGTATTAATATGTTCAGTTGTCATACTGGTCTTATTTTACCGTCTTAAAATATATGGCAAAAAGCTAACAGTACAGTAGCGTTGTTACATTTTATTTGCTCTCCTACACTTGGATATTTTTATTTTTTTATTTTTTTTATTCATCCACGTTTTTCATGGTGAATGATCGGATCTGGAACAAATAGCATAAAGTTGTAACAACTCTTGGAAAACATGAAACGTACAAAGAAAGAAAATAAACAAGGTAACAGTCGCACCTGGGATTGAATCCAGACCCTCTAGTATTGGGACTGGCATTTCTACCTATTGAGCTATTGAGACTTTATTAATTTCGGACAATTTTATCGATATCATATATCAATTTATTAGTAACTAATTACCAGAATATTAATCCCAATCCGGGTACAATTTGCGATTCCCAATTGCGATTGTTACATTTTTTAAGTGAAACTTCTTTAACCCCTTTGTGATTTGGAATTCGGATGAAACGGAAACGACCCATCACAGCAATTGTGAAGCATCAAACTGTGCTCATCGGCAAATTTGATTATGATGTCACTTTTCAAGGCTCCTATTGATTGAGATGTGAAACAGAAATGAAGTTAGGTCTGCGCTCATTGGTCACTTTGATTATGACAACACTTTTCAAGGCTCCTACTGGTTGAGATTATTTTGGTAAAGTTTCGCTTCTATCGCGTGTGTACTGCACTCTTTTTTTTAATGAGTTTTTGTATGTTTTAAGTTTTCTTTTATAGTTGTTGATATTATATGATTCAACGGTTAACAAACACCGATTATATATACTGAGCATTTCGTATGATGACGGAGGCATTGAAATAAAAAGATTCACGACAACTCACGACAATTCACGACAACTTCTTTCCTTTACGAAAATTCCATTTTTAGTAATATTCTCGCCATTAAATCAGAAGGCAAGGATCAAATGTCAGAGAAAAAATTTAACTCATGTCTTTGCTACTACCGCTATGGAATGGTTTCCGAACTGGCTGGTTGATTTTCTTCAAACAGGCTCCACTGAAATATCCGTAAAACCGACTCGTAGTTTAATAACGATAATTCGTGCTTTACTGATGCCATTAACCAGCCAGCGGTCGAGAATTTATATTTCGTCGAAAGATGAACTGATGATCGTACAGGCGGTTGTAATGAGAAAGATTAATTATTCTCCATACCAGATTTTTTAAATAATAACTAAATATCGATTTTATTTCATTCAAACGTTGATTTAATTTATACCCATATAAAAAAAATGCTGAAAGGCGTGATGAAAACTATTAAAATGATGTACATTTTGTAATTATTTTTTGATCTTAAGTATTTATAATTTTTTAATAATGTCTGAGCAAATTAGAATGTTTAAAAAATCTTAAATGTATTAGTTTGTAAGACCGTAAATAAATAGACAAACTGAAGTATTTTCGTCACAAACTTGTGCGGATCTTTTTTTAGATGATTTCATTTAAGCTAAAATTAAAATTCTGAAACATAACTTTCCCAGATAATTTATTGATTTATTTTACTGCATGATTATATGACTTGAAATGTGTGTTGTATATTACAAAATTTTGTTTGAAAATTTAACAAATCTGCCAAAGACAAACGGTAAAACCTTATTGTACTAAAAATAGACATATTTTCTCAAAATTAAAAACACAACTTAACTAAATAAAAGAACGGCCTTTCGAAATCAATGTACATTTGTTACTTTAAATTTATTTTTTTTGCGACCGGTTTCGACACGTCCGAAAACTCAAAACTAACTTTGAATGATACGGACGTGTCGAAACCGGTGGCAAAAAAAAATAAAGTAACAAATGTACATTGAAAATTAAAACTCTTCACAACAAAAATGTCTAGAAATTGTTACATAGTCAATGCCCAAGAAATACAAAAAAAAACGAAATCAAAGAGAGAGTAGGCAAACAGTATGCAATATAGTTGTGAATGATGAATACTTGGAGCAGGTGGATGAGTTCGTTTATTTGGGAAGTATGTTTACGCGAGATGGGAAGGCTGATAGAGATATTGAGAGAAGGGTGAATGCAGGTAACTCTATTAATGGAGGACTGAACGCCGTTGGCACCAAGTACTGGTACCTACCCTGATGTATGGCAGTGAGGCGTGGAACTGGCAGAGGAGGGATGAAAGTAGACTGAACGCTGTAGAAATGAGATCCCTGAGGCGTATGTGTGGTAAAAGCATGTATGATCGTGTGAAAAATGTGGAAATCCGCAAAGAATGCAAGGCTGATGTAAGCGTGATGAGTAAGATCAAGAAAGGAACGCTCCGATGGTTTGGGCATGTAGAGCGAATGAACGAGGAAAGGAGTGTAAGGAGAATATATGACGCAGATGTGAATGATAGAAGAAGTCGACGACGCCCAAGAAAGACATGGCACGACCAAGTGAATCAGATACTTGAGTCGGGCCATGTCAAGAGTCAGAATAATAGAAGAGAATGTATGAGACGTTGTATGAATGTAAACGAGGCAAGGAATGCGTGCCAAGACCGGGATGTTTGGCGGTCCGTCCTCTCTGCCTACCCCTGCGGGGAAACGGCGTGATGGTTCGTTAGTTAGTTAGTTAGTTAGTTAGTTAGTATTTCTGGTTTTGTCTGGTTATTTCCTCTTAAGAGGGCATACCGCCCTGCAATGGACATGTACATATTTATGACATCTCTAAAAAAAACCTATTTCATTTCTAACATATCTAACAACTGTTGTTACAAATTTTGGTTCAATAGAATCATCTTCTTCGCAGATCTTTAATCTACATTCATTTCGTATGGTTATCATTATCATACATCAAACTCAAATTATTGATACATCGGAAGAATGTATAAATTTCTTGTTTTATTGAAAAGCTTTCAAACCCCATCACAAAAAATGAATACTATCCATATTGAATGTCTTGTTGTGCAGTGGTATTTTTTTTGGAGTTGAATATTATTATTAAAGTAAAATTCTTAGAAAAATAAATATAATAAAATAACGTTCTTTTTTTCAAGCTGTTGAAAATTTCCGTAAAAAGTCTTGAATATTTTATTTTCATTACGGAGAGTAGGTACATGCTTGCCCTTTACACGATGAGTAAATTGGAGTAAAAAAACATATTATGTCAATCTCTTGCGGAAAATGTGCACGTTATTTTTTCGTTCTTTTAAATTTTTTTAATAATAAATAATAAAGTGTAGATAGGTTGTTGTTGTTTCGTGCGTATGGGTAGTACTTTTATTCTTGTTAAAATGTGATGGACTAGTAAATAAAATCTTAATGAAAAATATACAAAATTTTCAACCGTTGCGAACAGTTTTAAATTTCTGAAATGTTACGGTAAGTCCCTGTAATATATTGAGGTGCATAATGATACACCAGAATCATTGAACGATGATATCCGGAAATTTTAATTAATCAATTTGGGAGGCGGGAATGGGTACCGCCGCCCCGGGAACCTTTATTGGATAACCAACACCTCTGCCATAGGTCACCCCAAGTGGTTCGCTACGTTTGGTGATTTAGCAGGGGTGCCCGGGTTCATGGGGTGAGGTTTGTCCAGATCTTGGAGGCGGATGACCAGGACACACTGAATCCCAGATTCCTACCCACCCCTTAAACCCTTTTCCTTCCCAGAACTCTCCTCTCCTTCCTTTCCTTAAAAAACCCTCCACACAGCTTCCTCAAAGATGACATAGGCCCTGAGAGAAATTATTTTGCTCAGGGCCTCCTGTGTGGAGCTCATGTAAAAAAAAAAAAAATCAACTTACTAATAACCGTGTTTTAAATTTTACACAGCTGATAAACAACCATCAACCCTACATATCGTCGCACATATTATAATACAGCGTATCTAAAAAATACGACTGTTTCTTGTATTTGTTTTTTTTAAAACTATCCATCAAACAATCACCCCTCATTTTATTCAAAGTTTAGTAATAAAATCTTTAGTACTTAACTACGAATTACAATTTTTTAATGCTCTTATAAATATATTTTTTTCATTATTTGAAAAAATATTATGTGTTTCTCGGGTTAAGAACCGAGCATTTCTCAATATTTATGAGCCTTTTTTGTTTATTACTCCGCAAATGTCATTTAAAATACCTTACAATACCTTTAAAAAAATTCTCCTCCAAATAACTGG
Organism: Limnephilus rhombicus; assembly: GCA_929108145.2. Classification (NCBI taxonomy): domain Eukaryota; kingdom Metazoa; phylum Arthropoda; class Insecta; order Trichoptera; family Limnephilidae; genus Limnephilus; species Limnephilus rhombicus. Next base: position 19,188,639 of record OV815272.1, on the reverse strand, counting down.
CGACCGATTTTTTCAATAGATGTGCTATCTTTTTTTGATAAACTAAACAGTTTTTTGTTCCTCCCGAAAACCTGCGTAAAATGAGATACGCGGTGTTATAACACGAGTAAAATTTAAAATACGTTTATGAGTAAGGCCCTGAACTGTTACGCAAACGAAGAAGTGCAAACAGTCGGGATGGTCTGACGCTCTGACATAGGGAGCCCGCTGCCACACGGCGATGTAAGTTTAACTCTAAGTTAAGATTTACGAAATTCAATACTTCCTTCATGTGACAAGCACCATGAAAAAATACTCACGTCCGGCTGGAATTTTACATGTTATTTTTTTATTAATTTTAAAGAACATCTAAATAAGCACGACAAAATCAAAAACAAATAGAAAAAAATAAAATAAAAAAAACAACATCTGAAACAAAAGCAAAGTCAAAAACGAAATAAAATCGAAAGTAAATACTCCACCATGCAAGATAGAAACATTTAACACTGGAAAAATTATAATACATTGTTAAGATAAGTTGGTAAGACAAACAGGTCTCGTACGAAGTGTATTAAGTTAAATTAAATTAAATTTGATGTGCTTCTTTCTGATATAAATTGTGCTTGCTTATATTTGGTGAATGATATGTTGCCTATATCAACAATATCTTTATTTAAAGATGTTGAATGCTTATATGGTGTGATTGCATAATGTCATCATGTTAGGGTACCGCCACCCGGGGAACTATTTATTGGATTACCGACACCTCTGTTACAGGTCACCGCAAGTGGTTTGCTACTTGGTTAAGTCACTCGGTGACTTAACCGGGTTCCTCGAGTGAGGTGTGTTCATTTCTTGGCGACGGCCGCTTCGCCTGCTCATCTGCGTGAGGGAGATTGGGGCAACCCGGTTTGGGGAGACCCTCTAGACCTTCAGGGGGGCGGTGGAAGACCAAAAGAAAATTTGGGGGGCGTTTCAGACTTTCATTTCGTTTTTTTGGGGAGACCCAAAAAACCCATCCTACCCCATCAGTGCTCCAGATAGTTGGCCGGCAGGACGTACGTCTTTTTCGCCGCGCGCCATAGTTTTAAAATTATTAAAATAATTTACATTTATCCTAATGAATATCAACGAGGAAACGAGTGCGCTTCTCGAGAGAAGTTATCTCGAATGTAGAGATCAAACACGCCCATGGAAAGCTGGAAGCCTTCATTGTGAATACGATCTGTTTTTACTGAGCGTTAGTAAGGCACGAGATTCGAGTGACCTATCGAGCCCACGTGTTTGAAATCGAGGAAAACATCATGCATGATCCCAAGATGTTTTAGCACTATATAAAATCCCTTCGGAAGGATGGTGGTCATGAATACACCATAATGAAAGGAATTCAGAAGTTTTGTGGCTTGGGTGTGGCTAACGCATTTGCTGATCATTTTCAATCGGTCTACAATAAAGACCCCCCACTTGTAGACATTAATAATGTGGCTAAATTTAATACCAAAGGAGCTTCAAACGTCGATTTAGATATATTTACGGAATTTGTCGTTATGAGTGCCATAAGTCTCATGAAGAACACGCACTCCATCGGACCAGACTTTGTTCCCGTATTTTTTTAAAGGGTGCGCCGAGTTCCTTAAATCAACATTATGTCTTATCTTTAACTTAGCTATAAGTACTTACACTTTTCCTGATGTATGGAAAACTTCCAAAATGTATCCTATTTCTAAGAAAGGTTCGAAAAAGTTAATCGAAAATTATTAAATTGAATATGAAAATTATTGGCCAGTTGACATACTACTATCAGCTCCTACTAAAATATTTGAAAATTAATTCATAAATTCCTCGAATTGTCTCCGAACAGCATAGTTTCAGGAAAAGAAGATCCATTGAAACCAATCTGATAGTTTTCACCGACTATGTTGCTAGGTCCCTAGACAGTGGATACCAAGTAGACTGTTCGTATAACGACTTCTTCAAAGCCTTTGATACTGTGAATCACGACATCTTACTCACAAAACTTGCCCATATGAGTTTTTCCCTTCGGATGTTAAAGTTATTTAGAAGTTACCTCAAGAACAAAAAGCAAATTGTCACACACGGAATCTTCCAATATGCTAAGTTTTTTCTGGGGTTCCCCAAGGATCGATCCAAGGGCCTCTTCTCTTTTCCATTTTCATTAATGACATAGCTGGACTCATCCGTTTTTCTCGCTTTTTGCTGTTCGCTGCTGATCTAAAATTATTTCTTCTAATAAGAAATATTAAGGACTGCCTGCGCCTTCAAGCTGATGTTGATAACATTTCAGAATGGAGTCATAGAAACCAGCTTCATTTCAATGTCTTGAAATGCATAGTTCTGACTTTTCCCAGAGATTTAGTCTCACCTACCACAGGTATACTATGATAATCTACATAATCTCAAACGAGTTTCAAATATAAAGGATCTTGGGATTATGTATGAAAGAAAGATGACATTTCGTCCTCAATCGAAAGAGTGTGCCAGTCGGCCTTAAAAATGTTAGGATTTGTTCTCCGAACCGTCAGTTTTTCGGGATACCCATGCTCTGAAGATTAAATACTTCTCCCTAGTCCGCAGTAGGCTGGAGAGTGGTTCGCTTATCTGGAATCCTCATGAGGTGGGGTGGACCCTCATATTGGAGAGGGGTCAAAAAAAGTTTCTTAGATTTCTCTACATGAGGGAGTACGGCCACTATCTATGGCTCACTCCCAAACTTCACTCCCTGCAGCTCAGAAGAAAAGGGATATGCCGCCACCCACTTATTCAGACTGCTGCGATGCTATATTAAGAACTCAGTCTCTATGTTCCAGATGACTCTCTTGGACAGCGTCATCATAGATTATTCTATCTTCCTGCCTGTAGGACTAACCTGCCAATGGTTCTCCCGGTAGGGAGGAGTTTATTGCTCCTGAAAAAAATATCCTCCGAGATTGATATATTTGGCGTCAGTGAGGAGATTTTGATTCTTGGAAGAGTTTCTCAACATTGACTAAATCTTCACCACCACCTGAATTTATGTTTTAAAATTATCGTATTTCTTGAAATTTTTTTATGTATAAATATTTGTAAACAATTTTTTGTAAAATATTTACATGGCGTTATTTGTAATATGTAATAAACTCAAATTTGTACCTAATCATTATGTCCCATCTTACCACATCTTATTACGCCCCTCCCCCCCCCCTGTTGTGGTAAATATAATCTTGACGACAATTGCTATTTCAGATTCACGAGTTAGGGGGAGCTAGAAAAAATAATATTCTGAAAGTGGGCAAAAAAAGGTTGAGAATCTGTGCTCTAGACCCATCGTCTTGCACCGCAGGGGCGAGGATGGATTCGTACGTCCGTCAGTCCTGGACACACCTGGATTCCTACCCTGTTCCTTCCAAGAACCTTATTTCCTTAAAAATACCATCCACACCATCCTCAAATATTGCATAGGATCTGACGAAAAGTTTTTTCCTCATGGACCTTCTCAGTGGGGTTAAAAAAAATTGAAAAAAGGAAAAATGTTGAACGAAACAATATTACTTTGTTTGAACCAGTATGTTTTTGTGTACGCCGACCGCTTTCGGCCTTCCTCAAGGTAAAATATACATTTTGTTTGTAATTTATTTCGCCCTGAAGAAGGAACGGTTGTTCTTAAGCCGGTCAGCGCATATAAAAAATATACGGTGTTTCAAACAAAATAATATTGTTTTATTGAAGAAGAAGATAAAAATAATAATCTAAACGAAAATACGAAAGAGAACAAGATACAGAAAAACAGATAAAAGACAAAGGTCGCAACTGGGATTCGAACCCAGCCTCTCGTCTAACCGGGACGTGCACGTTAACGAATTTCGCTATTGTTATTATGATACGCTGTTTAATACAGCTTTATATTTGGATATATATTTATATACATATATATATACATATATATATATATATATACATATATATATATATGTATGCATATATTTGTGTAGGTCTATATATATATATATATATATATATATATATATATATATATATATATATATATATGATATATGTATGTACTGCACAGTGCACACCACTGGCTAATGTGAAAAATCCAGAACATTGAACTAATTAAAAGCGCTGCAACATTCCACTGTACTCCATCAAACGCGAACTTTTTCTTGATTCGATTAAGGCCGTACTCACACCGGCCGCGGCCGCCCGTCGCGACGGCCAACTGTCGCACTGCGGTCTATCGGTTACGGTCCCTGACCTGGACTTCCCAACTTCAGACAGGTTACAGGCACTGACGAGATATTCCCAAAGAATTGTGCTATGGGCGTGTCCGTGTGGTTGAAGTATGCTTCTATTTACTTCTTTCGAATTTGATCAATTTTTTTTTTCATGTCATGTTCTTCCCCGGGTCTTATTTACCATCACCTTTTTAGACTCAGCTCATATTAGACTCAGCCTCTACTGGTTCTGCTGTAGGGGAAAATTGCTGGACGTCGTCACCCTTTGAATTGCCGCCAGTATTTTTACGTGAAAGTTTGCCTTCTAACGTTGTATTAAGTACGTAGGGGTAACAAAATGCAGTTCAAAATGTTGACTTTGATAACTAGGTTAATCTACCTATCTATCTAATCTACCACATGACTACACAATAAATAATTACATCTTATTTAATTATAATTCCTTATCAAATCCTTCAATCGACCAGAATATCATTTGGATAGAGTTTTACGTATAAAGATCAGGTGCTTTATAATATGCTTTAGGAAAAAATACAAATTTTTTACGATAAATGTATGTATGTAAAAAAATGTTCTTACGTTGATTGCTTACGTTGTAGCTTATGTCATTATAAATCAGTATGGAAACTGTAAATTCGATATTGTTCATATTTACTTTCTTTTTTTACGTACCTGTAAGTATTTACATATTTTTATTTTCATTTATTTATTGTTAACCAATTTTTTTTTCAATTGTTTATTATTATTTTTTGTAAATAATTGTTCACAATATGCCTTTTGTCATAGTCAGTGTGGTCATCCGATGATTGTGGCTAAAAAGCCAACACGGGTATTTTGTAATACTTACTAAGTTCATTGTTGAATTTATTTATGTTTTTATTCCAGCAGGACTGGGAGGGTAGTGCATTCCCAGTCTGCCATATTACATAAACAACTTACTATAAACTATAAAAGAAAGAAAAAAATAATGTTTACATATTAGGTAGGTATCTAATTAAAACATAAAATGAAAATAAAATTCATCACCTAAATAACAAAAAATTAAGCATAAAATTAAAATTAAATTAAACAATAATTATACAGAATTAAATATAAAAAAGATATTTTAGGATTGTTCATCAGGGAGGTCGACTCATCATATGGTTCCTGAATGTAAATAACCATTATAAACGTTCTGCCTTGCTTCTGATTTTAATTTGAATAAGTGTAAGTTTTATTTTGAATAAGTTTGTAGGTTAACATGGAAGTTTCCTTGTATTTTTTTTTTATTTACTGTAAAGCTGCACATGTCCACATAGGAATTCTCTAGTGAGATGAGCGACTTACGATTTTATTGTCATATACTATTTTTTGAATAAACAAGTAAATTATATTATATTATTAGTAAATACATATATTTTATATGAACATAAAACACAGATTAATATACAGTGATTTCCCATTTGTTCATAGAGATTGAGAGTGATTGCTTACTATAGTGATTAAAAAGGGTAATAAAACAACCCGAAGATACCTACACAATAATTTATTTGGTTTTATCTATCCATTGTGTAAAGAAGAATGTTGTTAAAAAATCTACTCATAAAGCCCTGGCAAAACTAGGACCTCAGGCACTTATTTAATAATAGGCAAATTACCCCAAAAAAATGCAAGCCTACAAAATTAAAAAAAAAACTTCCACACGCTTCACATAATCTGATTTCACTTAACAACAACGTCGCTATTTCTGACTCGACGGTTTGTCGATTCACATAAATAAAACATGTATTAATATTTCTGCGAATATTAACAAATGTTTTTATTTATTCGTACTTTTTCTGTAATTTATCCATTATTAAATAAGCAGCTGACATCTTGATTTTGCCTGGGCAAATATTTAGTGAGAAAGGAACAATCCCATTTCTTAATTTGGTAGATGGGTTTGGGTACCGCCATTCCGGAAACCACTTATTGGATAATCAACACCTCTGCTATAGGTCACCCCAAGTGTTTTGCTACGTTTGTCCGGATTTTGGAGGCGAAGAGTGGGCAAGCACTAATCGAAAACATTCATAGTATAAATTTTTCTACATGGCCAAACTTCTTCATCTGCCGCTTTTCTGTGAAAAATAATATCCCTCTTTGCTCTTGCCACTTTTATAAAAAACCTCATTTCAGCAGTTGGAGGAACGAGCTCTATCAAATCAAATCAAACCAAACATGTTCAAATATCGAATTTGTTTCTTGAATAGATAATCCATTTCATTGACCTGTTTGGTGCCCAAGAGTCGATATGACTTGTAGCAAGTTTGCAACAATTTAAGCAACAACCAGCAGCCTATATAAAGCCATAGAAAAATTTGTTCCGATTAGTTATAAATTATCTTCAAATTTCCTTAGCTGGTTTAGCAAGGACCTCGTTAACATAGTAATTAAGAAGAAAAAAGCCCATAAAATATACAAAGAAACAAAAAGTCTTTCTGATTTTACAATTTTCAGCAAGCTTCGAAAAGATTTTAATAAATTATCAAACATTTACCAGGTATCTTTTCTCGGAAGATTTTTCAATGTGGATGAGTGTTTCAGGCTGATAATTATTGCTTATAATAATTGTTACCCTTTGTGCTATGCATAAAAATCTTGTCTTAAAAACGTTAGTTTAACAATTAAAAATAATAATTGATACTGTTTTTGTAGAGAATGGAAACTAACTTATTAGGAAGAAGCTCCAAGAATTGAGAATCGGACCCTACAAAATCATAGAAAAATTATCATACTCAATTTACAAGATAAACACTGGTCGAAAAAAATTAGAATCAAATTATTTCCACATCTCGAAGTTAATTCCAGCACCTGCATTGATGAACCATGAAGAGGATATCGAAGATGAGTGAAAATTTTTGCAATAATTTTCATTCCCGGGGGGGGGGGGGGGAGATGTAAAGGAAATATGAAAATATTCAAAATCATTGCGTTCCCGGTCTTCGGTTGTTTTAGACCCCCGAATGATAACTTTTCTCCTTGCTTCCTTTGGTTTACCGGGGTGATGTGTTCTATTGTGTATAAAAATTGGCGATACCACTTTTATCTGTATAGATCACCTCCTTGGGTTTGTTCGTTCAGTGTTCCCGGTTACCTGTTGCGGGAGCCCATGGTTAACGCGACTAAGGATCCTTGCGCCGAGTGCAGACTGTGCTGACTGCAGAGGTGGTTCGGCTAAACTGTGCGGAAAACTCCACTTTTATTGTGTTCGCTCTAGCGGTCGCGGCGCCAACCACTAACTCTGCAGATTTCATCGGGAAGTTGTGTGAGCTTTTTGAGTGTAGACTTATTTTTTTTATGTAATGCACTCATTTCAATCAATACCTATTAAAACTTGAATAGAGGATATAAATGCTCTTATGAAAATACATATTACAAAACGGTCATGGTTTGAGTTTTTTGACATAGAACGCAATCATTGAAATTGAATGATTGGGACTTGAGAACTCAATAAAAGATCTTCCACTTTTGAAAACTCAGTAGAAGATCTTATAGTACTATGAAAATGAATGTTTATTTAAATGAAAGAAAACAAACAGGAAAATCATTCCTTGAATGTTGTGTGTCTAAATGTCTACCTTCCCGCCGACGGCATTTCTTGAGCCTGGCACCAGCCTGACCGCGTGAAATCAGTTTTTTAGGGAATATTTCCTCCACCAATGGTATAGTCACATTGCGTGTACCGTGTATCAGGTGTTGCCCCAAGTTCGGTCTTTGTACCCAGAGAGTTACTTACAATTGTGACTGGAAACTTTTCTCAACATCTTGACATATTCTTGCAAAAAACTAAAATGTTAGCTTTTGGCCTTCCTTTATTACGAACTGGTTTTTATAGCTACCACTTTCAAAAACATTTTTTTTTCTAATTTTTCTAAAGTAGATATGCGGTCAAACAATTTTTTATCAAATCTTTATCAACTCCCCGAAAAGCGTGCGGTTTTATATTCCACACCAACCATCTGCCCGGACACTTCGTTATCCTGCAGGATTTTATGAGAGCCATAATATATGTATATATTTTTTGCTTTTCAAAGCTTCATCGGTAATGATGATAATGACGTTGATAGCTGAAATCAGTTGTGTTTGATTAGACATCAATATTTTAAAGATTTCATTTCTTTACAACTATCATGTTGAACCTTTTGCAATGTTTATAATATACGTCCGTTGATCGTTTTATCGAGTTTTTACGCAGTGCAGTTCAGTAACTTTATTTGGATAGGGTTCTAATTTCGTCAATTTTAATTTAAAAATAGGTTCGAAGTTTGAACCATTTGTATTGTTTAAAAAGCTACCTTATTCAAAACATTCTATATTTTTCGTTTTAACTTCTTAATTATAAACCCTCATGAAGAGTTTAGGAAAAAAAATGTTTTTTTTAACAATAAGTGGTTCAAACAAAGTTTTTTTTATTAATTTTGAAATTAGAACCCTGTCCAACCAAAATGACGATTATAATACATAATATAATACATAATATATATAATACGTCTTTGGTATAACAATTACATAAAAATACAATTGGTAAACAAAGTATTACAAGAAAAAAGTGGTGAATAATTTCAATAATTCTATTAGACTCAATTTTCAACGATGTTAAAATGTTCGTCATATCTACGATACGATTATGCCATCGGTCGGACGTTGCTTAGAATAGCGCAGATTTTCAATAGCCTACAAACTTAGCTTAGTGATTCTAGACTAATTAGTTTCAGAACTTCGTAATCGAACTTAAAGTTCGATTCGCAAAATGTATGCGGAGCCATACAACAATGATATTAGACATGCTTCTCGGTTTCAATGTTGGCACAGTGGGTATTGAGAAACGGGCACAATGTCACTATGTTGGATAACTTCTCTTTGGAAGTCAGTGGACGTGATACGGTATTACTGACTTGGCTAATTTTGGTTTGTGATAATTATGGTAATAAAATCGATGTGTAGGTATATTAATCGAAAACAAAATACTCAGTTTCATCGAGAGTGTTCTGGGATTCTTGGTAATCGATGAAATGAAAGATTTAAGGAAAGCAAATTTATTTTCATAATTTGTATTTTTTCAAGACATAAGCTTTATCCCTCTATAATTGTCGCACTTCCTAGAGTCTTCCTTATTTTTTATATAATGGAAGTAAGGAATGGAAATAATCCCAATATAATATTAATAAATAAAGTGAAAATTATTTATTCCCTACTTATTAGCATATTTTCAATTTGGGAGGCGGGTTTGCGTACCGCTGGCCTAGGAACCATTTAATGGATAACCGATACTATTGCCATAGGTCACACTAAATTTGGTGATTTTCCCAGGATCTTGGGGTGAGATATGTCTCTAAGTCTTGGTGGCGAATGAGTTCGGTCACCGTTTGATCGGGAGAGACTGCTTGAGGCAGAAATAATCTAGACCTCTCCAGCGGATTCTCCCGACCCATCGCTTTGCACCGCAGTGAGTTGGATGGATTCATACGTCTCTCACTTCTGGACACATTGACCCTCAAATTCCTAACTACCCCTCAAACCTTTTTCCTTCCCAGAACTTCCTTTCCCTAAAAAGAGCCTCCACACAGCATCCCCAAAGATGAAATAGGCCCTGACTTTTTTTCCTCGGGGTCTCTTATCATTTAAAATAATATGAAGTATATTTGCCGCACGTTCTAGAGTGGAAGATACTTTCAGTATCGCCCTGGTTTAAGACCACCATTCACAATTGAAATGTTGCTTGAAATGGCTTTAGCCAAATTAGGTGACCAGATCTGAAGAGTCTGATACTTTCTCACCTTCCTCTTCCCATCTCCTTCCATTTTCCACTTTCTTAAGCCTCATTAATTTTATTAAAAAAATAAATTGTTACCAGATTATATTTTTTTACATTAACTCCACACAGGAGACCCTGAGAAAAAAAAAATCCCTCAGGGCCTACGTCATCTCTGAAGATGCTGTGTGGAGGGCGTTTTTGAGGAGAGGAAGGAGTGAAAACATGTCTTGAGGAGACCCGTGTTGTAGGAGGGAGGAAACACAGAGGCCGGCAAATCGTTCCACAGCCAAACTGTTGAACTCAAGAGCGCGTCGTAGAAACGACCCGTTCTCATGTGACGAATGTCAACCGTGTACATATGTTGGGAGCGTGTTTGGCGTGTTTCCCGACCATGCACCGGTGCAATGACGCTAGTTCCTCAGAGCATCTTCCATTGTAATACCGTTAGAACAATGACAAAATTCCTACCTGACGCCTGTGCTCTAAAGATTGTAATCCGTTTGTTAAGTAAGGACAATCTATCAAACGGACCGCCCGTTTCTGTACACTGTCGAGGTTTTTTTTAGGTATTTTGGGGCTCCAGACTAAAGGTGGCTACCAAATTCAACCGTGAGGCGTGATTTGTACAGGTTTAGCAGTTGTGTACTATTAGAGTATCTGCGTGCTCTGTACAGTACGCCCAGTTTCTGAGATGCTAACTTAACTCTGGTCTCGATGCAGCCCTAATACCTGAGCTGGTCACTTAGAGTTACACCAAGCATGTCAATCAGTGGAGGGCCTAGAGAAGATTGCTTACTTTGAAGGAGACCAGATTTTCAATTCGATCTCTTTGAGACGTAATCAGACATGCTTTGGTCTTTGAAACATGAAACGTACGAGTATGTTGATAATGTTAGAATTAACAATACAGTTCGTTGCTATCCTACGAGAAACTGGCTTCCTAAAACAATTATTTTTTTAAAATTGATAAACTAATATTTAAGACAAGATTTTTATGCATAGCACAATTATTGTAAGCAATGATTATTAGCCTGAAACACTCGTCTACATTGAAAAAATCTCCCGAGAAAAGGTACATGCCGAAAAATGTAATAAGCAGTAATTGTTGAATGAAACACTAGTATATATTGAATTATTTGGCGGGTAGGAGATGAGCCGACAAGGCTCAGTGGTTAAAGAGCAGTTGACCGGATATCAGAAGGAAGTGGGTTCGAGTCCCGTCGGCGGCATGTATGTATCTTTTTTCGGGAGATTTTTTCAATGTAGATGAGTGTTTCAGGCTAATAATTATTGCTTCTAATAATTCCTAAAACAAATTTATCGGGAACGCCAAACAATTATTTATCACAAAGATTTTAAAATGTTCAATGAACTCCGTCTACTAAAAATCTTGCAGTTTTTCGTGGAATATGTCTCAATGTTGTGAAGTTCAAATTTTAGTATGTAGGTAGCAAATTACAGTAGGTTTAGTAAACAATACATGAATATATAAAAAAAATTGACTAAATAAATTATAATTATTATAAGCAATAATTATCAGCCTGAAACGCTCATCCACATTGAAAAAATCTTCCGAGAAAAGATACATGACGCTAACGGGACTTGAACCCGTGCCCTTCTGATTGCCGGTCAGCTGTTCTCCCAATTGAGCTATGGCGGCTTATCTTATACCCGCCAAATGATTCAATATATACTAGTGTTTCATTCAAAAATTATTGCTTATTATATTTTTTCCACTTGAACCCGTGCCCTTCTGATTGCCGGTCAGCTGCTCTATGAATTGGCGTCATGTATCTTTTCTCGGAAGATTTTTCAATGTGGATGAGCGTTTCAGGCTGATAATTATTGCTTATAATAATTGTTACCCTTTGTGCTATGCATAAAAATCTTGTCTTAAACGTTATTTTAAAAATTAAAAATAATAAATAAATTATACTTTTTTTTTTTAAATTAGCTTTTATAGGATAATAATTCCCTTCGGGGCCTATGTCATCTTTGGGGATGCTGTGTGAAGGGGATTTTTAGGAAATGAAGGAGAGGAAGTTCTGGGAAGGAAAGGGGTATTAGGGGTGGGTAGGAATCTGGGGTCAGTATGTCCAGGAGTGAAGGAAGCAAAACTTAAAAAAAATAATAATAATAATTCACCCCAATTGGGATGCCATAGTTTCACTAGCTCCATGCGGTTGGATACAGTTGGGTATCTTATGAGGTATTTTCATAAAAATAGTATGTATTTATATATATCGTTATTAATTTTTTGCTTTTCCCTTGTTAACCACACATTAATTATTTATTTTATTCCTTCCTCATGGAACATTAAGATAATACTTGTTTTTTGTATTCTGTGAATAAATATACCGATTTTTGTACAACATATATGTATTTCAAAATATTTAAAATAAAAAAACTAAAAAATGTAATATCAAAGCAAACTTATTTTCATTTGATTTCGATTAAGAGTGCAATCCTATAAGTGTTAAGAATATTTTTATAGTTACGATTATTACGCCTATAGCCTTTCCCATTGCACTGAAATGATGAACGTATGGTCCATTTAGCATCAATCAAAATAGCGATCAAAACAATAACCCCAACCATAAACACTAAACACTAAACAACCCTATAAACTAGACCCGTATATTGTTTATGAATACAATTAGAGGGATTTTACGAGGTATTCACACTTGCTCACTAGTATGTTTTCAATTTTCACGGTCTGTTTTATTTTTATTTTTTATGTCAATACCTCACAAGAGTCTCAGCTGCTCCCGTCTGGAGCCAGTGTGACTATGGCATCCCCAACTGCGGTATGTTATCATGCTGAAGGTCGTGGGGAGGGGAAGAAGATGAGGAAGAGGAAGGTGGAGAAGTACCTGGCTATTCAGATCTGGTCACCAAACACGGCTAAAGCCATTTCAAGCAACGTTTTAATTCTGAATGGTGGTCTTACACCAGGGCGATACTGTGAGTATCTTCCACTCTGGAATGTGCCGCAAATATACTATACGTTATTTTAAATTAATTAAGTTTTAATTAAATTTTAAGTGAAATAACTCAAATTAATCAAGTAAAATTTATTTGCTCGCCGGGATTCGATCCCGCGACCTTCGGATTGCGACTTTACCCCAAGACCACGCCGGTCGTCAGTCTGTGACACAATATAAATGTAGCGATATAGAGTTTACATTTATAAAAAAATCTTTGTCGTCTTTGAAGAAAAATGACGTTTATAAGCAAAGTTTTCACATAAGCGGTTTTCACACATTTCATTTTATAAGCGATTAATATAATCAGGGAATTTGCTTTGATTTTCAGCATTGGAACTGACTGTCGAAACCACTCAGACAAGCGTTAAAGTAGATACCAATCTATATATATAAATATATATAAATGAATTCCTATTTTCCTTGGTCACGCCGTAACTTCAGAACGACTTTACCTATTTACCTTTACCTAAAAAAAAGATGAATGTTTTTATAAGATTTCTAATAGTTTGTAGAAGGAAAGAAAAATTAAGAAAATTTCACAGAAAAAAACCTAACGACTATTTTAACTTCGCACGTTTGACAGCTCGCGCGTTTGATGAATGTGAATATAGCAGGCAGCTGTTTTTTTTTGGTAACAAAAGAATTGTCTATGAAATTATTAAATATGTGCCTATGTAAAATTTGATTGATTTGTATTATAATGCACAATAATAAATGTTTGTAATATATGAAAAATTTAAATAAAAAAAAATGCAAAAGGTGGCACGCGAGCTGTTTGAAAACTAAATGCACTGGGACTGAATATATGGAACGCGTGACACGTGTTGGCGGGACGGTGGAGCGGGGGAGGGGAGAGGGAAGGCGGGAGAGGTGGAAGGGGAACGCGGGAGGGAAAGGGGACGCAGGAGGGAAACGGGACGCACGGGAAAGGACATGTAGGTAGAAAGAATTTGGCATTGCAACACATGCCAGTAAACAGCTAGCATTATAAACAATTAATAATTCTTTATCTGAAATATGTATTATTACATCACTTTGGGAGGCGGATATGTGATGCCGAAATGGAACCATTTTTTGGATAACCAACACCCCTGACATAAATCTCCCCAAGTGGTTTGCTACGTTTTGTGGCTTAGCAGAGATGTCTGGTATTATGGGTTTTGGTTTGTCTAGATCTTGGCGGCGGATTCGTTTGTCCACTTATTGGAGGCGTGTCGGATCGGCAGAGACTGGTTGACATTTAGATCTACACCTCTCCTGCCAGACTCACTCTCGACTCATCGCCTTGCACCGCAGTGGGAGGGATGAATTCATACGTTCGTCACTCCTGAACACATTGACTCCCTATTTCCTACTCATTCCACATACCCTTTTACTTTTCAGAAGTTATTATCCGTTCTTTACATAAAGAGACCCTCCACACATCATCCCCAAATATGCCCTGATGGATTTTTTCCCTCAGGGCCTCTTGGGTGGAGCTAATGAAAAATAAAGTAATTCTTTAATTAAATTTTTTGACAGCTGTCATAATTTTTCAAGTTTACTTAGAGTGTTCATTCAAATGGTCGATTTCTGGTCGCTTTTAAAAGGCAAGATGCGGTCGCAAATATTTTGGTTATAAAGACTTTCAGCTCTCAATCTTACAATTATGTCTTTACTGTAATACTGTAATAAAATCATAGACATATAAATATTAATAGACCTGCCCTAAGCGATAAAAGCGGATTATTTCCCCCTCCCCATACTGGTTTCATTGGAACCGGCTGGGATCGAGTATGGCTTCGCGTGAATCTAAAAAATGTGACGTCATCATTCTTCTGCGAGCCAGCGTCGAGCACTCATCGGTACATTTTACGAAATAACACGGCAAAAAATAGTGGCTTGTGTTTTGAAAACGTGTAAAAATAGAAGTGAAAAAGAAAATAAAGCCAATTGTCGTATTACATTCCATAGGCAAGCATTATTTTACTTTATTATAAGCTTATTCAGATCACTTAATACGGTCGTTTTTGTAACACACACTATCACTCGAGACACATGGCGTGTGCTCGTCGCTGTTAAGTGGGGTAAGTAAATTATGAAACATTTGTAAAAGCGTCTTAACTAAATACGTCAACAAAATATTGGACTATGAAAATAAGCGAACTTTACTTTGCTGTATTTGGAATTTGTAAATTTGTTAATTTCGCGGCGAGCAATTCGCGCTCCCATGTAAAAGTAGGTAGTTTCGCGCCCCCATGTACTTTTAAGAACTAAATGGTGATATTATAATGCGAGATGCCCATATACTCTCAGATTGAGTTATCGCCTGAGTGTCGCCTAAACCTCTAACGGTGTTGGACGCGAGTGAGCGGCGATAAATAAAATAACACTTTCAAACCCAGACAAACTTTAAAAGTATATAAATTAACCGAAAATAAAATAATTCATAACCAGTGAAAATGGAGGAAGCGGTTGATCCGCATGCCTTCATTACTAAGGCGAAACAAAACATAAGCGACTTACATACAATCATAGAAGAAAATAAACTTACCAAAGAAACCAAATCAAAAATGATGAAAGAAATAAATAACATCATGGAAATGGTATCCCACATGGCAATAGAATTAGCTAAATTACAAGAAAAATGTGAAATTCAAGAAAAAAACCAAACACAAAAAAACTCATTTTCGTACTCTTCGGCAGTAAAAAACTTAATACCACAAACGCAAGAAAAACGATTTCCTATAATTATAAAAAGCTTAAAAGAAGAAGACACTGAAAAAATAAAAGAGAAAATACAAAAAATCAAAATATCGCAGTTGGGAATTCGAGTAAGTGAAATTAAAAAAACAAAAAAAAACATTATAATAACATGCCCAGAAAAAGAAGAGGCAAAAAAATTAAAAGATAAGATAAATGAAGTCGACAAAACCATAATAGCGGAGGTACTTGTGAAAACGGATCCATGCGTAATATTCAAAGGACTTGACAAAGACTATACCGAAAAAGAATTCTTAGAAGACATAATTGAACAAAACAACGACATCAAAATGATATGTGAAAAATACCAAGATAAAAACATATTACAAGTTAAAGCCATCATTACGAACAAAAAAACTAACAACAAAAACTTAATTCTCCAAACTAATCCAGAATTGAGACTACATCTTATAAATAGAAAAAAAATTCATCTAGGATTCATGAGAATCTATGTAACCGATTGTAACGTTCTTACCCAATGTTTCCATTGTCAAAGATTCGGACACACAGCACAAAAATGCTACAATAAAATGAATAAACCAACATGCAAGCACTGTTCAGAAGATCATCCCATCTCCGAGTGTAAATCCCTGGAACTACCGCCCAAATGCGCCAACTGTCACGCAGCTAACAAGAAGAAAGAAATAAACTCCTTCAACAGTAAAATGAATGAAATAGACCACCGAACAAACAGCGAAACATGTAAGTTTCGTTCTTACATGCTTAAATTAGCCAAAGAAAGAATAAACTACGACATTGAATAAAAAAACTTATATATAATATTGCAAAATACAACCAAAAATGCATTAATTAAATGGATGATTTCGTAAATAGTGAATTAGAATTAAATATTAAAATTCAAGAATATGAATGTATTTGTACTGATTCATGTAACAAAATTATTTCTAAAAACATCAATGATATAATTATTATGCACATAAACATCCGTAGCATTCAGAAAAATTTAGATGAACTAATTTTAAAAATAAATAATTTAATTAAAAAGCCGGACTTCATAGTGTTAACCGAAACATTTACGAACGCTGAGTCACCGTCTTATCACTTACCTGAGTACAATTATATTTCTACCAAAGTAGATATCAACAAAAATTCGGGAATAATAATATTTGCAAATAATAAATTTAGTATTGTTAACATTATAGAACACCCAATACATTTGGTAAACTGCATCGAAGTACATTTCAAACTCGACAAATCAATATATCATTTAATAGCTATCTATAGAACGCATGGCTCGAGTATTATTACGTTTATTAACGACCTCAAATACATATTATTAAAATTAAAAAATAAACTCTGCTTCGTGGTGGGTGATTTTAATGTGAACATTAATGAAAAAATAGAAAATAATAACAAAACTGAATACATCAATTGTATGACTGAACAAAATTTCATATCTTGCATAAATAAAAATACTAGAGAAATAAAAGAACATACTCCATCTTGTTTAGATCACATTTGGACAAACGTAAACATTAAAGATCTTCACAAACTAAAATCAATTGTTTGGAAAACTAACATAACTGATCATCATTCATGCTTACTTCTGTATAATAATAATATTAAACATAAAAAACATAATTTAATACCCAAAAAATCAACAATAGACATGACTATTCTCTCCGAAAAACTAAAAAATGAAGATTGGAACAATGTTTTAAAGAGTGATGATACTGAAATATGTTCGACTAACTTTGAAAAAATCCTGTCACAACACATTAAAAATTCGACAACTGAAATAATAATACACATAAAATCAAAATTAAGATGTTTAAAACCTTGGATTACCAAAGGACTTATAATATCTATCAGAAACAAAGAAAAACTTTATAAAACAACTTTAAAAAATCCCCATGATGAAAAAGCATATAATTTTTATAAAAAATATAAAAATAAATTAACTTCTTATATTAAAAAAAGTAAAGAAGAGTTTTTTAAAAATAAAATATTATCTTCAGAAAATAATCATAAACAAATGTGGAAAACTGTGAATATGGCCATAGACAATACAAAAAAAACTCAAAATATTAAGTACATCGAACATGATAAAAAAATTATAGATGCCAATTTACAGCCTAAACAATGTGCAAACATATTTAATTCCTTCTTTGCAAATGTCGGAAAAAATCTTGCAAAAAATATTCATAAACCTTCTAACCCGGAAAAACATAAAAATAAAAATTTACAGATACGTAATATACTTTCAACATTTGAAATAACAACAGAATGTGAAATCTTAAAAATAATAGAAAATATGAAAGGAGGTTCGTCTCCCGGTTTTGATTCTATTACGACACACATGTTAAAATCTATGAAATCTTACTTAATAAAACCCATCACTCATTTAATAAACTTGAGTTTAACGAAAGGAATATTTCCAATGAACTACAAAAACACAATAATCTCACCTATTTACAAATCTGGTGATCCACACCAAGTAACGAATTATCGCCCAATTTGTCTCATTTCTAACATAGGAAAGATCTTTGAAAAAATAGTAAAAAAACAATTGGTAAATTTCCTAGATAGTAATAAAATACTAAACAAAAACCAGTTTGGTTTTATTAAATCACTCAGCACACAAGATGCAATTGCTAACGTAACTTCATACATTTACGAATCATTAGATAAAGGTAAAAAATGTGCGGGCATATTTATTGACCTCAGAAAGGCTTTCGATAGCATATCCCATGAGATACTATTAAAAAAATTAAATGATATTGGCATAAAAGGCAACGCGATTAAATGGATCACCAACTACTTAAAAAACCGCCCTCAAGTGGTAAAAATCAATTGTATTAATAGTGATCAAGAGATTTCAAGCTTTGGAATCCCCCAAGGTACAGTGCTTGGACCAATCCTTTTTACCATATATGTAAACGATATTTTTTTTCAACATCTACATGGTCAAATTACATCATACGCCGATGATACAGTTTTAATAATAAGTGAAAATACTTGGGAAAATGTAGAATTACAGGCCACAGAAGACATCAATACGCTTAAGAATTTTTTCGACACTAATTTACTATCACTAAATAGTGAAAAGACATTTGTAATTCCATTTGCAATCCATCCAAACGACGCTCCCAAAAATTTTAACATTGTCATACACGATAACACTAAAATTCACAGCCAACATTATTGCAAATCAAACTGTACAATATTAAAAACAACAAATAAAATTAAATATCTCGGCGTAATTATCGATAAAAATCTGAAATGGAAGGAACAAATATGTCAAGTAGTAAACAAAATCAGAAAATTAATATATATATTTTTAAGAATTAGAAATTTTCTGTCGGTAAAAAATCTATATTTAATCTACTATGCCTTAGTTCAATCCACTCTACAATACGCTATTATTAGTTGGGGATCCGCGTATAAATGTAACCTTCTTCCAATAGAAATTGTACAAAGAACAATTATTAAAATTATATTAAAAAAATCCTTAGACTACCCAACTGAACGCCTGTTTGAAGAATTTCAAGTTCCCACATTTAAAGATTTATATATTAAAAATTCAGTAATTCAAATAATAAAAGAAAAAGATAAATATCCATTTTTAAATGAAAACAGAACTCGACTTAAACATGTTTTTCTATGCCCAAAACTAAATACGTCTTTTGCACAGCATCATTATACTTATCAGGGAAGAACTTTTTTCAATCGTCTACCAGAAGAAATCAGAAGCATCAATGATAAAACCCGAATACTGCTTTCTGTCAAGAGACATTTTAAAAATATTCTTAAAAAAAAAACTACTGTCAACTAATCTTACAAATATCTTAGTTCATTAAATAATAAATTCATCAAATATCTTAGTCCATAACATTCTTTCTTTAAAAAAAAAAACACACCATTATCAAATAAATACTGCAGCTCACATATATTTATGTACAATTCATTATTTAAGTACTAACTTATACCTAACTAATAACTAATAGCATTTATGTACACTCCCCTTCCATACACAAGCAAATGCTTTTAATGGAAGAGTAGTAAAAAAAAACCTGTAAAAAAATATATTTTGTTGTAAAATTGTAATTATAATAAATGTTTCAATAAATAATAATAAAAAAAAAAGTTATTGACGAATCACATATCACCGAATTCATCTTCCCGCTCTGCACCCCGCTGTAGTTGGTTTCTTCCCCTCACCTTTATGTTCTGGTCTATTAATATTCATATGTCTATGAATAAAATAAAATAAAAATAAAAATAAAAAGGTTAGATAATAAGTGTTTTAAGAAAACTGATTAAAAAAAAATTTGAAAATATTAAAAAAATATGTCACTGAAATGACTCTCCTCAAATCTTGGGTAGACACAAGCAATATTATTTTATAAATCGTCGAAAATAACACGTTGCAAGAATTTTAAGAAGACTGATGAAAAAATTTGTTAAAAAAAATAAATATATATATATATATATATATATATATATATATATATATATATATATATATATATATATATATATATATATATATATATATATATATATATATATATATATATAAAACACAAATGGTTCTTACAGAACTCTCCACAACCATTCATCTTTGGTAGGTACTAGAATTATTATTTAAAAAATACACTGAAAGTCACGGAATAAGCGTTTTAAGAAGTATTGTTAACAAATGAGATCATAAAAAAAACATAGATAGTCCTGTCACCCATACGTGATCGGACTTTTACATACATACTAGTTGGTAGGACTGTTATCAAGAAAATGAAGGTATCTTCCTCTGATACCTCCATTGTCAAAAAGAACACCTCTTTCTTCTTCAAGATAGATTCCAGTTTTGAAATTTCCGCATAGATTGAGTAAGTTTTTGGTGCAAATTTAGTAGTTTTTCAATCCCGCAAATTCGCAGAATAAAATATTTTGCTGAAATTCTGCGGGATTGCGGGATGCAGAATTGCAAACCCCAGTTCAAACCTTACAACCACATAATTTTTATTAAACATTCCTACGAAATCCAAAAGTTGTTCAAATATCAATGATAAAATAAGAGAGTAAGATTTTTTAAAATTTTAGTTCAACCCAAAAGAAAGATTTTATTTTACGAATGAATCTCTAGGCTCCAGAGTTCCCGTTACCCTTTCAACTTCAAAGCGTTATCTTAAAAAAAACATTTTAACATACTTCTATTACTTTCCACGTTTTCACGTATGAAAAAGGTATTTTTAGATGCATAGACCTTTGCTTTACCGAGCGGTTCGGTTTTTTGTGAGGCCAAAAAATAAGAGTATTTTTGAGGTTTCGAATCGGGTTTGTGTGATCTTGTAGTAGAATTGAAACGTGAAGACTTGATTAATGAATAACAGAGGATATTTTGCCTCTGTGAAGAGATTTTTTTCAGGCTATCCTCCGGGAATTCAGCAATGGACCATTTATCTCCATCCAGTATTCTATCATTGGTGTTAAAAATTGAGATACTACCAGCACCTATGGGTTGCTTGAGCAAGCTCCCAGACGTTGATATTTCGAATGGTGCGAGGCTTGGCTGGACGCTGAGTGTTCGCAGCCTGTTTTAACTACCAAGTACATACTATGGAGGAAGCCATTTTTTTTTGTAGATGCTTTCGAATTGACATTAGTATAATCGTAGATTCTTTAAATGTGTGCAGGTTTTTATGTTATAAAAGTGCTAGCATCCCATTATTATTGCTTCTTCCCAACGCAAGTTTTAACAGTAAACAACTGCCAGTGTTTGGCCCGGTGTATTGACACCGTATTATAATACATTTATAACATGTCCAAGTGAAATAAATAGTGAAGTTTTTTGCAAGGATAATTATTTTATTTAAAAGGACCCCTATCAATTTTGAACAATGGGCCTTACGATCCGGATTGCAATCAGAGGACTGCAATAATATAAAAAAAAACAAGAACCAGCTGCCAATTAATACAGATGACCAATATTACAATTACCGGAATCACAAAGATGAACAAAGGAAGACTGGATTCACATCGGAAATGAGATAAGTTTTTAGTGCCTTCCCACCCATACCCATTCTTTAACATCCATACAGAACTCATTCGTAGTTTTTTAACAAGATTAATCCCATAAATATTGTATTGTAAAAAATAAAATCACTACCCACGTAAAGATTTTATGCAACTCATGATTTTCAATTGATTGAACATTAGGTTCTCAATTAATAATTGCCAGGAATATTGTCGTTGTTGTCTTTCAGGCGGGTAGCTTCTCAAATAAATAAATACGCATTGTCGGAACACATTTTATCAGGGATTAAGCTACGAAAAGGTATTTGTACACAAAATGGATAATATCAAATCTTTAATAGCCAAGAGAGGCGTGATTAAAGGGAAATTGACGCGTTTCGCGGATTCTATAAACTCCTTGTCCGCGATTGAAATTAAACTGAGGTACGACCGAATAAAGCCATTGTTAGATCAATTCGAATCTATACAGGACGAAATTGAAATTTTATCGGATGAGGAACTGGAAAATTCTATTCAGCGCGAGACGTTTGAAAATCAATATTTTTCAGTCCTTGCTACTGCTAAAGGGGCGATGGACTCAATTAACGAGGGTAGAGTCGACATCAAACTCCCAACTCTCCAATTGAGAGAATTCGATGGGAATCAAAAAGATTGGGTAAATTTCGTTGAAACCTTTAAAACTTTAGTTCATAATAACAGTTCCTTGAGCAACGTCCAAAAATTCTTTTACTTACAATCTGCGCTGAAAGGGAACGCATTGAAAATAATTAGTAATCTAGAAGTTTCGGAATTAAACTACCTATCGGCTTGGGAATTGTTGCACGACAGATTTGCGAATCTCAGGGCTACCGTACATAAACATATCCAAACTCTATTTCAATTAAAGGATATGAAACATGAAGAGCCTGTAGCATTAAGGTATTTAATTGATGAAACTAATGTCAATTTGAAAGCGTTACAAAACATCGGAGTTAAAGTAGATCATTGGGATCCTTTGATTATTTACATAATTTCAAATAAATTGGATATAGCTACCCGGAGAAATTGGGAACAATATACATTGCAAGGTGAATTACCTACATTAAAGGAATTCATAAAATGTTTATCTGCTAGGGCACAAGTATTAGAGCTTATGAATGCTTCAGAGAAAAAATCTTCTAACCTACATAAAATGCAAATAGGCAACAATAATAACAAAAAAGATTCATCGGTATTCTTGGCAATAAAGGCAAACAACTGCATTTATTGTAATGATAAAGGTCATCAAATTTATTTTTGCAAAAAATTTCTAAAATTAAAATTACAGGATAGGATTGATGCTACGAAATCAATCCGGGCGTGTTTTAAATGTTTGAGGTTGGGTCATCAGGCACAGAGTTGCAAGACAAACCTAACCTGCAAAATTTGTGGCAAGTATAGCCACAATACTCTATTACACAAGGAGGTACCTCCGCCGGAGACCTCAAATATGGATGCTAATAACGAGGTTATAGTGTCGAATTTTTCTGCATCGGAAAAGGCAGAAAAAATAATATTATTGTCAACCGCCTACATAGGAATTGTGGGGGCCAACAATAAAATGTTTAAAGCTCGCGCCCTGATTGACTCTGGTGCGCAGAGTAATTTTATGAGAGCTGATTTGGCTAATAAATTAAATTTACCATGTGAATGGATAAACAAACCCGTGTCTGGGATCCATAATAATATCACACACATAAAAAAGAGAATTTCAGTGGAGATGACTTCGCTTAATACGGATTATAAACGCGAAATATCATGTCTGATTTTACAGGAAATTACAACCAATTTACCACAAGTGACAATGGCGAAAAAAGAGTTCAAAATACCACCAGGACTGGAGCTGGCAGACCCGAACTTCAATATAGCTGCACCCATCGACATCCTGTTGGGCGCGGAGAGCTTCTGGGAGATGTTAAACAACGATAGATTGAAACTCGAGTCAGGACCAACGCTTCAACGTACGCAACTGGGATGGATTGTGTCCGGTCCTATCAACGTGTACCCCAAACAAAGGCCTGTATCAGATTTTTGCAGTTTATCTATAAATAAGTTGAGTCATCAAATAGAAAAATTTTGGAAATTGGAAGAGATTAATTCCACTAAAATTCAAACTCAAGAAGAAAAGGCTTGCGAAGCCAGTTTTGTAAGTACTCATACTAGAGAAGATGACGGTAGATATGTAGTAAGTTTACCGCGTCGGGCATGCATTGATCAGTTGGGAAACTCATTGCTCACTGCCGAAAAAAGATTTAAAAACATAGAAAGAAAATTTGTGTCACATCCCGAGTTAAAGACACAATATGTAAAATTCATGCGTGAATATGAAGAACTGGGACACATGGAGATGTGTGACCAGTCAAAAGGGGATCGTGACTCCTATTTTTTACCGCATCACGCTGTAGTGAAAGAATCCAGCACTACTACTAAAGTGAGAGTCGTTTTTGACGGCTCCGCCAAAACCTCAAATGGAATTTACCACAATGAAGCCTTGATGACAGGACCTGTTATACAAAAGGATCTATATAACCAACTATTGCATTTCAGGAAACATCAAATAGTCATGACTGCCGACATCGAGAAGATGTACCGCCAGATTAACATGTGTGAAGATGACCTGGACCTACAAAAGATAGTATGGCGCGAGTCGCCACAGGATGTGCTCAAGCATTATCGTCTGAAGACTGTGACTTATGGACTGGCACCTTCCTCCTTCTTAGCCACAAGATGCTTAAAGCAAATTGGTATGGATAATAATTTAATTTTTCCTAGAACTAGTCAGGTCATAGAAAATGACTTCTATATGGATGACTTGTTAACGGGAGCAGATGAGCTGGAATCCTGTAAAAAATTAAAAGAAGAATTAATCAGCATCTTGTCATCTGCGGGGATGACATTGAGGAAGTGGAGGTCCAATGCGTTGGAATTGTCAGCCGAGTCGGGCCAAGCTAAGTGTGCCGATTCAGGCGATTCCGACAAAATTATTACTGACAATCCAAAGACTGAGAAAATATTAGGATTAACATGGAACAATGAATCTGATTACTTTTCTTATGTAATAATGAAGCCATCAGGTCCAACCGAGAGCAAACGAGAGATATTGTCTTGCATCGCATCAACCTTCGATCCATTGGGACTCCTAGGGCCGATAATAGTCATAGCCAAATTGATAATGCAAAGGCTGTGGCAGTCCAAAGCAGCATGGGATGATCAGTTACCTAATGAAATATTAGCACCCTGGAGGACCTACCTGCAAGATTTAATTCAGCTAAATGTGTTGAAAATACCAAGAAAAATTATTTGCAAGCAAGCAAAAGAGCTACAGCTACACGGTTTTTGCGATTCGTCTGAGAAGGCTTTCGGAGCCTGTATCTATATGGTGTCAATGGACCACAGCGGTAAGTGGCATTCACACTTAATAACATCCAAATCAAGGGTAGCACCATTGAAGTCTATTTCACTGCCTAAGTTGGAGCTATGTAGTGCTGTACTACTGGCAAAATTAATGAAAACTATAAAACAAGCATTAAATATAATGAAGATCAACACATATTATTGGTGTGACTCTACGATAGCGCTGTGTTGGCTGAAAGGTCAACCTACTCGTTGGAGCACTTTCGTGGCCAATCGAGTAGCCGAAATACAAGAACTGAGTGATCCAGATCAATGGAGACACGTATCATCATCCGACAATGCAGCGGATATACTTTCAAGAGGAGCTACGGCGGATAAACTGATAAATTCTACAATATGGTGGAATGGACCAAATTGGTTGACCGACGGAGTCAACGATTGGCCTATATCGAACATTTCCTGTTCAAACCCTCCGGAGCTCAAGAGTAAAAATATTCTTTTATCTACTGATATTCAAGAATGGGAAATATTTGGAAAATTTTCCTCATTTATCAAATTGAAAAGGGTTACAGCATATGTACTGCGGTTTGTGAATAACTGCAGAAATATTAAAAGTAAAATTTCAGGTAATTTAAGTGTAGCTGAACTAGAAGCAAGTTTGAATTGTCTACTGAAATCAGCTCAGGCACATGCCTTTCAAAAAGAGTTGAAGACATTAAAAAACCAGGGAAATGTCAACAAAAATAGTAACTTAAAATCTCTTCATCCCTTTTTATGTGATGGTCTTATATATGTGGGCGGTAGATTAAATTTAGCTACACACCTATCGTACCAACAAAGACATCCAATTATATTGCCAGCTAAACATAAGCTAACCGAATTGATTATACGTCACTATCATTATGTAAACTTACACGCAGGACCTCAAGCGCTATTAGCTGAAATAAGATTAAGGTTTTGGCCTATTTTTGGGAAAAATACTGTTAAAAAGATATTACATAAGTGTATTGTGTGTTTTAGGTGTAATCCTCGTATTGGTAACCAGATCATGGGAAGCTTACCGAGCGAAAGAATCACACCGAGCCGACCTTTTGCTATCACGGGAGTCGATTTTGCTGGACCGATTCCAACCAAAAGTGGGCCACTGAGGAGAGCTCCACTCGTGAAATCGTATTTATGTATTTTTGTTTGTTTTTCCACAAAGGCGGTTCATTTGGAATTAGTTTCGGATTTATCTAGCAATGCTTTTTTGAACAGTTTAAAGAGATTTATATCCCGTAGGGGAGAACCTGATAAGATCTTTTCCGATAACGCTAGCAACTTTCGGGGGGCCAGTAATAGGCTCAAGGAGCTGTATACCAGTTTGAGAGAGAACAACGACAAGATTCAAAATTATTTAGCTAACAGAGGTATTGAGTGGAGGTTCATAACCCCTCGAGCCCCTAGTCAGGGAGGGCTGTGGGAAGCTGCGGTCAAGTCAGCAAAGTTTCATTTGTATAGAGTCACTAGTAATTCTGCTTTAACCTTTGAACTTTTGTATACCTTAATTTGTCAGATTGAGGCCTGTCTAAATTCCCGTCCATTGACTTCCTTGTCTGATGACATCCACGATTACCAACCCCTCACCCCAAACCATTTCCTCATAGGCACTAAATCCTCTATCATTCCGGAGAGAGATGTCCGAGCCATACCAGACAACAGGCTGACCCAATATCAGAGAATCCATGCGCTAATGTTATCCTTTTGGTATAGATGGAAGCGAGAGTACTTGATGGAGCTACAAAAAAGGACGAAATGGCAAACCAGTAATCAACGGGCACTGCAAAAGGATGATCTGGTTATTCTGAAGGAAGATAATTTACCTCCACCATTATGGAAAATGGCTCGAGTTATATCTACACATCCCGGCGCGGATGGTGTAGTGCGAGTGGTTACCCTGAAAACCCCTCAAGGAATCTTTGTCAGGCCTATCACAAAGATATGTCTAATGCCTCTGGATCCGGAAGCTGAACCTGTGACGGACGCCCCGGACCCTTCAGTCAGTCCGGACACCCCGGACGACCATGATGAAACTTTTTAGGGTGAAAATATTTAAAAAAAAAGACCCTTTAAAGATACCAATCCCAGGAACAACATGACAACCAATAAATTGATGATTGATTGCACCCCGCGCTGTGGTGCTTATATCGTGGACTGCACCCGGAGAAGATCCTAACCAATGGACTTGAAAAAAAAGGACAATTGTGTTGTGTTGGGTTGGGTTTTATTATAATATTATTTTGTGTTAGGTTGGGTTTTATTATAATATTATTTTGTGTTAGGTTGGGTTTTATTATAATATTATTTTGTGTTAGGTTGTGTTCTATTATAATAGTATTTTGTGTTAAGTTATTATTTAAATATGTAAAAAAAAAATTTTTTGTTAATTTAAGTTTATGTAATTAGTTTAGGTTAATCACCTTAAAATTCAACTTGTGAATGTACATTTTTAAATAATAGTATAATAAGCAGTGCAGGATCATTTAGTTTTGGCTGCTAATTTATAATAGGTAAAATTATTTGTTAGTATTTGTACGGTATTTAGAGTTAGGATTTGTGTTTTTTGCTTTTGCCTTGATTGTCTTCCCCTGTTTTTGTTATGTTTTCTTGAAGGGTTCATAAATCGGCATAGGCGATTTAGAAACCCCGAGGCGGAAGCTATGTTAAAAATTGAGATACTACCAGCACCTATGGGTTGCTTGAGCAAGCTCCCAGACGTTGATATTTCGAATGGTGCGAGGCTTGGCTGGACGCTGAGTGTTCGCAGCCTGTTTTAACTACCAAGTACATACTATGGAGGAAGCCATTTTTTTTTGTAGATGCTTTCGAATTGACATTAGTATAATCGTAGATTCTTTAAATGTGTGCAGGTTTTTATGTTATAAAAGTGCTAGCATCCCATTATTATTGCTTCTTCCCAACGCAAGTTTTAACAGTAAACAACTGCCAGTGTTTGGCCCGGTGTATTGACACCGTATTATAATACATTTATAACATGTCCAAGTGAAATAAATAGTGAAGTTTTTTGCAAGGATAATTATTTTATTTAAAAGGACCCCTATCAATTTTGAACAATTGGACAAATAGGAATGGATAAAACAATATCTTCGAACGTGGATCAGCTCGAAGATGGATCATATTGATTCTCTTAAAATATTCTCATTTCGATGTAGCGCTCAGTTCTTATGCAAATTTCAAAAGTGTTCATAATAATTTGAGTTTTACTTCACTAGTAATTGAACAGTTTTAGATTATTATACTAATGTAATCCATGTATATTGCAGTGTTCTATGGGTTGAAAAATCGTACAGAAATAGGTACCAAAAAAAAATCTAAATTCGCTTGTGAATAAGTCTGTCCGTAACTTCGGTTCAATGAACTTTAGAACTCTTGCTTTGATTGCATGATTCATTGCAAACAAGCGAAAGTACCTTTCAATAACATTATATCCTTAACAGAAAATTATTCTAATGACCATTTCAAAATTGGAACTGACTTGTCGAGAGTTTTGGGTTTTTCGCGGGTCTTAGTTTGTAATGGTCCGCCACTCCTGGCTTTTGACACCAATTGTGATGAACCCTACCTAATTGATTAACTTTTCTAAGCTTCTACCTCGTAGTTCAAATCTCGTAGCTACGTTCATAATTCTACCCTTATGTCCTACTGATCACACCCCTAGGTACGATGGCCTGACTTAACCCTCTTTCCGGTTTGTTTCTACCTCATATGTTTCTAGCCTTTTTCTAACCCCTATACTTTATAATCTAGCTGAACCTACCCTATTTTCTCAAATCCCTGCGATTTTCTCGCAGTAAACAAGATTTAAGATTTTTTGTTCACATTATTTCTATATTCTTCGTTGTGTATTTTTTTGTTTTAGAATTTACATCTGTTTGCATACTTAATATGCACACATATGTAGAGAAGATAATGTATTACGTGTGGTAACCCCTAGATTCTTTTAGAGAAAGTGTGAGAATTTTCCGATCTATTTAGTTATTATTATTTTAGTATATTAAACCGAGTTTGATAAACTAGCCTCACCCTTAAACCTCGTGTCTACTTGATTTCCGTAGGAATTTTGTTTGTTTATTTAATTCTTCCTATCACCGCTGATGCGTCGATAACATAAACCAACAGTTAATAAATTAAACATTTCAAGAAAAAAAACCTTACCTTTGTAGGATGGTCGTATTTGAAGGTCCAGTTTTATCACTCGAAGTCCTTGTCTGCAACTTCCCCTAACATAGTGTTTAGTATTCATGGTAAGTATTCATGGTTAGTACTCGCAAAATTGTTGAAAGGTAGGAATGGATGGACATGGGTGGATATGGGGATAATATGTTTGCTGAAAAGTCGGCTCCTCCGCTAACCAAGTGAAAACCGATGAACAACAATTACAAACCGGATTCTCCCCAGTACGTTTGCTAGGCTTGTCCTTAGATCCGAGTTTTACCCTCTTCAACGGGCGTCTCATGCTATGAAAGGGGCCCTTCACGCCAGCAGGGGGAATACCTAGTCTTCATGCCGTTTTTCTGTCTTACTCCGACTTCCGTCTCCTCCGGATTGAATTTAACTCTACTGAGTCTAGAAGGGGTATTTCATGTCTTCCCTTATCATGCCTCTATCCGTTAAATGTGGCGTAAGCTTGTGACGGGCAGATCCATCCTCCCGCGTGACCGACCCAGCGTTACACTCCACCTCTGACTAGCTGACATAAAACGCACCTTGTGAGCCTTATGTTTGCTTTCAGGTTCGACAAGGACTTACGGTATGCAAATAACCTGCAGCTTTAATGCCGCGTCAGCGTACTGTCCGCATACGTCCTTCCTCTTCCCCGTATGCCCACCTCGACAATACCGCCACAAGATCAAAGCTCTCCGACCAGAAAGGTTGACACTTACATTTCCGGATAGCTAATATTCACATACAGAAGCCTTGAAGTCTAGATACGTGTGCAAATTCAGGATTTAGGACTGTATGAGTATTTGAACACCAGTGTTTTTTAAATGAGGTCACTAGTTCCTCGTGTGTTAGGTATTTAGGATTGCGGATGGTTATGGATTCCTGGATACCTACTTCCTATAAGAGAAATTTATAAAATGAGATAAATCATATTGTCATTGAATCAATGACCTCCTGAATAATTATGATGAGCTCTTTTTGAGTTTGAAGCTAGTCGCGGTACTTTACTTTGCGAAATTTTGTACGCTGAATCAATGCTACCTATTGGCGATCGCCCTAGTATAATCAAGTTGTTTAGAATTGAATGAATTTAACGTCGAAGTTGCTATCACATATTGAATGCAGATTTCGTCGTAAGCTATAATTGATAAACCTGCCCCTTGACATAAATGATTGGTTTTGTTTATTTGTTGATGGGATCTAGGTGACTGTGTCAATGGATGACATTGAACTCCAATCGAATTTTTAGATACACAATCGAAGGTCATATCAACATACCCTAATCATGCTGGTGAGAGGAAGCTAATAGGTATTTGTTTTACAAGTACGCTAGGATATCAAAATTGATTTAGTGATGCGTTTCTATCTAATTATTTGTTAAGTATTTGTTTTATTTAATGTATGTGTTGTTGTTAATTATTTCTCCCTCATCTTATTATTGTCTTTATTTTGTAATTTTAAAATATGGAATGTATTGCATTGCACTTCCCCTGCATACATACTGGAATAAATCATTATTATTATTATTATTATTCAAATATGCCAATGTAATTACCTAAAATTGATAGAGAGGTACATTTCTATTAAATCGTGTAGTACCTAATTACATTGCGCCAATAATTAATTAACTCCGATGAACGAATGAACGATAAGGGATAGATACATCATTCTTTATGGTTTATTTGTTTACACTTCACATAGACGACCTTCGGTTTACTGACCTACTTTGGAGATTGTTTATTTCTACGGTCATTGTCCTTTTGAAACACGATTCATTGTTTAACTAATTCTTTTATATTTTATTTGCCCTAGTTTTACCCAAACATTGGTCGTTTAAGTAGGTACTTTGCTAACCTAAGAGGTATCTGGATGACCTGGTTTCAACTAAGGTATAATTTGCTTGACCTAGTTTTGAGAAATATAGGTATTTCGGTTACGAATCAAACTGATATCTTATGTCGCCGTATCCTTATGCGCGCTTAAATAAACAATAGACCTACCTAACTAAACAAGTACTTGTATGACCTAATTTTTAAATAGGTATTTCCTGTTTGACCTGATTTTTAGACGCAAGATTACTCCCGCATACGAAATATAGAATAAGGGGACTCCTCAATAGTCATTCATTACGTTCTACGCGCCTCGATTCGTTTTATATGAGCTATAATAAATTAGCGTATTTCTAAAGCAGGTATTTCCTATTTGACCTACTTTCGAGCAAGTGAGAATTGTTATCAGTGTGTTAGTGACAAAACTTTAAAGCTCCGATTGATTTTTTGGTGATGCCGCCTGTCCCTTCCTTCTCTGTCTCTGAAAATAATTAATAATTGGTTAAATCTTACCAGCCTCGATCGATTACAATTTTTCAAGTCGGGAATTTTATGACAACGACATTGTGACCAAGGCTTCCCTTTTTGTTTCCTAGCTAACGGATTCCTATCGGTCTTCTTGAGAAATGACTCTGATGATGGAAAAAAAACTCTTCAAATATCTGTCTATTTAAGATTCACTTCGGTATTTCACTTAGTTTCTCAAACTCGTATTAACTATTGTTTTTATTTCATTCGATTCGAAAATGATTTATCAAATTGAAATTCAGATGTTTTAATTTTAAAATCCGGAGTTTGGTAAATTATTATTTATTCTCAATATTTTAAAAACACTTTAGAATTAATAACCGTAGATACGCACGTTTTCTAAGTGTTCGAATTATTATCACTACTGTTTATTATAATTCGTTATTTAATTCACAATGAAATTTTAAGGCATATTATTATGGAAACACTGTCGCAAAACCATGACTCGAGAAATTCGTTATTGTTATTTATTTCACCGATGTTAAGTAATTTAGAGTAAAATTATAATTTTAATTATTATATCATCTTTAGTTAGTTTTAAAAATAATCGCGTCATGTGTTTTCTTTTATCCGGTAAACTGTATTTATTTTAAGACACTGTATTTTTTTGTTAAATATTAGAAAGTCAATATGTTGTAAAAGAAACCCGAATATTATTAAATTCTTATTTACTAACTTTAACCACTTTCAATATAAAACAAAACACCCGAACGTATTATTTTTAAGCACTTTTTCGGATTTTTTATTCCTCAATTTAAAAGGGAGATTATATACCGAATTTACTCCTTTGCAAACACTTGTAGAAATTTCAACTTTTAATAAAGAGTTATACGTTTGTTCCTGGACCCCGGTCTGTATCCCCACTGCCAACGGACTCTCAACAAAACTCTCAACCAACTCCCCGTTCTTTATCAAACCATGGCGTTTTAAAGACTTCTTAAAGCTCTCTTTTCGTAGGAAAATGACTTCTGATCACCCAGACCTTCATAGGAAAAAAACCAAATTTGGTTCCTCCGTATACGACCTTTTGTCAAATCTCTGATAATCTCCTATCTCATGTTTTAGACCGAAACCAGCCTAACATCTCTCTCACGTAGGTAATCACATAAATTTTCTCATTGACATGTATTTATTTAA
Source organism: Limnephilus rhombicus (assembly GCA_929108145.2). NCBI lineage: Eukaryota > Metazoa > Arthropoda > Insecta > Trichoptera > Limnephilidae > Limnephilus > Limnephilus rhombicus. The sequence goes on along the minus strand of OV815272.1, from coordinate 19,155,833 downwards.
AAAATTTTATGTACTTTGGTAATAAGTCATTGTTAATGTGTTTGTAATAAAATTTTATATGAATTCTTTAGTCTAAACATTACGTTAGAGTAATGTTAATTTTTATGGCCTTTTTTAATCGCTAATGGGCCTTGTGTAAATAAAAGGCATGTTCGGATCTTCATTGTTTTTGAAAACAAAATACATGTGTGGTCGACAACCATTTCCTGCGTCCACTTTGTCAGTAGCCAAGCTCAATTATGTGATCCTTTCAACGGCACAAATGACATAAAACGACCATTTCTATTGAATAAAATCATCCGTAATTTGTCCGGTATTGTTACTTGACCCCAGACACTTAACAATACTAATTGTATTTCCTTTGAGATTGCAACTAGCACACAACTATGCCCCCAACGAAACCACCATCTTTTTATTAAATTTTCTCCTAAAAATCGTCTTTATAATATCTCCGCTTCATTTAGAATTGATAACAATAATTTTCCACTGTTTTATGTATATTTTCCATTTTTCCTTTCGTCAGACTACGTTAAGCATCTTTTCCTGCGATTTGCTTTAATTGTAGAGTGACCAAAATGTACTGCGGTCTTAGATATATAATTTTCTCAATCTCCTGTTTGTTGTGAATGGTGTTGTCAGAACATTAGTCAGGCTATTATCTTCAGTTTTGAAATTTTCCGAGATTCCACCCGTTTTTTGCTATCATTCCAGGTCGGTTTTAATTAAATCGTCCCCCGGGACCATTCATGTTACGTTTTCCGTGCCCTTATCGGTGATATTTATTTTCAACATTCCCGCCTAAGATTTTTTTTGTTTCCATTTGAAACTTTTGGCGCCCAAAACCTCCAGTTTTCGATCTCGCCTTATGTAAACACGATCCGGGGTTAATAATCCTTCAACTCTTTGTCTAAAGGTTTGTTTATTATACAGTTCGTTCACCCTACGTTCCTGTGAGAATTTATTCAAGGCCACTCAACCTGATCAAAGTCCACTAACCCTATACACGCCTCTATTTTCTCTGATTGGTTCAGATTATTATTAATCGCTGTACACAAAGGGATATTGGTAAAATTTAAACTTTCTTTGTTCTCGAGACAATTATGATATGGGGCTTCCCTCGCTTCAGTCTTTATACAGATCTCTGTAATAGTTCCCAACTGCTCGGACAGATGTCGCCGAATGTACCGAATTCTCTACATAGTATTAAGGAGGAAAAAAAAATTCCTTGTGGGCTTCTCGTAGGTTGAAGGTTAGCATTCATCACAGCCCCCCTATAGTTATAATTCCAGCGGTAAACACTCCTCCTAGTGTTAATTGATGGAATTAGAACTAAACATAGGTGATCTAATTTTGTACAATTTTCCTGAAAATCTTCCTTTTTTTTGTTTTTTCTTCTTTTTTTTCCAAACTTGTTGCGCGCCCCTGCCTTTCACTATTTTATATCGTAGAATCTTGTTCGGTTTTCCTCTATGCTGAAACCATTCTTCAACTTACTCTTGTCCTCTCAACGACCTATTTGAGTTAACTAACTCATGTCAGTTGCTGTTCCTACCCTTTGTTCTACCCCCCTAAGATTTTTACCCCTATACCTTCCTCCCCATGATGCTTATTTCCACAACTCCCCCCTAAGACTCTTCTTCCGTAACCTCCCCCCCTAAGATTCTGCTTCCGTAACCCCTCCCTAAGTTTTCCTTTATTTTTCTCAACCGCAACAATGTATCTAAACCACATTCGAAACAAGTCACCCCCTTTAGAATTCGGATGCGTTTTAATCCATTCCGCTTACTTGCTCTATATTGCAAATCGGAAATAATCCGGTCACCGGAGAAATATTGCCAATCCCCGGTAAGTCTAAACTTCTAATTTATTCAGCCGGTATCCATGTAATGGTGTATCTAAAGGTCCAATCCATCCCTGTTAAATGTTTGAATGCAACGATTTGAAAAGCGCATTTTATGTTTATGTGTAGTATTTTATTTTATTTTTATCCGTCCTTTGCTGCGTATGTTATGTTGATTTTATTTATTTTTATGTCACCATGTCAAAGAAGTATTTGTTTCAAAATCGTTCTTCAAACTCGAAAGAAACAATAATACACTCGACCAACTATTATCATAAACAACGTTATTTGTTTAACTTTATCGTAAGTATCTCTTTTTTTCACAGTAATATCTCGAGATGTTCAATAACAAAGATTTCAGTCACAAAATCTTGTCACAACCGAGCGTGTTTGTGACCGTATCACCATTTCCTTGCGACAGTGTTTATTCAATTGTTTGTTTACATAACCGCGTTTCTTACTATTAGTGTTATTGGACTGGTTCGAATTCGAGTGTTTTAGTTCGTCGGAGGAATGCAATGTTGTTTATATAACAGCTTTTTTGTTTATCATTAAGCACCACCCTTCTTAATTTGGGTCAATATTCCTAGGTGTTATGAAATTTATGAGTTTTATCTGGTTTAAGGCACGTTTTTCCACTTTGGTTTCAAATTATTTGGTTTCTTGAGTTTTATTATTTTTTCCGACTGTATTATTTAATGATACGTTTTTTTCACTTGTTTTACGTTTCACGAAGCTGTTTTAATGGCACGTTTTTCACTTTTCGTTTAATCACAATTTTTTATTTTTCAATTAATTATAATTTTATTTATTTATTTATTTGTTCATTTCATTTTATTTTTATAATATCTCAGAATCCTCTCAACTTGTAAACCTTTACTCTCCTGGTCACGCGGCAACAGTTGTAATGGTCCGCCACTCCTGGCTTTTGACACCAATTGTGATGAACCCTACCTAATTGATTAACTTTTCTAAGCTTCTACCTCGTAGTTCAAATCTCGTAGCTACGTTCATAATTCTACCCTTATGTCCTACTGATCACACCCCTAGGTACGATGGCCTGACTTAACCCTCTTTCCGGTTTGTTTCTACCTCATATGTTTCTAGCCTTTTTCTAACCCCTATACTTTATAATCTAGCTGAACCTACCCTATTTTCTCAAATCCCTGCGATTTTCTCGCAGTAAACAAGATTTAAGATTTTTTGTTCACATTATTTCTATATTCTTCGTTGTGTATTTTTTTGTTTTAGAATTTACATCTGTTTGCATACTTAATATGCACACATATGTAGAGAAGATAATGTATTACGTGTGGTAACCCCTAGATTCTTTTAGAGAAAGTGTGAGAATTTTCCGATCTATTTAGTTATTATTATTTTAGTATATTAAACCGAGTTTGATAAACTAGCCTCACCCTTAAACCTCGTGTCTACTTGATTTCCGTAGGAATTTTGTTTGTTTATTTAATTCTTCCTATCACCGCTGATGCGTCGATAACATAAACCAACAGTTAATAAATTAAACATTTCAAGAAAAAAAACCTTACCTTTGTAGGATGGTCGTATTTGAAGGTCCAGTTTTATCACTCGAAGTCCTTGTCTGCAACTTCCCCTAACATAGTGTTTAGTATTCATGGTAAGTATTCATGGTTAGTACTCGCAAAATTGTTGAAAGGTAGGAATGGATGGACATGGGTGGATATGGGGATAATATGTTTGCTGAAAAGTCGGCTCCTCCGCTAACCAAGTGAAAACCGATGAACAACAATTACAAACCGGATTCTCCCCAGTACGTTTGCTAGGCTTGTCCTTAGATCCGAGTTTTACCCTCTTCAACGGGCGTCTCATGCTATGAAAGGGGCCCTTCACGCCAGCAGGGGGAATACCTAGTCTTCATGCCGTTTTTCTGTCTTACTCCGACTTCCGTCTCCTCCGGATTGAATTTAACTCTACTGAGTCTAGAAGGGGTATTTCATGTCTTCCCTTATCATGCCTCTATCCGTTGAATGTGGCGTAAGCTTGTGACGGGCAGATCCATCCTCCCGCGTGACCGACCCAGCGTTACACTCCACCTCTGACTAGCTGACATAAAACGCACCTTGTGAGCCTTATGTTTGCTTTCAGGTTCGACAAGGACTTACGGTATGCAAATAACCTGCAGCTTTAATGCCGCGTCAGCGTACTGTCCGCATACGTCCTTCCTCTTCCCCGTATGCCCACCTCGACAATACCGCCACAAGATCAAAGCTCTCCGACCAGAAAGGTTGACACTTACATTTCCGGATAGCTAATATTCACATACAGAAGCCTTGAAGTCTAGATACGTGTGCAAATTCAGGATTTAGGACTGTATGAGTATTTGAACAACAGTGTTTTTTAAATGAGATCACTAGTTCCTCGTGTGTTAGGTATTTAGGATTGCGGATGGTTATGGATTCCTGGATACCTACTTCCTATAAGAGAAATTTATAAAATGAGATAAATCATATTGTCATTGAATCAATGACCTCCTGAATAATTATGATGAGCTCTTTTTGAGTTTGAAGCTAGTCGCGGTACTTTACTTTGCGAAATTTTGTACGCTGAATCAATGCTACCTATTGGCGATCGCCCTAGTATAATCAAGTTGTTTAGAATTGAATGAATTTAACGTCGAAGTTGCTATCACATATTGAATGCAGATTTCGTCGTAAGCTATAATTGATAAACCTGCCCCTTGACATAAATGATTGGTTTTGTTTATTTGTTGATGGGATCTAGGTGACTGTGTCAATGGATGACATTGAACTCCAATCGAATTTTTAGATACACAATCGAAGGTCATATCAACATACCCTAATCATGCTGGTGAGAGGAAGCTAATAGGTATTTGTTTTACAAGTACGCTAGGATATCAAAATTGATTTAGTGATGCGTTTCTATCTAATTATTTGTTAAGTATTTGTTTTATTTAATGTATGTGTTGTTGTTAATTATTTCTCCCTCATCTTATTATTGTCTTTATTTTGTAATTTTAAAATATGGAATGTATTGCATTGCACTTCCCCTGCATACATACTGGAATAAATCATTATTATTATTATTATTATTCAAATATGCCAATGTAATTACCTAAAATTGATAGAGAGGTACATTTCTATTAAATCGTGTAGTACCTAATTACATTGCGCCAATAATTAATTAACTCCGATGAACGAATGAACGATAAGGGATAGATACATCATTCTTTATGGTTTATTTGTTTACACTTCACATAGACGACCTTCGGTTTACTGACCTACTTTGGAGATTGTTTATTTCTACGGTCATTGTCCTTTTGAAACACGATTCATTGTTTAACTAATTCTTTTATATTTTATTTGCCCTAGTTTTACCCAAACATTGGTCGTTTAAGTAGGTACTTTGCTAACCTAAGAGGTATCTGGATGACCTGGTTTCAACTAAGGTATAATTTGCTTGACCTAGTTTTGAGAAATATAGGTATTTCGGTTACGAATCAAACTGATATCTTATGTCGCCGTATCCTTATGCGCGCTTAAATAAACAATAGACCTACCTAACTAAACAAGTACTTGTATGACCTAATTTTTAAATAGGTATTTCCTGTTTGACCTGTTTGACCGCATACGAAATATAGAATAAGGGGACTCCTCAATAGTCATTCATTACGTTCTACGCGCCTCGATTCGTTTTATATGAGCTATAATAAATTAGCGTATTTCTAAAGCAGGTATTTCCTATTTGACCTACTTTCGAGCAAGTGAGAATTGTTATCAGTGTGTTAGTGACAAAACTTTAAAGCTCCGATTGATTTTTTGGTGATGCCGCCTGTCCCTTCCTTCTCTGTCTCTGAAAATAATTAATAATTGGTTAAATCTTACCAGCCTCGATCGATTACAATTTTTCAAGTCGGGAATTTTATGACAACGACATTGTGACCAAGGCTTCCCTTTTTGTTTCCTAGCTAACGGATTCCTATCGGTCTTCTTGAGAAATGACTCTGATGATGGAAAAAAAACTCTTCAAATATCTGTCTATTTAAGATTCACTTCGGTATTTCACTTAGTTTCTCAAACTCGTATTAACTATTGTTTTTATTTCATTCGATTCGAAAATGATTTATCAAATTGAAATTCAGATGTTTTAATTTTAAAATCCGGAGTTTGGTAAATTATTATTTATTCTCAATATTTTAAAAACACTTTAGAATTAATAACCGTAGATACGCACGTTTTCTAAGTGTTCGAATTATTATCACTACTGTTTATTATAATTCGTTATTTAATTCACAATGAAATTTTAAGGCATATTATTATGGAAACACTGTCGCAAAACCATGACTCGAGAAATTCGTTATTGTTATTTATTTCACCGATGTTAAGTAATTTAGAGTAAAATTATAGTTTTAATTATTATATCATCTTTAGTTAGTTTTAAAAATAATCGCGTCATGTGTTTTCTTTTATCCGGTAAACTGTATTTATTTTAAGACACTGTATTTTTTTGTTAAATATTAGAAAGTCAATATGTTGTAAAAGAAACCCGAATATTATTAAATTCTTATTTACTAAATTTAACCACTTTCAATATAAAACAAAACACCCGAACGTATTATTTTTAAGCACTTTTTCGGATTTTTTATTCCTCAATTTAAAAGGGAGATTATATACCGAATTTACTCCTTTGCAAACACTTGTAGAAATTTCAACTTTTAATAAAGAGTTATACGTTTGTTCCTGGACCCCTGTCTGTATCCCCACTGCCAACGGACTCTCAACAAAACTCTCAACCAACTCCCCGTTCTTTATCAAACCATGGCGTTTTAAAGACTTCTTAAAGCTCTCTTTTCGTAGGAAAATGACTTCTGATCACCCAGACCTTCATAGGAAAAAAACCAAATTCGGTTCCTCCGTATACGACCTTTTGTCAAATCTCTGATAATCTCCTATCTCATGTTTTAGACCGAAACCAGCCTAACATCTCTCTCACGTAGGTAATCACATAAATTTTCTCATTGATATGTATTTATTTAAAAATTTTTATGTACTTTGGTAATAAGTCATTGTTAATGTGTTTGTAATAAAATTTTATATGAATTCTTTAGTCTAAACATTACGTTAGAGTAATGTTAATTTTTATGGCCTTTTTTAATCGCTAATGGGCCTTGTGTAAATAAAAGGCATGTTCGGATCTTCATTGTTTTTGAAAACAAAATACATGTGTGGTCGACAACCATTTCCTGCGTCCACTTTGTCAGTAGCCAAGCTCAATTATGTGATCCTTTCAACGGCACAAATGACATAAAACGACCATTTCTATTGAATAAAATCATCCGTAATTTGTCCGGTATTGTTACTTGACCCCAGACACTTAACAATACTAATTGTATTTCCTTTGAGATTGCAACTAGCACACAACTATGCCCCCAACGAAACCACCATCTTTTTATTAAATTTTCTCCTAAAAATCGTCTTTATAATATCTCCGCTTCATTTAGAATTGATAACAATAATTTTCCACTGTTTTATGTATATTTTCCATTTTTCCTTTCGTCAGACTACGTTAAGCATCTTTTCCTGCGATTTGCTTTAATTGTAGAGTGACCAAAATGTACTGCGGTCTTAGATATATAATTTTCTCAATCTCCTGTTTGTTGTGAATGGTGTTGTCAGAACATTAGTCAGGCTATTATCTTCAGTTTTGAAATTTTCCGAGATTCCACCCGTTTTTTGCTATCATTCCAGGTCGGTTTTAATTAAATCGTCCCCGGGGACCATTCATGTTACGTTTTCCGTGCCCATATCGGTGATATTTTTTTTCAACATTCCCGCCTAAGATTTTTTTTGTTTCCATTTGAAACTTTTGGCGCCCAAAACCTCCAGTTTTCGATCTCGCCTTATGTAAACACGATCCGGGGTTAATAATCCTTCAACTCTTTGTCTAAAGGTTTGTTTATTATACAGTTCGTTCACCCTACGTTCCTGTGAGAATTTATTCAAGGCCACTCAACCTGATCAAAGTCCACTAACCCTATACACGCCTCTATTTTCTCTGATTGGTTCAGATTATTATTAATCGCTGTACACAAAGGGATATTGGTAAAATTTAAACTTTCTTTGTTCTCGAGACAATTATGATATGGGGCTTCCCTCGCTTCAGTCTTTATACAGATCTCTGTAATAGTTCCCAACTGCTCGGACAGATGTCGCCGAATGTACCGAATTCTCTACATAGTATTAAGGAGGAAAAAAAAATTCCTTGTGGGCTTCTCGTAGGTTGAAGGTTAGCATTCATCACAAGTTTTATAATAAAAAAATGATAAAAGTAATTTTTTTCATTGGTCGATATATTAGAATTTTTTTACAATAATTATATAAACACAATTCTTTAAATTAAAAAAAATACCTAAATACAATTCAAAAGTTAATTCTAAATCCAAAGAGGAAATGTGAATTAGGAACCCTCACATAAAATAGCAAGGTTCGTCAAACTTCATAATAATTAAAAATTATTTTTTTTTTACATTAGCGCCACACAAGAAAAATATCGGGGCCATATTTAGGGATGTTATATGGAGGATATTTTTAGAAAGGTATTAAAATAAGCTTTGGGAAGGAAAAGGAGATAAGGGGTGGGTTAGTATCTAGGGGGGGGGGTCAATGTGTCAAAGAGTGACGGACATATTAATCCACTGCGGTGCAAGATGATGGGTTGAAAGCGTCCCGTTAGAGAGGTCTAGGTTAGGTTAAGTTAGATAAGTTTAGTGGCCCAAACGCATTCGCCGCCAAGACCTAGGCAGACCTCACTCCCATGAACCCGGGAACCCCTGCTAAGTCACTAAATGTAGCGAAATCACTTGGGGTGACCTGCGGGTGTTTATTTTACTTAAAAAAACACATTGACCAAAAAAATTACGAGTGTGCTTTAGACCACACGACTAAAGTAAAACTTCTTGAGCTCTATATATATGATAGGAAGAGAGAAAGAAAATGTGCGCGTGCACTGCTCTCTCTTGCTCCTACAGTGTGATACAGACAATAGGCCTGCATTGTGTCTTGGATATACGAAACGTAACTGGCTATGAGAGAAAGAGAGAAAGGAAATGTGTGTCACACCTCTCTCTCTTGCCCCTACAGTAATATACGAAACGTAACTCTCTCTCTTTCTATCTTCACTAACTTATATCTTCCTCTCAACTACTGTCCGCCTCGTTTCTCGCAAATCAAGCATGCGTAAAGAAGTTTTACTTCAAAAACATTTGTAAATATGTTATTAATATGTGTTTACGCTACATAGAATCGAACCCACAACATTATTATATTCAAAAACCTACATCTATCAACGTAATAACAATTTTATGCTACTGTGGACAAAACACCCATACTTTTGAAAGAAGTGAGATGTTTATATAATAATAAAATAATGAAAAACAGGAAAAAAGCAGAGCATGTTGCATTCAAAGGCGCGTAATAAATTGCTACAAACAATGCGGCGTCGGGACACAATGAGAGCGGTGACAAAAAGCAATACTTCTTTCCCTTATCTTCCTTTCATGTGAATGCTGAATCTGCTATAAAACTAATTGTAACGTAATGCAACGCTGCCGTGAACGTGCTGCACTCTCAAAGCTACTGATATAAATCCACTTTAATTACACTACACAGGAGAGTGGTACCTTCAACCGCACTCACAGTAGAAATATGGACAGAATAATATTAGGTGGTCTGAAAATAAAATCAAGCCGAAATGTTAAATATTGTTGCGTATTTTTAATGATGGTTCTAAAAATTGAAGTTAACTTGTTGAACATTCATTTTATACAATCATTTCCTTTTAGTACAGTAGTTATTCGTCCTCCTTTATCATGTTACATTTTGTTATAAGTTTATTTACATTGTACCAACGCTTTTAATATTATCGGGAATTTTAGTACTTATGTACTTACGTACTGTAAAAAGAGATTTTTAACAGCAAAATTAAAATCGAAAGAATCTAATGTTGTATTTTTTTAACCCTTTAACGTACGATTTTTTCCTTTTTAGTCAATTCTTTTATCTATAACTAGCATACCCGGCCACACATTGCTGTGCCTAACGAAACACAACGCCATGCCATTACCCAATCTTTATAACCAACTAAATCCACACCGCCCGTATGCCAGCCCGCTGCTCGCTGCCTGCTGCCCGCTTGCCAGCCCGTTCCCTTTATTTATATATTTCAACCAATTTACACAAAACCTTGACAAATTATATACCAAAAAACCTTCTTCATAAATCATTTTATCTATTGGTGAAAACCGCACGAAAATCCGTAGCGTAGTTTAAAAGATCTAAGCGCACAGACAGCGGGAGCAATTTCATTTTATACTATGTAAAGATTTAGTCATCATAACTAACTAACTAACTAACCATAACGCCGTTTCTCCGCAGGGGTAGGCAGAGAAGACGGACCGCCAAACAACAAAGACCCAATCAAAGACCCAATTTTGTCTGATTACGTCTAAAAGGGATCGAAATGAAAATCTAGTCTCTTTCAACGGAAGCAATCTTCCAAACAGGCCCTCCATTGATATGCTTGGTGTAACCCTAAGTGACCAACTCAGGTATGGGGGCTCAATCGAAGCCAGAGTAAAGTTAGCCTTCCAGAAACTGGGCGTACTGTATAGGGCCCCCAGATACTTTAATAGTCCACAACTGCTAACCCTGTACAAATCGCAAGTGCGCCCCACGGTTGAATTTGGCAGTCATCTCTGGTCTGGAGCTCCAAAATACCTGAGAAATACCCTCGACTCTGTGCAGAAACGGGCGGTCCGTTTGATAGATTCTCCCATCTTAACAGACGGATTGCAATCTTTAGAGCACAGGCGTCGGATGGGAATGCTATCCTTGTTCTACCGGTATTACAATGGAAGATGCTCCGAGGAACTAGCATCATTGATCCCTTCGGCACCGGTGCATAGTCAGGAAACACGCCAAACGCGTGCCCAAAATTTGTACACGATTGACATTTGTCACATGAGAACGGGTCGTTTCTTCGACTCGTTCTTATGTTCAACAGCTCGGCTGTGGAATGATTTGCCGGCCTCTGTGTTTCCTCCTTCCTACAACATAGGTCTCTTCAAGACCAATGTTCATTCCTTCCTCTCCTCAAAAAGACCCTCCACACAGCATCCCAGATGACATAGGCCCTGAGGGAAATTATTTTTCTCAAGGCCTCCTGTGTGGAGTTAATGTAAAAAAAAAACTCGGACTTGGCACACACTCCTTGCTTCGTTCACATTCAAATATCGTTTCATACATGCTCTTCTATTATTCTGACTCTTGAAATGGCCCGACTCAAGAATCGATTTATTTGGTCGTGTCATGTCTTTCTTTGGCATCCCCGACTTCTTCTACCATTCACATTTGCGTTATATATTCTCCTTACATTCCTTTCCTCGTTCATTCGAGGTGGCGTAGCAGGTGCCACAAGGTTCCGCAATGAGTCCTTTTTTTCCTTTCCTTATGTGCATTCTTTTTACTTGTGCAGTGGTCAAAACACATTTCAAAACTCATACAAGGTTCTTCGGCATCCACATCCGCACATAAAACACACATCAAATACATCTATAGGATTTAGAGAATGAGAATAATCGGTCATCTCTTTGTGCGAAGCTTTGTAGCCTTCCCACTTTTGTCTACTTTAGTTTTCTGAAGGTTTCAATTCTACCGCGTATGAACTGCATACTTGTATTTTTTTTCAAATTATAAAAGAAAGGCTTTCGAAAAAAATAGTGCAACACGTTCAATTTTTAACTACTTCTGATGAAAAAGTATACAAAACAGGATTGTATTGAACATACCATCAACTCAGTCGAGTAAATATGGATTCAACTCATTAAGACTTGTTGATATTCAATAAAATTCAATTACTATTGAACCTAAACCACTGGTGGAAAATAAGGAAAAAGAAATAAACGAACACAAAAATGGTGCTACTGCAATTTCATGTAAAAGTGGAACGTTTTCTTTTTCATCTTTATTTACCAAGCAATACATTAAAGCTGTTTCTATTTGATTTTATAATGCTTTCATGATAAGTTGATTGTCCATTCCGGAATGAGGTTATTTCAACTTACAGACAGTATAATATTGTATTACATTACGAGTTGTTTCTTGTAGTATTTTTCTTATGCTAATACTTTTTTTCATTTTTTCGTTTGTTTTGACTTGAGCTCCACAATTTTTGCGGATGCTGTGTATTTTTAGGGATAGAAAGGAGAGGAAGTTCTGGGAAGGGAAAAGGCATGAGAGATGGGTAGGAATCTGTGGTCAATGTGTTAAGGAGTGGTGGAAGTATGAATCCGTTTCACCTCTTCCTCACACTCGATAAATGCTGGCGTCTGCTGGCGTGGCTGGGTTCTGTCTCCGACTTTGTTTTTGTTGCACATCAACGACCTTTTTTCATGTGCACCAATTCACTGTTATGCGGATGACAGTACAGTTCATGATAGCTTTTTGTTTGACAAGCCCCCAAAGGGCTCACAAACTCCAACAGCTCGTAGGGCTTTGAAGCAAAGAATGGACGGTTACCTCGAGAGTGTTTTCTCTTGGGGTAAAAATAATCTCGTTGAATTTAATGTGTCAAAGACCCAATCTTGTCTGATTACGTCTAAAAGGGATCGAAATGAAAATCTAGAAATTATTTTCCTCAGGGCCTCCTGTGTGGAGTTAATGTAAAAAAAAAAAATCCCTCCCACTGCGGTATAAGGCGATGGATCGAGAGAGGTTGGCAGGCAAACCCTTTTGAGGCCAAGACCTAGACAAACCTCACCCCATGAACCCTGGCATCCCTACTAAGTCACTATAACACTTGAGGTGACCTATGGCAGGGGTTATCCAATAAAAGGTTCCCGGAGCAGCGGTATTCCTACCCGCCTTCGAAATTAAAATGTTGTAAACTTAAAAATAAGAAATATATAGAGTTATTAATGGAAATGCTACGTAAATTTTATTTGTTAAGTCTTAATATCGAATATCAGATGGCAGAACGAGTCCGCAAGCGCAACTTGAACGATTTCCAGAAATGTATTTTACATTACAACCACTTCTTCCGTTGCCCACGTAAGTGTGACGGAGACTTTTTACATTTAAAACTAGTAGTAACTCGTACAGAGCATGCAGTTAAATTTAATTTGGATCGTTTAATCAGCCCCTTTCACCTCTCACGTGCAGCAGGGCCGGCTTCAGACATTGTTCTATGGGGCCGTTAGTCCGGCCCGCCCCTACCCGCCTTACTCGCCTCCCCTCCTGGCCCTCTCACTCTCCTGCACCCACCGTCAGGCTACGGCTACTCTACCCTAAAAGGCAGATGGTGAAAAATAGCTTCTGCCACTGCAAGTGTTGCTAACTCGTTCAAGTTGCATTAAACATACTTTTTACTGGAATTTATTGTTGTTTTTAGTTCGTGCATTTGTTCCTGCAATGCAAAAGGTTTATTTTAACATTTAGAAAACTGATGTTGTAACTTGTAAGGGGGTATTAACCGACTATTTGTTTATGTTTAGCATGATTCAAACCAAAAATATTTATTTACAAATTCAATCTAAATAAATAGCTGTAAAATTTGGGATGATATCCATTTCAATACACCCTCACCAGTTCCATTAGCTTGATTCGATTGAATCGTGGAATCACCTGGGAAAGCCCATTAGGGTGTTTTCGGTGCGAATCTAACTAATGTAAGAAATTCCCCCTGGAATGGGATAAAAGTTTTAAAAGATCCATATGTATGTGTGCGCTGCCGGCGGCAACGTAATGATTGCCGAAGAGTAACATAGCTCAATGTAATTATCGCCGAATAGTAACACAGCGCAATGGAATAATCACCATTATTAATCGGTATAATACAGTGCAGTATAATAATGGCCGAGGAGTAACACAGCGCAATGCAGTGATCGCCGAGATGTAACACAGCGCAATGCAATAATCGTCGAGGTCGAACATAGCGCAATGGCTTAATCGCCGAGGTGTAATACAGTGCAATGGCGTAATCGCCGAGGTGTAACATAACCCAATGCAACAATCGCCGAGGTGTGACACAGTTCAATGCAATAATCGTCGAGGTGAAACACAGCTCAATGTAATAAACGCCGAGGTGTAACAGAGCTCTATCCAATAATCGCCAAGGTGAAGCATAGCGCAATGGAGGGAAATTATTTTTCTCAGGGCTTCTTGTGTGGAGTTAATGACAAAAAAAAATTATTGCCGATGTATATTTTTTTAATTATTTTTTATTATTTAGAAACACAAACAAAATATTTACATAAAATCGTCAAAACAATATGCATTATAAACAATCTGCATGTAAATATCTCATATAAATATGTTCACGACATGTTCACGATAAAAACGCAATGTTTATTGTCGATGTGTAACATAATGCAGCTAATAATCGCCAAGGCGTTGTTACACCATGCTGTGTTTAGTGCAATGTAATAATTGCCGAGATGTAACACAGCGTAAAGTAATAATCACGGCAGTGTAACACTGCGCTATATTTTTTCCACAAAAACAATCCATTCACCGCGAACAAATGAAATAATTTACGATTCCAAATAATTGAATATCACGTACAAAAGATATGAGTTTTTCCAGCAATAACCGTAAATCTGTACCTTTAAGCTAGTGTTTGCATTTGGTGAGAATTTCCCTCTAGGCGCCGGAGAGCGGTCCCATTGTCTCGGGAATAAATGGAGGCGAGCGGTGGTCGCTTGTAATTAATTCCCAAACGGAAATTCCTTGTACGATACGTTTAAATTATTCTTTGTTTTCCCCGACACCCGTTTGTTATTTCTCCATTGTCTGTCCATACAAAAGTATTACATATCTCTGCCAGATCGCTCTGCCCAATGGATATAATGTTGGCGCGAGCATTCCAATCCCGATCCTAAACACAAGGCAACGCGACGTCTGCGCTGGGTCTCTTTCAAACTAACCTTCAAAAGCGACCGACTAATAAAATTCTAACGTACGAGTATAATAAAAAAGGTTATTTGTTAACATATCGCGTTGACTTTTCAGCAACATAATATTTTTTTACATGCATAAAATTGAAAAACGATTCATATCACATTTTATTACCTGATGCATATTTTATACAATAATTTCCTCGGAACGGACGAAAATTCTATGTATCTACGGAATGGAATTTCATCCAGAAACGATAAAAACATTTTCGTTGTGAAATTTATGAACGCAGATAAGTTGTTAAATAGCGATTGACTTAAAAGAAGCGAAAATGTTAAGCAATATTTAAAAATAATAAAATAAAACTGTACGAAATTTTCTATCCCCCTCATTTGACTTAAAATTTACATAACGAATTCAGGTTTTACTTAACTTACTCATTTTAAGTGCTTTTTCTCATGCAAAGTCCGAATCAAGTAATAGATTTTACATTCCAAATTTACAAGCGTTTTCTTAACTTAACAACGTTAGTACCTATTACCCCAAAGTTTAGCTGAAAGTTGTCTACCGTCAAAGTGAACGTACATAGCATCGATAAACTGTAAGCCATCTTTGAAATATACGGCATCAGAAAAATAAACTAAATGAATTAACGGAAAAAGTAATTGTTTTTGGCCTTGGGAGCACAATAATAGGATAATGGAGGAACACAATCAGTGGCAGACTCAGAGGTCGCGACTCGCGACTATGATATGCTGAAAATGTGATATTACGTTTGAAAAGTAAACCCAAAAATGAGAAATAATCTTTTCTCATTTCTTTTTGACGCTTCGAAGTCATTAATCAACGTTATCGGGAGATGTTCACACAACCACCGCTATCCGAGTCTTTTCTTTATATCCCCCCGTGGGAGGCTAGTCCATTGTGAGGGGGTGGAAAAACGCAATGTCATTCGGAAACATTAGGGGATGCAAGTGGCAATAAACTAGAGCATGCAACTATCCGCGGCTGGTTGTACCGTTACTGTACTGGTAGTACACTGGCTACTGGTGGCTGGCAATGTACGCCTGTGCAGTGCGGTTCGCTGCTTTATAAACCAAAGGGAAGCATTATCATCGGGATTTCATAAGGAAAATAATAAACAATGCAACCTTCTTCCTTTCAAAACGAGGTTCAAAGGGCTAAGTATCTATATGGCGTATTCTTTTACGAAACAAAAATAGATTTGAATTCGTATTTTTTTGCAAAAGAAACGTTTTTCTCAATCAAACGTTCAATTGTTGACTGCGCCAGCGTTCACAGTGCAACGATTTCAGTGGATTTTTTTTAATCAAAAAAGCATGTTGTAATCAAACATAAAAAAATAATGTTTCTTTGTTTGTCCCTTATGCGGTCCCTAAATCATTCTTTTGATTGCAATGAAACTTTGGCGATTTGTTGTCCATTTGCCCGCAATGGTTTCTATATAAAAGGGTAAGCTCTGGCATTATGAAATTATTTCCTATGCTGTTCATCCGATTGCGATGAAACTTTGGTGAGTTGTTATGGGCACACCGTGAAAGTTTCTGTATATACTGGCGAGTACTTTGCATAAAAATTGTGTAATAGCTGGCGCGCGAGTTGCTTGAAAAATGAGTGTCTTTCGCATCCGGAAGGGGAGAAAGGAGGAAGGGAATGAAGTAGGGGAAAGGCATGGAAGGTGAAGGGGGAATGCGGGAGGGTAAGGGAAAGGAGTCACAGGAAGGGAAAGGGAGGCGGAAGGGTAACGGGGACGAATGGGAAAGGACAGGTAGGGAGATTTTTTATTTTATTTAATTAGCATTGCAAAGCATGCCGGGAACTCGCCAATCTTATATATAAAAATCTTGTGCCACGGTGTTTGTGGTCGCACTCCTCCAAAACGGCATGACCGATTTTACGAATTTTTTATGTTTATTTGGTAGGTATAAGAATAGGTTTTAAAGTAATGTTCATACCGTTAGGTGATTAGGGTGATCCTATCCAGAAAAAAATCTTTTTTTTTTTAAATTTTTATTTTTTATTTTTTTTATTTGGCATCAAAAATACCTATAATCCCAAATTTTAACCATCCTACCCCCATCCTTTCATTTTTTAATCACGATTTTAGTATTTTTGTATGAACAAATTTAACCGTCGTCGTTCGTTAAATGACAATATTTAGATGCGAGCGCTCCATGATGACCTTAAATATCGGAACGATATTGATAACTTTTAAATGAAATAAATTGAAAACATAAAACAAATAAATTAAAAATGTGCTGCAACAGGGACTTTAATTTATCATATATTTGTTCACATTGTGCGATAGAGTTAGAGTAGAGCCTGAATAAATCATAATTTTTTAAATTGACTAGCGCGTAAATCAATCTAACATCACGTAACGTTTAAATAAAAAAATCTCATTGATCGTGCTTTTTCAACAAAATACCCAGATTAAGAGTTTGGTGGTTTCTCATATTATGTCGTTAGGACTTTGGTAAATATTTTCTCTCCCACAGAAAACTGCATTTCTATTTCATGTTTTCCACGTAAGTACCTACCTTTTTCCAGTGATAACATTTTCGCTTGGTGGCAACCGTAGAAATGGCAGAAGGGTGGAAGGGCACAAGGGGTAGGTTGTTAGGGTCAGAAACAGTATAGCCTGGCCGTTGGGTGGCTTGTTGGATAAAGCGCTCTCTGGATGCCGTCATTAGGTTCCTTGTTTATGGCCAGCTGAAATATAATGCAGCATCCGTGTTGAGAGCAGCCCAACAGGAGTTTTCCTCTGCCCCATGGAGACCTTACTCGCCATCAAATAATGGAGTTCACTACCATCGAGCTACAATATAACCTTTGTTTTGATACCGAAATTGTCAAATTTGAATAAAAGAATCTCAAATTGCTTATTACACGAATATAATGATTGAGTTTTTGCATAATATACTAATGTTTTATCAATTTTTAATTGCAGGTACTCAATCCCAGAAAATCTCTTCGACGATGCAGCAAAACTCTAGATAGGACAGATAGATGAGTTCTAGGGTAAAAAGTAAATAAATAACAGGGGGTGTGATGTTATATAAATCAATGATAAACGTAATATTAATGGCTTTTGTGTAGAATTTGCAGAACCTCATTTAATTTTTTTTAAATTTAATTTAAATTAAATAATGCTATTATCAAGTTCTGCAAATTTTTTAGTATTTATTTTTGATACAGCTGTTTCGGCTTACAAAGCCGACAGTTTGAAAATGGCCTTGTAAGCCGAAACATGTGTAACAAAAATAAATACTGAAATACGTGCAGAACTCGGTAAAAAATATGATCTTAAAAGACCAAAAAAACACGCTTATTACATAGTAATTATTATTATTTGACATCACATCATGAATACAAGAAAGAAGGAAGCAGCAACCCGGCACCCCCCCCCCCCACCTCTGTTGTTCCAGATTCGCGACAGATGGTAAGTAAAAACACTTGAGGGGTGCTAGAAAAAAAATATTCTCAAACTGGGCGGTGGGCAAAATAAGGCCCAGAACATATGGTCTAAACACAGATATTGAGATTCAAAGTTGAATCCCGGATAAAATTTTGTATTTTTTCCATAAAAAAAAAATTTATGAAAAAAGTTAATATGCAGAACGTATTGTGAATTTTGAATTATCTTTACGTTTAAGAACATTCTGGCACTTAGCAAAAAAAGTAATAAAAAAAAATAGAATGAACTTTGATGTAATCAACAACTGAAGAATAATCCTAATATGACAGTTAAATAAAGTAAGGAAAATTATTTATTCCCTACTTATCAGTATATTTGACGACCTCCGTAGTCCAATCCGGAGGTCGCGGGTTCGAACCCGGCATGCGCAAATAAATTTTATTTGATTAATTTGTGTTATTTCACAATTAATTCATTTAAAATAATATATAGTATATTTGCGGCATGTTCCAGAGTGGAAGATACTATCAGTATCGCCCTGGTGTAAGACCACCATTCAGAATTGAAACGTTGCTTGAAAATGGCTATAGCCGTGTTTAGTGACCAGATCTGAATAGCCAGGTACTTCCCAACCTTCCTCTTTCCCACCTCCTTTTCCTCCCCACTACCTTCAGCCTCACAACATACACCAATTGGGGATGCCATAGTCTCACTGGCTCCAGACGGGAGCAGTTGAGATTCTTGTGCGGTATTCACTGTAAAAAAAATAAATATATATTTTGCATCGGGAACCATTTATTGGAACAACTCCTGAACACACTGACTCTCAGATTCCTACCCACCCCTCATACCTATTTCCTTATTTCCTTCCCAGAACTTCCTTTCCATAAAAAAACCCTCCATACAGCATCCCCTAAGATGACATAGGCTCCAAGGGAAATTATTTTTCTTAGGGTCTCCTGTGTGGACCTAAAATATGTATATTTACTAGATAATATATACTAGTATGTAATATATTTAAATAAGTCACGCCATTATCAAACAATTAAGAAAACATTTCCGTTTATTGGGGGGAAACAGATTTCAAAGTATAGAGAATCGAGAATAATCTAAAAGAGGTAGATCTAAGTAGATCTAAACCAGAGGTAGATCTATCATCACAATTATTTTTCAATTAATCGTTTTAATTGGTAATAAAACATTTTAGGCACCATAAAAATAGAAAATGGCCAGAGGTAGATAGAATCATATAAACATTTCATCTCAACGTGGCCTACCCTAAGTTTGAAAATAGCCTTGAATACCGAAACAGTGGCTGTAATAATAAAACTAAAAAATATAAAAAATTAAAATAATTATAGAACCTAATAATAACGTTATTAAATACGATTTAAAAATTAAATTCTAAAAAATAACCCTGATGATTAGAAAATCAGCTGAACTCTGAGCAACGAGGTTCTATCTGATTATTTGTATTAGTTTTTTGGCTAAATGGCTTGTTTTATGCACAGAATGTACCTACTTGAACCTTGAGCTAATTCGATCAACTTTTTCATAAATGTCATTATTCATTTTAGTTCGTTTCACGCAAATGGCAGAAAGAACCTTGTTATCCCCAGCAAATGAGCTCGAATTCAATACGAATGGAATCATGTTGCTCCAAAAATATGTAATCTAAGGCTGATAAAGTTGCTCATAAAATAAAATGAACCTTGATATTTGATGAAAATGTAAATAAGTTTTTTAGTTATTCTCATATTGCCTTTTTCTAAAAATATATATTTTAATAGAACTTTGTTGCATAATTATTAAACTCGCTAATGTGTAAACTCATATAGATATCGAATAATTTTATATGGGATTTTAAAGAGACTAAGATACTTGGTGCAAAAAAGGCAATTTAGGTCAAAATTTCGGATGGAACCTTATGCCAAGGGCACGAGCTAAAAATAATTAATTTTAATGAAACGTTGTAGTACGAAGTGTGTTCATTAAAATCATTTATTTTATTCATTTAAACGCCTAACTTTTTTATATTGGAGAGTTGATATAGACACTTTAAATTCAAAATATTATGAAATAATATACATATGTACATATTTGATCGAGAAGGAAACCTAGTGAACAAATGCGTTGGGTTCACACCAAGGCAATGCGAGTTTCGATCAGCTACTTTAGTCTCATCATGATGTGATGACGGTAGTAGGAGATTTACAAACAGATTGTCAGGTTAAAAAACGCGAAAATTTCAATATTATGGTAAATTAAGCACAAAATAATATGATGTTATGACTTTTCATGAACAACTTGTAGTTTTTAATTCGTAATATTTAAACAAATTTTAATATTATACCAATTTGAATTTCAGCCTTCAAAATCGCAGTACTTGCTTCCATTGCCAAGTTTGTAATGTTGGTAACATTGTATTTTACTTTACCGCCCTTACTAATAAACGCCTTTTAAATTCACCCAACTGACAATATTTCAATCTGTTCAAAACGTAATCATAAAACTATTTCACTACCGATCCAGAATATCCACAAAAATTATAAATAGGCACGGAAACAAAACTGATGACATTAAGCAAACTATATTAATATAATACAGGTCTCCTTACCCACAAAATAAATAATAAACTCATACAAACAAACACAGAATTCAATAAAACATCCCAAGTAACATACATTTAAACACCGTACAAACCATGGTTAGCAATCCATTGGTTACGAGTGGGACAATTTATATATTGACATTAAAAAAATATTTATTTCCTTTCATAATCAATCTCAATATGGGTTCCGGCGGAACCGCTCGTGCGGTGATCTTCTCGCGTATGTGACGCATGTTTAAGGGCGGTGCCTGTAACGTTTCGGTGATACCCAAATGGTTGCACTGGACACATCCAAAGCCTTTGACCGGGTTTGGCACCGAGGACTTGCCAATAAACTGCCATCTTATGGACTTCTCGCATCCTTGTGTGCGTGAATTGCCGACTTTTTGAGGGAAAGGTCGATTCAGACGCCAGTCGATGGTTTCACCTCTTCCTCACACTTGCTAGCAAGCTGGCGTCCCACAGGTCTGTATCCGACTTTGTTTTTGTTGCACATCAACGACCTTTTGTCATACACGGATAACAGAACAGTCCATGATAGCTTTTTGTTTGACAAGCCCCCAAAGGGCTTTGAAGCGAAGAATGGATGGTTACCTCGAGAGTGTTTTCTCTTGGAGTAAAAATAATCTCCTTGAATTCAATGTTTCAAAGACCCAATCATATCTAATTACGTCTAAAAGGGATCGAAATGAAAATTTAGTCTCCTTCAACAGAAGCAATCCTCGAACAGGCCCGCCATTGATAATCTTGGTGTAATTCTAAGTGACCAGCTCAGATATAGGGGCTCCATCGAAGCCAGAGTAAAGTTAGCCTCTCAAAAACTGGGCGTACTGTACAGGGCCCGCAGATACTTTAATGGTACACAACTGCTAACCCAGTACAAATCACAAGTGCGCCCCATGGTTAAATTTGGCAGCCACCTCTGGTCTGGACCTCCAAAATACCTGAAAAATACACACCACACTGTGCAGAAACGGGCGGTCCGTTTGATAGATTCTCCCATCTTAACATACGGATTGCAATCTTTAGAGCACACGGGTGGGAATGCTATCTGTGTTATACCTATATTTAAATGGAAGATACTCCGAGGAACTAACGTCATTGATCCCTTCGGCACCGGTGCATAGTCGGAAAACACGCCGAACGCTTGCCCAAAATATGTATGTATGTGTTTCCTTCTTCCTAGAACATGGGTCTCTTCAAGACCAATGTCCATTCCTTCCTCTCCTCAAAAAAAACCTCCACACAGCATCTCAGATGACGTAGGCTCTGAGGGAAATTATTTTCCTCAGGGCCTCCCATGTGGAGTTAATGTAAGAAAAAATTAAAGTAAACAACAAAATACTGAAAGTGAATAAATAATATTTTATTGTCATTTAATGTCGTGTAAAGTGCTTGTTGCAATTTATAATTTTAAAAAAAACTAACCATCACGCCGTTTCCCGCAGGTGTAGGCAGAGAGGACGGACCGCCAAACAACTCGATTTTGGCACACACTCCTTGCCTCGTTCACATTCATACATCGTCTCATACATGCTGTTCTATTATTCCGACTCTTCACATGGCCCGACTCAAGTATCTAGTTCACTTGGTCGTGCCATGTCTTCCTCGAGCGTCCCTGACTTCTTCCACCATTCACATTTGCGTTATATATTCTCCTTACACTCCTTTCCTCGTTCATTCGTTCTACACGCCCAAACCATCTGAGCGTCCCTTTTTTAATCTTACTCATTACGCTTACATCAGCCTTGCATTCTTCGCGGATCTCCACATTTCTCACACGATCGTACATGGATCGTACTTAAATGAGTGAAAATGTATTTTTTATTTCTTGATTAAAACAACTGACTATTACCAACTGACTACTCAATGAAATTATCAAAAATTTTAAATAGCCCTTAATCTAACTTGACGTAACCTATTTAACCATGTCTATATTTATTTTATTTTCACCACTTTTAATGACTTTTAATAGGAGTTATAAAGTTGCACTTGTTGAGTTCTACGGTCACCGTATAATCATACGAGTATTATCTGGCTTTGAGTTGTATTCTCTTCATTGTCATCAGTACTTTAAACGGTCTTTGCATTATTTCTTTTTCCCGTTTCTGGTGTTAAATTACAGTCGAGTCAACGATTCGAATGAACTATATTGTCATTATAAAAGTGGTTCTCATTTAAACAAACATCAGAGTCCAATACGATGCCGGACGTTGGGTGCGTAAATTCTTTGTGATAACGGGAACAGAATAATAGTATCATTATTATCGTGTTTTTTTTTAAATTTATTAAAGACTTTTTTTTAATTTACTTTTTTTAAGACTTTTTTTTTAATTTATGAAAGAAACTTTGTCAAAAAGCAAAAAAAATCTCCTTCCATACCTGAACACCGAACATATGGCTCGAGAATCGCACACAAGTAAGGAGATTACCGATTTATTTGCTGACTATTTCTCTACCGTCTTCACTGATCACACCCAAAATTTAGCATCTGATGTTCACGAACCTGATCCGCTGAATAACATAGCTATATCCTCAATTACAATCAACGACGACATTAACTACAAATATCTATCATCCATTGACATTAACAAAGGACCTGGTTTAGATAGTTTTCCTGGCATCTTCGTACGTAATTGTAGTAAATATATCACTCCTCCGGTCAGTGCAATTTTCAAAAAATCACTAAGTTAAGGTACGTTTCCTCATAAGTGGAAGTCTGCCGCAATAACCCCAATTTTTAAAAAGGGAGACAAACATGACTTAACAAACTACAGACCTATCTCCCAACTTCCCATCTTAGGTAAAATTCTTGAAAAAATCGTTTACGACCAACTTTACCCGACTATCACTACAACAATTTCACAGAACCAACACGGATTCATGAAAAATCGGTCTACAACATCTAACCTTGCCCTATTTGTCAACTATTTGCAGAGCAATATGGACGAAAGGGTGCAGGTCGATGCTATGTACACCGACTTCTCAAAGGCCTTCGACCGCGTTATCCACTCAATTCTGTTAAATAAACTCATACATTAAAATCATACATTAGCAATTGTAGTCAAGTTATCTCAATAAATGGAGTTTTATCTAAAATAATCAACGTAACCTCGGGTATCCCTCAGGGTTCCCACCTTAGTCCGCTCTTCTTTAATGTATACTTAAACGACATAGGCTCATGTTTCCAACACTCTAAATTTTTATTGTTTGCAGATGATATGAAAATTTATAAAAAGGTTCGCTTTCTATCGGACTATAAAGAGCTACAAAGTGACTTAGATAGGCTCTGCAACTATTGCACAGCTAACTATCTAGACCTCAATGTTTCTAAATGCCACACTATGTCCTTTACTAGAAACAAGCATCTAATTAACTTTTCATATTCACTCTGCGATGAACCCGTGATCTCAAAAAATGAATGTAAGGACCTTGGAGTCTATTTAGACAGTAAACTTATATTTAAAACGCACATTGATTCAATCACTGATAGATCTTACAAAATGTTGGGTTTTATACTACGTCTGAGTAAATTATTTAGAAATCCACATACTCTAGTAATGCTTTACTCCTCACTAGTCAGAAGTACACTGGATTTTGCATCGCCTGTCTGGAATCTCAAATACACCCAATACGTCAATAATATAGAGCGCATACAAAATAAATTTACTAAGTATCTCGGTTATAAATACAACAATAATTACATCTGCACTCTCCAATCCCTGAAATCCAGGCGAACGGTAGCTGACATGACATTTATCCATAAAATTATACATAACGAAATAGACTGCCCAGAACTTCTATCCCAAATAAATTTTAACATCCCATCTAAAAGAACTCGCCACACCAACCTTTTTTACACAACCAGTAATAATACGAACGCTGCAGCCAACTCCCCCATTTCCCGCATCCTTCAAAGATTCAACACAATTCAAAAAACCACAAATACCGATATATTTTTTGATTCCCTCACTCTATTTAAGAAAAACACTTTTAGCACACTGAATTCGCACACATAACACACACATCCACACACATCCACCCACCCCCTCCCTCACACACACACTCACCCTCTCACTCGCATTTACACACATACAAACACACTCACACACTCCTCTCCTTCAATAATTTACTAACTTAATTTAGGTATAATGTATTAGGTATTTATCTCACAAAAAAATAAGTTTATAACAGCGACATGTCACTGGTACCAATTATTGTATTAATTCTATAATTTTGTAACTATTTTCCATTATGTAATAATGTACTGTTTGTTTCTGCAAAATAAAATAAAAAATAAAATAAATTAAAAATAAAAGACCAACATTCCGAGATTACGAATAACCTGATTATATTTGAAAATCTCCTACTACCATCACAGTAAGCGGAAAATGTTGCTTGTGTCGTGACTCGTGACGGAGGAGCCTGTCGAGAAATCAAACACGCGACTCCTGGGTGGGATCCAAAAGCGATGCCAACTCAGCCACTAAACGATATTTTTTTTACAATTTCACACTAAACAAACTATACCACGGCCCTGAGGAAAATAATTCTCTGGGCCTAAGTCGTCTTCGGGGATGCAGTGTGGAGGTTCTTTTCAGGAAAGGAAAGAGAGAAACTTCTGATAAGGAAAAGGGTATGAGTGGTGGGAGGAATCTGGGGTCAATGTGTCTAAGACTGATCGACGTTAAAATCTTACCTCTCACTGGTTAAAGGGACTCCTTCAGCTATTCTATCTCGATCCAGCTTGCCACGCAGCTGGTATTTTAGTCTCCTAAGACCCGCCGCCAAGACCTAAACAAACCTCACCTCGTTTACCCGGACACCCCTGCTCCAAGACTCCAAATGAAGCGAACCACTTGGGGTGACCTATGGCAGAGGTGTTGGCTATCTAATAAATGATTCTCAGGAGGACGGTACCCATACCCGCACCTCAAATATGAATGACGACCCGTTATCAATATAAATTTACCATTTAACATTAGCGTGGGTATAACAACTCCCCTGTGGATTGCGAAACTTAGACCTACTTAAATTTGAGTCAATAAATGATTTAGAATTTAATTTTCTGCAAAACAAAAGGATTAATATATAACATAAAACAGGCACATATTTATAAACTAAACAAAATGTAAGAAAACGGTGAGATCTGAAGAGAGTATAACAAAAATTATAAATTAATTTCGAAAGATTGTTCTTTTATCTCGTAAACGCGTGTTTTAAATTTGTGAGAAAAAATGTTAATTTTTAGTATAATAAGGTTATACCATAGGTCGTTGGCAGATTTGTTAAATTTTCAAAAAATATTTTGTATTTTACAACACCCACTTCAAATCATATAATCATGCAGCAAAATAAGTAGTTTCAGATTTTTAATTTTAGTTTAAATAAAATCATAAAAAATATTTACTTACATATTGTGTTTCTTGACGAAAATTGTTCCGTTTGTATATTTATTTGCCCACTTACAAACTAATATATTTCAGATTTTTTAAAGTATTATTTTGCTTAGTGATGAAAAATGATACACACTTATGATAAAAAAATAATTACAAAAAGTACATAATTTTAATAGTTTTATCATCATGCCTTTCAGCATTTTTGAATGAGGTTTAAACTAAAGCAAATTTGGAATGAAATAAAATCGATATTGAGTAATAATTTTGAAAAGCTGGTGCGGAGAATAATTAATCTTTCTTATTGAAACCGCCCTGTACGATCGTAAGAACATATTTCGACGAAATGTGAATTATAGGCCGCTGGCTGGTTAAACGCCGAACTAGCAACATAAACTTCAATACAGAAAATTCTATTATTTCAGAAAAAAATTAATTGGTCTACAAGATTATTAAAATACGACTTAAAGTAAAACCTCTTTGAAAATATAAATAATCTCTGCGTATTATTCAATTGAAGGAAAAATATACAGTACATCAAACGAAATTATCTTAATTGATTTACATCTAATAGAATTGGGTTTTTCGAAAAAATTAAATAAGTAGCTAACCCGACGAACTTCGTACCGCCTCAGAATCAATAGCTGTTGAATTAAATTCAGTTTTTTTATTAAGTTAAAAATTACGCAATAAAGCAATTATCAATGTGCAACTGTCCGTGTGTTGTTTTTGTCATTATCAAAGATGGCGTTGTGTACGGATTTATATTTTTGTGATTTTCTTACTTTTACAATTACTTACGGGAATTCGGGAGGCGGATACGGGTGCCGCCGCCCCGGGAACCATTTATTGAATAACCAACACCTCTGCCATAGATCACCCGAAGTGGTTCGCTACGTTTGGTGATTTAGCAGGGGTGCCCGGGTTCATGAGGTGACTTATGTCCGGGTCTTGGCTGTTGATGCGCCTGCCCACCTGCTGCGTGGCGGGCCGGATCGAGAGGGACTGGTTGAGGGAGGCCTTTTGACCTTTCCAGCCGGACTCTCGCTACCCATTGCCTTGCACCACAGTTGGAGGGATGGATTCATACGTCCGTCACTCCCGGACACACTGACCCCCAGATTCCTACCCACTCCTCATACCTTTTTCCTTCCCAGAACTTTCTATCCTCCCCATTCCTTAAAAAGATCCTCCACACAGCATCCCCTAAGATGACATAGGTCCTGAGAGAAATTATTTTCCTCAGGGCCTCCCGTGTAGAGCTTATGTAAAAAAATGCGTTTCATTTCAGAGATTTTTTATAATTATTGTATTTTTCCTTTGGATGTGTGCAGACATACGTTGACCATTTGTCTCATTTTCGACTATTGACATTGAGTGTGTAAGAAAGAAGGGCAGCATTATATGATTAAAAACAAATGCACAACAATCAACGCATTGATTTTTGACGTTTTTGAATGTTTGGAATTCATGCACAGTTCAATATTATACCCCTCACAATATTGCTGCAGTTCTTTCAAAATACGAGAATTCGTTCCATACAAAATATATGGGGAAAATAATTTTCTTTATAACTATTTATTTCGTTAACTTTTGTGATGTTTTAATAGTTATTATCCTATCCGGGGCGGAGACAAATCCAACAAATCAAAGATCATCAAAATCAGCCCAGCCGTTCTCGAGTTATAAATAGTGTAACTAACCCGACTTTGCTTTATATATTAAGATGAAAACGCTTTAACTTAAGTCTAGCGCAGACTCGTGACATATCAAGGGCTATTATAATTTCAATTTTGAAAAAAGACAAATTCAATAATTTATTAATGTAAATTGTAAAAATATTATACTATAGGAAGGTACCTACTTTGCCGCTTGTCTGATTTTTTTCATAATCAGTTCACATTTTGAAAATGATACTTAAATTCAAAGCAAATTCTACCTACCTATATATATTTTAGGATATAGAATTATAATATCCCGTGATTTTTCTAGCTAGTTTATTATAATTATTTTGACGAAAGAAACCCTAAAGATCAGAATAAATTTCAAAGATTGTTGAAGCCGCGATCGAAGCTAATGGTAATTCTTTCCCCATTTTCATGAAGAATCACCGCGGGAGAAAAGCTTTTATCGATATTTGATGGAGTCTTTCGTTATCGCGGAAAAACCATAATGTGAAGATGTTATTTAAAATTATTACCAATGAGATAAAAATGATATTCTTACTACTAAGAAAACAACTTCATAAAAATAATTGTTTGTTCTGGGAAAACCAAGTATCGTATCCGACTCACATAAAATATAAATATTATTAAAAAAAAAATTATGTAAGTAATCAATGCGCACTTTGAAAAATACTCGCGACGTTTTCAGCTACGAATCGCAGCACTGAGCCGCGCGCGAAACCGACCGCCCTACTATTGGCACTTCACTTGGTGGTGCGTATTGTGATTGCGTATTGGTTGTATTTGGCAAAAGTTGACGTTGACAAACCTGCAAATAAAGGCAAGTATGGCCATCCTCATCTGGAGCCAAAGAGCAAAACTCAAATTTCAGAGCAATTTTAGTGCAACAGTATGATTTTAATAATAGTAAACTTTAATCACCCGCCCAATATAAACTTATCTAACATAGTCTTTAAAAGACAGAATTTCGCGGTTAAACTACGTAGAAAATGTTTCACTCCCAATCAATTTGAATTATTTTTGATGTTATGTGAATATCTCACAAAAGTCCCATCTGCTCCCGTCTGGAGCCAGTGAGACTATGGCACCCCCAATTAGGGTATGTTGTGAGGCTGAAGGTAGTGGGGAGGGAAGGAGACGAGTAAAGGAAGGTCGGGATATTCGGATCTGGTCAATAAACACCACTAAAATCATTTCAAGCAACTTTTAAATTCTGAATAGTGGTCTTACACCAGGGTGATACTGAAATTATATTTCACTCTGGGGTGTATCGTAAATACGCTATATATTAATTTTAAGGAAAAAATTAGGAAATGACATGTTAATCAATTAAAATTTGTTTGCTGGGATTTT